>JAPDVR010000007.1:20754317-21354317 GCA_026230005.1 Gila orcuttii | reverse complement strand
CCGTGGATGTCATTGCATTGGCATGTTATATACAGTATGAACTACATTGGCCTCCGTTCATCATTATGCACTTTGCATTATTCAGTCTATTCAATCGCATTGGTAATCTCTAATAATGATATTTCTAGCTAGTGTTTGACAAGTATAGGTTTTTCGGTGGCTTATCCAAATATCTAGACAAGATCTCTATCTGCTGATAGTATTGTTTAATTGCACCCTTCCTCCTCTGTTGGACGTTGCGAGGACGTGCCTTCCGGGAGGGTGTGTTGTGTCACAGATATGTTTAGTTTCATTGGTTCTTTTCTGTTTGACTGTGTTCCCTTTGCTTGTTTGTTGCCATTGTTCCTTATTAGTTACACACCTGTTTTTGTTCCAGTTAATTATCTTATGGCGCTTTTCCACTGCATGGTATGGCTCAGTACGGTTCGGCTCGGCGCGGCACGGTTCGGCTCGCTTCGCTTTTCCACTGCGTGGTATGGCTCAGTACGGTTCGGCTCGGCACGGTTTGGCTCGCTTCGCTTTTCCACTGCGTGGTACGACTCGGCGCGGTGCGGCTCGGTTCGCTTTAGCTCGGTTGGTTTTCCACTGCAGTTAGTATCGCTTCAAAGTGGGTGGGATTATGACTGATCGTTAGTTTATCCACTCCTCGGCAACCAACAAGAGGAACGTCTGCACTTCTTGTCCACTGACCACGATACAGCCATTTCTTTTTTGGAAGTTTTTTTTCTTCAAGCAAGTCAAGCAAGTAGTTTTAAAACAGGTGCTACAGCGGTGGTTGTTACTAGCTGTTTAAATCTAGCGGATTTGATGTCTCCAAATACAATGACGCTGGTAGTGACGATTCTGTCTGTCTGACCAATCAGTTATCTACATTGTTTTCACGTCACATTTTAGTTTCGGTACGGTACGCTTGGAACCTCAACAGAGGTGGTACCATTTAAAGCGTGCCGTACCGGACCGAACCGTACCTTACCATGCAGTGGAAAAGCGCCATATGTCTGTGTATTCAAGACCATGAGGCCAGATTTAAGGTACGTTTACACGACAACGATATGCTTAAAACGGAGAAGTTTTTCCTTTGAGTTTTCCATGTACAGACGACACATTTTCTCAAAACGATTCCCATTTATACGGGTCCGCACAAACGACTAAAAACGCTGTATTCTGCAACCAGCACTATAGATTGAACACGTAATGCACATGTGCCTGATGTCATCATTTTCAGAGCTTCATGGTTTTGTTGTTTACACGGAGACCGTTTAAAAAAATCTTTTTTCAAAAGTTTGCATTTTCAGGCATCCAAAACGCCACTGTCATGTAAACGAATGGCCAAAACGTATAAAAAGTTGTACTTTTTTAGTTGAAAACGGTGTCGTGTAAACAGCCCCTTACCAAGCAGAGCAGATTAGCATGAAAGCGCAATCCCATAAAAGCGCCGTTGGGAGTGGAAAGTTCTGTGCGTGATTTACTGACGACGCGCAAATTAAAGAACACAGATTCTGCCGGTTCATGCTTTTTTTGGGCGGTAAATAATGGCAAAAATACCAGTAAATTGACAAGCGCAAACCATAGTAAATAACCTTGCATGATTCATTTAAATATTCTCCTACCAAATATTTTGCATCTGAAAGGGAAACTCCTACAAATGTATATGCAATAAGGTCAGCTACAAAAATAACCCTGTCCATGCCATTTCAGCGCTGATTGTTCACTGTGTATCTTTAGCAAATCCTGAGAGTAGTTTTTTTTAACGCCAAAAGATGGTTTGTGCTGGCGCAAGCTGTTAGTAAATCTGGCCCTTAGTTTCCTTTGTTCATTGTTCGGTCTCATTTGAATTTACGTGGTTGTTGAGATATTTTTAGATATAAGCTTAGATATATTTGGAGATTTTGATATATAAGCTGGCTTGCTGATGAGTGATGGAAGCAGGACTTTTATTTTGACAGTGCTAAGAATATCAATGCCCTTATTCTCCGTCTTCATTAATTTACTCTCTTTGTTTAACAGTCCTGTCTAATATAAATTATTCAACAGATAAGTTAAATAAAGAAAATGAACGGTATATGAAAAAGTACTATAGCATTTCCCTTTCTGTTATTGGTAATAGAAAGGCAAAGGCTACAATACTTTCTCAAGTTTTTAACAGGGACATCACTTCTTCAATGTCTAAAGAACAAAAGTTCTAAAATACAAATTTGTTTGTTCATCTTTTTGCACATCAACTTGAAAGGTTATGACAGACATCACAGGCTTGATGAATGTCATAGATCAGGTCTGCTGGATGACTTCAGATGAGCGAGTGACGCCGGCTGCTGACTTCCACTTTTGCTTAGAGGTGATAGTGCATCAGAAGCTGTCAGCGAGGGCTCTTTCATGAGAGTTATTTATAAAAATGCTGATAATGACTGATATAACAGCTTCAGGTGTGGCTGAGTATGCATCTTGTTTTGTGTAAATGAAAATGACGTTTTGACTTCTGATGTTTTTGCTCAGCTCAGTTTTTCTTGTTTGCTTTCTATTCTTCCAAGCTGCTGTCAACGTACTGCTAGGTTGTGTAACTTCTGACAGCCCGGCTGTCTCTCTCTTTCTATCTCTCTCCTATGGGGCCGAGTGTCCGGCGGTGGTGCGTTTGCATTGTTTGTGCCGTGGGTGACGAACAGGGCTCCACGGGACTTACGGGTCTGACAGCGGGGAGTCCCACAGTCTGCTTTTTTCTACCCCTCCTCTGCCCTCCGGTCCCATACAGTGCCCCCGTTGGCCGGCCCAGGCATTGGTAGGCCCAAATATAGCAGCAGAACAGAGGAGCGCGGCGTGAGTCCCCCTGTCCAGCACCTGCAGCTCATAGTTATTGACAAGCACTGCACAGGCCTGTCAATCAGCCTCCAGCACCAGGGGATTGAGTGGCTGAAAAAGACTGTGATTTAGCCAACTGCTCAGGGCATGCACCCTTTCAATATATGCGAGTCCATACGTGTGTGCACACGGGGTTATTTCCATATAACTATTTCGAAATGGTAGGATTGATCAACTAGTCATACAAAAACAGATATTTTTCCTTTTAGCTTTAATGTTTTATTTATTTATTTTTTGGTGTTTCAAAAGGAATGAATTACATAGGTTCACCCAGAAATGTTAATTCTGTCGACCTCACTCGTACGGATCCGTACGTTTTAAAAAAAAAAGAGTCATCAGGAAGGACCACCCCTAACCATGCCCCTAAACCTACCCATCACTGGAGCCTTGACAAATTGTACGAAAACTTAAGAGTGATAAACATAAAACAACAAAATTGGACCCCACTGACTTTCATTATATTGACAAAAAAAACTCATATTACATATTATCGCATATTACTTTGCACAATACTATGTTATGTCCTCAAAACACTTTTACCATAGTCCATGATTTGTAAACTAATGCAGTTTAACATTTAAATTACATAACCAGCTCCATATGTATTTGGCTGAAACAGGGAAAAAGATTATAGTTTTAAAGGGCCAAAATCATTTATTTAGCACTTCTCCAATGTCACCTTATGACTTTGTGCATACAGTATGGATAATCTAGAACAGCTAAACTCACTGGACAATTCACTTTAAAACTTCCATAAAAAATGCAAGAATCAATGTAAAATAATTTTACATATGATACTAGTACTAGTGTGGAACCATATGAAGGCGAGTAAATGTTGACAGAATCTTTATTTTTGAGCGAACCATCGCTTTAAGAGCTTTACCCCTCTTGTCGCAGTGTGTTTTAGCGTTTTGCATGCTGACAGAGTGTTGTGCTGTAAATGCTCAATTCTTCAGCTGCTCAAACTGTCTTAGATATGTCTTGGATTATAGCTTTATTTCCCTGTTAATTTCCCTTTATCTGTTTTAAAGCAGAACTGCTGCAGCCATTAAAGGGTCCCTATTATGGATTTTTGAAAATGACCTTTCATGTAGTGTGTAACATAGCTCTAAGTGAATGAAAACATCCTGCAAAGTTTTAAATCTGAAATTGCACCGTATATAAAGATATTGTCTTTCAAAAGTAAGAGTCGACTCTATGAAATTAATCGTTTTTCAAATGAGTCATAAGCCGTTTTTGTTGTGAAGTCAATGCGAAACATTAGCATATTGCCCGCCCACTTATTGTGCGCACAGACACCAGGGAAAACTTGAACCTCAAACCGGCAGCTGATTACTGTGGATACTGGATCGCATCATGTCGAGAAGATGCTGTGCTCTACAATGTGAAGGTAAAGCCAGTTTTTTTTTCACTGCCCAAGGACGAGCATGTGAAGAATCAGTGGTTAAAGTTCATCTTTACCACAATATCACAGCAGTACAATCCTAAACTTTTGCTGTGTTCCCTTTATTTTACTGGCGACTGCTTCTCAAATCTCAGAATTCAATGCAGGATTCGCAAACCGCTTGCTCCTGAAAGATGGTCTTCAAAATACTTAGTTTTGAATTTAATATTGTGTTGGTCTCCTGCTAAATGGCTAACTCAAGTTTAACTGTCTTACTGAAATACTTCTGCTAATCAGTTGTGGGCCACTATTACCTAAAACTGTGTCTATTTATGCAGATTGTCTGTCGTTTTCACTACTTTGAGGAAAGATTAAGCATGGAGCAATATTTGTTTTACCAACGTTTAAGTTACATCAGTCATTCACGCTAGAGCTCGGCTAATGTATACATTGCATACATGCACTGTTATTGATACAGTTTTCATGTGTTTACCGCAATATATTAGAAAAATACTTGTTAAATTAATTAGTACAAGTAAAATAATCGGTTTGTTGATGGACATACACTTGTTAATGCTGATGGTGAGGAATTACAGTTGCAACATCTCATAATGTACCTCAAACTGAGTAGTGTATCACTGAGAAACGTCCTGCTCGAGTTGTCCTTGCGATGGAGGTTCGGGTTGAATAACATTCTTCCAATGTTTCATCATCGGACTCGCGCTCGGATTGATATGGTAAAATCAACGTCATTGTTCGTTACTGTGTTTAGTTTACGGTGTTTAGTTTACAGTGTAGGAAGCCTCAAGACACACAGAGCTGACGTTGTTATGGCAATGGGCCGTTTTTGTTTTTGACGCACGCGCTGTACGCGGTAAACCAATCACAACAGACTGAGCTGTCTGGCCAATCAGAGCAGAGTAGCTTGCGGAAAGGAGGGATTTAGAGAGATTGATTCATCTGACGAGTCGTTTGAGAATCATTGAAAATGTGGTGATATGCAAATGTATATTATGAGTAAATGAAACCATTTTTTGACCTATGATGCATGTAAACCTGTTGTAGGAGACTCCAGAACAACATTAGGAAATGTTAAAATAGCATAATGGGGCGCTCCTCTTTTAAAACAAATTTGATGCATTCAGCAGTACATTTCAAGATAATTATTGAGGAAACCAAGAAACAAATTGTCTGCTGTGAGCAATGCTCCCGTTATTACATAATCTGCAAGTCTCTGTTGTTTTTTTTTTCTACATGTAGTTTTGTGCAGTAAAGGGATAGATATTTGCTGAATATCTTTCAGTTGCTCTCTTGAAATGCTGTGCTTTCGTTCATTGCTTTTGGGCTGTTGTTTTAACATCTGGTCTATGATCACATACAGACGGACATCTTTTGGCCATTGTGTCTCATCTATCACTGTGTTTCTGTTTGGTTGGTTGTTTTTTTTTTTGGACAGAGCGGGTTTTTTATTTATTTATTAGCTGTTTAAAAAGGTCTATATCATACAAATTCCTTTTGGCTGCATGCAAACTAATCACCGTTCACATACATGCATGCCAGCATATTTATGGTGTATACTTGTGCTATTATTGGTATTGTAGGCTAAATAAAGAGGTACATTTCATAATATTCATGGTGAAATTAGAGGGTAGGCATGACTGACCCCGTTTCACCAAGGTCCACCCACTGGATATTTCTGACCTCAACACTGATACATTTACATGTCATCTGTTTTGCCCCAAGGAATGAGCAAGTGGGTGTTTTGATGCATTTTTATGCTTAATGTCGCTATGTAGCAGCTGCACTACAGTGTTTGTGTGCCGCATTTACATCAGTGAAATGTCAGAATTGAACCCGCTCATTACCAGGACAGTACTGTTTTAGTGTGTGTCATGACCTGTAGGATCCGCGCACATTAACAACGGAGGAGTGAAGTCACTCACATCTCAACGAAAAATAGATGAGCAGGAACATCTTAGACAGTCATGGTTATTCTTGCATCAAGACTTTCTCTTAAACATACTCATAAACAAACACATTAGGCTTTCTGTGAAAGTGTGTCTGCCATAGACACATAGACACATAGGAAACTTATATCATGAGATACCAACCTCTGTGGTTCTACCATTGCATAAAGCAACTTGAATCATGTGCCTTGAATTACAGTATAGCCTTAATGTCACTGAATCAGTTTCTGAGCTTTACGACAGTCAGTCACTGTTTTGCAGATACCATAGAAATCTATGAGAACTGCTCCAAACTAATACCTACTGTACATGTTGCAAAATTGTCTTGACTTCCGCATCATTTAAAACAGCTTTGTTTTTTATTCAAATATAGCTCACTCCAAAAGAAACATTTCATGGGAAAAACATTGAAGATTAAACATAGGAGACAGTTATTTAATTAATAAGCCATTTACTTAAGAAAGATGTTTATTCAACATACCGAAGCAACTCCTCCACATCCTTTTGTTTCCTTGCCAGTGTAGCGCAGCATTATGCCTTTTTATTATTATTATTTTTTTTTTTTTGCTAACCTTGGAGGCTCGCCTTAAAGCGACTCTGCTCTATGGGAAGTTCTTACTGCTTAATTAAAATAGATCTGCTTGGCAATTTCATATTGTTTTCTATATTTTTCACTTCCCAAAAAGACAGGAAGACAGGAAGGGTTTTTTAGGACTGGAATAACAAAATCTCAGTGTATCAGTGTATTATTATTATTAGGAATCCGCCGATATTCAAATTCTAGCCGATATGATAAGCGATAATAATTTTATGACCATTAACCGATAAATGGCAGATAATATTTCATACTATTTTGTCTAAATACTTTCAAAATAAAACACAAAAATAAACAGCTTGCTACAAGTGAATTTATAACATTATAATGTATATTATGAAAAAATGTATATTCATTTTGCGATTACATTGAAGTCACCATTAAATAAAAGTCGAAAATTCTTATTTTATAATATGAAATGATTCCATGTTTGTTATACATTATTTATCCATGCACATCATTATTATGTTTTAATAATAAAATAATTTTTATTATTTTATTAGCTTTTGGCGTGTCGACTTGCGTACGGCCATCTGCCGGAAGCTAGTTATTTTAGTCGATAAAGTTGTAAATATGGATATTTTACTTACACGAATGCATCGCTTCACTTCAGAAGGCCTTTATTAACCCTTTATTAGGCCTTTATTTGGCCTTTATTAAGACGCGTTGAGCACTTTAATCATGAATAGATGCGCTTTGATGGACTTCCAAAGACATTCACTCCCATTATCAAGCTTGGAAGAGCCAGGGCATTTTTTTTTATATAACTCCAATTGTATTTGACTGAAAGAAGATTGTCTATACACCTAGGATGGTAAATCGGAAGTTTTTTGTTTACCAGGCCCGACCCCATGAAATTTAGTAGCACTGATGCTTTGTGGAGTTTGTTTTGACACGTGAGACTGCGCGCTGCACAGAGCAGTACACTTAAGATGCGGAATGAAATGATATGTTCATGCAATCTCACAGCAATTGGATAATTCGTACTAATTTGTACGACCTCACTCATACATTTTCGTACAATTTGTCTAGACTCCAGTGATGGGTAGGTTTAGGTGTGGGGTTGTCACGGTTGTGGTGCGGGTTGAAGAAGAGGCAGAGTCAAAAAGGCGCCAATTCAAACATTTACTAATAAATTCTTCCAGACAGGTTGACGGGCAGATGGTTAACTCGCACACATAAATCACAGTAACATTAACAAGAACCGACGAGGACTGATGAACTGAAGGGAGTGAGTTCAGGTGTGAAGACACGAGGGATTCTGGGAAGTGTAGTGCAGACGAAGACAGACTGGTGCAGACGATGACTGTGACAGGGGTCCTACCTGGTGACGCTTGAAAAATCGTACAAATCCGTACGAGTGAAGTCGCATGAATTTGTACGAATTAGCCATCTCGAAGAATACGTACGTATTGCCGTGATATCGGGTTGGTATGTTGTACAGGACATTACCATACTTGTTTTCATATCATTATAAAGTAATCAATTTTAGTTTATATCCAGCTGGTTGCTTTTAGTTGTTATGCAACAAAGTTAAAGCTAAAGACATGAGAAAGCAAATTATATAAATATTAGATAATATTAGATCATCAAGAATTAGGTCATATTAGTTAATCAAGTGTTCTAAAATAGAAGCAAATAAAGTGTGAGAATATACATACTGTCAGGATACAGGCTCAGAGACAGAGGTAAGTGAATCAACACAAAGCTTTATTTCAGTGCATCAAGTTCAAAAGGTGAGAATTTTCAAAGTTTAGAGGTGAATTCGGTGAAGATTACTGCGTGGGAAGGATTCCAGGTGAGCAGGTCCTCTTCAGTTTATCAAGTGATAAACTAACACAGTTCGGTGATGATTTGTCTTTTCTCTTTCAGATACTGCCATGAGCGATTGGAACTCAGGAGGAATGCAAGGACTCAGGAGACCAGGATACAGTTGAAGCTTCTAGGAACATCAGAACAAGGACACAGAGGTTAGTATGAATCAGGTGAGTATACGTTACAAGACGAGGACAGGTTGAATCAGAGACTTCGTGAAGCAGTGGTAAAGCGTCTGTTCCTGTTGGAGACTTGACAAAGATTGCATGTGAACTGGGTGTTTTTATGGGGCTGGTTGCTGATTGGGAACAGGTGAAGGTGATTAGAACTCAGGAGAGAGTGATCGTTGTGTGGTGTGAGATGTGGACTCTGATTGGTTCCTGACACTACCCCTCCCTCCAGAGTCCGCGCCAGCGGACCTTGGACCCCGATGTCGCGGGGGTCTACCTCTGGGTAGTGGTGCAGGTTTGCTTGGATGTTGAGTGTGGAACTCCAGGAGCATATTCGGATCAAGGATGTCCTTCCGGGGTATCCAACATCTCTCCTCTGGTCCATATCCTTCCTAATCTATCAAATACTCGAGCTGACCCCTTCGACGTCGGGAGTCCAATATTTCTCTTATTGAATAGATGGGTTCTGGTTCAATAGGAGGTATTGTGGGAGTATCCTCCGGAGCTAGTTCTGTGGCTGCGCTAGACACCGCTGGATGATGCGGTTTCAGGAGAGAGACATGGAACGTGGAATGGATTCGTTGTTGAGCCGGGAGACGAAGTTTATAGGTCACTGGATTGATCTGTCTTTCTATGGGGAATGGTCCGATGTACTTGGGACTAAGTTTACGGCTAGGTTGACGTAGCCGTATGTCTCTCGTAGAAAGCCAGACCAGTTGTCCAGGTTGGTATTCAGGTATCTGACGGCGACGGGCATCTGCGAAGTTTCGCTGGCGATTTATTGCTTGTCGAAGGTGATGATGAGTTTGGTTCCAGACCCTTTCACTCTCTCTAAACCATTTATCCACCGCTGGTACCTCGGAAGGCTCACCGGACCAAGGAAACAAAGGAGGTTGGTAACCCAACAAACATTGGAACGGAGTTAACTTTGTAGATGACTGTCTGAGGGAATTTTGTGCGTATTCTGCCCAAATCAAATACCGACTCCAGATGTTCTGGTTGGAGTGGCAGAAGGTACGCAGGAACCGTCCAACATCTTGGATTTTTCGTTCGGTTTGGCCGTTGGTTTGCGGATGGTATCCTGATGAGAGACTTACAGTCACATTCATCATAGAGAAGAATGCTCGCCAAACCCGGTAGATGAATTGAGGCCCTCTGTCGGACACAATGTCCTCAGGGATACCGAAATTTCGAAAAACATGTTCCATTAATAATTCTGCCGTTACGAAAGCTGTGGGAAGACTCTTCAGGGGGATCAGCTTACACGCCTTGGAGAACTGATCAATGGCTACGAGGATACAAGTGTTACCCTCTGAGACAGGAAGATCTGTAACGAAATCTACCCCAATGTGTGACCAAGGTCTATGTGGGACAGGAAGGGACATCAGTTTACCCACCGGCAGCTGTCGTGGAACTTTGGACATGGCACAGGGAATACATCCTTGGATAAACGTGGTTATGTCTTGCTGCATGTTGGGCCACCAATTCGTGCGTTGGAGAGTAGACGTGGTCTTGTTTATTCCAGGATGACCTGTACCCACCGAGGAATGAGCCGACGAGATCAAGGAGTTACGAAAATCTTCAGGCACATAAATTTTGCTGGGGGGACATCCTGGGACCCTGGGTTGTTGTCGTGACATTTCTAGCAGTTGTTCATTGATTTCCCAATGGATTGGATTGACAAATAATCTTTCAGGTAAGATGGTTTTGGGTTCCTCAACTGGACTTTCTGGGGCATGGATACGGGAAAGAGCATCTGCTCTAGAGTTCTTTGATCCTGGTCGATATGAGATTGTGAAATGAAAACGAGTGAAGAACAGTGCCCATCTAGCCTGACGCGGATTCAGTCTCTTAGCATCTCTTAAATACTGAAGGTTCTTGTGGTCGGTGAGTACTAGAAACGGATGTTTGGCTCCCTCTAGCCAGTGCCTCCATTCTTCCAAGGCAAGTTTCACAGCCAAGAGTTCCCGGTTTCCAATGTCGTAATTGCACTCTGCAGTTGATAGCTTTCTAGAAAAGAACGCACAGGGTATGGTTTTGGAGGAGTCATCAGAGTACTGGGATAGAATCGCTCCAACTCCTGTAGTGGAGGCGTCCACTTCTACCACAAATACCTTTTCCGGATCTGGGTGATGGAGTAACGGTGCACTGGTGAATGCGGCCTTGAGAGATTCAAAAGCTCTGTCTGCTTCTGGGGTCCAAAGAAGTGTCTTGGGTTTTCCTTTTAGCAGGGAGGTCAGGGGAGCTGTCAAAAGGCTGTATTGATGTATAAATCGCCGGTAGAAATTTGCGAAACCGAGGAATCTCTGAAGTTCCTTGACTGACTGTGGAGTGGGCCAGGACAGGATGGTCTCCATCTTCCGATTATTCATTTCCACTCCGTTCTCACTGAGGTGATACCCCAGGAACTCGATACTGGTTTGATGGAAAGAGCATTTCTCAGCTTTTAGGAATAGAGTGATATCTCGGAGTCTTTGAAGTACCTGAGATACATGATGTCGATGTTCAACTAGGTCTTTGGAAAAAATGAGAATATCGTCGATGTATACCAACACGAACCTTCCCAAGAAATCCCGGAGTACCTCATCCATGAAGCTCTGGAAGACGGAAGGGGCGTTTACCAATCCATATGGCATCACCAGATATTCATATTGTCCTGCAGGAGTTATGAAAGCCGTCTTCCACTCATCCCCTTTCCTAATTCGGACCAGATTGTATGCACTCCTTAAGTCTAACTTAGTGAAAATTTTAGCTCCTCTGAGCTGTTCCAGAGCTGATGGGATGAGGGGCAGTGGATAACTGAATTTCACAGTGATCTGGTTTAGGGCTCTGTAGTCAATGCATGGTCTTAAACCCCCATCTTTCTTGGGAACAAAAAAATAAACTAGCCGCAGCAGGTGACGTGGAAGGATGGATATAACCTTGTTCCAAGGCTTCCTCGATGTACTTTTGCATGGAATCTTGTTCGGGAATTGACAGGGAATAAATTCGACCCTTGGGAATGGATGCTCCGGGTTTCAGATCAATGGCACAGTCCCATGGCCGATGGGGAGGTAGGTTGGAGGCAGTAACTGGATTGAAAATGTCAGAAAACGAGGAGTAACAAGAGGGAATACTCGTGGATAAGTTTTCCGTGGGGCTTTCAATGGATGTGGAATTCACTGTTAGAACTTCGGGGGGTTGAGCACAGGGAGAGCTAGGATGTGGAATTTCATTAAGTGGGCACTGACAACCCCATCTAGTGATCTCACCAGACTGCCAATTTATGGTGGGTTGATGACGAATTAACCATGGGCGACCTAGGATGATGTCTGTTTGACTATTCTGTAGAACAAAAGGTTCGAACATTTCATGGTGTGCGTTTTCAATCCATAACTGGATGGGTGTTATCTGGGATGTGACATGTCCTTTGTTAATCAGCTCACCTGTTACGGCGTAGATGGAGTAGGGCTTGGGAGTGTCAATCTTCCGGAGGTTGAGTTTTTTACAGAGCTGTCCTGAAATGAAGTTCCCGGCTGATCCAGAGTCGATGATAGCTGTTACAGATACATGTATATTTCGAGATTTCAGGATTACAGGAATCGTAAGGGGTGCTGATGTAGTGGAGTTATCTTGAACGGAGCTTACCGTCAGTCGACCTGGTCGAATGGGACAGGTGAGTCTAAAATGGCCCTTGGCCCCGCAGTACATGCATAATTTCAACTCTTTTCTTCGAGTGCGTTCTGCCTGGGAAAGTCGGAAAGTGTCGACTTGCATCTTCTCAGATTGATCGTCTGACGCAGAACCCGTGACAACTTGAGGAGAAGAAGAGTGATATAGCGTGGTATCTTGATAACAGTTCTGAGATCTTTGCTGCACACGAATAGCCTGCTGGATGAATTTCTCTATTCCTAGGATGTCATCATAAATCGCCAATTGAAGACGCAGGGCAGGATTCAGCCCACGGAGATAAACTGAGATGAGCGCCCTTTCATTCCACCCACTGTTGGAGGCTAGAGTGCGAAATTCTAAAGAATACTCAGAAACTGTCTTCTTTCCTTGACACAACTGCAACAATTGATCACCAACAGAGGAATCGTCAGTAGGACGTCCGAAAACTTCTTTGAAGTGTTTTACAAATTCCTGAACAGATGTCATCACAATTGATTCCTGCATCCACAAAGCCTCAGCCCATCTCAAAGCTGCTCCATATAATTGTTGGATAATAAAAGCGACTTTCGATCGCTCGGTGGGATATAGTTGGGCTTGTTGTTTCAACGCGATTGAACATTGCAATAAGAATCCGTTGCAATCTTCCGCCCGACCGGAGAATGGCGCTGGGCGCGACTGTGGACTAGCGAAGCAAGCAATAGAGGGAGCGCTGGCTGGGGGTAGCACTGGGTTCGCCGAGGCAGCGGGGACTTGTACAGAATTTGTTGCAGCGGCGGTAGGCTGAATAGAGTTTGTATCCGTGCCTGAGGTTCGCATGGAATCCATTTTCTTCACCCCTTTAGGTTTTGGTCAAGTCTTCTGTCAGGATACAGGCTCAGAGACAGAGGTAAGTGAATCAACACAAAGCTTTATTTCAGTGCATCAAGTTCAAAAGGTGAGAATGTTCAAAGTTTAGAGGTGAATTCGGTGAAGATTACTGCGTGGGAAGGATTCCAGGTGAGCAGGTCCTCTTCAGTTTATCAAGTGATAAACTAACACAGTTCGGTGATGATTTGTCTTTTCTCTTTCAGATACTGCCGTGAGCGATTGGAACTCAGGAGGAATGCAAGGACTCAGGAGACCAGGATACAGTTGAAGCTTCTAGGAACATCAGAACAAGGACACAGAGGTTAGTATGATTCAGGTGAGTATACGTTACAAGACGAGGACAGGTTGAATCAGAGACTTCGTGAAGCAGTGGTAAAGCGTCTGTTCCTGTTGGAGACTTGACAAAGATTGCATGTGAACTGGGTGTTTTTATGGAGCTGGTTGCTGATTGGGAACAGGTGAAGGTGGTTAGAACTCAGGAGAGAGTGATCGTTGTGTGGTGTGAGATGTGGACTCTGATTGGTTTCTGACACATACTGTACAACAAATGTCTAATTTCAATGCTATGACATTTTTGTAGATATGTAAAGATGGCCATCTTCAAGCATGACTGTTTGGATTAATCTGAAATGGTAACACTTTATGATAAGTTTCCATTTGTAACATTAACTGAGGTTAAGAAAAGTAATAATTATTTAATTAATTCGTATATTATGATTAAATAACTATATTTAACTATATATTATTATAGTATGAAATTATTTACTTTCAACATTTACTTGATTTTTACATTTTAAAGTTGTTTCTCTTAACATTAGTTAATGCACTATGAACTGTATGAATGATAAAGGTATATTAATATTTTTTATATTTAAAAGTACAGTAAATTTTCATGGTTTAGTACTGTTTTATTTTTTTTTAAATAAAGTTACTATTACTATACTATATGTTACTATAGAACTATTTTATGCATTATGTTTGTTTTTATTCAGTATCTATTTAAAAAATATATATTGTTTTTTTAAATCGGTTATCAGCCAGCATGGGCCAACCTAGTTATCGTTATCTGTAAAATCCACTATCAGTCTACCTCTAATAACAATATATTAAAACCTCAAATAGTTTCTGATATGCTGCAATTCTGCAATACCAGCTTGTCAGATCATGGCGGGTTATGACACGTTGTAAGGGGTAAACAAGAACATAAGGCACAAAAAAGGTCTTTGTGGAGATTCAGGCTTCGATCTATTCTAAATATTCCCAGCCACATGCAGCCTTTACTTAGAACAATGCCAGATGAGCATTTAATATTTCATAAGCTAATTAAAGCTCAGGCTTCAGGGCGCTGAAGAACATGTGACTGTGCGCTGTTAGAGATACGGTCCGGTGTCTCCAAGCGTTCCCTGTTAGATGTCCTCATGGGCGTATATGCCAACAAAATTCAGCCCTCAAGGAAATCATGAAAATATCAAAGGATTATTTCAGTCCTTCCCTAGAGAGTGTATATACATAGCTGTGTCAAAGGTTATTCCAGTCTGTCTCCAAAGGGCGTTCAGAGAGAAAAAGAGAGATCGAGGCAGACAGACATAGAGGGAGAGAGAACATATGTCAGGTGGAGTGCAATCATTGCGGTATTATCATATGAAAGACCTCCTGTCTCGAGCTGCAGCGGGGTTGTATTAGGTGACTAGGCTTTTATAATCCCCCTGACATATTTCCATGCAGATCTGATGGGCTGAGTACCTGCGGATTGTGCTGCGGTCGTGGACTCCATGTTACTCGCCGAAACCTGGTGGGAAACCCTGATTCACGCTGGGGGGTTTTCATAAAGCTGCATGTAGAAGGAGCGAGTAAATATCACTGTGGATGTAAAGCCCCCTGCAGGGATGAGAGCTATGAACTTAAAGTTGATTGCCAGGTAATCATAGATTTGCACACAATATTTTTATGTTCACTCGGATGTAAACGAGGCAAGTCACGACACAGTGTGTTATTTAACTTGCAGCTGGTTGCCAGCGGGAAGATGTGTAACTACAGAGCCTTCTCGTTGTGATGTTTGGGAGTATAATTTGACATTGTCCATAAATAATTTGCCCATTTCATCCTTATTTTGTGCCTGATGTGGTACAACTTCCTTTGATCCACAGCAGAAATAATGCACAGCCCTGTAAAACTGTTTTTCTAGTGTACTAGTCTATACTATTTTACTGCCAAATAATGTTATCAGCTTATAGCAACTTGCTAAGCTACATGCTAATGATATTTTTAATTTTTTTAACAAGTTACAGTAGTTAAACTCAAGTTACAGATTTGAAAAAGTAGACAAAAAGTAAAGCTGTATATTGAAATGATTTAAGAGGGCAAGGTGATTTTCATCAATAAAAAGCATTTATCCAATGATATAATTTATAATACCTGATCTGAGCCACATCTTTGCTCAATATCAATGAGGGGATTTGAATGAATAAATAAACAGATTTAAAAAAAAATCTCAATTAGGATGACAGTATCAGACTTGAAACTAAAATTAACCTAAAAGCAACAGAAAACGTAGCAGATAGGACAGGGACTCGAATTAAAATAGTATGTTTTAATCAGATTAATTGTCATATTAATAAAAAAATAATCTGACTTTCCAGCACTACATTTAAGAGCTGATTAACAAAAAATGAATCAGTATATATGCTACGTAAGAGAGAGGATAATTTAGGATCAACCAATTCACCATAATGAATCAGATTTACCAACGCTACTATGAGAGTGGATATTTATGATGAACTGATTCAATAGAATAAATTAGTCTTCACATCGCCACAAAAGAGAGAGGGGATCAGTTACGATGAACTGATTCACCATAGTAAATTAGCCTTTCCTTTGCTATGTATGAGAGTGAGGACCATTAAGGATGAGCTGATTCAATAGAATGAATCAGTCTTTGTAATACAAAAAAAAATGAGAAAGAGAGATACCATTTTGGATGAAGTGATTTACTAGAATGAATCGGCATTTATGATGCAACATAAGAAAGAGGACCATTTAGGATGAACGGATTCACCATAATGAATCAGACTTATCAGCTATATGTTTAAGAGTAAGGACCATTTAGGATGATCTGATTCACAAGAATGAATCAGTATGTATGACGCCACAGTAAGAGAGGGGGTATCATTTAAGATGAACTGATTTACCATAATGAATCAGATTTTCCAGTGCTATGTATGAGTGTAAGGACCTTTTAGGATAAACTGATTAAGAATAAATCAGCCTTTACATTACTACACAGGAGAAACATTTCTAAAAGTACAACCGTAACGTTTACTTCATTCTGTGAGACACATTGTCTATCTGCTCACACACACACGCGCACACACACACACACACACACACACACACACACACACACACACACACACACACACACACACACACACACACACACACATAGTTAAAGCACTCTCCGTGGTCTTCTTTGTGTTTTATGGTGCATTTTAATTGTAATAAAGTAATACAGTTCTTGTCAGGCAGGGAACATGAGGGATCAAAAAAGAAATAAAGAAATGCTCAAGATTTGTGAAGGGAGGAGCGCTCCAAGAAAAGCTCTGGAAGGAAGCAAAACACACAGAATATGTCCACAGGACTCGGTGTGCAAATTAATTAGAAGTCTTACAGATAAACACAGTCCCAGTGGCACTTTGGCCTCTTTTATTAATTACTTTTTTTTTTTTTTTTTTTTTTTGCCTATTCTAGAAATCTAAATCTATTTTCTCTTGCACTGATAAGGGACAACGAGATAAAAGGAGTGGTGAAATGGTGGAGCAGGTGTTCACTATGTTCACCACGTGCAGTATACAACACATATTCACAACCTGTACAAAGTCAACAAGACCTGCAGGTGTCAACATCCATCTGATAATACCGGACAATGTGCAGTATGAAAGCTGAGGGTGGTGTGGCCTATTGGTTAACAATCTGGGTTCAAACCCTTCAAAGGGTGATCTATGTCCTATCTCTTGTGTGCCCTTTGAAAAGCAAGTTTGCTTTAGGTGGATTTTCTTATTAGTAGTTACGTCCTAACCAGGTGCAATGTGATAAGTTATAATGTTACACTCATGAAACTGCACATTGAAGGACTACTTTTTAAATGTGGACTACTTTTATTTGAATTTTATGAAACTTTGATGGTGTTATTGGCAAGTGAATAATGACACAATTTTAAATTTAGGGTGAATTTTCCCTTTTATGTCTAGCCTAGCCTTAGATTATAAGTAATGCTAAAAACAAGTGTATTATACATATACACTTAAAGGTGCATAGGGCAAGTGTCTGAGTTTTTGCAGAACTATGCCCCCCTCTGGCAACAAGCGAAACTGCAACCAGAGTGTGTTTTCTTTGTCTTACGTGGAGTTTGCGTTGGTGTTTTGAATGGACTACAAGCCGGTCTCTTTGAATCCATCTTCTACTTTTGTCGCGCGAGTTGTCTTCGCTGATACGGAGAATTGCGGCGAATACACAAACCTGCCAGACATAGCCAGGTGAGCGTGAACGCGCATGACGTCACGCCCAGTCTCAAATTCCGTCCCGAATCCCTCTTATTTATTTTACTGTACAGGATTATAGAGGCTATCGCAGTGATCAGAGAAGGGCTCATTCAGCCATCAGGAAATTGTTTATGCATGTATGGGTTAGAAAAACGGGTATTTTTAACATGAACTGTTGCGCAATGCACCTTTAAAGGGTTAGTTCACCCAACAAATGAAAATTCTGTCATAATTTACTCAATCTCATGTTGTTCCAAACCTGTATAAGTTTCTGTCCTCTGTTTAACACAAAAATAAGATATTTTAAAGACTGTTGGTAACCAGACAGTTGATGGGGCCCATTGTAGTAGAAAAAAAAAATACCCTGGAAGTTTTTTTTTTTTTTGTGTCTGAATTTTTTTTTGTTGTTGTTGTGTAACTTCATATATCTATCAAACATAAGGTGAATAATCTAAGGGATGGCTGAAGTCTTTCATCAAGGACTTTAGTATGACTGCAGACCAGCCGTTCACATATTCGGACACTATTACACACATAACAACACAATTTAAAGGTGAGTCTGGGACACTAGTTTTTGGCTTCTCACCTCTGTGTGTGAGCTGTTATTGTTACCATAGTGTGTCTGCCTCCTCCTGTGCGAGTCATGTACTGAGCTAATGCTGTTTGGGCTTTCAACAACGTAAAGCTTGTTGCTCATTCTAGAATAGCTCAAAAGTGCTGTGGCAATGTTGAAGGCTGACAGAATATGAAAAGATGTAGCATGCTGCAGGTTCTTTTTCCATTTGCTGGCCATTAGCAAATGTCTATCTACCCTGCATAAACAGTATAATTTTAACATTTGATGGGCTCAATGCAAAGTGAATTAAAAATGTTTTTAATCAAATGTGCGTAATGGCTGCACTTAAGTCGCTCCTATAATACTGGTGTGTTGTGGGTAGTTGCCAAGGTGTTGCTATGCAGTGGGTGTTCCTACGCTGCATCTAAAATCGAATTCTTCCCTACTAGAATGCCAAAAACAGTACGCCAACAGAGCAGTGTGTCCGAATAATATATACAGTTTTAAGATTTCAAGTTCACTACAGTTGCATATTCAATACAATTAAGTGCACTTCTTTTTAACAAGGGTAACCCAGTTCAAGAGAGCCCACCCCAAATTTTCTATGACATGCTCATGCTCATCCCAAAAAGGCAAATTTAGTAGATCAGGTATTCCACGCATGCAGCAAATTTGCATACAGTTCACAGTATACATGTGATAATACTGCAGCAATAATATTAGTATATTAGTATATGCTTAGTATAAGTTTTCACACAAAAGTGGTGTTTTTCACACTTTCATGTCACTTTTATTTCACTGAAAGTTAAAAGAGGCCAGGAAATGATGGGATGAGAGGTAAAGCATAATTTTTAAGTTATATTTGGACACTACACTAACCACTATATCTGAAAACACAGCCTTTATCGATCACTAGTCTGTATGCTCTGATGAATAATAACTCAACAAAGTTCAGCACTGCACAATGAAATGCCTGTAAACGGAGGCACAGAGATCTTCATGACTGTTGTAATTAGCTGAAGCAGGTTCCTCACACATCATGACTCAAGATCTTTTTATAGTCAGTGGCCATGGCGTTAATCATCTCTTCCCACCTGAGATCTCTTCTGTCTTCCCACTCGGTACTGTAAAACACCTTTCATGAGTGTTTTGCATGAGAAAGGGAGGAAGGAAGGAGAAAGATATTGTATTATTAGAGATTGCATTACTAATGAGTGTAAAGCACATAGTTGTGACTTTATTCACAATATAGCAGTTTTTAGTGCCTGGTTGCTTTCATTAAAGTGTTATTATTTCATAAATACATTAGGCATTTTACTCCCCGGCCAGTGTTATTTTAGTATTATTTATATTAGTCATTTGAATTGCTTTTTTTATTTTTAGATAATTTATTTTTAGATAGTTGCCATTTGAATTTTAATTTAAGTTTTAGTTATTGTGTTATATGCTTTCATATTTTTGATTAGCTTTATCAATCTTAACATTTCAACTTAAATTACTTTATTTCAGTTAGCTGCCAAAGATAACATTTTCATTCAAGTTTTTTCATCAGATATTTATACTTTATTTTATTTCAGCTTTTTAACATATTTCAATTTAGCTTTAATTTATATGTATATCAATTTTAGTGTCAGTAGCCTAATGGTAGCACTTCAACTTAAAATATTTTTTTTATTTCAGTTATATTTCTAATTTAATTTAATTCAATTTCAATTACCTTTATATATTTTTTTTATTCAGTGACAGAAACAAGCTTCTTACCTTCAGGTTGTTCCAAACTGACTTTCTTTCATTGGAAGAAGATATTTTCAATCATTTAATTTCCTATTAGACTATTATTTTCATCAGTCTTGCCTAAAATTCTTGCCTCATTTTAATTAATTGTAAGATGCTGTGGATCATGTGATTGCATCACATGACTCTGTTGAATCCTTTGTCCACTGCAGCAAGACTTCCTGACCTCTGTGAAGGACACTTGGCTCTGTTGCATCTCACTAAAGCTCAGCTTGGGAAATATAGTTTTTTTTTTTTGTGCAGGGGCAGATGATGGACGTTTATTGGGTCAAGCAGACATTTATTGGGTGATTTGCGGTGCGTTGGGGTCTGCAGCAGGGATTGTGTGAGTCGGGCTCGGCAGGAAAGACCACGGCAGGGTGCTGAGGTGGAACCAGAGAGAAACTGCTTAGCAACCGCAGGCAGCCCCAATGTGTCACTCACCAAGAAATCATGAATGAGTTACGATGAAGGTAGTGCGCGCACACTTACACACACACTCTATCCTCCTTTCAATCATCTTTATGCGCACACAAACACACACACACACACACACACACACACACACACACACACACACACACACACACCTACAAGTAATCACTCAAGTGGGAAATCTGCACATTTATCAGTGCACACACAAACACAAGCAGATATGTGTGATCTAATAGAAACTGTGAAAAATTGCTTATGCTACAGATACAGTGCTACATGCATTACGTAATGTGTGAAGATGTTTGAACACAAACATATATCTATTCAGAATCAAGCAATCAGAAATAGTCCAGATAGGATCATGGACAGCAGGTAAAAAAAAAACGAAATCACTGTATAAAGATGTATAGTTATAAAAGCAAAATAAATAGGCTTATTAGCTTTTAAAAGGGAGGACTCTCCATAGGTTTTTATACTGTACAAACAGTACATTCTATCATCTAACCCAGGGGTGTCCAAACTCAGTCCTGGAGGGCCACTGTCCTGCAGAGTTTAGCTCTAGCCTCAACACACTTGCCTGGAAGTTTCTAGCCTATAAGACCTTGATTAGCTGGTGGTCCAGGTGTGTTTAATTGGGGTTGGAGCTAAACTCTGTTGGACAGTGGCCCTCCAGGACTGAGTTTGGACATCCCTGATCTAACCCTAACCCTACCCATCAAAGAAAACTTTCTGCATTTTTACATTTTCAAAAAACACAGTATGATTTATAAGCTATTTTCCTCATGGGGACCAAAAAATGTCCCCACAAGGACAAAGATTCTCAGATATTGCCATCTTTGTGGGGACATTTTGTCCGTATAATGTAAGGTTTACCAGACCACACACACACACACACACACACACACACACACACACACACACACAACAAAACAAGAAAAAAACATTTTGTGGTGCAGAATTCTTTGACATTTGCCCAAGGACAGTGAAGGCCTTCTGCAACAGAGTCAGATCTGAACCTCTGCAGTCATTCTAGTTTAATTCTGTCGCAACACACATATCAGCACCAACAGGGCTCACAGTGATGACATGTGGCTTGTGATCATCACTTCTTTGCTCATGAGCAAACTCATCTGTGTGTGCAAAGCTTGCAGAAAACTTCACAGATTTCTGTAGAATCTGAACGCCTGTCATCAAGAAAATACTGCACATTCTTTCATTAAATATTTTATCATATTTCATAAGGCTTTTGGTTACCGACAATACTGCAGTACTCTTCATATAGCCATGTTTAAATCCATTCCACACAACCCAAATCCAGAACCCAGTTCTGGACCTTTTTTTTTTTTTAAATATCAGCCCAGTTTGGCAATATCCGTTTGATGTAGAGTTTTGTGGTGATTTGCAAGAATCAATCGTTTGATCTTGCATAGTGTCATAGTGGATGACAACAAATGCTGACATTTGCATGACAACACAACGTCACGACAGAAACACTGGGATGTTTAAATGTTTTTTCGGTCCTCCACGACAGGTTCCTTCAGATCTGTGACATTAACCAATAGATCCACAGAAGCTCTTCCGTACACAGCTTTCAAACATGGCGAAACGAAAGAGAGACTATTGTATCGGTAGGTAGAATTATGCAATGGAGGAAAAGTTTGTGGAGCTATGGCAACAATATTCCTACCTATATGGCGTTTCCTCAAGGAACAACTACGACAGATTGAAAGAAGATAAATGCTGCATGGCGAACGATAGCGGAGGCGCTTCAGCAAACTGGTGAGTACTGGAATTAGCATTAGGCTAGTGCAACTGTAGCAACTCTACTAAATTCTAGCTCAAGATATTAGAACCACTGAAATTCAAGACCTAGGCTCTAGGAGGCAGTATTTGTGAATCACAACCACAACACGTAAATCAGATTTAAACAACTGCAGTTTTATTGCACAATTACTCTTAGAATATGAAAGTGCAATTTTGTTAAGTAAAAGGAAATTACAATTCAATAATAGTAAATAAACAAAATAACCCTTGGGCCCATAAAAGAAAACTAGGAAAAGAAAATTGTCTTTCCTTTAGTATCTACCCGGGTAGTATAAACAATCAAAAGTTCTTATCTGATACTTTTGCAGGTTCACTCAGGGAAAAGTTCAATGACTGAAGATCCTTGAATTCACTGATGTAATACAACGTCGAAAACGTCACTGGCTCGCGAAATTTCTTCTCCGGAGTTTCACTGGCTCGCCATCTTTGATCCAATAACCTCGTGGCGTCGATAACCACGGGGAACGTGCAAGGGAGAAAAAAAAAACAATCTGCACATACATATTGTAATCAGTTACAAGCAATAAACTCTTACAACATTATGTGACTTAATTTTAACAGATTTTAATCTATTAAAATAATTTTCACTCTGTCATACCATGAATGATGTTCATAGGAAATTATTTTCTCCTCGGATTAACA
Source organism: Gila orcuttii (assembly GCA_026230005.1). Taxonomy (NCBI): domain Eukaryota; kingdom Metazoa; phylum Chordata; class Actinopteri; order Cypriniformes; family Leuciscidae; genus Gila; species Gila orcuttii. The sequence goes on along the minus strand of JAPDVR010000007.1, from coordinate 21,331,247 downwards.
TATCACAAGTCTGTGTCACGTAAAACTTGCGTTTTACATTCACAATGTCTCATAAACTCAGTTTCTTGCAGAAATACTAATGAATAAAGCAGTTTAAACATGAATTTCGCGATATTTTGTCTGTTTAACCAAGCAGAAAGCACTTAGTAAAATAATTGAATGACGCAATTCCACATCACATATATATACGCACAGTATATATATATATATCGGCATTTACAACACACATTCAATAAAATAACACATCACAACCTCATTGAAAATCACTCTGATTGGTTTTAAGAGTAAATCTACTAATGATCATCCCATCAACACTAAAATAATATAGAAATATCTTAAACTGTACTCACCAGAGTTCGTGACTAGAAAGGAAAAAATAATGAAGAACTCGGTTTCCTCTGAGCATATCATGCATCACGTAACCTTTTTAAATACAACGTAAATTAGATGAATTAAACAGAAAAACACAATATTTTGTGAAATACTCAACAGAAATAACCTTTTCCACAGGAGAATTCGAAGCAGCAATCTCATAACATGTCTCTTTCTCTCGAGACTCTCATCTGCGTGCCTACAGGCCGCACCCAAAACCAAACCCACCACTTACGTTAACCCTTTCTTGGTACTTTGGGTGGGTTACACACTCCCTCTCTAAATCATCATGAGTCCCTTCATGAGTTAAAATCAACCTAAATGTGTATGATTTGGTTATCCTCATAGTCACTTAATTGCTCCAGAGCTTTAGTAAAACTTCCCAAAATAGTTTGAGCAAAAGAAATCAATGGCTTTCCCAGCTGAGGATAATGAAACCGACCTGGCGGCCTCCTTGACCTTTCAGACCTGCGCACTGCATTGGTACTACTATCATCTGTGGTTACTTCTTTTTGGTTACTCTGGTACTCAGGACCACTGGAATTTCCAGCTATCGTTTCTTCATCAGTAACATTTTCTGGTTCACTCAAGTCCAGAAGCGGCACATCATCATCTTCGTCAGCCACTACTGAAACATCTTTGTCATGACTGATTGATTCAGGACCTTTCTTCCTGGACTCTTCTGAAATATTATCACACTTTCCATCCAAAACTTCATTATGTGGAGTCTGCACATCCTTGGTGGATGATGAAGTAGTGAGGACAGGTGAATATGACTGATTTGAAGAAGTTTGATGATCCGCTGAAACAGTGAAAGCATTATCAGCTGAGACTGGAATTTCATATACTTTGGTAAATCTCTGCTCAGGAATTGCAGAAGGCTGCAAGGGAATGCAAGTATCCTCATCGCCAGAATTTGAATATTCATCTGTATAGAGCTGGGAGCTCTGTCGTGTTTGAGGATGCCGAAGCACTGGCTTGGGAGGCTCCTCCTCCTCCCCTTCAGACAGATACCCACAAGGCAGAAGATGATCACGATGTAGAGTTCTGGTGGGACCATCTACATCAATTGGCTGAACCATGTAAACAGGTGAGTCTCCCATACGTTTAAGTACACGATAGATGGTGGATTCCCACTTATCAGCTAACTTGTGTTTGTTCCTCAACCTGAGATTCCTCACAAGAACACGGTCTCCTTCCTCCAGCGCTGATTCCCGCACCTTAATATCAAAACGACACTTGTTCCGATGGGCTAATTTATTGGCGTTCTCAAGTGCAATCTTATAGCTCTCTTCCAGACGGCACTTGAGTGCTCTCACATATTGAGAATGAGATTGTTGCATATTTTCTCGGACAGGCAAGTTGAAGGCCATGTCAACTGGTAGCCTTGGCTGACGTCCAAACATTAGCTCATACGGGCTATAGCCAGTGGCGTCGTTTTTGGTGCAATTATAGGCGTGTGTCAGTGGCTTTACAAAATCACGCTAATGACTTTTCTCCTTATCTTTGAGAGTACCTAACATGCCTAAAAGTGTACGATTAAATCGTTCGACAGGGTTACCTCTCGGATGATAAGGGCTAGTCCTAACTTTCTTGATCCCAGCGACTGCACACAACTCCTTGATGACATAGGATTTGAAGTCCCTTCCTTGGTCGCTATGCAGCCGTTCAGGGAATCCATAATGAATTAGGAATTGCTCCCAAAGACATTTAGCGACAGTATTTGCCTTCTGATCTTTGGTTGGGATGGCGACAGCATATCGCGTGAAGTGATCAGTAATCACTAGAATGTCTTTGGTATTTTGGCTGTCGGGTTCAAGTGACAAAAAGTCAATACAGACTAGTTCCATCGGTCGCGTGGTGTGAATATTTACAAGAGGGGCAGCCTTCTCAGGTTGAGTTTTTCGTCTTACGCAACGCCCACACATCTTGATCTTATTTTCTACATCTTGGGACATCTTAGGCCAATAGAATCTAGACCTAACTAGATCAAGCGTACGCTCAATCCCCATGTGACCCATATCATCATGTAGGTATTTGAGGACATTTGGCCTCAGTGACTCTGGGAGCACAAGCTGATGTACAACTTTACCATCACATTGTCTTGCCCGGTACAACAGACCGTTTTTGAACTCCAGGCGACTCCATTCCTTGAGCATTAGTCTAAGACTAGGAGAATCAGTACGAACATTATGAGGTGAGTGTTCCAAGGTGTTCAACAGCTGTATCACTTGACTAATGGTGGAATCAGATTGTTGTTCTCTGATCAACTCTTCATTACTGTAGGTTGCAAAAGATTCATGCCTATCCTGTGTGTCTTGCTCAAAGACATCTGGGACAGCATCAGCACTAAGAGCTAGAGACTCAACTGTAGTAAATGAAGGTAAGTCATCAGGTCCTATCAAGTGCTTACAACATGCAGCTTTAACAACATCATCAGGAAGATTTACCTGTTTAAGAGATGTTGATAAGTGATGTGAAGTGAATTTCTTCACCCTTTCTGCTTCTTCCAAAGACTCAGAATCTTCAAACAGTAACCCATGTGGTCGTCTAGAAAGACCATCCGCATCTTGATTATGCTTTCCAGCCCTGTACACGATGGTGAAGTCGAAAGTGGAGAGGGCTGCTAACCAGCGAGAACCAGCTGCATCAAGCTTCGCAGATGTAAGTATATATGTTAACGGATTATTATCCGTAACAACAGTGAAGGTGTTCCCATACAAATAATCTTGAAATTTGTCTACAATGGCCCACTTTAGAGCTAAATACTCCAATTTGTGTGCTGGGTATCTGGCTTCACTTTTTGATAAAGCCCTACTTGCATAGGCGATGACTCTGGTTTGACCCTCTTGCTGCTGGTACAACGCTGCTCCAAGACCAGTAGTACTAGCGTCAGTGTGGAGTTCGTAGGGCAATTTTGGATTAGCAAAACCAAGTATTGGAGATGAAGTAAGTTTTGCAATAATGCAGTCAAAAGCTGCCTGGCAAGAAGAAGACCAACGTTCAGCAAAAGGCTCTCTTGGATTCAAATATACTGCGCCCTTCATCACAGGCTTGGAATCCTTTCTGGTGGGCGGATATCCAGCGGTAAGATCATTTAAAGGTTTGACTATTCTGGAATAATCTTTTACAAAGCGGCGGTAGTATCCGGAGAATCCAAGAAATGAACAAAGTTCCTTGAGGTTTTGAGGTACCGGCCATGTTTTGAGAGCACGGACCTTCTCAGGATCCGTTTCAATACCATCTTTGGACACAACGTGCCCAAGATAGCGTACTCGTGTCTGGAAAAATTTACACTTGGTAGGAGACAATTTAAGACCATTCTCACGTAAACGTTGTAGCACGTTTAAAAGCCTAGCTTCATGTTCCTCCAAGGAATTTGAGAACACTATGAGATCTTCTAAAAACACTAGCACCTCCTTCAGATTTATATCACTCATACACTTCTCCATTAACCTTTGGAAGGTGCTAGGAGCATTTGTAATGCCCTGAGGCATACGATGAAATTCCCAAAAGCCAAGGGGACACACAAAGGCGGTCTTTGGTTTGTCTTCCTCCTCCATTTCAATTTGATAATACCCAGACTTTAAATCCATTACCGAGAACCACTGTGAACCGGTAAGTGCTGAAAAAGCTTCTTCTAGATTTGGAAGAGCATAAGCATCTTTGACAGTACGGGAATTTAATTTACGATAATCAACACAAAGTCGAATATCTCCGTTTTTCTTTCTTACAACTACAATTGGGGATGAGAACGGTGATTCAGATTCTCTGATTATCCCCGCTTCAAGCAAAGTTTGAAGATGCTTCTTTACAGCTTCAAAGTCATGAGGGTGTATTGGTCTGGACTTCTGCTTGAAGGGTGTATCATCATTCAATTTGATATGATGTTTCACTTTAGTGGCATGGCCAAAATCCAAATCATGATGTGCAAATACATCTCTGTAAGCATTTAGCTTCTCTGTGATCCGATTAGTCCATTCCTTGGAAAGTGGTGAATCACCAAAGTCAAATTTTAGGTTGGTACCGTCTTGGTTTGGTTGGACTGTGGGGTCTTTTTGACTGTCAGAAGAGGAAGTAGTTTCAATGACCTGCTGTGGCATGCTTAACTCTGCGATAACACAGCTGGCAGGAAGCGTCACATCATGATCATTCTCATTTCTGACCCAAACAGGTAGTTTATATGGAGGTTGCTTAGGCAGCACAATGAAACAACAATCCACAAAAAGCCCTCCAGGCAAAACTGAGTTGGAAGGCTGTTCCAGTAATACCTCGTTTTGGCTGTGAATGATATTCACACTTACATAACCTTCAAGAGGAACTTTCTGGCCTGCTGGTATGACATTCTGGACTTTGCCTTTTAGCATCATAAGACCAACTCTTCCAGTTTCACTTTGCTTGTGTCTCACTTTAAGCACTCTGAAGATTTGATCATAACCAAAGGACTTTGAGTAATTGGCAGATTTAGCATTTGCACTGTACTCACTGTAAAGCACATCAAGCAGGTTTGTACCTATCAAAACGGGAACATCACTGTTGGAGCCATTATTGGGTATGACTAAAGCTAAGGAGGCGATTTCAGGTTCACTGGTCACAAATTCTTTAGGAAAGACTACACTAATTTCCACAAAACCCAAATATGGGACATGCTGGCCATTAGCACTCCTTACTTCAAGAAGATTTTCGATCGGTTGAATGGGATGCTCAGACAGGTTTTCATTGTAAAATGACTCGGATATAGTGGTCACCTGAGAACCAGTGTCAAGTAAAACGTTACAGGTTTTTCCAGCGATTGTAACTGTGGCAGTACATTTCTCCCCCACTAGCTTTTTAGCTGTTTGGACTTTATCAACACTTTGTGAATAGTTGTCAGCTTTGGTTTTAAGTCTGGAGTTGGGACACGTCTGAGTCCTCGTTCCTGTCTGTCCCCCAACAGAAACGGAACTCAGTTTAAAGAAGGATTCGCAGTATCATTGTTAGCTTTCTCCCACAGTCGCAACTTTTCTTTGAACTCTTTCTTTTTAGCTTCTACAAGCTCAGGGTTTGGATCACCACAGCAAGATGGGGCAATGTGCCCATCTTCACCGCAGCGGAAACAGTACCACGGTCTGGGCTTCTTGTTAGCTTTCCCTTCATATGGCTGGGCAGACTTTTCCATCATTTTAACCTTAGCTTTCTTGGGTTTAGCTCCACTTGAATCCGGTTTCAATGATTTCTCACTCTTTGTAGCTCTGAGAGTCGCTAACTGCATTTGCAACTCCACTATCTGCTTTTGCATCCTCTTGGTTATGGCAGCTGAACTTGAAACATTCTGAAAAGGATCAATTTCATCTGTATAACACTCTACACTTTGCAGATGTGACTGGACTTTGGCTTTCGGAAAGCCTAGATGCTGTTTCATTCGGAGGGATTTCGATGCTTGCTTGTCCTCTTCTGTCCTTATGAGAAGCAGAAACTCAGAAAACGAAAGTGGATTAGTCTTTCTCTGCTCTAACTGCAGGTTGCTGATTAAACTGTTATTCCAGCATCCGCGGCAGAACTGTTTCAACAATTGGCGATCCATATCAGCAACGGTAATACCACCCCTTCTTATCACATTGCTAAGAGCGGACTGCAGTCGCTGTAGATAAGCAGATGCTTTCTCCCCGGCATTCTGGTTTGTGTTTAGAAATTTAGCAAAGAGCTCATCTCCATCTTCTACAGCAGCATAAGCAGAATCGAGTAGACTGAGGTAAGTTCTAGGGTCAGTCTGGGGCCCTAAATGTTTAACAATATTAGCCGCAGGAGGTAAGAGGCATTCAACAATTTTCCTGACTATCTGCATATTAGAGAATGTGGCATCATTGAGATAAAACTCAATATTGCTTCGCCAGGTGTCATAGTCCACCTCCATTGGTGAACAAGGGGCTCTGCCAGAAAAGCTTCTCAGCTTTGGGCCACTATGATACTGCGCAGAGATATCAGTGCTCTTTACCACATGCTCCACTACTACTCTCTGAACTTCGGAAGGACTGAGCTGCTCAGGTAAGAGTGAAAAATATGGCTTCTTTCTTGGAGAGGAAAGACCAGCTCCCACTGAGATGTGAGATAGACAGTCATCCGGGGCATGTATCTCAATTTTTCCTGGGGGCAGATCATCTGCCTCCCCCGGCGATGCAACGGTCAAATCGCTAAAGTTGCGCAGAGGATCAGGTTCAATGTCCATATTTTCAGATTCACTTGGACTTTCACATCTAGTGGATTCCTTAATCTTTCTTAGTTCATCTAGCAACAACTTTTCAAAATCAATGCCACTCTGTTTAGCAACATCCCTCAGTTCAGTAAGATAACCAGTAGTTAAACAAGTACCACGGCTGTCAGCATATACTTCAGACAAAAGCTGAATGTAACATACAACATTTGGACCGGCAGAAATTTGCCTGTTTAATGGCAGCTGACTTTTTAAGCCCTGAATGGCAGCCCCACTCTGAAATTCAATTATGGCTGCATTTCGAAATTTGGGGTCAGAGCTATCGACTTTAAGTACCCTCTCTATAGAACCATACTGTTTCAAAAAATCAAATAGCTCTTCATCTGCTTCCGTGTCAGATAAACCCATGACCAGAAGAGAATTGGGTACCTTAACATTTTCAGTAATTACAACATCCATGTTCAGTCACGTGTTAAACACCAGATAACCTAATGACTGTATACCTTGTTGCTGTGGTTACACACACACTGCCTCCTGGCTGGCTCGCCAAGTTTTATGTAGCAACTCTACTAAATTCTAGCTCAAGATATTAGAACCACTGAAATTCAAGACCTAGGCTCTAGGAGGCAGTATTTGTGAATCACAACCACAACACGTAAATCAGATTTAAACAACTGCAGTTTTATTGCACAATTACTCTTAGAATATGAAAGTGCAATTTTGTTAAGTAAAAGGAAATTACAATTCAATAATAGTAAATAAACAAAATAACCCTTGGGCCCATAAAAGAAAACTAGGAAAAGAAAATTGTCTTTCCTTTAGTATCTACCCGGGTAGTATAAACAATCAAAAGTTCTTATCTGATACTTTTGCAGGTTCACTCAGGGAAAAGTTCAATGACTGAAGATCCTTGAATTCACTGATGTAATACAACGTCGAAAACGTCACTGGCTCGCGAAATTTCTTCTCCGGAGTTTCACTGGCTCGCCATCTTTGATCCAATAACCTCGTGGCGTCGATAACCACGGGGAACGTGCAAGGGAGAAAAAAAAAAACAATCTGCACATACATATTGTAATCAGTTACAAGCAATAAACTCTTACAACATTATGTGACTTAATTTTAACAGATTTTAATCTATTAAAATAATTTTCACTCTGTCATACCATGAATGATGTTCATAGGAAATTATTTTCTCCTCGGATTAACATATCACAAGTCTGTGTCACGTAAAACTTGCGTTTTACATTCACAATGTCTCATTAACTCAGTTTCTTGCAGAAATACTAATGAATAAAGCAGTTTAAACATGAATTTCGCGATATTTTGTCTGTTTAACCAAGCAGAAAGCACTTAGTAAAATAATTGAATGACGCAATTCCACATCACATATATATACGCACAGTATATATATATATCGGCATTTACAACACACATTCAATAAAATAACACATCACAACCTCATTGAAAATCACTCTGATTGGTTTTAAGAGTAAATCTACTAATGATCATCCCATCAACACTAAAATAATATAGAAATATCTTAAACTGTACTCACCAGAGTTCGTGACTAGAAAGGAAAAAATAATGAAGAACTCGGTTTCCTCTGAGCATATCATGCATCACGTAACCTTTTTAAATACAACGTAAATTAGATGAATTAAACAGAAAAACACAATATTTTGTGAAATACTCAACAGAAATAACCTTTTCCACAGGAGAATTCGAAGCAGCAATCTCATAACATGTCTCTTTCTCTCGAGACTCTCATCTGCGTGCCTACAGGCCGCACCCAAAACCACACCCACCACTTACGTTAACCCTTTCTTGGTACTTTGGGTGGGTTACACAACCATTGTTTGTTTACGTTCTTGTGAAGTCAGTCGTTAGTTCAGCCTTCTCAATGACCTCAAGCACATCGCTAAAGATGGCTAGCGGTGATTGGTCAGTAAGCAACGTGTAGTCTTGTTTCTTGTCCTCAACACAAAATAGCATAATCTGGCACAGTGACTATCGTAACAGACGAAAATATTGTGTCTCAACCCAGCATAAACGTTTTAATGTACTTGCTTGGCTGTCAGTTTGGATATTCTTTCTGGTTCTGTCAGCCAAGTTGTAAAAGTCTGACCTTGATTTTTGCATTGTGGTAGCCAGTGACATCATCAAATAGGGGACACTAATTGAACTGAGATCTGTCAGGTTCCAGTGATCAGGAAACATAATATGCTTAACGTTTTTCAGCACATGACCTTTTTCCGCAAAAGGTCTGGCATTTAAAAGTCAGAAAGGCCAAGGAAGGAAGAGAGAATAAGACATTGCAACAATCTTTCAACAGCCTTAAAGAACAAACTGTCAATGATGCAAAACATAAAGGATTACACAGACAATTAAGCCTCTGAATGGCTCGGTCATTATCGCACAATCAGTTACTTTCTTAAATACACACAAACACGTGCAGGCACACATGGTTACACTGTTGATTTAGCTTTAATGGGGTGCATTTCAAATGACTGTCGGTCTATCACATGAGCGCTCTTATTGATAACCTGTAAACACCTAAGGACAACCGCAGCTGCTACTCACCCGTGTCTCATTGTGATGACCTCATCATCTGTTGCTCATGTTTCTTCTGCTTTAAACCTACTAAGCTGCTTACCCAGACAGCTTTTGACCGTGTTTTAAATGCAAAGTCTCAAAATATTTTGATACCTTATAAGTTCTAATTTGCATTTATCGTGCATGAGTAAGACAATCCCGCAAAAGCGACAAGCTCAGTGACAAAGTGCAAAGTATTTCTATAAAGCCAACATAGACCTACACTGCCCGGTCAAAAAAAAAAAAAACCTGTCTGGATTTCAATTGGGAAATGCTTAAGAGTCTATGTTTGGATCATTATTGCAGTGATTAGTATGTTTCTAGCATGTTATATGTTTGGAAACAGCTCTTTTAACCCTAATTGATGGAGTGTGTAGCTTTTAATTTCTTAAACAACCATGTAGAAAGACACATCATGGCCATATTGCAATGACAGACAATATAAAAATTCATCAGACTCAAACTGTGGATGAATGGATGGGAGGGAGCATGAATAATCATTTTTACACATGAATTGGCACTTCCGAGTCGAAATGCATTGAAAGTCCTTGGGTTGTGCTGAAGTAGACTTTATAGAGTGCTCGACTCTTTCATTGTCAATACAAATCTTAAAGGGGTGGTAAAACACGATTTCACTTTTCTAACTTTAGCTAGTGTGTAATGTTGCTGTTTGAGCATAAACAACATCTGCAAAGTTACAATGCTCAAAGTTCAAAGCAAAGGAAGATATTTGCTTTTAAAGAAATCATTTTCTAAGGATTTCAGCAAACGGCCAGTAGGGACTACACGACATTCCTCCAGGGTCGCTGACGTTAGTAACCCCACTAAACCCCTCCTCCGAGAATACTGAATAAGGGGGGCGAGGCCATTTTATATTGCGTTGGAGAAGAGTTGTTGTGGTATATTAGGCTGGAGTGTTGTTGTCGTCGCAATGCCGTCGAAACGCTGTTATTTTTTATCCGTATTGCAGGTCCACTTTGTTCAGCCTTTAGGGTCGGGGGAGTTAGGGATCAATGGTTAAAATTTATTTTTAACTCGGTCCCTCATAATTATTACCCAAATCTCACTCTCTGTGCTGCATATTTTATGGAGGAAAGCTTCCACAATCCTCACGAGTTCAATGCAGGATTCGCACAACGGCTTGTCCTGAAAGATGGAGCAGTTCCAACTTTAAGAAGAGAAGCTGTTGTTTATGGGCCGCAACCTGTAAGTATGATTTATTTTTCGTCAATGTGTTTTCCTGTAATAGTTTGTATTGTTAATTGTAGGTTGTAGCAAGGAAGTAAACAAATGACAACGCTGTTTGGCTCAGCAAACCAGCTTGTTAAATGCTCATTCATACTTAACGTTATCCGACAAACACCTAATGTTACAAAATGTTTTTTTTTATCTCAACAGCGAACTTGGAATTAGTGTAAATTATTCTTTGATTAGAGCTTTTATGTATTGTTTATCCCTTGTTTATCTACAGGCATGCTAAACATGGTTCTGTGTTTGATTTGGCTACTGTAGTAGAGCCAATGTTTAGTGTTCGTTTTGGGTTAACGTTAATAGTTCTGGAGACAGATATTTGGCTACAATCGTTCTAAAAATACAAAAGTAACGGTGCCATACAGCCAGTAACGATCAATAGATCCGCAGATGTTTTCCACTTCAGTTGGCATTTTTGCAGAGTTACTACATGTAAGCCTAACACCTAATAAAATATATTTTTTTAATAAAAAATGTTCTTGAATACACTTTTGTGAATAGACAAACACTTGTTACTGTTATAAATTAAACATCAACTATAATAATTAGTACAATTAAATAACAGCGTATCTAAAAAGTAATGAGACAGCAACAACAACAAAAAACAAACCTTTCTGAAACGTCGTTTAACAGCCGTTCTTGAACAGGTTCTGCTCGATCATCTTCACTAACATTCTCTGGGTCCGATTCGGGCTCAAGTTGCTATGGTTTTATTGACGCCATTGTTTAAAAAACACCAAAGCACAAACTACCGGTAAAAGTAAGGGGCGTGACGTTTCCGGAAAACGTGCACTGGGTGGTTAGCGAATCACAACACACTGGGCCAGCTAACCAATCTGAGCCCATTGCGTATTTTTAAGGGACTGGCTTCATAGAACCCGGAAACCATCAGACCGTTTTTACAAGGAGGGACAGAGCAGTGTAGAATAAAGGTAAAATATATGAAAAATAATGCAATTTTTTAAAAACGAAGCATGAACACGTGTTACAGTGCACCCCACAAACACAATCAAGCCTTCGAAAAAATGTGTTTTACCACCCCTTTAACCAAAAATGTATGCACCTCTTGATGGAAATAAATGCTGTGATGTTATGTTTTTTTTTGTTTTTTTTTGTAAATGTATATTGTAGTGTATCATTGTATATTGTAGGTCATACTGTATACTTTTTACATTTTTAATCAGACCGTGTGTTTGTTATGATAATTTTGTGCTAAGACTACTGCATCATCAACCTAAATTTAACATTATAACCTAAAACCCATTGGAAATATAAATTCACAAATAACATTCAAGTGAAAAATAAAATCTGCAATGTCTGATAAACCTCAGAAAATTAACATTTAAAATTAAAGCCAAACATCTTTCATTGAAAAAAATTGGATGTCAGGAAGCCATCAGGAAGCTTGTGAAGTTATTCTTATGGCAACCAAATACTGAGGCTGAAAAGAAAACAAAGTTATTTGTTTTTGTGAATTGTGAGGACACTGACTTGTGAAACAAGTTAGAACACTATTCATGTTGAAGGCTAGTCATCTCACTTGGTTTTGAGACAAAGCCTTTGTGATCCCTTAATCCCTATCGACTGACCCTTTAGCTCTATGAGCTACAGCGTACTGTTTTTGATAACTTGTGTGCATTCATTCATTTCTGTATCCACTCATACATGCAGTGTGATTTATTAGTATTGATTATTCTATCTTCTCATTTTTATTGGAGATGAAATATGTGAGCCATGACAAACATGGATGCGCAACCCTGTTTGAGCAGACTAAACTTGTCATCTACACAGATATCAAATACATTAATGTGAAATCAATGAAATTCACGTTGGTTCCCATTTTGATTTCACAAATTAACATTCTCATGGTTGATTTGATTTTGACATTTACATAATGGCATAAAGTCAAGTTCGCATTCCAGCTTATTATTGCCAAGCACTGCCGATTTAGACAGGAAGAGGCAATCTGACTAACATGTAAAGCTTCCACTCACTGTTTGTTTTGCCTTAGCCTGCTATAGACCTTATACGCAGCACCATCTTTGATTTGAATGGGAACGAAAGCAAGGATGTTAGGGATAGATATGAAGTGGGTTGTACTATTATTTTTGTTTTCTTTCTTATTGCTCTGCTGACAAGACACTGCAAACATATCTTTCCAAGAAATTTGAGTAGACAAACTACAGACAACATTAGCTGTGGAAAATTATAAGTGTTTTAGTAGCCTTATACAGCTTTTTACAGCGGATATCATTGAAAACACGGTAAGTCTATCCCTGACAGCCTCGCTTTAATACCGATCATAGCGCTGCTCTGAATTAGGTCTATTAAGGGGTTCATATTTAGGATGTAGGGTACAACGGGGCTAAAAGCTCCACTGCGGTAAAAGGCTCCTTTGATTTTATTTTCCTCTAAACCACTAGATGGCACAAAAACTTGTAGGAACACTTTCCAAAACACCAGCTTTTTAAGATGCACGTGTAAATTTTGCCGATCCTTCATGCGATCGCGGGCAGCAGCGCAAAGTTGATTCTGTGCTAATTTTATCTCATGTTTAATGTTTTAAAAAATTTTGTAGATTTAATTAGCAACTGGGAATCGCTAATATTATTGAATATATTTTAAGACAAATGTCTTCTTAATGATTTTCAGTTTTATTCAATGTAATTAAAGCAACTGTTTTTCAAATAACGGAAGAACATGTAAAAGTATGGTATTTGGGGTAAAAGGCACCCCTGATGTTTTAGGTTTTAGATTCAGAAACCATCATATTTAAAAATATGATATTAATCATAAAATATGATTTAATGTTACTACTGTAAATCTATATTAAATTATGTGATCTCATTCAATGCTTTCAGAATCTTTACTTTTTTAAATAATTTATGTATAATAGTTGTTACGTAGCAGCAAGGATGAAGCAGAGAGTGAATCCAATCGCAAGCACTTTAATAGTCTAACAGACAGGAATCCAGGGAAAACTCAGAATAAGGCACACAGGACACGGAACAAGGAACTGGGAACAACTCACATCAAACAACGACCGACAAACACCAACTGAAGAACAAGGGTATAAATACACAGGCAAACAAGCTAAACAAGATAACAAGGGGGCGTGGCTAATCAGAAACACATGGGGAGACTAAACAAAACGGGGAACAGCTGAACATGAAAAGACAGGGAAACACATGACAGACAACAAGGAACAAAACCCAAAACCCACACCATGACGCAGCGCGCACCGGCTCGGGAACAGCACACACCGGCTCGGGAACAGCACACACCGGCTCGGGAACAGCAGACACACTCACTGGCTCGGGAACAGACAACACACTCACTGGCTCGGGAACAGACAACACACTCACTGGCTCGGGAACAGACAACACATACCCTGGCTCGGGCTCGGGAACAGGAACAGGAACAGACTCTGGCTCGGGAACAGGAACAGGAACAGACTCTGGCTCGGGAACAGGAACAGGAACAGACTCTGGCTCGGGAACAGGAACAGGAACAGACTCTGGCTCGGGAACAGGAACAGACTTTGGCTCGGGAACAGGAACAGGAACAGACTTTGGCTCGGGAACAGGAACAGACTCTGGCTCGGGAACAGGACAGGAACAGACTCTGGCTTGGGAACAGGAACAGACTCGGGCTCGGGAACAGGAACAGACTCGGGCTCGGGAACAGGAACAGACTCGGGCTCGGGAACAGGAACAGTTCTCGGGGCTCGGCCCGCTTGTCCGTAGACACTGGCTCGGAGGCGGCCATCTTGTCTGTAGACACTGGCTCGGAGGCGGCCATCTTGTCCGTAGACACTGGCTCGGAGGCGGCCATCTTGTCTGTAGACACTGGCTCGGAGGCGGCCATCTTGTCCGTAGACACTGGCTCGGAGGCGGCCATCTTGTCCGTAGACACTGGCTCGGAGGAAGTGACGTGAACAGTCTCTGGATCAGCAGAAGTGATGTGAACAGTCTCTGGTTCGGCCATCTTGTCCGTAGACACTGGCTCGGAGGAAGTGACGTGAACAAACTCTGGATCGGCCATCTTGTCCGTAGACACTGGCTCGAAGACGGCCATCTTGTCCGTAGACACTGGCTCGAAGACGGCCATCTTGTCCGTAGACACTGGCTCGAAGGCGGCCATCTTGTCCGTAGACACTGGCTTGGCAGAAGTGACATGAACAGTCTCTGACTCTGCCATCTTGTCCGTAGACACTGGCTCGGAGGAAGTGACGTGACCGGTCTCTGACATGGCAGACGTGACGTGAACAGGCTCTGACTGGGTAGGCGTGACGTGAACCGTCTCTGGATCAGCAAAAGTGACGTGAACAGTCTCTGACTGGGCAGAAGTGACGTGGACAGTCTCTATATCGGCAGACGTGACTTGGACAGTCTCAGGTTCGGTTGGACTGACGTGAAGCTCAGACATGTCGTGGTGAAGCTCAGGCATGTCGTGGCTGACGTGAAGCTCAGGCATGTCGTGGCTGACGTGAAGCTCTGGCTGGACGTGGCTGACGTGAAGCTCTGGCTGGACGTGGCTGACGTGAAGCTCTGGCTGGACGTGAAGCTCTGGCTGGACGTGGCTGACGTGAAGCTCTGGCTGGATGTGGCTGACGTGAAGCTCTGGCTGGACGTGGCTGACGTGAAGCTCTGGCTGGACGTGGCTGACGTGAAGCTCTGGCTGGACGTGGCTGACGTGAAGCTCTGGCTGGACGTGGCTGACGTGAAGCTCTGGCTGGACGTGGCTGACGTGAAGCTCTGGCTGGACGTGGCTGACGTGAAGCTCTGGCTGGACGTGGCTGACGTGAAGCTCTGGCTGGACGTGGCTGGCGTGAAGCTCTGGCTGGACGTGGCTGGCGTGTCTATTGGCCTGTCTCCCTGACAAAGACACATAATCCGTGCTGCTGGATTCATCGTATTGGTCGGTCATTCTGTTACGTAGCAGCAAGGATGAAGCAGAGAGTGAATCCAATCGCAAGCACTTTAATAGTCTAACAGACAGGAATCCAGGGAAAACTCAGAATAAGGCACACAGGACAAGGAACTGGGAACAACTCACATCAAACAACAACCGACAAACACCAACTGAAGAACAAGGGTATAAATACACAGGCAAACAAGCTAAACAAGATAACAAGGGGGCGTGGCTAATCAGAAGGAGACTAATCAACAAAACGGGGAACAGCTGAACATGAAAAGACAGGGAAACACATGACAGACAACAACAAGGAACAAAACCCAAAACCCACACCGTGACAATAGTAGTATAATAGTATATATATTTTTATATTAACATTTTAATGGCAGTATATATTATTTATTGAACAAAAATTAATTATTTTATTTACCAAAATAAACTTTGCTAAAGTGATTATTTTGAACAAGTATTACCTTAGACATAATTAAAAATATATTATTTTAGCTGAAGTATTTGTATAAATAACGTGTGCCTTTTATCCCACCTCATACCTTTATAAGATTTTTAAACAAAATAAACCACTTTTATGATTTATTTTCACACAAACATATTTTTTTTTTCTGCATGCACTATGGGAATAGTGAAAAGCACATTTTTCTTAAGGGGTGCCTTTAGCCCAGTTGTACCTTTAGCCCAGTTGTGTGTAATTGTTTCTCACGGGGATGTAAGGTAATTTGCCGTCAGAATCCAGAATTACTGTTTATCTCCCACCACCAGTGTAAGAAACTCCTGGTTTAATTACTTACTGTTTTTGACAAACACCAAGGTAGTGTGGAAATGCAACTTTCGTCCAAATTCGAGCTGCATGTTCACAGGTTTGTAGGATCACAGAACTCGCTCCTCCACTATATCCCTATTCGCACTGGATTAGTATTATCTGGGGACCTCGTGTGATTTAGAAATTACCCACACACATCTGAATTTCGTGTGTCGCATTCCCACGGGATAAGCGAAGCCTGTGATTTTACTCGAATTTACTGACTTATCTCCCGGATATAATGTCAATAGGCTATTGCTTGGAAATGTCTTGTCGTTATAGGTCGATATGACCTAGCACCTAAATTACTATCAATCATTCCAACGCAGCCTCCATTCTTCGCGAAAGATGGATAAAAAGGCGCACAGGAAATAAAAACCTTGAAAAAATTATATATGACCCCGCCAAATCACAGAGATGCCGCATGGGACTAATATTATCACAGGACCTCTGTGTTCGGCGAAATATGGTAGGTCATTTGCGGGGGAATTTTTACTTTACAAATTACAGACATGGCCGATTCGCACGGGATTAAGATCACAGACAACCTCCGCAATTATTAAAAATGATTAGAGATCACCAGGTAATACTAATCCAGTGCAAATAGGGCTTATGAATAAATCGCCATCTGAATGCATGAGTTTTACCACTGACGTACCATGCAAATTTATTTTTTACAGAGTACAGACATCCACATGAGAAACTATTACCATCCAAATAGGGCTTTTGAAAATGCAGTGTGCCCTTACGATTAAGCCAATCATATCAGAGCTTGCTGGATTGAGCAGTCAGCGAACGGACGGCAGGCATCTGGTGGGAGGTCTTTGTTCTGGCATTACAACAAGAAACCGAACCTCGGCTGAAAATGACCTGATAATTATGGCAGTCGAACAGGGTTGCTTGTCCTTTTAATAAACCAGCCGAATCTTCTCTCCTATTATCATGACCCAACACAATGATCTCATATGTGCCTCTCACTGTTGTCCTCCTCTTCTAACGGCCACTTACTGGCGTTACTCCGTAATGACCCCTATCAAAGCCGCGTGTCCACGGTCCATTAATGATCTGAGTCACTCTCTCATGTACAACTCTGAAAGCCTCAAATGACCCTCTCGCCAGGAGCGAACACCAAACATTGTGTCGATTTCCCCTGCATTCTTGACAGACTTTTGTTTTTTTGTGGGTTTGTAATGGTGAGCGTGAAATGAGCATGCTGGAGCACAGATCAGATGGCGGCTTGTTTTAGACAAGGATCAGTTAGTTTGGTAATGAATAGGTTGAAAGCCGGGATCAGACTTTGTGCTCTGATAATGAAAGGTGTGAGGTATCATACATCAGAATGCTTTATGGCCCGCCGAATGGCACACTATGTGGATACAAACAAGACAACTGTGGAAAGTATGCTGCATGCACAGTAAAAGATGATGAGGAATTTAAATACTGGGATGAGAACAACAAAAAAAGTGAAGGAAGACAAAGAGAGGTAGAATGCAAAAGAGGAGATGAAAACATATTTATTTCACACCCACTCTCCCTCTCTGTACCTCCACACCATCAAATATTTACAGTGGCTGATACAGTCTTAATATCAACTGAGCAAAACTAAAGAACCAGCTGCAGCTGGCCTGATGTATATCTTTTATCCATGCTGAAGCAGCATAATTGCTTTGTCCTCTTCATTTCAGTAAAACCAAAATAATGATCAACATGAATAAATTATAAACCCTCTGAGAAATTAACCGGTTACTATAACCACCATAAAATGTCTGTTCTCTGTAAGATCTCAGGCTGACAAAATGCTGTAATATCATACTTTGTGTTGTTCTTGAAACTGTAATCAGGTGGATCTGTGGTCAGAATGACAGGGAGAATGTGATTGGCTGGAAGTAAAGACTGATTGATTTAGGAAGTGAAGACTGTAGCATAATCTGTTTAGGAATTGAATACTCTAATCTAATTGATTTAGATGTGAGCAAGGCTTTTAAACGGGTTGTATCTCTGTATGTTTGAGAGAAAAAGATTTGACATAACACTGGTACAACATAAAATTATACATTTTTAGAGGAAAATCAGTGTTATTTTAGTATTATTTATATACTTTTATTGTATTTATTAGGGGCCAAGCACCAAAGGTGAATAGGCGCCTATTGTATCTGTTGGCATTCTTCTTCTTCTTCTTCTTCTTCTTCTTCTTCTTCTTCTTCTTCCGCTCTTGAGTCAATGGCAGCCCATAGAAGCGCTTGCGGGAAAGTTATGCAATTTGGCACACAGAAAGAGGACAGTCTGAAATCGCACACGCTCTAGCACCACCAACTGTCCAAAGTTGCTCTCACATTTATGCTAATAACTTTTGAACCGTAAGGGCTAAATTAAATTATGTTTTCCTCTGATTCTTCATCATTATCTTAAGGTCTCCACCCTCCGAGCTCAGCCTTGGTCTAAGTTGTTTAACTCTCTGCGAGCCCCCTTGGTCACTGCTCTTGAACCAGAGCGTTGTTAGGCCTCCTCTCACTCTTAGAGAGTCGTTCTTTTAAAGGCCTCCGCTCCTCTGAGCTCCTGCCATTATTGGGGTAGGCTGCTAGCCCCATTATTTAGAAACTTCCTTGACAGGCATAAGACGTTCTGTATTCGTCCTATGAGCTCAGCCATAGGCTAAGTGGTTACGATCTCTGTGAGCCTTCTTGGCTACTGCGAGCATTGATGGGCCTCCTCTTGCTAGAGAGTTATATTTACTGAGACCCCCGCTCCCTAAAGCTTAGCTAGGATAGCAATTGCAGTGGTATGCTCTCCTTGAGCCTCCTTGCAAGATATCTTGAGTGTGTTGTTGTTAGGTCTCCTCTTAAGTTAGACAGTTGTCATGCTGAGGCCTCTGCTCCTAGAGCTTGGCTAATGTTGGCTAAGCTGTTAGGCTCTCCGTGAGCCTCCTTGGCTACTGCTAGATAGGCCTCCTCTCGCTAGAGAGTTGTGCTGCACGATTAATCATATCGCAATTGCGATGTCAAGCCTATGCGATTATATGACGCAAAATGCTGCGATTTTATGAAATAAATAATTGCATGTGTGGGCATGACAACCCATTCTCTCTGAGAGCTGTTTGCCCATTTTCTACACTGCTAATAAAAAGTAGACCAGTCAGTTTAAGTTTAGACAGTGGCACGTGTGGCGCGTATGGTCACATCGTGACTTTTTTCCGGTGTGCAGCGTGGAGAACATGTGAAGATGGATGTCGATCAGATGGACACTGAACTGGTGGCCAGAAAAAAATTCTACCTCTGGTAGTGGTCTGGATCGTGGTCGTGAACCGAACATCTCTTTCTCTTCACTAGTTAATAGTAAATAAACAGGAATGAACAATAGGTGTGTTGAAAGATACAGTACAACTTACTGAAATGTTTATGCCTCATACATAATAAGTGTTTTTCAACAGCGGAAAGAGGTGAATAACAGCTGGAGAACAATGTCACATAACTTTACAGGAAAGCCATTTGATAGCACGTTAGTTGGCTAGACAAATGATATATAGAGAGAGGAATATTTTGCTAAATATGTGCACTATATTAAATATTTATTATATGTTGTACTTCATTAATCATATATCATTAATTTATTGTAACATTGTTATTATAGCCTAGTAGCAACCACATTATATTTAATTTGTGTTGTTATTTTTAACCTATAATTATAATACCCGCTGACAGGGGTCTCTGTATGTTTACAGCATTAGGTGAGATATTTGTATCTACTGTACCTAATATTTATCCAAATGAATCGATATTGAATCAAAATCGGAATCAAATCACAAGATCTGAATTGAAATCGTGAAATTTGTGTCAAGCAATAATAAAAACAGTAGCCTATACCAGTCATTGTACCATGTAAACATTGTGACATATTGTCACTATTCTGATTAGTTACCAAATATATATTTCTATTTCTTTCTTGTTCAAAGCGTTTTGAAGGATTTTTAGAAGGCAGCTGTCTGACCCTGAGATGGTGAAAATGAACATGGTTTGTGTAACATTAGCAACCCATTATTAGCTGTTTGATAGTGTAGTCAAGCAAAAGGCTAATCATATTAATTAACGTTAAGTGTCCGATGTTGAATAAGTTTCTGGTTCAAAAATGGCTGAATTAATCAGTATTTCCACTTGACATTGTGCTGCGTTTACTACAGTAAATTTGATCTCGAATCTCTAATCTCTAAACTTGTGTGAGTGGAGGCGGGGGTAATTTGCATATTCACAATAAACATATTACTAAATGAAGCAATGGTGTAGAGTTACATTTAAGATATTTTAAGACATGAAGATTTTTTTTTCCACAGGAAAAAAACATTTAAATATGTCATTTTGGTGATCAAAGATGAGTTTTAAGGGATAAAATTATTGACTACAGGGGGAATTTAATTCTGAAAGTTTTCTGTGATGGGTTTAGGGGCTAGAAAATGTCATTAGTTCAGTATAAAAACCATTACGCCTACGAAATGTTCTCATAATGATAAGTGTACCAACATGTGTGTGTGTCTGTGTGTGTCCTTGTCCGTATTTTATGTGTATGTGTCCTAGTGAATATGTGTGTGTATGTCCTTGTGAGTGCATGTATGTTGAGAAGGGTCATCTGCAAAACACTGCAGAGCTCAGTCTCACCTGCAATGCACCAGCCCAACGTACACTTACCTTACACTTACTCTCATTCTGGCATTCACACACATACAGTGTATTTTTTTTTTATCTAAATAAGTTTTTGCTCTCTCCTCTCCTGTAACAGCTGGTAGTTTTGCTCTCAATGGAATCGTCCTTTTGGCCGGTTGGCCCAGAGCTGCAGATGTATCGATCATGTTCATTCTTTACGCCCCCTGGGGGAGAGCGTGGGAGGAAAGGGAGGAGGGGGGTTCTATGTAAACGTGACCCCGGGTCTGTGACCATTCATGAAAAAGTCGGAAAAGAAACGCATTGACGTCTTTCAGAAACAGGAAGCTTCCTGGCCATTTGAACAGCCCAGCAGGATGCAGAGTAAGAAAAGCTACATAGAGACAAGTTTAAGCTGAGTGACGCTGTGTGATTTTATATAGGATATCCTGTGCTGAATCAGCTTCATATGGTCCATAAATTATAATAATAATTGACAGGTGATTGGACACATCAGAGACATTGCACTTATCCGTGATAAACATGTCATGTCTGACTTTGCTGTTTCTCTCTCATGAATTTGCATGAATAATTCAAAAGGTCTATTTGGCCCTGTTTTACTTAACCTTCAGTCTCCGATCATTGCCTAATTTGTATACTAACTTATATGCTTTACTATATAGGACATACTTTTATACGTACAAATCATAGTGCATTGAAAACAGTTTGCCAGTTGTGCATCCAGTGGATTTAAAGTTTCTGGTTACTGTATGTTCGGAATGAAATTTTTACTGTATACTGTGCAGTATATACTGCATACTATTTTTAATTTAAAAAAATAGTAAGTAAAACAGTAAGCATTATTCCATAATGAATTTAAATGTTGCAAATAGTAATAGCTACATTCTTGTCAGTTATCAATAAAAACTTTCCAATCAAAAAATGAGTCAAGAAAGAGATCGCATCTGATATTGCTTTCAATGCATCCGTCAATCTAGAAATGAAAGGTCAAGTTGAGTGCAGTGCATTGTGGGATACTATATTTCACGCATTTCAAATTCTGTTTTTTGGTCAGACAGAGTAGGTCATCAGGGTTTTCTACACATACTGTGTGCACAGTGTACTGAACATAAGTACATATACTGAATCAATGGTATATGTGCGTTCACACCCTGTTTGAATCCTAGAATTGACTACTGTTATTGTTTTAGTAATGCAAGAATAATCTGAAAATAAATGATATACAATACAGTTTAATGTAGCAAGCACACAATGTTTTATGTCCTTCTAAATAAATAACCATTACTTTATGTATTGTGTTTTTTGTCTATTGATTACAGATTACAAGTATGGCAGATTAATTTTGGCTTTAATAGTGTTGCCATAGAAATGCAGAATTCTCAGGACATGAACAGCACCAAGTAGAATGTCCTGGTAATTACGGTATTAATTACGGTAATTACGAAATAGCATGAATGTAGCATAAGAATACTGTTGTATGCTATTGTGAGCATGGCCTATGTGTTCTTGCATGATTTTTGGCTAATAGGTATTGATCACAGTCTCTTGTGCCACACAAGTTTGTTATGTTATTCTTGCCAATTGTAGACAAAGTCATGAGGCTAAATGCTAAATCTGTTTTAGCTAGCTGCTAAAGGCAAGTTAAATTGTGTTCTTAATTAGCTTTAGCTTACAAGCAAACATATATAATACTCGACAAAGGGGGTGGTGATGGCGCAGTGGATAAGACACATGCCTTTGGTGTGAGAGACCCGGGTTTGAATCCACTGTGAGACACCAATGTGTCCCTGAGCAAGACACTTAACCCCTAATTGCTCCAGAGGCGTGCAACCTCTGACATACATAGCAATTGTAAGTCGCTTTGGATAAAAGCGTCAGCTAAATGAATAAATGTAAATGTAAATGCAAAGGGCTCTGTAAAATCCAGACATGATTGTTTGATGTCATTTGTCCAGTACTCGAGTTGTATGTACGCTTTTTAGTAGTGTTGGTGATGCAGCAAACACTTTTAAGAGCAACACAGTTATCAAAGAGCTTCTGCAGTGAGGGACATTTGTATTCGAGGAACAATTATGTTTTTGTGTTTCTTTAATATGGAATAAACAGGCCTAATTGCCTTGCTAATACTTGCATAAACACATATAGCCTAGCACACTCCACCGTGGGTGAGCAGGTTAACTGCATATCTTCAGTGGGGTTACAAGGGTCGATCTATGCATGTAAGTCTTTAAATTAGGCCGATCTGAACAAGCAAGCACAAAACCAGAACAAATGATAACAAATGACAGGGGACACTGCTGACAATGGCTGCTGGGATATAACCTCTGTCTATTGGCTGACCAAAGGCAGACTGAATGGAGATGGAAATCCCTTGTCTGATAAAGTATTGATCATTTTTACAGGTAGATCTGTTTTGCAGAGATAGATGACATCTTCAGCTTTCTTCACCTTCATCTAAAGCCAGACACAGTGCTATATGCTATATAGCAAATCTCAACTTCTTGATTGTTTATATCATTGCATAATTTAAACTATATTATCTGCCAGCAATATATTTAAAGTTGGCTATATAGAACATTGATTCAACTGTGATTAAATTATATAGCCTTCAGAAAGCGATCAAACAATGCTCCCTTTCCAATCGCCCAAGCTGTCAATCACACAGCGTGAGTTTATCTGCACACTTGCCAAAACTCGTTATGAAATCAATGATGCTGTTACATGAACAACTAAGCTCTTACTGTATTTGCATCGTGTTTGCATTGTTATTTGGTGAAAGCATTCATGAGAGTGCAGAAATTGTGTTGCAATGATGAGATCTTCATTCACGTGATCAACAGACTGTCTTTCATCTGCTCAATGCTCATCACTGCAACCTTTCATGTGATGGGAATAGGTCTAAATATATGATCAATACTTTTCACGATTCGTTAATCTCGATAGCTGTAATAGTAAAAACGTAGTAATAGTTCCCTTTCGAGTGAACTCGACACTGCGTCGGTGACGACACTAGGGGAACGCCCTTCAGCGTAGCGCGTCTGACTTTATGAATGAAACCGAATCCAATCCTATTGGCGTTGCGTGATGACGTAGCGTGTGACGGCATAAGCGGATGTATACAAAAGCACGCCGGCACACAGAAATGTCAGCTTTTTGCTATTCAGCAAGCGCTCTGTGTATGTGTGAACAAGTCTGTCCTATTTGGTGTTGTATGTCCTGTTAAAGTATTTTGCAATAAGATTCTGTGGCTGGGATCTTGCGTTTGCCGAGGCAGCGCGTAGGTTTAAGGTTTGCCTTGCAGTTGCAATACAGAATCTAGTAGCTCGGATCTCGCGTTTGCCGAGGCAGCGCTTAGATTACGAGTGTATTTTGCAATAAGATTCTGTGGCTGGAATCTCGCGTTTGCCGAGGCAGCGCATAGGTTCAAGATTTGCCTTGCAGTTGCAATACAGAATCTAGTAGCTCGGATCTCGCGTTTGCCGAGGCAGCGCTTAGATTACGAGTGTATTTTGCAATAAGATTCTGTGGCTGGAATCTCGCGTTTGCCGAGGCAGCGCGTAGGTTACGAGTCTACTTTGCAGTTTGCTGTGTGAGTACGAGGCATGAACAGTCAGCTCCTGAGGGTGCTGGCTGTGTTTATTGAGAAATAACTCGCCGCACACGTGCGTTTCGGGTATCTCAACCTCGCGCCTGTTGACTTTCTTCTCGAGAGATGAAAGCCAAATATATTGTGTACTACTCGAATCTCGCGTTTGTTAAGGCAACGCGTTACGGGTCTGCAATAAAAGGGACACACGCGATCTGATAAATAATACTGTTTAGGTGCGAGGCATTCACAGTCAGCTCCTGAGGGTGCTGGCTGTGTTCATTGAGAAATATCTTGACGCGTACAGCCGTGCGCTGTCAGGTGTTTCAGTCTCGCGCCTGTTGACTTTCTTCTCCAGGGACGAAAGCCAAATTATAACGACTCGAATCTCGCGTTTGCCGAGGCAGTGTGTAGGTTACGAGATCGTATAATTAAATATAAAACAGTATTCCAGTGTTATGGCTGCATTTAATTCAGAGGAGTTAAAGTAATTAAAAATTGTATCTGACTTAGAACTTGGTTAGATATTTTAATTCAGCCTACCATCTGAAGAAGAGTATCGCTTCTAGAGGTCCCCCTCAAAAAAAAAAAAACAAAAAAAAAACAAACCTGAGCTTGGGACTGTAGGCGGCGCTCTCGCCCAAAGCCTTTCTGGACAGGAAGGCGTCGGGAGAAAGGTCCTAACTTGTGTGAGACCTTGGAGGGCTGTCCCCCCCGAAAGAGAGCGATCAAGATCCCCTCTCTCACCGGGCCCTCAGGAAAGCTGAGTTGCGGTTCGGGACACATCAGTTTCCAGCGAATGCACGCTGCTCTGTCTGGCCCAAGAGCTTGCGGCCAGGCAGCGCTGGCGTCCGCACACCGAGAGTCGTTTTCGATTATTCCCTGCCGGTCTTCCACTTCAGGGTTTCGTGACACAAGACACTTGACACCAGCCCTGAGGGGCTTTTGTAGACGCCTACTTCCACATCTCCATCCTTCCATCTCACAGGAAGTTCCTGAGGTTTGCTTTCGGGGGCGAAGCTTACCAATATTGGGTTCTTCCGTTCGGCCTAGCACTCTCCCCTCGCACTTTTACCAAGTGTATGGATGCAGCTCTAGCACCCCTGAGGCTCGAGGGCATCAGGGTGCTCAATTACATCGACGACTGGTTAATATTGGCCCAGTCGCGAGAGCTGGCGATTCGGCATCGAGATGTCATCCTCGCCCGCATCCAGAGCCTGGGGTTGAGACTCAACACGAAGAAGAGCGTGTTGACACCAGCCCAGAGAACCATGTTCCTGGGAGTGGTGTGGGACTCGGTCACGATGCGAGCACAGTTGTCTCCTGCTCGGATCGAGTCTATCCTGACCACAGTGTCCAGGATAAAGCTAGGCCAGGCCGTCACTGTCAAACACTTTCAGAGAGTGTTGGGTCTCATGGCAGCAGCGTCCAGTGTGATACCTTCTGGCCTGCTACACATGAGAGCTTTACAGTGGTGGTTGAGAACCAAGGGGTTTTCCCCGAGAGGAAATCCATTCCGCTTGATAAGGGTTACGCGCAGATGCCTTCGTTCCCTATCAGTTTGGAAGAAGCCTTGGTTCCTGCACATAATTGCCTAGAAATGTTGGCGGTGTTCCGGGCTCTGAGGAGCTTCCTGCCAGACCTCCATGGTGGCCATGTCCTCGTGAGAACCGACAACATGTCGGTGGTGTCTTATTTGAACTGCCAGGGGGGTCTGAGGTCGCGCCCTCTGTGCAGACTGGCGCATCAGATCCTCCTGTGGTCCCAGCGGAGACTATCGTCTCTCAGGGCGATGTATGTCCCGGGGGACCAGAATCAGGGAGCAGACGTACTGTTGAGGCAGGGGCTGAGGCCCGGGGAATGGAGACTCCACCCCGAGACGGTGGAGTTGATATGCAAGAGGTTCGGCCCAGTGGACGTGGACCTTTTTGCGTCTCGAGAGACGACACACTGTCCACTGTGGTTCTCCCTCACGCATCCAGCCCCGCTGGGGTTGGATGCCATCGTGCGGACGTGGCCGAGGCTACGTCTGTACGCTTTTCCCCCGATCGCTCTGCTCCCAGCAGTTCTGGAAAGGGTCCATCGAGACGGGGTCAGTCTACTCTTAGTAGCCCCATTGTGGCTGGCCCGAGTATGGTTCTCGGACATCATTTCACTCCTGGCAGGCCCGCCATGGCAGATCCCTCTGAGGAGGGACTTGCTGTCCCAGGCGGAAGGCTTAGTTCTCCACCCTCGACCCCGAGCTGTGGAAACTGTGGGTCTGGCCCCTGAGGGGGTACAGTACCTAGAAGCCGGCCTGTCAGCTGGAGTGGTCGAAACCATACTAACTTCCAGAGCTCCCTCCACGAGTTATACGGCCTTAAGTGGAATGTATTTTCCATTTGGTGCAGAGAGCGTGATTTGGACCCAGTTAACTGCCCAGTGGCTTCAGTACTGGAGTTTCTCCAAAACCGCTTTTCTGCCGGGCTTACCCCGTCCACACTCAAGGTTTATGTGTCTGCCATTGCGGCTTTCCACGCTCCTCTGAGTGATGGTCCTCTGGGGAGGCATCAACTGGTCGTACGCTTCCTCCGTGGAACCTGGAGGATGAGACCTGCGACTCGCACCAGGGTTCCCTCTTGGGACCTGGCAGTGGTTCTCGAAGGTCTGGCCGAGGCCCCCTTCGAACCATTGGAGTCGGCCGAGGCCAAGAACCTTTCGTTTAAGGTGGTCTTTTTGTTGGCCATTACTTCTCTGAGGAGGGTAGGAGATCTCCAGGCGCTATCTATTTCCAATGGGTGCTTGGAGTTTGCTCCAGGCAACATTAAGGCCATCTTACATCCCAGGCCCGGCTATTTGACCAAGGTGTGATCTAATGTGGCACCGCCTATGGTTCTGCAGGCATTTCATCCTCCACCTCATGTGACGGCGGATGAGGAGAGACTTCATCTGCTCTGCCCTGTCAGAGCACTTCGGTATTACATCCAGAAGTCCTCCTCATGGCGGAAGTTGGACCAGTTGCTGGTGTGTTTTGGGTCGCCCAAGAAGGGGCTTCCCGCCTCTAAGCAGACCATCAGCAACTGGATCGTTCAGACTATTTCCCTGGCCTATCAGGTGCGTAATTTGCCTTCACCTATGGCTGTGAGGGCTCACTCCACCAGAGGCATGGCGCCTCTAGAGCCCTCCTTTCAGGAGTTTCTATCCATGACATATGTGAGGCGGCTGGCTGGGCCACTCCGCACACATTCATGAGGTTTTACAGTCTGGACCTTCCCTCTACACCCGGTGCACGAGTGCTTTCGTCCTAAGTTGTGCCTGAAGACAGCTTCACACTAGGATGAGCGGGGTTCGTTGTGGTATAGTGGGTATCTCGTTCCCCTAGTGTCGTCACCGACGCAGTTCGAGTTCCCTCGAAAGGGAACGTCTCGGGTTACGTATGTAACCCTTGTTCCCTGAGAAAGGGAACGAGACACTGCGTCGGTTCGCCACACCTCACCCCGTCTGGAGCACTTGCTTCATAGCAAAAGCTGACATTTCTGTGTGCCGGCGTGCTTTTGAATACATCCGCTTATGCCGTCACACGCTACGTCATCACGCAACGCCAATAGGATTGGATTCGGTTTCATTCATAAATTCAGACGCGCTACGCTGAAGGGCGTTCCCCTAGTGTCGTCACCGACGCAGTGTCTCGTTCCCTTTCTCAGGGAACAAGGGTTACATACATAACCCGAGACATTTTCAAGAGAGTTCCACATATAATACTAGCTATTTCGTATGCAAACATGTCAGCCAATCACAGCAGTGGGCGTTTACACTGAAGTCTCACAGCAGACACGCCCCTTCAAACAGAGCATTTAAATCAGAGGCTAAAATCAGGCTTGGGAATTTATTTCTAGAATATGAACATTTTTAATGTAAAAATCATACTAACATTATATGGGCACCCCAGGCAACATTATAAAATATTAAAATAATCCAGTTCATTACCCCTTTAAATAGCTCAACACGTTTCAAGTGGTTTGAATATATAGCGATCTTCAGGAATCTACTAAAGACTCATCTCTTTCTCCAATATTTGACTCAATAATAACAGTACTATTCTATATCTATCTATCTATCTATCTATCTATATATCTATATATATATATATATATATATATATATATATATATATATATATATATATAAAAATAACAAAATCCTTGCTACGTGTTCTGCGGTGGTCTAGCTGAGACAGGTCACGACATTTGCATATTCTTGCTCTATTTTTGATTTGACTGCTTCTATTGCTCTCTTCATTTGTAAGTCGCTTTGGATTAAAGCGTCTGCTAAATAGAAATGTAAATTTAAAATGCAACTTTTAATGACCTAATTGGGAGAGGTGTTTAATATAGCTGCGTTTACGGTCACTTTTTGGGATTTACAGTGTAAATACTAAAAAAACATTTTTTTTCTTATTACTTACGTTGTCGTCTCATTGTTTTTGCAGTAGGAGAGCCCCGGGATGATTTCTTTTCAGATGCTTTTGCATAGAAGTGGTGCTATTTGTATGTGGTATGCCATTTCAGTTTTACAGAGCGAGCAGAGCACCATTTTATTCGGTCTCTGTTTAAAAAAAATGTCCACACTTTTTGTAACAACGGCTGATTTTCAGCCTGCCTGGGAGCCACCATCATTGGGAACATAAACAGCATGACAAATTTATGCAATCTATGCAAATCGACTAATGATGTTTTATTACCAATGTTTGGGAGGAGCTCATTCAGTCAATCAACTCAATTAGTGCAACAGGAAGTATATACAGCAGACTTACCTCTGTCCCACGACAGTTTTCCAGCATCCCTCCACCACCCCATATCCTCTCTCCTAACTACTCATATACCAGCCTGGAATATCCTTTACTCTATCTGATTATATGTTAGTGTAAACTCTCAAAATGAGTCAATTTGGAAGCGGAGCGAGGGGCACATTTTCAAGGGTTTCGTCCATTTGTTTTGTGCACACCAGTGTTCAAATAGCAGTATTTAGACTTTAAATGAACCGCACTAACAGAACAATCACACCAGAGTTTGTTTTAAAACATGCTATTTGTGAACACACCCTAAATATCACTGAACCAACTTATATACATGTACATCAATTTATACCATTTTTTTTTCTTCAGGTCAAAATAGCTCTTTAAGGTACACTGTAGCAGATAGAGCAACTGCTTCATTATTAATATCATCGCAAAATGTAACTATATTATCGCCCAGATATTAAGATGTTCTAAATATTGACATCATGATTTCTGCTGATTTGAAACTACTGGAAATTACACAATGAGAGAGGAAATGAGATGCAATCTTTGGGTCCAGTTGAGATGCTGTGCTTGTGTTGTTTCACTTTGACTTAAGTGTGCAATAATGCGTTGGTATGCTGTAAAAGACATTCCTTCCAAACACTGCCTCCTGTTTTGAAAGGGATAATTGTTCTTTTCTGTCCTGCTGTTAGCACGCTTTATTAATTATTGCTTGATTTAGGATGCTGTGAATGGTGTAATGTAATCATACCGAAACATGGTGTTTGAGTTATCGTAATTGAGCTGTTGGCGTCCTCATGCTACATGTCATTCTCAAACAGGAAAACTGTGTATTTAAAGTGCAGCAACAGTAGAATCACTGACATTGCAGCTCAGGGATTTATTTATGGGGCATATTTAGCTCTGATGTATGAGTGCGCCTTAGCCCATCTCCCCCTGGGCATGTTAGAGGCAATTGAGTGAAAAAAAAAGTGAAGAAATTACTTTTCTTGTTTAGTGCTGAAAAGCAGAACGAGAATAACAGAAGGGCACCAGCATACTGCATGACTGTAAAAACAGCATGGTGATGATGACGGTTGACTGCTCTCATTTAAGAGGACAGGAGCGTTCATAAAGAAAAAGTGGCTAAGAAAATCAAATGGAAGGGCACAAATGAATACTAAGCAATAGTGTTAGTGTTCAGATTGGCCGTTTCCTTTAGGTACTGCTAGTGATGTTTAGAAGAAGACACATATTGAACATTTCTAAGTAGAATGAAACCACATTATAACTTTCAGAACTTCCTACCCAGTCCAAAAAAATAATTTACTTGTGTTTCCCAACCAGCATTACTTTCATTATTTTATGAAATGCACAAAAGCAATATCCTGGCCTCTCTTTTCCATTACTGAATGAGGAATCTCAAAAATGATCAAAGAAGCACCATAAAGTATTACACAGGTCAAAAGTATTTGTGTGCTATATTCCAAGTTCTCTAAAATCATTCAACTGGCTGATGTCACTTTTCACTGATAATCTTCCCCTCCAGTGAGCTGGTAACTGTTGAACTCACAAACTATATCAAACCAATTTGTGTGCTAATTCAGTCCAGGTTTATGAACTGGAACGATGGATTCATTGAAAAAATAACTAACTCAAAATAGTGATTCACTCAAGAATCGGACATTGAATCTTCTCATGAGATTTCAGGATAGCGGGATTAGCAAGATGTTGTACGAACTTTCTGATGGCTTCAGAAAGCTTGGAATATATTGTACTATATGAGTCATATGGGTCACTTTTGAATCCACAGTTCTCATCCACTGTCATTTATATGGAAAAGAAAAGATGTTCTTTAAAAATTCACCTTTTGTTTTCCATACAAAAAAAAAAAGAAAAAAAAATCACCCTGGTTCCCTCGACAAAGAACCCAATAGGATTTTTCCATTGACTTTTGGATTGTTGCATAAATAAGCTCTCAAATCAACAAAAGTTTATGATTCTTACACATTTTGTTCATCATTATCTTCACAAATGAACATAACTTTTATGAATTTTGAAGCCTAAATAAAATCACCAGAATTAAAAAGTTAGGCGTAGGCTATCAATGTCACCACGATTAAAGTCCCCGTAAAGTCAAAATTAAATTTGTGTTCTGAGTTTGTCACACCACAGAAAAATGTGTTATTTGCCACCCAACCAAATTTGAATGATAAAAAAGCCAGAAAGTACATAAAATAAGCTATCAAAATCTTGAAAAAATAAGCAGTAGTCTCTGCTCTCAAACGCATAAGCACACAAGGCAACTTACACTCATTGGTGGGCACGCACTGCCGATGATGGCACCAGTTGTCGGTGCGACGGGAGGATGAAGGCCGAGCCGGGAGATAGTCAGTTCGGCCCCATTCACCAGTAACAGACAAAAGTTTATAAAACCATCCCATGTAAAATGATCTCTACAGTGGCGGGTTTTGGCGGTGATCCTCAGCTCTCCATCGAGGCGGCTCTTCACAAAATGAATCGACCTCTTCTTGATGTGATCGTTTTTCGGAAATTTAAATAAGAACAATGATCTGTTTTGTACGTGATCGCATCCACATAGTACGCATTTCCGTGACGAAGGCATAGCTCGCTAGCAAACTGTAGACAGTAATAGTACTGACAGCAACTCGCGATTGAGCCGCAAACTGATGTGAATATGCTCTATTTATATTGTTAGGGGAGGAGCCAGCCTCAGGGGCTCCAGTGCGTCATCAAGTAGGGGCGTGTCCAGGAGCTCCAGTGCGTCATCGAGCCCCCGTTTTAGTCCCGCCCAAAAAATCCGGAACACAACAATGGTGAAAAACTGTTTAACGGTCTAACTCCACAATTCAGTACTTCACAGTTCACAGTCTTTGTAATATGTTTTAGCAATACATTTGTAACATTTATAATATGTTTAGAATTTTTTTTTAGAATTGCCTTTACAGGAACTTTAAGCTTCCAACAACTTTTTCAGTCTTTATTTAAAAAAATAAAATAAATAAAAGAGTTCTAAGAGTTGCAAGAGCGTGATTATAAACATAATAAGACTGTAAAATCGGACTAGTGAGTATGAGTTTACCTGTTTGGCTGATGACGTTTAATGTCCCTGACAACATCTGTAGTACAACCCTAAATAAAATCACAAGAGGATAGTACTGATGTATTTTGTCATAGAATAAAACATAAAAATATATTAAGCTTGTTGGAGACATTTAACCAACAACCCATTAAAGTTGCAGTAGGGAGTTTTGAGAAAATGTTGACTTAGCCTGAAAATTTGAACAAGCACAACTTCCAGGTCCAACCCCCTTGCTCTCTGCTGCACTACAGCCCTCCCTCCACAGCTCCTCCCCCACAGCGGAGCCTGCCGTGAACGCGCAGGCTAGTAAACAGGACCACTGATGACGGTGGATTATAAACAGTTATGGAACATTCACTAATAGGGACGAAACATCAACAATATGCTTTACATTGACTATGGCCTGCCCATACTTTGACTACAAACTTGGTCCTCAAATCATTATGTATTTTGCAATACATGTAACTTTATAACGGTGCACTCTTTCTATAAGTTATAAATAGCTAGTAAAATAACGTTAAAGGATTAGTTCACTTTTAAAAAAAACTTTTGCTGATAATTTACTCACCCCCATGTCATCCAAGATGTCCATGTCTTTCTTTCTTCAGTCGAAAAGAAATTAAGGTTTTTGATGAAAATATTCCAGGCCTTTTCTCCATATAATGGACTTCAATATAGGACACAAACGTTTCAAGGACCAAATGACAGTTTCAGTGCAGCTTCAAAGGGCTTTAAACGATACCAGACGATGAATAAGGGTCTTATCTAGCGAAACGATCGGTCATTTCAAAAATAAATACAAAACTTTAAGTTCTCTTACGAGAGTATCTCTCGTACTGCGTAATATCTTACGCTATGGGGAAAACCTCTTTTCCACGAGATATTGAAGCAAAAAATTATCCTTAATTTTGAATTAATGTAAAACGCTGTGCAGCAGCATGCAGATATAGGCAGGACGGCTCGCGCGCCTATTGGCTGCCCTGCGGCAAACAGCAGCAACCTATCGAGAGAGGTGCTGAGTGACATAATCCTATGGGGGCATTTCGCGCCCATTTCGTCACGTCCAGCCAGAAAAAGGGCGCAATTTCGCCCTATAAATATAGCTCGATAAGGCTGGTACACTGATTTTCATCTCTTCAGCGAAGCATCACGCATCGCTGGATCCGGAGTGAGAAGCCACGCCGTCTGAGAAAAAGCACACAGCGGGACGAGCCATTGAGTCTGAAGTCGCTGGCATCGCCGCCTTTAGCCGCCGTACCTGCTACGCTTTCCGGCGTTATATCCTTTTCAAACTGTGTGTGTGTGTGTGTTCGCCGCTGCGACACACATTTTTTCACTGTCTATCTCTCTCTGCTAAAAGAGCTGCGTCTTTTTCAAGATGCAAAGATCCTGCAGCTCGTGCCGAGCCACACTCAGCGACGGGGACCGTCATGTTATCTGCGTTTCCTGCCTGGGTGAGGATCATGCGGCTCTCGCTCTCGTCGACGGCGGATGCCCTCACTGTGAGCTATTGCCTATGGTGACTCTGAGGACTCGCCTGGCATCCTTCTCAGAGCCTGCACTTCAGCCCGCTGTAGCGCCGCGCCGTAAAAAGCGCCGTGCTCAGCGCGCTCCCGAGCCTTCTCCTGCCCGCCAAAGCTCGCCGGTTCGCCCGCCAGCTTCGCCGGCATCGCTCGAGTCCCTCACCGACGGACAGCGGCCACCGTCTGCCGCCGCTTCCTCCATTGAGGTCGACGAAATAGCCCCGAGCCTTCTCCAGCCCGTGATAGCTCGCCGGTTCGCCCGCCAGCTTCACCAGCTTCACTCGAGTCGCTCGCTGACGGACAACGGCCGCCGCGCGCCGCTTCCGCCATTAATGACGAAGAGATAGCTGCATCTGTAGAGAAGGCCAGGTTCAAAACCGCGGCTAGCTTTCTTTACGTTATAAGAAAGCTACCCCGCCCCCCGTGGGCATGCGTCACCGGCGAAATGAGGAAAGAGTGTGTTTTTAGTCCCGCCGAGGCCGGGCCAATCTCCTTTTCTCAAACATTTCTCAGCTCCTCTTGGTTTGAGCGGCTGAAAATGTCAATATTGCAGCAATGAGCCTGTTGTATTACACGCACGCCTGCAAACAAACGCCGACGCACACAAAACTGTGATGACGTTCTTTATCCGCTTGGGCTATTTTAAGCTTTTGTCGTTTCCCCCTGTGGCTCAGTGGCGAAACCCAAAGCCTTCGCACGGGAGACCCGTGTTCGAGCCCAGCTCTCGCAGCGGATAAAAATGTAGTCTCGCCGCAGCCAGACTTACACCCAAACTTTTCACTCGTTCAGTTCCAAGAAAATGCGACTGTTCCAGTGTATTTTGCAGTAAACAAGCCGGTAACATGGCCCGCTTGTCTGCACACAAATGCCGTTTCCACGGCGACCCAGAAAAATCATGTAAGCAGTGTATTTTCTGGTATTCCGGCCACAGCCGATGGTGTTATGAGTGTATTAAAAATGCCACAGCCCAGTTTTCATTTCTACACACAAACACAGCCCGCCAAAGTGCAGGGCTCGCACAAATGAGTTCGACTCATGTCAATTGTGCATTAATTATAGTGAATGTGCCCACAACCCAGTGCTCACAAACACTACACACTGCATGTGCCACGTTTTCTGTAAAAGAAACCAACACACATACAGTCAGCTAAGGCCCACGGTGTTTAAGTCTCGCCGCGGCCAGACTCTACCGAAACTTCTCGCTCGTTCAGTTCCAAACAATGTGACTGTTCCAGTGTATTTTGCAGTAAACAAGCTAGTACCACAGCCCGCTTGCATGCACACAAACGCCAGCTTTAAGGCGACCCAGATAAATCCCAAAAAGAGTGTATTTTCTGGAATTCCAGGCCACCGCCGATGGTGTTATGAGTGTTGTAAGAATGCCCACGTCTCAGTGCCCATTCCCACACGCAGACACAGCCCGCCACAATACAAAAAAAAAAAAAATATATCGACTCATGTCGATTGTGCAATAAATGTAGTGTACGTGCCCACAACACAGTGCCCACAAACACTACATGAAGCATGTCCCACGGTTTCTGTAAAAACGAAACCAACACATTTTCAGTTGGCGCGAGCCGACAGTGTTCTCAGTGCAGCGAGTGTGCCCGCTATCCCGTGCCCACATTCCCTCACAGACATGCCGAACCCCACGGGGCTCGCCTCGCTCGCCTTCTCTCCACATCCCGTCAGAGAGAAGCCTAGCGTGGTCAGGCTGCCCGCTGTGATCAGCGCACCCCCCGCCTCGCACACTATAAACACAGTGTCTATTTCTCAGCACACCGGAGCTCTCCGGCCGCCGCTATATCACGGCCAGAGCCCAGATTTCATTCTACCTCTAGCTTTTCATGCAGATGCATGGGCAAAGCTTCCCGGGGTATCAGAATGGGTGCTGAACACTATAAAAAGAGGCTATTCGCTGCAGTTCGCTCGACACCCCCGCCGTTGCGCGGCGCGAGTCGAAACGACGGTAAAAAATGAAGTATCTCACCTACTTCGAGCCGAGATAGCGAAACTACTGAGCAAAGGGGCTATAGAACCTTTATCTCAGGCTCAGAGCGAAGGGGGTCTATCCAGCAGGTATTTTCTGGTACCGAAAAAAGACGGGGGTCTCAGACCCATTCTAGATCTGCGACGGCTGAACAGAACGCTCACGAAGCGTCAGTTCAGAATGATTACAACCAGGAAAATCCTCGCGCAAGTGCGCCAAGGAGACTGGTTCATGTCGATAGATCTAAAGGACGCTTATTTTCAAATACAAATAGCGTTACGTCACAAGCAATTCTTGAGATTCGCCTTCAAAGGCCAGGCATACCAATACAAAGTCCTGCCGTTCGGCCTGTCCCTGGCACCCCGTACTTTTACGAAGTGCATGGACGCGGCTCTCGCACCCCTGAGACTTCAGGGCATGCGAATTTTGAACTACTTGGACGATTGGCTGATTCTAGCTCGATCACACTGCAGCTATGGCTGAAAGCGCGGGTTCCGCCCAGGGCATGGACCGCTGGTCGTTTCGCCTCCGGGTCGGTCTGAAATGCGTCTCAGCTTTGGAGCCTTGGAAGAAAACCGACTGGTACCAGTCAGGTGTGAGTCTGGGGACTCCCTCGAGCATGAAGGTGGTGTCCACGGACGCCTCCACCTCGGGATGGGGAGCACTGCTCGAGGGCAGACCGTTCTTTGGCCAGTGGTCAGAACGGGAAAAGCTCCTACATATAAACTGTCTGGAAATGATGGCAGTCGACAACGCGCTGCAGCGCTTCTGTCCCCAGATAAGGGGTCACCACGTCTTGGTCCGGTCGGACAACATGTCAGTGGTGGCGTACATAAATCATCAGGGCGGCATCAAGTCCCGAAACCTTTACAGGCTGACGGAGTGCCTCCTGGTCTGGGCTCAGCACAACCTGCTTTCACTGAGAGCAGCGCACGTGCCTGGTCACCTGAATCTGGGACCAGACAGGCTGTCCAAAGACAATGTCCCAGCAGGGGAATGGTCGCTGCACCCGGAGACGATCCAACTGCTGTGGGAGACATTCGGCAGAGCGCAGGTGGACCTGTTCGCGTCCAACGAAAACGCTCATTGTCCGAAATATTTCTCCAATAGCAAGGACGCGCTAGCCTACGTTTGGCCCCGCTGTCCCCTCTATGCTTTCCCCCCCATCTCGCTCCTGCCTCAAATGCTGGAACGGATCAGGGAAAATGGATGCCCAGTGCTGCTTGTGGCTCCGCTCTGGACAAACCAGGCTTGGTTTCCAGTCCTGATGCAGCTGACCAGCACTGCCCCGTGGCCAATACCATTGAGGAGAGACCTCCTCTCCCAGGCCAAGGGCTCGATTTGGCATCCTCGCCCCCAGCAATGGTCCCTGCACGCATGGGCCATCAACGGGTACCCGCTATCCTCCCGGAGGGAGTGCTAAACACGATCACGCAGGCAAGGGCCCCGTCTACAAGACGGCTCTACTCCTAGAAATGGTCTGTGTTCTCTGCCTGGTGTCAAGCTCAGGGCTTTTCACCCGTAGACTGCGGGGTCACGGAAGTGCTTTCCTTCCTTCAAGAGCTGCTGGATAAGGGCAGAACCCGATCCACGCTCAAAGTGTACGTGGCGGCTATAGCAGCGTTTACAAAACCTGTGTCTGGCCAGTCACTGGGGAAGAACGACCTAGTCGTGCGATTCCTCAAGGGAGCTCGGAGGTTGAACCCTCCTAGACCTCCTTCAGTCCCGGTGTGGGACCTTTCTACGGTTTTGGAAGCCATGAAAGGTGCCCCGTTCGAGCCAATCCATTTGTCAGACATGAAGCATCTGTCTTTCAAAATGGTGTTTCTTTTGGCTCTCGCTTCAGTGAAGCGCATAGGGGACTTACAAGCGCTTTCAGTAAGCGCATCATGTATGGAGTTTGGGCCTAATGACTCAAAAGTCATACTCAAACCGAGGCACGGGTACGTGCCCAAATCCCTCAACACATCGTTCAGAGCCCAGGTGATTTCCCTGTGTGCTCTCT
The DNA here is from genome assembly GCA_026230005.1 of Gila orcuttii. Taxonomy (NCBI): domain Eukaryota; kingdom Metazoa; phylum Chordata; class Actinopteri; order Cypriniformes; family Leuciscidae; genus Gila; species Gila orcuttii. The sequence goes on along the minus strand of JAPDVR010000007.1, from coordinate 21,293,490 downwards.
CGGTTCAAGATGAGGAGGAGGATGCGAGTCTCCTTTGCCCTGTCAGGGCACTGAGAGCTTATGTGTCCCGCTCGTCTTCCTTCAGGCAGACCGAGCAGCTCTTCGTTTTGTTTGGCGGACGTTCCAAGAGACTGGCCGCATCAAAACAGAGCCTATCCAGATGGATAGTCGATGCCATAGCACTGGCTTACACTTCTAAGGGCCTGCAGTGTCCTTTGGGTGTCAGAGCGCACTCCACGAGAGGCGTAGCCTCGTCGTGGGCATGGTATAGTGGCGTTACCTTGCAAAATATCTGTACGGCTGCGGGCTGGGCCTCGCCGTCTACATTTATAAGGTTTTATAACCTAGAGGTTCCCGACTTACAAGCCAAGCTTCTGTCGGTATAGAATTCAGTGTTATCTGCCCCGCTGTGCCGGCCCAGATGCTGAGTTTTGCTTGTGCATCGCTCACTGAGCGATAACACGGCTCGATGGGTGTTGAATAAGCCGTAATCTTAACCAGTTCAGGCTGAACACGTTCACCCTGTCTGTGTGAAACACTATTAACATAACTAGCCCCTATAGGATGCTATTTCATGGGGAATGATGCTTGCAGCCGCTCTTCTCCGACTCTCTGTGAGTCTATGGTGATTATGCACTACATGAGCCCCGGGCTACTGCCCTTGGGACTTTGGTGTCGGATCCCAGTACGCACGGCGTTTTGCATTGTGTTCCCCATAGCGTAAGATATTACGCAGTACGAGAGATACTCTCGTAAGAGAACGTACTCGGTTACTGGCGTAACCTCGGTTCTCTCTAGAGAGGGAACGAGTACTGCGTATCTTGCCGTGCATACACAGCTCTGGTTCGCTTCGGCGATGAAAACCAGTGTACCAGCCTTATCGAGCTATATTTATAGGGCGAAATTGCGCCCTTTTTCTGGCTGGACGTGACGAAATGGGCGCGAAATGCCCCCATAGGATTATGTCACGCAGCACCTCTCTCGATAGGCTGCTGCTGTTTGCCGCAGGGCAGCCAATAGGCGCGCGAGCCGTCCTGCCTATATCTGCATGCTGCTGCACAGCGTTTTACATTAATTCAAAATTAAGGATAATTTTTTGCTTCAATATCTTGTGGAAAAGAGGTTTTCCCCATAGCGTAAGATATTACGCAGTACTCGTTCCCTCTCTAGAGAGAACCGAGGTTACGCCAGTAACCGAGTACGTTTTATAAGCACAAATGCTCGCCTTGCTCTGTTCTATGATGTACGTTCCTGATCCTGTTCGAACCTGTTCAAAATGAACAAATCTTTTTTCGAGTCATTTCGTTCGTTGAATGAACGAAATGACTCGAAAAAAGATTCGTTCATTTGGATGAACGAATTCGAACAGGAGAGTCACGAACGACGGTACGCGCTCGCGCTGTGCAAGAGAGGGGTGATCAGCGCGTACACGAGCGTGATTGACACTGCTAAGACATTCCTCCTGGCTCTGATTGGTTGTTTCTGACCGGGAGCGGTGTATTTCTGCAAATGGCAATAGGACCACAGGGAGGAGCCAGACGAGCTTGATTTTTTCCACAGATTATCTGTCTCATATTCTACTGTCAGGACATAATGACAGTTTTAACAAATACTTGTTTACAAAAGTGACCTACTGGAGCTTTAAAGACAAAAAAAAAAAAAAAAAAAAACATTGACTTCAGGATGATAGAAACGTCCTGAATTGCTACAGTAAATTGCTAACTTGTTTTGGCCTACAAAAATGCAATGCAATTCACTTACAGGTTAAAAAAAAATAATCTATGTACCGTTACAATTCGCTACAAATTCATTAAAATGTAGTATGAATGAAATCCTGACTACATCCATCATGTTGTCATATTGCATCATATAACCTACACTGCCATTCACGACTCCTATCCCATGGACTCAAAGGATAGGAGTGTGTCCATTTGGATGCACACCTCAGAATCTCGGCAGTAGTAATAGATTATCCGAGTACTTTTCGCTTACTGTTTTCTGAATGAATTTGGAGTACTCGTTTGTTTTCGTTTACTATATAGTAGGAGGAATGCATGTCCCTCAAAAGCCATGTGTTTATATTAAAGATGCTTTATCTGCTAATTTGCTCAAATGTCACAGCTACTCAAATTTGCTACTGTTTTTATTGAAAAAGGAAAGTAATTTGTCTACACTACATTGTATCATTAATTCATTTAAATGTTATTCCATAGTAGTTAAATACACCTAATATAAAGTGGGACAGTACCTGTCAAAAGTTTAAACATTCTCTTATGTTCACCAAGGCAGTGTTTATTTAATCTTTTAAACAAATTATTTAAAAGAACTGATGTAGGCTAAAGAAAGGACTTCTCATCACTATTGTGCTGGACCACTAACCTCTATTTCTAATTTTAAATGCAAAGAGGGTGTTTATACAGGAGTCTTAAAAGCACTGCCAGAAAAAAAAGGCCTGTTTGATTTAAAGGATCAAGAGCAAGTGGAACCATTGTATGTATGATTGTATTTAATGTAAGGTCAAGTGTGTACAGACAGTTATTGGTTTAGTTAAGTGAAATAGAGTGTTGTGGTTTCACTGTGAGTATTTGTTATCTGCTGCGGTCACAGTTTTGCTGTATGGGAGGGTTTCATGAGAGTATTACATGACCCACATCTTCATCTGCTTTAGAAGCAGCTCCTATTCATAAATGGTAATATATGTAGAAATTATGAAGTGCACTGTTAATGAATGCAGATAGTGAAATGTAAACTCTTCACAGCTCTTATCAGACGGCTTCACTGTGTGTGAATTTCATTGTGATAAGTGTGTTTGTTTGAAGCACAGTGGATTGTGAGAGGACACCTGCAGATGAATGTGATCACTTAAAACCCAATAAAGTGGAAGCAGATGCTAGTGAATGAGGTCTGAAATTGCAGCTATACAACAGCGTTTACATGATCTGTAGTGTATCTGGACTGATAAACTCCCGTCAATCATAATAGACCTACATCAGTCAAGCTGATCTTGCAGCACTCATTGCAGAACCTAATTTCACCAAGTACAACATGTTCCTGGATCACTGGATAACTTATGGGTAGGGTTAGGTTTAGGAGTAGGAATATGGTTAGGACTAAATTTTCAGGACGTCCACCATCATCCACACATTTGCCATGACATCCTGAGCTTTAAAGCATGTGGTGGTTCACACTCAGTCTTATTTTACACACACTCACACATGTACACAGAAAATACCTCTAGCTCGCTGCCTGACCTGTTTAATCATGCTGTTCAACGCTCCAAAGAGCCGTTGACATTCCCACCTCACTCTCTGCTCCATTGTGCATTCAGAGAGAGGAGCTCACATCTCCTCCTCACTCTCCATATCTTATCCCTGACAATCTTATCCCTGTGTACAATACAGTAACACAGTTGGACCAAAACGCATTGATGACCTTTCTCAGCACTCTTAAAGAGGGCATGTGATGCTTTTAAATATTTTCCTTTAGTATGTAATGTACTGTATCTGTGCATGTGTGGGATCTGAAAAGTTACAAAGCTCATTTTATTTATTTATGCATTTATTTATTTATTTATTTATTCTATCTAACAGAGAACACTGCTCCAGACCTACCTAAAATGACTCAATCAGAGTCCAGATATTATGAAAGTAAACATCTATGTCCAGACACCTACGTCCAAAGTTCAGATGTTTTAAAAGTATCAACAGTACATTCACAATGTATATTATTGATCTACCTGCATCGACATCATTATGAGAACTGAACTGAGCTGGACGATGACATCACTGTTTTCTCCATAGCGGCTATATATATATATATATATATATATATATATATATATATATATATATATATATATATATATAAATTAACTAAATTAATAACTTTTTACAACAAAAATGAACCATCACTCAACTTTTTCAACTATTTTCTTCTAGATCTGCTGTACATCAGAAATAAACTTTGCTGCATTATTTTCCTGTTAACACTGTAAAGCTGCTTTGAAACAGTCTGTATTGTAAAACGTGCTATATAAATCTATATAAATAAAGGTGACTAGTCTTGACTTTACAGTGTGAAATATTAGCATAATGCTAACCCAAAGCTATACACAAAGGAAAATGACAAGGCTTCAGTGAATTGTAGTGTTGTCGCTATGTCGCAGAGATGCTGTTTCAGTGCGAAAGAAAACCTCTTTGTTTGGCCTTCCGAAAATAGATGAAGTTAAGAATAAGTTGTTTAGATTTATTTATAACACTGTTACAGTAGTTACAGCAGTGGTTCTCAAACTTTTTCAGGAGGAGGCCCCCTTGTGTAGGGTGAATCCTTTTGTGGCCCCCCAAAAGAAAACTCATGACGAAAACATCCTCAAACGTACAATTTTACTTACAAATTTTAGATTGTACCAAAAACAAATGAATTTGTACAATGCTGGAACAACAGTTCTGTTTGTAGATTTATGTCTCTGATGTTGAATATACAAAATTAGTTAAATTCTACATTTCATAAAATATAACAATTTTTTATAAAAAATAGTTTTCACAGTTAACAATAATATTGTCTGAAAAGTGCAACAAAAGTATTGCATACTGAACAGTAATTTATGATGTTCATAGTAAAAGATGAACACTGAAAAATTAATTTACTGATTGTAAAAAAAGTGCATTAAACTTCTTACATTTTAATGTAGCAAATGACAGTGGCTCAAGTTTGGTTTGCAATTTGAACAGCAATCTGTTTTTTCAGCAATCTTTTTTTCTGCAAGAAACAAAAAAAATTCTGCTCTACTTAAAGAAATAGTTTTTCAATATAGAAGACATACAATATTATACAAGTTTTACAATATAAAAGAAATCATGCAATGCAGACACATCAATTTAGTAACCACTGTTCAAGTACACACAACCTCAGTGGGAAGGGTGAGACTGTCTTTCTTTGCAGAGCTTATCAATTCTGGGTGTTATTGGGGACATGCAAACTCTCAAGTCATCTTCCACATTAAGCCGTGCCCTGTATTTTGTCTTTATTGCCATCATGGCTGAGAAAGATGCCTCACAAAGGTATGTTGTTGGGAAAGGCAGCAATATTCTCATGGCCTGAAGAGCAACCTCCTTGTACTCCTTTTCAACTGTGGGCCAAAATTCTGCTGGGCCCTGCTGATTAAATCTCATCCTGAGAGTACGATCACTGGACAGTTCCAAAAGTTCATCTTCAGCCTTTCCACTGAGGCCACTGGCCATCACATCACAAGAAAAGGGATCTCAAACCTAGTCATATTTCTCCATGTCAATGTCTGTGAAGTAGCGACTGAAATGTTCATTCAGTGAGGTGAGGTGACTGGTAATGGTGTTGAGCATGAAGTCCACTGCCATGCAGTTTGTATCCAAAAATTCTGATAGATTTGGAAACATGTCAGTGATGCCTCTTTGTAGTTTGTGTACCCACAGGTCAATTTTTCTCCTGAAAGCATTTATTTTGTCACTTGCCTCCAGTATTGTGGAATAACATCCCTGAATGGACAGATTCAGTCCATTGAGACTACTGAAAATGTGTGCAAGGTAGGCTAGTTTTGCCATCCACTGTGGGTCAGAAAAAAACAGTTCTAGATCAGGTTTATGTTCTTTCAAAAAATCATGAAGCTCACGTCTGAGTTCAAACACTCGCTGTAAAACTTTTCCACGCGAGAGCCACCGCACCTCTGAATGGAACAGTAACCGATCATGAGCTGCTCCCATCTCTGTGCATAGTTTTGCGAAGAGACGTGACTTTAACGGTCTTGACTTCACGAAGTTGACAGCCGCTACTACTACTTCCAACACATCATGCAGGTCGGGTGCCATTAACTTCGATGCAAGTGCTTGACGATGAAGCATACAGTGAGTGGCTGTGATCTTTGGATTTATGGCTTGAATTCGGGTGACAACTCCACTCTTGCGCCCAGTCATTGCTGCCGCACCATCAGTGCAAACAGACACGCATTTTTCCCAGCTCAGATTTTCTTCTACCATAAAAGTGTCCAACATTTTGAAAATTTTCTCACCTGTAGCTCTCCCCTCAAGTTCTTTTGAAAATAAAAAATCTTCCATAATTTTACTGTCCCATAAATAACGAACGTACACTAATACCTGCGCAGCACTACTAACGTCAGTGCATTCATCAAGCTGAAGCGCGAACTGCTCACACGATCGTAATCTTTCGGTCAGTTGAGATTTTACATCAAAAGAAATGTCTTTGATCCGCCTGCTTACTGTATCGTTGGACAGCGGTATGGATTTAATCTTATTCGCGGCCTCCTCCCCGATCATCACTCGGCACATATCCACTGCTGCTGGAAGTATTAATTCCTCTCCGACTTTGTGAGGCTTTTTACATTTGGCTATTCGCAGGGCTGCAAGATACGATGCATGCTGTGCTTTCTCAGGTATTGTCGTGATGTTAGTCAGTCATACCTTTTGCTTGACGTATTCTTCTTTCTTTCTCTGAAAAAAATCCTTACTTTTATTTGCATGCTCCGGATGAATTGTTGTGAGATGTCGGTTGAGTTTAGATGGTTTCAGTGCTTCAACGGATAAAATCTTCAAGCACAGTGTGCACTGTGGTCTGCCGTCACTATATTCCATAAAGCCATATTTTATGTACGAGTTGTCAAATTTACGCAGTTTCGTTTTTTTCACGCTGGGCTCTTCTGTTGTGACCTTCTCAGCCGAGACACTGCATCCTCTATCTAAAAACTTGTCCATTTTAAATAGTCTTGGCATTTATCAGCGTGTTCATGTCGTTGTGTTCACTAGGCTACCTCAACGGTTTGGTGACGTTTCAGCGTAATATGATATGTATAATTGATAATATTTTTAAAATATATGTATTTTTTTTAAATACATCATAGTTCACATAGGACAATCCTAACTTGCATACAGGTAAAATAATTTTAAAAAATAATTTCATATTCTAGAATTTCTTTGCGGCCCCCCTACCGCCATCTAGTGGCCCCCCAGGGGGCCGCGGCCCCCAGTTTGAGAACCGCTGAGTTACAGTACACTGTTACAGTACACTGAGCAGTACAACCCACAAGTTTGCTTGTGCATAGTCTCGCGTAGCCAGACCTTCAGAATGATGGCAGAAGGTTTGGACTCTATTGAAGCTTTTCTTAACCAAGGACTGCCCAAGAGGACGTTTGACTGAAATGTAACGCAACCAATCACAGTTCTTTTTGGTCCGCGTCATGTTTAGGGGCGTGACAATATAAGGTTGATGTCCCTACAGTAACAGACCAGTGTGCATTTAATAAATGATTCATTCAAGAACGTTGTACAAGTTTACTGCAACAATGGAGCCGCAAACTTTACATACTTTTGAAAATCCAGTGTTTCGTTGTACCTGGTAAGCGCACATAGTCACAGTTGTAAACACAACGGCTTTCTTCTCCCATGAGGGGTTATGGCGTCACGGCATTTGTTTCCTGGTGGACCGATAAAGAACGCGACACACACATCTCCCGGACATCCTGTAGAATTCAACCAATCAGATCGCGACTTTGAAACTCCTGAAGTGTTTCCAGAAAAGTGTTCCATATGCATCAGACGTTCAGCCAACGGTCCGTGGGCATGACGTCTGAGGCTGAGACTAGCTTGTGCACAACCCATTTTGCGTAGGACATCTTCCTGAACTTGGGAGAGTACAATGCTGACTATACACAAAGGCTACTTACCACTATAACACTTTCTGCTCTTTGTTTGGAAAGTTGGTTTCTGATCGATCTGCGTAATCATCCGCATTTTCAGAATCTGACTCAGGCTCGAACTGATATGGTAAAGCCGGCGAGACTTAACTGTTTGTTTCCTATTGCTTTTGAATCATTGGAAGCTGAAAACTCACAATTATGGTTGTTGAGGTTACATTTCAGACACACACCAATCACAACGCACTGGGTCGGCTGGCCAATCAGAGCCCCCAGGGCTTTTTGGAAGGATTGGCTATGTAGAAACTGTAAAGTAAAACTCATAAAAGCCCATGCAAAAAAGAAACCAAATTTAATTGTCATGAAACTCCTCCGAGACACAAAGGTGGAGAATCCAAATGCAGTTTTATTAAGGGGTAATCCAAAACAGGCAAGGTCAAACACAGGCAGGCAGTCCGTACAAACAAACACACAAAGCAGGCAGGGGTCAGAGGCAAAAGAGTAATCCAAAACAGGCAAGAAATCCAAAAAGACCAAGAGACAAGAAAACGGGGAGAATGCTCAGAATTGCAGTGTGACACTAAAACAAGACTTCGCGGTTAGTGAATGAATGAACATGGTATAAATAGACAGACTAACAGGAAGAGACACAGGTGAATGCAATCAGTGAATGAGGTACAGGTGAATGTGATCAGTGATAAGTGATGGTGAGTCCGGGCAGTGAGTTATGGGAAATGTAGTTTGTGAGTGATAATAGTCCTATCTGGAGTGCCCTCTGGTGGCTCTCAAGGGCACTCCAGCTGGTGACCGTTACATAGGAGCGTAACCAGCTGGTGACCCCCCCCTTTAAGGAGCGGATTCCAGACGCTCCTCAACTTGTCCAGGAGGGAGGTGGAGCGGAGGTGGACCTGGGGGCGGGATGGAGGGCCAGGCCCGTGGAGCAGAAGAGGACCTGGAGACTGCGGTGGAGCAGGCTGTGGAGGCGACCAGGGCGGAGCAGGCTGTGCAGGGGACCAGGGCGGAGCAGACGACCCATCGGGCGGCCAGGGCGAAGCAGACGACCCATCGGGCGGCCAGGGCGGAGCAGACGACCCATCGGGCGGCCAGGGCGGAGCAGACGACCCATCGGGCGACCAGGGCGAAGCAGACGACCCATCGGGCGGCCAGGGCGAAGCAGACGACCCATCGGGCGGCCAGGGCGGTGAAGACGACCCATCGGGCGGCCAGGCCGGTGTAGACGACCCATCGGGCGGCCAGGGCGGTGAAGACCCCTCGGGCGGCCATGGCAGAGGCTCTGGAACAGACACTGGCACTGGCTCCGGCTCAGGAATAGCAGACACCGGCTCTGGAACAGCAGACACTGGCTCTGGAACAGACGGCACCGGTTCTGGCTCTAGAAGAGCCACTGGCTCCAGCTCTGGAACAGACACTGGCACTGGCTCAGGAACAGGCATTAGCTCAGGAACAGACACCGGCTCAGGAACAGACACCAAAACTGTAACAGCCACAAGAACAGACACAAACACCGAAACAAACACTGGCTCTGGCGCTGGAACAGGCAACACAGACTCTGGCTCGGGAACAGGAACAGACTCGGGATCGGCAGACGTGACTTGGACAGTCTCTGGATCGGCAGACGTGACTTGGACAGTCTCTGGATCGGCAGACGTGACTTGGACAGTCTCTGGATCGGCAGACGTGACTTGGACAGTCTCTGGATCGGCAGACGTGACTTGAACAGTCTCTGGATCGGCAGACGTGACGTGAACAGTCTCTGGTTCAGCCATCTTGTCCGTAGACACTGGCTCGGAGGAAGTGACGTGAACAGACTCTGGATCGGCCATCTTGTCCGTAGACACTGGCTCGAAGGCGGCCATCTTGTCCGTAGACACTGGCTCGGAGGCGGCCATCTTGTCCGTAGACACTGGCTCGGAGGCGGTCATCTTGTCCGTAGACACTGGCTCGGAGACGGCCATCTTGTCCGTTGACACTGGCTCGGAGACGGCCATCTTTTCCGTAGACACTGGCTCGGAGGAAGTGACGTGAACAGTCTCTGGTTCAGCCATCTTGTCCGTAGACACTGGCTGGACGGTCTCTGGCTGGACGGTCTCTGGCTGGACGGTCTCTGGCTGGACGTGGCTGACGTGAAGCTCTGGCTGGACGTGGCTGACGTGAAGCTCTGGCTGGACGTGGCTGACGTGAAGCTCTGGCTGGACGTGGCTGACGTGAAGCTCTGGCTGGACGTGGCTGACGTGAAGTTCTGGCTGGACATGGCTGACGTGAAGCTCTGGCTGGACGTGGCTGACGTGAAGCTCTGGCTGGACGTGGCTGACGTGAAGCTCTGGGTCTAGCTCGGCAGGACTGAACCCTTGAACGATGGCCCTCTTGGCAGCGCGTGCAGACATAAGACGTGATGATTCCCAGGCCAGGCAGGCGAGACGTGAACTGACTCTGGTTGGGCAGACTGGACGTGGAGCTGTGAAGACCCTGAACTGGACGCGGCCAGCGGTGAGGGCTCTGGGGGTACTGTGAGCTTGCAGGGTATTTCATCAGCCAAGCCCACAGTAAATGCCGTACCGCTCAAGGAGAGGGCTAGGTCGATATACCCTTCTAGGGTCCAGCCGGTATAGTACTCCGGCATCAATTGAGCAACATCATCATCCAGCCCACTCCAAAACAGGTCCATGAGCTGGGTGTCATTTAACGTTCCCAGATGAAAGCAAGACAAAAAGTCCCTTGCATACCTCTCAATAGGCTGGCCATCTTGGAACACCGAAGAAAGGAACTTCCTCAGGGCCTGGTTGCTGACAACTGCTGGATCCATATGTGGCGAAGTCTTCTGTCACGAAACTGCTCCGAGACACAAAGGTGGAGAATCCAAATGCAGTTTTATTAAGGGGTAATCCAAAACAGGCAAGGTCAAACACAGGCAGGCAGTCCGTACAAACAAACACACAAAGCAGGCAGGGGTCAGAGGCAAAAGAGTCATCCAAAACAGGCAAGAAATCCAAAAAGACCAAGAGACAAGAAAATGGGGAGAATGCTCAGAATTGCAGTGTGACACTAAAACAAGACTTCGCGGTGAGTGAATGAATGAACATGGTATAAATAGACAGACTAACAGGAAGAGACACAGGTGAATGCAATCAGTGAATGAGGTACAGGTGAATGTGATCAGTGATAAGTGATGGTGAGTCCGGGCAGTGAGTTATGGGAAATGTAGTTTGTGAGTGATAATAGTCCTATCTGGAGTGCCCTCTGGTGGCTCTCAAGGGCACTCCAGCTGGTGACGTTACAATAATGAGTTGAGATTTTTTTTTTTTTTTAAAGCATGGGGTCTTTTTATGAAGTACATCTTTCAATATTATTGGCAATAAAACTACAAAGTAAACACTATCCTACTTGGTATTGGTGGGTTTAACTGGTTCATATGTGGCATGTATGAATCGAGTGTACATGCTGAGACTATCACCGGTCTCTCGTAGAGAAGAGCTCTAATCGTCTTCATTGTAGAAACACTGTCCCAAAGATAGATGAAGTGAGATCAGCTGACCGATTAGCGACAAATATGGAAATCTTGACATGAATCGTAATGCAAACAAGCTACTTTAGCTTGTACAGAGATAAAGGGAAGGGAAGAAGGCCTTCACAGTGGAGAGACTAGTTGACACTTCAGGACTGCCTTGTCGTCGTGTCCAGGCGCTGGTCCTTCATCAGATCCGGATACGGCCTGGATCCAGCGGACTGCAGTAAACCTCGGGATAAACAGAGAGACTAATATTCGCGTAGACGCCATCCTTCTTATGATGTAACAACTACATCAGGATTTTGTCAGGATAATAAGTCAGAGGATTCAATTGCAAGTAAAAGTATGTTTATTAAAGAGCTTGGTAGAAGATGAGTAGTTGTAATCCAGTAAGAAGGCACTTGGCAGCACAGGGACGCTGAGGTCAACCCAATCTCAATGGAGACGGTAAATATGTAGATGAAGATGATGCAGGTCGGGAAATCCGGGAAATGGATCGGAGACTGGAGAACCGGAAGCAGACGGTGTGAAGGGCAGGAGTGCAGGAATGAATGGCACACAGGAACTGGAGACAGGCAGGATACACAGAACATCTACAACGCTCTGACAAAGACAAGGTGAAAAGAGAGGGACTAAATAGGGTTCGCTGATCAGCTGCAGCAGTTGTGCTGATCAGACACGGCTGGTGATAGATCAGCGGCAGTGATCAGCGACCCCGCCCACACGCACATACACACAAACGAGACGAGAAAGGAGACAGCGACCGTGACAGATTTATGGGAAGTGTTCCCAGTTCTGGCTGACCTAATCTATGCAGCCTAACATTGAATTATAGAAGTCTATAATGTGTTATGAGTATGCTAGTTCAAAGAGATGTGTTTTTAGTCTAGATTTGAACTGACAGAGTGTGTCTGCTTCCCGGACAATGTTAGGAAGACTGTTCCAAAGTTTTGGTGCTAAATAGGGAAAAGATCTACCGCCAGCAGTCTATTTTGATATTCTAGGTATTATCAACTGGCTGGAATTTTGAGATCGCAATAGACGTGACGGACTATAATGCGTAAAGAGCTTGCTCAAGTACTGGGGAGCTAAACCATTTACGGCTTTGTAAGTAATCAGCAATATTTTAAAATGTATATGATGTTGAATAGGGAGCCAATGCAGTGTTGACAGAACCAGGCTAATATGGTCATACTTCCTGGTTCTGGTAAGAACTCTAGCTGCTGCGTTTTGGACCAGCTGTAGTTTGTTTATTAAGCGTGCAGGGCAACCACTAGCCTTGATGTCATGAACGCATGAACTAACGGTTCCGCATTTGCTCTCATTGAGAGCATATGACATAATTTAGATATATTTTTAAGATGGAAAAATGAGGTTTTACAGATACTAGACACGTAACTTTCAAATGAAAGTTTGGTATCAAAGAGCAACCGACAACGAAGACTTGACAGAGCAGCCATCAAGTGTAAGACAGTATTCTAGGTTAGTATGGGAGGAAGTTTTTTGTCCAATAATTAGAATTTCTGTTTTTTTCAGAATTAAGTAGTAGGAAATTACTAGTCATCCAGTTTTTTTATATCAGTTATGCATTCCGTTAATTTTGTGAATTGGTAGGTTTCGTCAGGGTGTGAAGAAATATAGAGCTGAGTATCATCAGCATAACAGTGAAAACTAATGCCATGCTTCCTAATGATATCTCCTAAGGGTATCATGTACAGAGTGAACAGCAACGGTCCTAGAACTGAGCCTTGTGGTACACCATACTGACCTTTTGATCGATAAGACATCTCTTCATTTACTGCTATACAAACTGATAACAGTCAGATAAGTATGATTTAAACCAAGCTAGTGCAATTCCTCTAATGCCAACATAATTTTCAAGTCTATTTAAAATAATGTTGTGGTCAATGGTATCAAATGCAGCACTAAGATCGAGTAACACTAATAGAGAGATACAACCAGGATCGGATGATAAGAGCAAATCATTTGTGACTCTGATGAGAGCTGTCTCAGTACAATGGTACGGTCTAAATCCTGACTGAAAATCCTTGCAGATACCATTTCTTTCTAAAAAAGGAACATAGTTGTGAGGATACTGCCTTTTCTAGTATCTTTGACAGAAAATGTAGATTCGAGATCGGCCTTTAATTGACTAATTCTGTAGGATCAAGTTGCGTTTTTTTAACAAGCAGTTTAATCATAACTACAAAATGAACATTCCCGCTGTGGCTCTCCTCTGCCTGGAACAGAAGGACCGTTCCCTGGAATCCCACACCAGGGATTTTCTGGAGTTGGCGTGCCTCACTCACTATCCTGACCGCTCGCTGTGTGTATTCTACATCGCCAGCCTCAGCGAGCGGTCCCGGGCACGCCTCCCAGGGAGCGGTCCTCGCCATGATTTCGCCGCATGTGTTGAGTGGGTGCTGGTAAATAGTGAATCTACTTTTACCATCGACCTCGTAGAGCCTGCCAGCACCCCTCAACGCATTCCAGGGTCTCACCGCCGTGGCCGCCCGGAGGGTCCTCACCGCCGTGGCCGCCCGGAGGGTCCTCAGCGCCGTGGCCGCCCGCGGGTCCTGCTCCGCCCTGGCCGCCCGCAGGTCCTGCTCCGCCCTGGCCATCTGCACGTCCTGTTACGCCCTGGAGGCTTCCGGCTCCAGTTCCGCCACGCCCTCGTCAGCCTCCAGGGCGCCCACCCCCCCCCCACCCCATTGATGTTCTACGGCGCGAGGTCGCGCCTGTTTGAAAGGGGGCGTTCTGTCAGTCTTCGTCTGCACCTGTCTGTCTTAGTCTGCACTACACTCCCCAGAATCCTCCTTGTCTCCACACCTGTACTCACTCCCTCACTTACCAGCCTGTTCATCGTTATCTTCATCCGTGTCACCTGTCTTCACCTTGTTATGTTTGATTTGTGCTTGTATTTAGTTTGCTTCTGTTCAGTCTGTCCTTGTCGGTCCTTGTTGATGTAAATGTTACGTGTTGTTATCACCAGTGTGTATCTTCTGCCTGTTTGTACCCTGAGCGTTTATTATTATAAGTAAAATTTTTTGTTCTTGGAAATTCGACTTCTCGTCTTCCTCTGCATACACCACCCGTGACAATTACTGCCGTGCTGCTTGGAAACGTCTGGGGTTGAAGCTTTATTTTTCGTTAATTAAGCCACTGTTTCAAATAAATACCTAGGGTTTTGTTTATTTTCTTCTAATAGTGTTGAAAAATAAGCAGATCTAGCTTATTTTAAGTCCTCTCTGTATGCAATCGTACTCTCTTTCCATGAAATGCGAAAAAACTCTAGTTTTGTTTTCTTCCAGTTGCGCTCCATTTTTCTGGCAGCTCTCTTAAGGGCCTGGGTGTGCTCGTTGTACTTCGGCGTTGGACTATTTTCTTTAATCTTTTTCAAGCGCAAAAGAGCAACTGTGTCTAAAGTGCTGGAAAAGAGAGTCAAAAGTTTCTGTCGCGATATCAAGTTCTTTTAAGCTGTCTGGGATGCTGAGGAGATGAAACTGATCAGGAATATTATTAATAAAGCGATCTTTAGTGGCAGAAGTGATAGTCGACTTTGCAGCCTTGGCTAAATGAAGTATACATGAGACTAGATAATAATCTGAGATGTCATCGCTCTGCTGTAGAATTCCAGTGGCATCAACATTGATTCCATGCAATAATATTAGATCTAGAGTATGATTACGACAATGAGTAGGTCCTGACACGTCTTGTCTAACTCCAATAGAGTTCAGAATGTCTTTAAAAGCCAATCCCGATGCATCTTTTTCGTTATCTACATGTATATTAAAATCACCAACAATTAGGACTTTATCTGCAGCCAGTACTAACTCTGATAGAAAATCAGCAAATTCTTTGATACAGTTTGTATGGTACTCTGGTGGCCTGTATACAGTTGCCAGCACTAATCTCAAACGTGATTTATCATTTACACTAGATAGTGTTACATTAAGCACCAACACTTCAAAATAATTATATTTAAAACTTGACTTCTCAGTAATTCTGAAGATATTATTATAAATTACAGCAACACCTCCCCCTTTGCCTTTCAGATGAGGCTCATTTTTATAACAGTAACTTGCGGGGTGGACTCATTTAAGGTAATGTAATCGTCTGGTTTTAGCCAGGTTTCTATCAAACACAGCCCATCTAGGTTATAATCTGTAATCATATCATTAACAATAAGTGCTTTTGAAGTAAGGGATCGAATATTCAGCAACCCGAGCTTTATCATTTGTTCATCCGTATCATATCTGCTTTTTATTTGTTGAACATCAAATTTTTACCCTTAAATGGGTTTAGGAGTTTTTTGTATGTCCTAATTCAGGGAACAGATACAGTCTCTATATGATGATATCTAGGTGAAAGATGCTCTATGATTTATCTGACCTCAGTGACGTGAGACAGCTAGCAGACGGTCGGTTTAGCCAGTCTGTCTGCTTCCTGACCTGAGCCCCAGATTGTCATGTTTGAGTTCTAAGACTATGTGCCATATTACTAGAGAGAAGGTCAGCACCATCCCAGGAGGATGAATACCATCTCTTTTCAACAGGTTAGGTCTGCCCCAAAAACTTTTCCAATTGTCTATGAATTCTATATTATTTTGCGGACACCACTTAGACAGCCAGACATTGAGTGAGCACAGTCTACTAAGTGTCTCTTCACTCCTGCTAACAGGAAGGGTTCCTCAGATTAACAAGAGAAGTATTTGCCTTGCTGTGTATGTTCAAAGCTCAGTGCTTCATTTGCCAAATACTAATTTTGTATAAAAGTAAAATGTTTATTTTCCTACAAGCCAGTAAAGGACACAACATTTTCTGCTTTTAGATTTCCTAATACAAATAGATTTTTTTCTGAAGCAAATGTGAATGGTGCTTACCCATGCAAATGCAGTGTGGTTGCTCAGGTCCCTCGTTATCATTAATTTTCATCCAACATGCCTTACTTTATGTAAATTAGGCTTATTAATATAGAATGTACATTACCGTTCAAAGGTTTGGGGTCAAGATATTTTGTAATGTTAGAAAATATTTTTTGCTGTTATAGTCAAATGCTGTTATTTGGAACTATTAATACAAAAATGTATCAGTTTCCTTTCACAAAAATATTTTGCAGCAAAACTGTTTTCAACATTGGTCGTGTTATTATTATTATTATTATTATTATTATTATTATTATTATTATTATTATTATTATTATTATTATTATTATTAAGAAATGTTTCCTGAGCACCAAATCAGCAATCTGTAACGTTCAGACTGCATCCGAAATGGCATACTCTAGGTACTTATTTTGAATAAGTAATTACTTCACTGCCTACGTAGTATGAGTGTGTATAGTATAAATGTAATCTGGACGTACTACATTAGCCATGCTGTCAATATCATGTGACCTACCAGCGTCAGTTATACCGCTTCACTGCCGTTCACAAGTCTTCTCCCGTGGCCTCATGGGATAGTAAAGTGTCCATCAAATGCACACTTCATATTCTTGTAGTCAGAAGTAGTAGGCTACTGTAGGTCATCTGGGTACTTTTTGTATTGTGAATCAGACATACTTCTTTTGTCATATACAGAAGTATAAAGTATGCGATTTCGGATGCAGCCTTAATCTTATTTCAGTTTAATGCTTGGACTTTAAGTTTGTATCACCTTGTTCCCTTTCGAAGGGAACTCAACAATACGTCAACGACGTTATGGGGAACGCCTCAGGCGTGACAGGTGTCTGAAATCACTATCAAATCACGTCAATCATATTGACCGGCGACAGCCCGTGAATCATTAGCGTGAATGATTAACGTGCGACCTGGAAGTATAAAGGGGCGCCTTGCACACATGACAAATCATCTCATCGTCTTCAGGGACTGTCTGTTTGAAAACGCTACTCAATGAAACGGTAAGAAAATTAAATGTACAGCACACGAGTGTGCTTTTCCTGCCTGGGAGAAGAGCGCGCACGGGAGATTCTCGAGGGAATCCTCTGTGTGAACTGTGAGCGTTTTTCTTTTAAAACGCTCGCTCTCGTCTGGCCCTCTTCTCGAGTGAAGGGGGTTCAACGTCTGGTTCTCGTGGTCCCGCTCGTGCCGAGGCAGAGCGGCGACTTGCATCATGGGCTTCCAGATAGAGCTCGTCGATCATCTTGAGAGTGCTGTAAACCTCTCAGATGATTCGACGGCTGACGAGGGCGAAGCAGGTGCTCTTGCTGCTCTTCAGGACGAGCAGGAGATGGCTGAGGAGGTTTATAATCAGGTAGATCCTGAACCCTCTCAGCCACCCTGCCCCGTGTATGCAGGTCTGGTGGATGTTGTGGAGCGCGCCGCCAACAGGCTGTAGCTGCCATGGCAACGCACTAGAGGAGAGACCGCTCGCGGTAGGCTCGGCGATCGGTTTCTCCCCGGCCATACACCACCAGCTCAGGTGAGCCTAATCCATTCCTTCCTGATCTTCACACAGAGATCTAGAGGGCATGGAAGAGCCCATTCTCTGCCAGTATTCACTGACATCAGCGGGTTAATTTCGCTGATGTTGAGGGGATCGCAGAGCATGGGTATGTGTCGATGCCGCCCATTTGACGAGTCGTTTGCGAACTATCTCATGTCTGGGCAGGCGTCGACACTGAGAGCTCCATTTCTGCCATCCAAACCGCTAGAGACAACAGCGCGTTTGAATGGCAGAGCATACACGGCAGCAGTTCAGGCTGGTGCTTCCCTGCACACCATGGCGGTGCTGCAGGCATACCAGGCCGACCTGCTGCAGGATCTCGACCAGGGGGCAGGGATGTCCCCTGAGGCGGTTACTGAGCCGCGCCGAACCACGGTTTTTGCGCTCCGGGCCACCAAACAGACTGCTGCCACGATCAGTCGGTCGATGGCGGCGATGGTGGCCACGGAGAGACAGCTTTGGTTAAACCTGGCCGACGTTGAGGAGAAAGAGGGCCTTTCTCCTCGATTCGTCGGTTTCGCCCTCTGAACTCTTTGGCCCCTCCGTGGAGGCGGGGCTTGGGAAGTTCAGGGAGGTGAAGGCGCGCTCAGCTGCTTTTAGGAAAAAACCTGCATACCGCTGAGATCCGGTTCCACGCCCAGGCAGGCGGGAGGGCCTGGCCCTTCACGGTCTGAGGACCATAGACAGGGCCAGAGAGCCAGTGTCGCCTCTCGTGCGCCCCCTCTGTGGAGGAACAGGGCGCAGGAAAGGCGTGACTCCCGCTAGAAGAGGGATCTGAGGGAGGTTATCCAGCACAAGCGCATACAGCGTCGCTGATGGATAATCTCCCCGGAGGGCTTCATTAAAAAGAGAAATCCAGCCCTCTCCTCTCTTCTGACTCCCCAGACGTGCATTACATCAGGCCTGGCGCTGGGCCTATGATAAGAACGATGTTCCGATGGCCCGCCTAGGCTTGGTTAGTAGAAACGCCTCTTTCAGGCATGTAAAGTGGTGGACCCCAGGTTCATAAAGAACTATCTGGCGAGTCTTCACTCCGCACGCCGCAGGTGAGCTGTCTGGTCTTTTCAAGAGTCAATTTTGTGAATTAAAATTCCGAAATGTATCTCTCTACAGACCTCGTTCCCTGTATAGAGCTATGGGGTCATGTCATTTGCTATGTCATCAGGTAATAAGGTAAGAGAAGTTTCCTGGATTATTAGGGCCCTGAAGTTCCCCATTAGGTGGCCAGAACGATAACTATGTTAGCCTTCGGGCTGTTAGCCACCTCAGGGTAGAGTAGTTGGTCTCTCTCTTAGAATTTTTTACTTAGAGTGTTGACTGACGCTAGAGCTTCAGATAGATCTTATGTCCGGCCCACGGGTCCGTTTGACTTCTTCCTGAGTATTTCGCCCCTTGAGCTCTGTTTGGGTTTTCATTAGGCTGAGCGATCATGCAGCCCTTTGTATGGAATAATACAGACTATATTCTTTAGTAAGGCTGTGGCTCCTCCGAGCCCTCAGATAGATCTATGCCTGCAGGCTGGCCCTCACCAGGGCCGCCTCTGTAGCTGGCCTAGGCTGTGCCAGGGATAATAGAAGTGCTCTGCTAAAATTTAGCATTGCTTCCTCTGAACCTTCACTTTGTGAATGTAGGTTTCTAGCATCCCTGTATAAACAGCCTCCTCCCATGGGAGTCGTTAGGCCAAGGCCCGCCCCCTTCTCTGCATTCTGGGGTGACTAGAGTAATGCAGCATGGTGCAGAGGATGGTTTGTAAGGACATGGTAGGCCTCAAACAGGCCTCCGTGGTATATATGTCTTTATTGAGCAGGGTTAGGCCGTCTTTCGCTTCACGAAGAAGACTGGGTTTCCTGCCCGACCCTGCCATGCAGAACTGGCCTACGGATTTAGGCCGCCAGTTTAGGCTTCACTCACCTCGCTGAGCTACTGCTCGAGCGCTAGGTTGTAGGTGGATGGCTTTCATTCAAGCCCCACTCCCCTAGGTTGGGCACAGATAAATTTCTGTCACCCCTAGAGCCGCTGGCAGGCCCGGACCCTGGTAACCTCAGGGTGAGGTGTGAGTATCCCCCTGTGATACAGGGTAGGTCTGAGCACTTCACTCCCAGTTCTGTTTATCCTACCTCGCACCACTATGGCTCGGGTCGAGTATGAAGTAAGCTTCACTTCTTCTGTGGTCGAAGTATGCTCCCCTGAAGCCAGAGCATTGCCCTGAGCTGACGCCCATGCATAGATGGTAGGCCCCTGACTAATGGGGCCTCCGTTGAGGCAGAGTGGCGTATGTTGTACTCCCCTTGTTTTAAGGGTGCTAGCTTTTTTGCGGAGTACACTGCCATGGGCAATGTGATTAGGCACCAGGATGCTGTAGGCGCTGCGTAAACAGCTTTGCTGCCAACGAAGGCTGCGCCATTAGGTAGTAGGCCTCAGCAGGCCTCCTTGATTGGACAGCCCCCTAGAGGGCACTGTAGGCCAGCTCACTTTACGTGGTTGGCCTTGGTGGTTCGGGCAGTTGACTCACTGATGGGTAGTAGGCCTTAAACAGGCCTCCTCGGAGGTGAGTCCCAACATTGTGGGACATACCTTATAGCGCTACTGGAAGCCCATTAGTAAATTATGCTTGTGTAGTATGGTTCCCAACAGTGTACTTTATAGCAGAATATGACTTGCTATTAGCTAGTAGGCCCGACCAGGCCTCCCTGATAGGCGAGTCCCCAGCTGGCTGGCCT
This sequence comes from Gila orcuttii, assembly GCA_026230005.1. Taxonomy (NCBI): domain Eukaryota; kingdom Metazoa; phylum Chordata; class Actinopteri; order Cypriniformes; family Leuciscidae; genus Gila; species Gila orcuttii. The sequence continues at coordinate 21,273,123 of JAPDVR010000007.1, read as the reverse complement.
TAGCAGGCCACGGGTCCGTTTGACTTCTTCCTGAGTATTTCGCCCCTTGAGCTCTGTTTGGGTTTTCATTAGGCTGAGCGATCATGCAGCCCTTTGTATGGAATAATACAGACTATATTCTTTAGTAAGGCTGTGGCTCCTCCGAGCCCTCAGATAGATCTATGCCTGCAGGCTGGCCCTCACCAGGGCCGCCTCTGTAGCTGGCCTAGGCTGTGCCAGGGATAATAGAAGTGCTCTGCTAAAATTTAGCATTGCTTCCTCTGAACCTTCACTTTGTGAATGTAGGTTTCTAGCATCCCTGTATAAACAGCCTCCTCCCATGGGAGTCGTTAGGCCAAGGCCCGCCCCCTTCTCTGCATTCTGGGGTGACTAGAGTAATGCAGCATGGTGCAGAGGATGGTTTGTAAGGACATGGTAGGCCTCAAACAGGCCTCCGTGGTATATATGTCTTTATTGAGCAGGGTTAGGCCGTCTTTCGCTTCACGAAGAAGACTGGGTTTCCTGCCCGACCCTGCCATGCAGAACTGGCCTACGGATTTAGGCCGCCAGTTTAGGCTTCACTCACCTCGCTGAGCTACTGCTCGAGCGCTAGGTTGTAGGTGGATGGCTTTCATTCAAGCCCCACTCCCCTAGGTTGGGCACAGATAAATTTCTGTCACCCCTTGATTGGACAGCCCCCTAGAGGGCACTGTAGGCCAGCTCACTTTACGTGGTTGGCCTTGGTGGTTCGGGCAGTTGACTCACTGATGGGTAGTAGGCCTTAAACAGGCCTCCTCGGAGGTGAGTCCCAACATTGTGGGACATACCTTATAGCGCTACTGGAAGCCCATTAGTAAATTATGCTTGTGTAGTATGGTTCCCAACAGTGTACTTTATAGCAGAATATGACTTGCTATTAGCTAGTAGGCCCGACCAGGCCTCCCTGATAGGCGAGTCCCCAGCTGGCTGGCCTTAGCAGGCCACCTTATACTATCACCCGGACTCAGGGCTCAAAGCTAACAGTGGTTATCAGGTAGTAGGCCACTCAGGCCTCCCTGAAGGTGAATTCCCACTTAAGATGGTTATCAGGTAGTAGGCCTCAGCCGGCCGCCCTGAAGGCGAATTCCCACTTAAGTTGGCTATCAGGTAGTAGGCCTCTCTGGGCCTCCCTGAAGGTGAGCTCCCAAATATTGTGGCTGTCAGGTAGTAGGCCGCTCTGGGCCTCCCTGAATGTGAGCGCCCAAATATTTTGGGTGTCAGGTAGTAGGCCTCACCAGGCCTCCCTGAAGGTGAGTTCCCACATGCTGTGATTATCAGGTAGTAGGCTCCTCCAGGCCTCCTTGAATGAGTACGGTCAGGTAGTAGGCCTCACCAGGCCTCCCTGAAGGTGAGCTCCCCACATACTGTGGTTGTAAGGTAGCAGGCCTCACCGGGCCTCCCTGAAGGTGAGTTCCCACGTACTGTGGTTATCAGGTAGTAGGCCTCTCTTGGCCTCTCTGAAGGTGAGCACCCCACATACTGTGGTTATCAGGTAGTAGGCCTCTCTTGGCCTCCCTGAAGGTGAGCACCCCACTTACTGTGGTTATCAGGTAGTAGGCCTCACGGGCCTCTCTGAAGGTGAATTCCCACTTACGTTGGCTATCAGGTAGTAGGCCTCTCCGGGCCTCCCTGTAACGTTCCCTAGTGGTGCTGGGTTTATGAAGCTAGTGGTCTCTTGCTATCAGTTTCAGCTAGCCTTAATAGGCAGCTGCTGAAGGCGAGCTTGCGCCCTGGCTCGCTAAAGTGTTCATTCTCTGCTATTGGTTCCCTCCCGGAACTTTTTCTGCCTACAGCCTGGTTTGCCTACCAGGCAGACCTGTGCTCCCCTCACCGAGGGTCTCTATGAGCATGCGGCTTCCTGAGTCTGGTCAGACGGTCGTAGGCCTCTCGTGAGGCCTCCCAGTTAGATCAGCCCTTAGGCCTTCACAGGCCTCCTCAGTGTTTTGAAACACAGACACTGGGTTGATCCGTGGATAGAGTAGAGAAACTCCCCTCGCTAGCAAGGGTTGGAAAGCACTATGCTGAGTCATACTCTCCGGGATATCCCGTCTCTGAGATCCGGGCCGAGTGGTTCACTGCCAGCTTCGCAGTCCCTCGGGTTGGATGCCTTTCTTAAGGCTTTGTTGTCCAGAGGCTCTGTCTTCAGACAGACAGGATTTGGCCAGACTAGTGTCTATGTACTGACGCCAGGTCAGGCCGTCCTGGTGGCATTTCGGGGTGAGTACGTTCCCCTGAATAGTGACTGGCTGGGGTTTCTTTCGGGTTCCCTAGCCACATTCCCTAGAAGGGACCCCTTCTAATCGGAAGCTGTGGTTCCAGGCCCGGAGCCGGCCCAGGTAGACCTTTTTATTTAACCATGTTTATGAAGGTTTTTCTGTGAGGCTGTAGCTTGGGCTATGACCGTAGGGAATGCTGTCACTGACAGCCCAGTGTGACCTGAGGGTGAGTGGTTCTAGCGTTTCATTTGAAGTTGCTGGTTCTGACAGTTGTCACTGCCACTTGGCATGCACTCCCCTTAGCATGGCGGAGTTGGTATATCGTTCCCCATAACGTCGTTGACGTATTGTTGAGTTCCCTTCGAAAGGGAACGTCTCAGGTTACGACTGTAACCTATGTTCCCTGAGAACAGGGAACGAGACAATACGTCTCCCTGCCATGCCTCGGGGCTTGCCTACCGTACAGTCCCTTCAGACGATAAGGTGATTTGTCATGTGTGCAAGGCGCCCCTTTATACTTCCAGGTCGCACGTTAATCATTCACGCTAATGATTCACGGGCTGTCGCCGGTCAATATGATTGACGTGATTTGATAGTGATTTCAGACACCTGTCACGCCTGAGGCGTTCCCCATAACGTCGTTGACGTATTGTCTCGTTCCCTGTTCTCAGGGAACATAGGTTACAGTCGTAACCTGAGACGTTTTCCTGTGTTCGGTTCCTGTTTCCTTTATTTCCCACTTTCCCGTCTTCATTTCTTTACCATGATTATTTAGTTGCACAGTTTCACTAAGCTCTACCAGTTACCAGTTAAATTTCATGTATAAGATGTTTTTGAACAATTTCTATTGGTCATGTCAGCAGTAATTCATCAAATGATGGAGAAGAATGTCATAACCAGGTATATCCATATGTGTGGCATCAAGTCAAGCACAAATGTATCATTTAAAAAGTGTAGAATCAGGTGTCTGGTGGAGTGATGCTGTACAGGCCCAACAAAATATGTCAGATCAGATCATGCATCCTCCACAACCTATTGCTCAGAACCTGCAAGATAGGGATTGCACCATGAAATTTGGGTATGTTTTTGGCCTTCCCTGATTTGAATAATCCAATGCAGGCATTGTGTGCAGACTGTTTGCAGTTTATTCTTTGTGAATTTCCTGTATACTTGAAAAAAAATTATAACTTTTGACACACACACATATTCTGAACATGAACATCAACGTGAGGAGATGCAACTGTATTGGACACAATGTAGAGCCCTGTTTTGTATGTGTATGTGTGTGATTATGAATGTGAGTTTTATAACCATGCTTTTTCTTGGAAAATAATCAGACAGCCATGACGTGCATTCGTTCTCTCGCTCTGCTCACACACTTAGAAAACACTCCCATGAACTCTATCGTTTTCTCTATAACTGAATATGTATGGGCAGTATTCGGAGCAAAAGGTTATTTACACGGAGCACTGCGTCGGTAGGGCAGGATGCAAGGATGCTTTTCATCTCTGGGCATCTCTCTGGCTAATGGACCACTTTATGTGGAGATTTCACAGCATTTCATGTTTCTGTTTGATCAGAGGGCAGCAATGGACTTGTAAGACACATGAAAGTCTAAGGATTAACTTAAAAAAGGACTTCCTTTTTATTTTATCTCATATTTAGATTTACTGTTGCACATTTAATAGGGGTCAAACTTGTTATTAAGACACTAATCAAATCATTTCACTTGCTAGACAGAAAATAAGAATCCCAGTTTTAAATGTTTGATCGCAGTGCTGTGATGTCCAAAGTAAAGGTCCACTGCAGGTTATTAGAGGAATATTCTTTGTTGCTTTTTATTATTATTATTATTATTATTTTAATCTGTCTGTGTACTGAATCTGTGGCCTTGTTTGACCTTTGGAAATAAAATTTAGCAAATAATGTGTGTTCTATCCAGCCTTGTCTCATTGTTAATATGTAATATGCTGAAAAGTCGAAAAATGGATGTATCAGCTAAATTTTAACTTAACTCTTTCCCTGCCAGTGTTTTTTTTTTTTTTTTTTTTTTAAGTTGGCAACATTTTTGTTAATTTTCACAAAAATGTAATGGCCCCCAGAATATTTTGTTATATGAATATCTGAACATGCAATATAAAAAAAAGAAAGAACAGAGCCTCTGCTTATAAAAAAAGCGTTCTTTTAAAAAAACACTTGAATGTGGGTAAGTTTCATGAACAAAATGCTGATAAAATCGCTTTTCTCTATCAAGGGAACTCACGCTCTGTCGTATGACGACACTTTGGGGAACGCCCTCAGCATGACAGCACCTGAAGCACGGGTGTAACTAGTCCAATTCTGATTGGTGCTGCGTCACCCCGTGATATGTGATGGCGTAATGCGGAAGCTACAAAGGGAACTGGCAACACAACAGCGTAAGCTTTCTGATCTTCAGCAAGCGCTCTATGTGAGTCAAGCTTTCACGCTGAGGACATTCCCCAAAGTGGCGTCATACGACGCGTGGTCTCATTGTAACGAAGTTAAAGGATCAGGGAAGGAGGCAGGAACCGGTGAACATTTAACAACTTTAATTTCAAAATAAACAAACACAATACGAAAGTAAAGCGGCAGCCCATCACGGACAACTGCCACACACACATAAACAAAACATAATGTAAATGTCCCAGGCCTGGTCCTCTCTCGTCTTGCACTGTCGTTGCTCCCTTTATTCATCTAGATCTCCTTCCGTGAGACTTGAGACTGGTGCGGCATGCAAGTGACGCTCATAGGTCGCGTGCAGGTGTGGAGTGATTGCGTCGCCGGCCTCGCTTGATCCCACAGCTCTTGGCGTCATCCTTCTTGCCACAGTCGTGTTCCCTTCTCAGGGAACCATGGTTACATGAAATAAAATTTATTTTTTTACTGTTTTGAAAGAATAGCCATATTTTGAATTAATACATGGTTATACTTTCAAATATGTGTCATATTTGCATAATATAATTGACATTTAATTTAATTTTATTTGTATTGCTTGAGTGTTACTGGAAACTCAATATCAGAGTTAAAATTGTTGTCTGTTGTTATCGATAGCATGTCACACATGTGCTTTACATGTTTAAAGTCACTTTACTATGTTTCTGAAGACAAACCCTTTGATGGCTGAACTTTTGGTACTGTGTGTTTCTGTGTAATAGCATCATGACTGTCCATTGTTTAATGTCGACATCTCGCAAAACACCTTTTTCGGAGAAAGACAGAATCTATAAAAAGAACAGCATTTAGGTTGATAAAACCCCAGCTAACTCCATGGGCCTGTGGTGTGTTTGTGAGATGATACTCTCAGCTTCTCTGTACTATTGTTGGAGCTGTGCTCTGAAATCGATTTAATGCCATTGACAGTGAGAGTGAGATGCACTCTTGCTCCACAGCTCTGACCTGGGGATGAAGGATGTGGACTGCAGGCGGTCCACAGCTCACTGCTTTTCTTGGAAAGCACTGGAGGGTAAACATGAATGCTGTAGTCCTACTATCCTCAGTTAAAGGTAAATGCTGAGGAAGAGGAGAATCGATTTTAGAGTTTAGAAGAAACTAAATACCAAACAAATATAATGTGCAGGAGGAGAATTATAGACCAATTACTGTATAAATACTGTGCACAGTACATTGATCATTTACAAATACTACTTAACAGAGTAGTAGTTGAGGCGCACTTAAATGTGATTACTTGGGTGTTTCTTCAAATATGTGAAAATCAACTTTTAACAAACACTTTTCAAATTCCCAATAGTGCATGTACACACACCACTGGAGAATTGGTTATTTTTGTCATTTTAAAATTGTAGGTACATTTTCAACTTTCTTTAGTGTGTAATGTTGCTGTTTGGGCATGGAAAAGGTCTGCAAAGTTACAAAGCACATAGTCACTGCAAAAAGGGAGTTATTCGCTATATCACTAAGCATTGTTTCTGAACTCCCTAAAATGCCTTGATTGTAGTCTTGAGTTTTCTTTTGGGAACGTACACGTCACGATATTCCTCATAATATAATTCTCGCCTGAGGCATATGCAAAAAAAGGGGTCGAGACCTGATTCAGTTGTGTTAGTAGTGTGTTGAAACTTGCGGTTATGGTAAAGGGTGTGATATTTCTCAAACATGCTCGAAGATGGTTGACCAATCACAACACACTGGTCCAGCAGGACAATCAGAACACATTTCACTTTTTGGAAGGAGGGGCTTCATAGAGACAGGAACTATACAGAGCGTTACTGACAGACTGGGATAACAGGTACTGCAATTATATAAAATATGTGGGAAATAATGTGTTTTTTAAACATTCAAGGATTAAAACCTATTTTAGATCCCAATACAATTTTAATCTATAAATCAAACTTTCATGATATTTCATGCATTTTATTAATGCAAATCATTATAAAGTGTTAACATATTATATGTTGTCATTTACGAGCAAATGTAAGTGAAATGCTGAAGATCCCTGTTTTACAGAAATATAAAACTCAAAACTAAGATTAAGAAATTGTAAATAAAGATTGTAAACCGACTAGCCAGATCTGGCTTTCTTTATATACAATATACATACAATAACAACCTTACATCGCAACGCTTGTTTTTATGTTTTAATCAATTAGAACACATTGGCCATGTACACACACTGTAAAGTTTCAGGAGTGACAACAACATGAGCGAGTCACCTGAATTATTCTTCCATGAGTGTACATAACATGACTCACTCCTGAATCCGTGATTGACACATTTAGACGTCTCACGTAAAACCGCTATTCTGACCACAGTATTCGTACAGTGACAAAAGACTCATGTTCAGTAATTTTAACTATAGCGCAGTTGACTTGAGGCGTTCTGTTTATGCTTAAAGGTTGCTTCACAGAGCGCGCTCTTGCAATGTTGCCATGTCTACTTATTATAAACGTTATTGGATTTGTTGTTTAGGCTAAGCTTGGCTCATACAGCGATCGAGTTTATGGAGTTATTAAACTGGGCAAGTTCGGGTCGCAATATTTTGGTCTTATTTTCAGCATAAAGCATATCAAATTTCATTTTTATGGGCTTGTTCTGGTCTGCCCATTTGCTTGCAAGATCTGACAACATGAATGAGTCGAGGTCCGTAACGCTTTCCCTTTGATTTCTTGCACCATATATACAGACAATAGATAAATCTCTGATGCATATTTTAAAATGCATGTATTTCTCATCTGTCTTCTCTCATACAACTGCACAGAGTTTTTGTAAATGCGGTTTTCAGTACCTTTTTCGGAAGTTAATTCGGTTGTAGAATGAGCTTGTCACTCCCTTAAATAACTGAATTGTGTGTGTAGGCTACAGAACAGGATTAAGCACTGAATATTGAATTTACAACCGAATTTAGCTGCAGTGTGTACATGGCCATTGAAACATATTTTCTACATTCTCACTGTTTGTGTCAATCAGCCTTCCTCAGATGAAAAGCAGAAGTTTTTGGAGATATTCACAAAGAATGTGCTTTTGTGTTCCACTGTGCGTCTTTGTAATTTTTTTTTCTTAAAGATAGATGGACATCTTTGACTGTTGCAACATGTCTGTTTTATCAACTTGCTTACACTGCTTCAAGTACAAGGGCAACATTTTTCAAAGAATTGTTATAAGTTGCTATATCATTGCTCCACCTATGTTAGACAAGCATTTAGCTGCTGTTTTTTTTTAATAAAAGAAAGAGGGCAGGGCATTTACTTCAATTAAAGTTAAGTATAACACGTTGTGCTTGCAAGCTAACGTGTATTTAAAGTCATTGGCGGCCTTGAAAGACATAATGTTTATAGAGGAACCAATAGTGCTAATGAAAAGCCCTGTGGAGCCCATAGATCCTCTGGATGCACTCCAGCTTTCAGCTTTACTCCTCATGCTGATTTACAGCCGTGACAGTGTGAAGACAGTCAGCGAGGAGTGAGGCTGATTGAGAGGGCAGTGACACGCCCAACCGTTTGTGTGTTGCGTGATAATGTGGAGGACTAATGACCCCTCTCACTCTCTCTTTTGCCGTCCACCCTTGTGCCTGTGTCCATTTAGCCATTCCACATTGATCCCAAACAAAGAGCCTTTAAGACAAGACATTTCACTCAGCGGCCATCTTTGAAACGCCTGGCATGCAATTGCTGCTCCTATCTCTTTGAATGGGGAAACATCAAGTTCTCCAAAATTGTTCGCCGAGCTTACGATTAAATTTCATATTTGAAATCACCAATGAAATCTGACAACAACTGTCTCATACATTTTGTTTCTAAACGCTTGAATCATTACAAAAAACAGCTTGGACCCAGCTAATGTGCATGCGCTGTCTTAAGAACACTGACTGTTTTAATAGGAACGGGAGCTTCTAATGGACAGTGACGCGATGACTTTATTAGATTAGCTGAGGTGACAGCTAACAGACAGCAGACTAACTGCTAGCAGTGACAGCAGCGGCAATTCACCCGTCACTCAAGTGGTCACGCCCTTAATTATGCAGAACTTTAAGGCTTAAAGGGACAGTTCACCCAAAAATGAAAATTCTATCAGTTTTTACTCACCCTCATGTTGTTTCAACCCCGTAAGACCTTCGTTCATCTTCGGAACACGAATTAAGATATTTTTGATTAAATCTGAGAGCTGATCACTCCTCCATAGGCTTCTTAAGGGATTGAATCTTGCCAGCCCCGAAAAGTTATTAAAGACATCGTTAAAATAGTCCAAGTGACTACAGTGGCTCAATCTTATGTCCATCAAGCGACGAAAATACTTTTTGTGCACAAAATCAAACAAAAATAACGACTTTATTTCAACTATTCATTTCCTTCTCTGTGGGCCTCTAGTCATTTAACGTAGTGTGATTGAGTAGAGCTACGTCACACGTAGGCACACTATTGGCCGACGCTGGTCATGTGTGTGATGTATGTGACGTACAACTTATGCGTACAACACAGAAGCACTTACGCTATTACACAAGTGAACTGACTCGAGGCCCTAAATTAATCTTATTTTCCTTACCTTGTCATTCAAGGCCAGGGCCCTTTTTGTACATTTCTGGAACTTTTGCGCACTTCCACATCCCGTGCAACTACGGATCTCCCAGGAACATATTGATGCGTACATTTATCCGTGTCACCTAGATGCGCATGCGCGAGCGGTGCGCAATCATGGTCGACTGACGACATAAGCAGCTGAAGAATATATACGGCCGTTTTTAAAAATTGAATTATGTATTTAAAAGTTGCAGAATGGATTCATTGGGAGACTCCGAAATTGGCAGAGATAGGCAGGCAATGCAAAACAAAATCTTACATTGGGAAATAGTGGAGGGGACAAAACTTAGATTTTGAAATGTGGGGGGGACATGTCACGTATAATGGCTCCTACGCCCCTGAAACAAATTGAGTTAAAATTTGGCAAGTTATGAAATGATTCCATTGACAAAAGCCTATTTATTGTTAAACGTAGTTAGTACAATGTGTAATGTAGAAACAGTATGCTCATGCTAAGATATTTAAGGAAGACCTATTGTGCCTTTTTACATTTTCAACTTTTTTTACCGAGCAATGTTACTTTTTGAGCAGGTCTGCAAAGTTACAAAGCCATGTTGCAATGTAAGCAATCCCTGAAACACCTTGATTGTAGTCTTGAGTTTTCTTTCTTCATTCACGTCACAATATTCCTCATTTAAATAATTCCCGCCCAAGGCATATGCAAATACAAGGGGGGCGAGATGTAGATGAGTTGTCAACCAAAAAGGTTGAGCAATCACAAGACTGATCCAGCTACTCATTAGACTGACTATCAGTGGACTGTTAGGTTAGGGTCAGGATTAGTAGAATAAGTTGACATGTGCATGCAAAGATACACATAGTCAGTAGAATGTCTGTTGGGGGAGCCTCAAAATAAAGTGTTAGAAGATATTAGGCAGACAGTCTACTAATACTCTAATGACCCCACAAACGAAATCAAGTATTTGTAAAAGGGCATAATATGGCCTCCAATTGTGTATGTATTTATTATATGGAGTGACTGATGCACAGCCGTGGCCAAAAGTATTACCATTGACATAAATTTTGTGTATCAGAAAGTTTGCTGCTGCAGTTGTGGTGGTGTTGATTCACATTGTTTATAGATTATTGTGCAGCGTGATCAGATGCAATTAAGATAATTGCAAAAAGCTTCATTGGCCAAAAAATAAATACAAATAATTAACTATCACAAAAACCCAAATCTTGCAGTTTTTTGGCCCTGACACAAAATGACCAGCTCATTTCACTTAACTTTTCATCAGCACATAGGAAAGTGTGAATGAGTACTAGTCAGGTGAAATCACTCCATCATTCTAATTGGATTATAAGAGCAGAATGACTGCTTCCAGTCATGGTTTTCCTGTGTTAGCAATGGTTACCTCCAAAGAAAGATTTGCACCCATCATTGCTTTGCATCAGAATGGCCTCACATGCAAGGAAATTGCTGCAAAGAATATTGCATCTGAAAGTAACATTTACCAGATCCTCAATGTCTTCAAGGAGTGAGGTGAAAAAGTGCAGTGAGGAAGGTTTCAGGATGTCCCTGAGTGTCCAGTCAGCACCAGGGCTGTTTTGGATAGACATTATGCAGGAAGTACAAAGATTAGACAGAAGAATACTGGTGCAAAGTTATTTTTTCTGATAAAGCCCCCTTCCGACTGATTGGGAGATCTGAAAAATCAATTGTCCGGAGAAGAAAAGATAAAAGCTACCATGAGTCCTGTTTCATGCTAACAGTGAAACATCCTGAGACATCCATGTGTGGGGTTGCTTTTCATCCAAGGGTGTGGGCTCTCGCAATTTTGCCCAAAAGCACTGCCATGAATAACGGTATCAAAACGTTCTACAAGAGAAACTTCTCCCAACAACCCAAGAGCAATTTGGCGATGATCTGTGCATTTTACAGCATTGATGGAGCACTATGTCACAAGGAAAGAGTGATAATAAAGTGACTCTGAGATCATTACGTTGACATTTTGGATCCGTGGCCAGGCAAATCCTCTGATCTTAATTCCATAGAGAACCTGTAGTTAGTCCTCAAAAGCAGGTGGACAAGCAGAAGTCCACAAATTGTGATCAACTGTATCAACTCGAACATTAATAAGGCAAGAATGGATCGCCATCAGTCAGGACTTGGCACAGAAGCTGATATCCAGCATGCCAGAGCCAATTGCAGAGGTTATGAATCAAGAAGGGTCAACACTGTAAAAAATTACTCTTTGCATATTGAATGTTTTTGCCAATAAAAACCATTAAAACATATGAAGTGCTTATCATGGTTTCCCAGTATACCATTGAAACATGTGAAAATATAATCTACAAATACTGAAGCAGCAGACTTTGCAAAACACAAAATGTAATTGCTTTTGGCCATGGCTGTACAAGAGTGCAAGCTCAAAGAGTATACTAACTATACTAAGCTCAAATAGTATGTAACTAAGTAACAGGGAAATAACATTTGCTTTCTTTCATTATTTGATTTTTCTGTTTTGGTCAACTTGACATGTACTGTGCTATTTACATAACATCCATGAGATGAGGTGAAGGGGGCACAATGTGAAAGGCAGCACCTGCTATTACTTCCACATCTGAAACTCAACGACCTTTGCATTGACGTAAGCATTGCGTCATGTGTAGACATACATGAGGAATTACAGCCTCATTAAGCACACATCATCAATATTCATATCTATCATTGCCAACAGTTATGGACGTGTCAATACTAGGTCGATAAGAACTAGCAGACAGTGGAGTCCTGTAGAACGGTGTCTGTTTGCCTCTCAGTTTGTTTTAAGGATCTGGTTCATTCTCATAAACTAAAACAATGACACACGTGTCCAGACTTCAGTGCATTTGCATAAAATCGAATGGAAACTTTTGGGATTTGTGACTGTGCAGATCTGCACTCCAGTTTTTCTTTTTTATACACCATAATGTCACGGCTGGTTGACAGGAAGCTGGGAATGCAGATATGTCTGCTGATGCGACAACCTCATCTAATTTGTGCTTTGTTATTTTATTAAAAATGTAATTGTTGTTGTTGTTGTTTTTATTTGCATGAGGGTAGAGGATGGTCCTGGGGTTAACTTGAGTTTCAGTGGTGGTGATTCTGGTCCCTCGGGACATGGCAGAACTCGTTTGAATGCCTTTTCACTAGCTGCATATAATTGGATGTAGGCTATATGAGAAATAAGGGAGCATTTGGTTGCATTTTATTTAGTGAGTTCACTGGAATGGAGAAGCGGCTGCAGAGTGTGCGTCTTAGAGAGGGACGTGAACCTGGTGAAGAGAACATGGTGCTCTGAAATATATCGCTTCTATCAGGGTCCATCATGAAGTCTGTGTATTGAATCAAACAAAACTGGAGCAGACAGGAATTATAAAGGGTTGACAAGAAAACTGCTAAACATTTTTGTCTTTTTTTCAAAGCTTTCAAATTTAGAGACTCAATTTAACCCCTGGGTCCTTCATGAAATAATGTATGTTAAGAGCTGGAAGTAAAGTTGTCACAATTCCCCTGTCTTTGTTAATTAACTTTTATTTTGATTTGCTTTAGTCTTGTATTGCCTGTGTTCAGTTCCTATGTGTTTAGTTCCTGTTTCCTTGGTTGCCATAGTTATTTGCTGTTTCATTGATTAGTGTCTCATCTGTTCCTCGTCATCCTGTGTATTTATACCTTTAGTTATTTTCTGTTCTTGGCTTTCTATTAACGTTTCAAACTGGTGTCTCTATGTATGTTTCCTGATGTTTATTAAATGTGATTTCATCGTTCTTCTGTTTCAGGCATCTTTTGCGGATTATCACATCTAGTCAGCGTGTGACAAAAGTTATATCTATGTTTATATATATATATATATACATTTTTCAGCCGGCTATGAAGTAATTTTTAACTCTGTAGGCCTCATGGGTCTACACTAATGCAGATGGGCTCTTATACTCTCTTTCACCCTTTGCTTAAAGGGTTTCTATCGAAACCCGTTTCTGCTCAGTCTTTATAGACTTTATTTTGGTTCCTGAACTGGTTAGTAGTGGTGTTAATTGAGAGGGTCCAACTTAAGGATATGATACATGTTTTAGTGAAGTTGTTAAAGGGTTTCTATCGAAACCCTCTTACTGTACTGATTCTCAGTGCCATTATCTCAGAAGCAGATTTCTCTGAAAGTCCCTGAGGCTGAAAATATGAAAGCACTCTCTTTATGCAGAGATCAGCTAAGAATGTTAAAGTTCGCCAGCCATCGGTTTTATGGAAAAACTACTTCTTCTTTTTTTACAGTAGATGTGGTTGCCCTAAATTTGTATATGTCTTTTATGGACTTTTTAATGGTCTGGAGTTAAAGGACTAGTTCACCCAAACTTAGCTGACTTTCTTCCGTGGATCATTTTTACTTTTTAAAGAATATGCTGGAAGTCATTGAGGACTGGGATTGCCAAATTTATATTATTCAAAAATTTACCTTTTATGTTCCATTACAGTGTAATTAGTGGTGAAGTATTGTTACTGAGTCTAATTGTATTTGTATGTTATACAGTATACATTATGGCTGTTTTTGATTTCCACGTTACTTTAATTATACTTTTAATGAAGCTTGAGGTATTTTAGCGTATTTAGCCTTAGAATTAATTAATATTAATTACGAATATGAAGTATTTAATCTACTGCTAGAAAACATACCAACATACAAATGGATGAATGTGATATATTACATCAAGGACTGGTAAGAAGCATGGAGAACTAGATTAGCATTTCTTGAAGGAATAGCAATGCTTACTAAGCAGCAAAATTGTGTTATGTTTTATGTAAGCTTAAATGTTATGCTTTAGTTCTGTGTAAATGAAATGCTTAAAAGCATAAAAGTATCAACACAATATAAATGGTTAAATATATGCAAGGAAGATGAGAATGATCACAATTCAGTATGAATATTTTAATTATATATAAAAATATTGTTAGACATTAGACATTGTGGAATACCAATCAGGGTATTTTATATAGCTATATATATATATATATATATATATACCGAGAAGGTTTTTTTTTTTGAGTTTTCCACGTACAATCGACACCATTGTCAAAACAATCCCCATTCACACAGATCCACGAAAACGACTAAAAACCCTGTATTCTGCTGCCAGGCCATTAGATGGCAATGAAACACTATAGATTGAACACTTAATACGGAGCATGACGTCATTGTCATCGTCTTCTGAGATTTGCGTTTTTGTTGTTCACATGGAGACCGTTATCAAAAACTTTGATAAACAAAGTTACGACCAGCTGTCCTTCCTGTCTCCTTATAGCATTGTCTTAGACATCTCACATTATGGACATTGCAGTTTATTGCCCTGGTCACATCTGAAGTCCTCATGCCACCCTGCTGCAGGACTATGGCATGTTCATGCAGGTGAGCAGAGACCCTGGGAATCTTTCTCCTGTGGCCTCATTCATAAAATGCTGTGTAGAAACCATCTTTAATTTGATCTTACGATTATTTCTCAAATGTGTATGTGTGATTCAGAGAACGAATGTACGCACAAAAAATGTGCATATGCCTCTCTTCCAGATGTGAAATCTATAAATCACAAATTATCATGAAATTGTGCGCATCTGAATGATTTCAGAACGTCTTGTAAATGCCGCCTACAGCTAGCCGTCTAAAACACTATTTAGGTGAATTTAAACAATGGCTAAGTTGCTAAACGCGTCTTGTTCACATGTAAGGGCCCTGTTCATGTTGGATAGACATTTTAATTGCATTTTGTGTCTGTTAAGAGGCACAAAGACACTCTTTATGTATATGCCCCCATAACTGCCGTTTTAGCTGAGTGGGAGCTCTGGGCATTAGCTGTAGCAGCTCCGTGTTGCAAGCACCAATCCAGTTCGTTTTTTTTTTTTTTTTCGTTTTTTTCTATAGATAGTACTCACAAAGGTATAACGATCAAGATTAACTTAAAAATTGCCCGGAGTTCTCCTTTAAGGACTGTTCCACAGGTGCATGTACAAAAACTAGTTTATTCTAGTTTATTAAACTAGTTAAGGTTCTTTGAACAAGAAAAACATAGTTTGAACACTTTCCAATAAAGATCTGTAAAACTTTGGATTTTACAAAATTATCTTTGAAATACAGTATTCTGAGAAAGGGAAGTTTATTTTCTTTTTTTGTGAGTTATCCACTGCTTGATTGACAGACTGTGAAGTATAAAGCGTTTTGCATTTCTGGGCATGTGACCATCAGTCATCAAGCATGGTGTCAGTAGCTGTGACCACTGCCTCACATCTCAATCTGAATAACAGTTTGCACATGAATCTATTTTTTAAGATGAACTGCAAAAACAGAGAGAGTGGGAAACTTGGCCGCCTCAGTAGGAGAAACTGCATGCTCTCACGTGGAACAAATGAATGCAAGAGATGAATATGGAAGTGACTCCTCTGTGAGTGTGAAATTCAGATGATGTGTCCAGAGGAGGTATTTTCATACTGTGAGAGTGTGTGTCAGAGCACCCGCTTCGCCCCCTAACTGCTTTGTGAAATGTGTAAGTGCCACTGGAGGCTCTGCTTGCCATGGGCAGTATAATAAAAATGAATATGCCTATGCTAATTCATCCCTTCAATTTTGTCACCAAGCCCCTAGATGAAGAGAAGCCAAATTTATGGACAGTTCGTCTGAAGACTTACCTCAGACCTCACAATTCAACTGCATGGTTTATGCATCCTTGCTTGCCATTATCATCTCATCATGCTCATTTGCAAAGAAAGTGTATGTTTTTAAAAGAGACCAGTGTTATGCCTATGTTCATGAAGGTTTATGAACTGCAATTATTGTATTTTCAGCATGTCATTTTTAGGATTGTGCTCAAAAGGTTGGGAGTTGACCTAACAGTACTGCATTGAAAGTGCAGTAAGTGAATACCAAACAAGTAGTAGTGTGGTGTACTGGTTAAAGTTGACCGCTAACTGCAAGGTTGCAGGTTCAAAACCAGGTTGATCCAAGAGTCATCACCACTGTGTAAAAACAATCATTCACCCAAAAATGCTCACCCTTGGCCTTGATCCAAATCCATATAATGTTATTGTTTTGAGGAACACCAAAGGAGATATTCTGAAGAGTCACCACACAGCTCTTTTCCATACAAGGTCAGTTTAGTGTCCAATGCGGTCAAGCACCAAAATGAAGGGGATTATTGTAGAAATATTTCTATTTGAGAAATAATAAGTTGATATTTATAAAAGTACGTCTCATCTGTATGCTGTGCATCTGTTACTGTTAAATCTAACCAAGCTATTGGTTATTGATTGAGTTGGCCTATATGTCAGTACTTAAACACAGCCTGAATTTCAATTAAATGCTGGTAAATTAAATGTTTGTTATGTAAGAATATTCACACAAGAATGCATTAAAGTGACATTGCCAATACTGGCCTGTCATGAATAATAAAGCATTCTTAGTCGTTTTCGGATCTGTGTGAACGTGAATCGTTTTGACAACGTTGTTGTATATACAGGTCCTTCTCAAAAAATTAGCATATTGTGATAAAGTTTATTATTTTCCATAATGTAATGATAAAAATTCAACTTTCATATATTTTAGATTCATTGCACACCAACTGAAATATTTCAGGTCTTTTATTGTTTTAATACTGATGATTTTGGCATACAGCTCATGAAAACCGAAAATTCCTATCTCAAAAAATTAGCATATCATGAAAAGGTTCTCTAAACGAGCTATTAACCTAATCATCTGTATCAACTAATTAACTCTAAACACCTGCAAAAGATTCCTGAGGCTTTTAAAAACTCCCAGCCTGTTTCATTACTCAAAACCGCAATCATGGGTAAGACTGCCGATCTGACTGCTGTCCAGAAGGCCATCATTGACAGCCTCAAGCAAGAGGGTAAGACACAGAAAGAAATTGCGGCGTGGCATGGAGGCAATCAGCCTGTGGCACAGCTGAGGTGTTATGGAGGCCCAGGATGCTTCGATAGCGGCCTTAAGCTCATCCAGAGTGTTGGGTCTTACGTCTCTCAACTTTCTCTTAACAATATCCCACAGATTCTCTATGGGGTTCAGGTCAGGAGAGTTGGCAGGCCAATTGAGCACAGTAATACCATGGTCAGTAAACCATTTACCAGTGGTTTTGGCACTGTGAGCAGGTGCCAGGTCGTGCTGAAAAATGAAATCTTCATCTCCATAAAGCTTTTCAGCAGATGGAAGCATGAAGTGCTCCAAAATCTCCTGATAGCTAGCTGCATTGACCCTGCCCTTGATAAAACACAGTGGACCAACACCAGCAGCTGACATGGCACCCCAGACCATCACTGACTGTGGGTACTCCAGTGCTGCTTCTCTGTAGCCCAGGTCAGGCGCTTCTGCGCCTGTTTCTGGTTCAAAAGTGGATTTACCTGGGGAATTTGGCACCTGTAGCCCATTTCCTGCACACTCCTGTGCACGGTAGCTCTGGATGTTTCTACTCCAGACTCAGTCCACTGCTTCCGCAGGTCCCCCAAGGTCTGGAATCGGTCCTTCTCCACAATCTTCCTCAGGGTCCGGTCACCTCTTCTCGTTGTGCAGCGTTTTTTGCCACACTTTTTCCTTCCCACAGATTCCCACTGAGGTGCCTTGATACAGCACACTGGGAACAGCCTATTTGTTCAGAAATTTTTTTCTGTGTCTTACCCTCTTGCTTGAGGGTGTCAATGATGGCCTTCTGGACAGCAGTCAGGTCGGCAGTCTTACCCATGATTGCGGTTTTGAGTAATGAAAAAGGCTGGGAGTTTTTAAAAGCCTCAGGAATCTTTTGCAGGTGTTTAGAGTTAATTAGTTGATTCAGATGATTAGGTTAATAGCTCGTTTAGAGAACCTTTTCATGATATGCTAATTTTTTGAGATGGAATTTTGGGTTTTCATGAGCTGTATGCCAAAATCATCAGTATTAAAACAATAAAAGACCCAAAATATTTCAGTTGGTGTGCAATGAATCTAAAATATATGAAAGTTGAATTTTTATCATTACATTATGGAAAATAATGAACTTTATCACAATATACAAAAAAAAAAAAAAAAAAAAAACAGCAAAGGAAACCTTTTCCACTTTTAGTACATTTTGTTGTGTAAACATACCCTGAAAGGATATCCAAAAGTCCTAAACGCATTAACAGAATCCAAAATTACCTGACACAATATTACTCTTTTTACTGTATTTTTTATCAAGTAAATGCATCTTTGGTGAGCATAAGAGACAAGAAATTGGTATGCACTTATTTTAAATCATAAAAATAATTTTAAGAAGCACGAAAAGGGGATTGGGAACAACATGAGGGTGCGTAAATGAGGACAAAGAAATCATTTTTGGGTGAACTATCCCTTTAACCCAAGGTTGCACTGGGTGAATCGTCCGTCTTATAATTGTATTGCAAATCTCTTTGGATAAAATTGTCTGCTAAATGCCTATGCACTCTGTGTGCACTAATACTAGAAAAAAGACTAAGAAAGGGAAATGGAAATGGATAAATTCTGCTCATGCCTGTTCCACTAGATCAGAGGGTTTGAGAAGGGAGGGGCAGAGGGTCTTAGAAGATGCCTGTCTCCATAAGCAATGACACTTCCGCACCCTATTAAAAAGATGCATTAGCCCCAGCGCACTAGGCGCTAATGGCTCCAGAGTTTGGATGACTTTTTCTATTATTAATATGCCTGCACGGTTACAGAGTTATTCGTCTCGTAATTAAAGACAGTCGCATTGATTTCCACCGAGTCCACAAGCATGTGTGGAGCCACGCATCCCCCGTGTTGTGTGTTCACCGACAGAAGCAATCCGTTTTTTCCCGGATAGGATCACAGGGGAGTTAGCAGATTGAAAGCATACTTTCTGTCATAACTCTGCATGATCACAATTAAGCTGTTAAATACTGTTTCACCACAATAATAGTGCTGACAAACCCAGTGCGGTGGCTCAACATATCAAAGATAATTAGCTTAAAACGTATGGTACTGTAAACAATACCTTAATAAAATCTCTCTACCTGACAGATATCACTGAAATTGATGTCTTGTTCACAAGCTACAGACATTGATCTTAATAAAGATCTTCATCACTGGCAAATGATAGGATGCATTTTAAGCTAGTTGTCAATAGATTGTTGGCAAATATTCCACATCCAATATGTTTTTGTACTTCAAAATTCATACTAAATTCATTCAAAAAGATTCTGAAATGAAAAAGCAAACTGAAAATAAATTGGTGTGAAACATTGTAGTTTATTAACTACAAATAAACAGCAAGTAAAATGTGAAAAACGACATTTTGAAGTAGACATCGTACTATAATCGTACTCCAACGATCTTTGTTTATTTACAACTTAAAAAAATATTATTTATTTTCTTGCAGTGATTCATTGAATAAGACCAACTCAAATGAGTGAATCAATCACCAGTTGAGTCTGTCAGTTCACAGAAATTAAACAGCCGAAAGAAAAAGCAGGATCACACAATATTACCACTTAAACACTGACACAATATTGAGTGTAACAACAAGAACTATAGCTCTTGGTGTTAGGGACAATAGGCATGATTCCAGAGTTGTCCCACTAGTGTAGGGCTGGGACGATTACCGGTTTCACTATAAACCACGATAAAATGTACTGACGGTTAGTAATATCGTTTAAAATTCAATTATCATTAAAACCGTGTTTGATTATCGCGATTTTAATAACTCACTATAAATCCTGTCCAGCCAGCAACAGTCTGACATAGGCGCGCAATGTTGGGGTTTTTCTTTTTATTCGAGAAGGAATGGCGGAAGGCGGTGACGGTGTTCGGGAGATTTTTCAGCCTTTTAAGAGGACCAAATCTGAGGTGTGGTCATATTTTGCCATTTACAAAAATCCTGAGGGAAACTTAATCGAGGATGGTCACTCTGTCTGCAGAACATGCACAAAAAAAGTCGCTGTGATAGGGGTAAACACTTAAAATCTGCCGAGCCGTCCTGTGTGACCATCATCCACTGTTGTAACGTTAGCGAACGCAAGGCAGGTTAACTTTGATCTCAATACTAAAACTATGTCTGGGAAATAATTGGGCCCAAAATGTTGTTTTGAGTTGAAATATTTTATCTCACTCACTTGAAATAAACTTGAAGCTTCCGCGAAGAAAAGTTCACAGCAATAAGTGGCTTTGAGCCAAAGACGAACGAACAAGTTCAAACAAGACTATTAAGAGTGACATTTAAGAGATAATAATGTATATTCATTGTACTCTTATTGCACCAATTTTTTTTACCACATAATTACGGGGACATATTGAATAGAGATTAATGTCTCTATTCTTACCTGTTAAATCCATTTTGTACAGCGTACAAAACTCGTCCACACAATATGATCACAACAATATTATCAAATTCTGTAAACAATAAATCAACTCTGATTTAATTTTCAATACAATCAAAAACGGAGACGCAAGATGACAAGTTGTATTTGAATGAAATGAGAGCGCGCGTCCGTTGTGATATACATGGGTGTGTATATAATGCGTTGCAATTGACGACGGTCATTATAAGGAAGGAAATGCCACAGAATAGAATCTTGCTTTAAAAAGTGCATAGAGCTGCTCGTTTTATTTGTTGTTTGTTGATTCTCAAATATAAAACTTGTTGAAATGTTTTCAGTGTGAGCATCAGTTCTTTTGTAACACTTTCATCTTGTTTTAACAAAACCGTGATAACATTGATAATCACGATAATTTCGGTCACTATAATCGTGATATGAAATTTGCATACCGTCCCATCCCTACACTAGTGGTAGTAATGAAACTATCGCCCAGCCCCCAACTCTATTTATCTTCTGTTCAGCGAGGCACTCTGTGTCAACACCTAGGAGGGAGCAATACACTCATTTGGGAGGAGCTCACCACCCAGGTGGGCACGTGCACCTTTGGAAATCACCAAGATGTAGATGCAACCCCATGTAGTGAGCCAACCCTTGCTTGGAAACAGCCTTCCCTTCTGCTGGTCTCCGTAAGAGCTGGTCTGAGGTCCAGGCTTTGCATTCTGAGCACATATAACCGCAATGGAGCGGACGGATAGAGAAAAGCCAGGGCTGGGTCTGCCTCCTCCAGGGCAGCGCTTGCAGGCTCACCACCTGGTCCTGTAGGAGAGGTAGGAACCTTGGGCAAATATCCAGGCCGGGGTCTCAAAGATCTTGAGAGTTAGCAGGCGCGAATTCCAGGCACGATTCGTTGACCGAAAATGTGTGCAAGTCTCTACCCTCTAGATAGAGACCAAGCAAGCAGGAAGACTGTTTCTCTAAAATAAGGATTTTTAACTCACTGACTACAGGGCTCAAGGGAGGTCTCTGCAGTGCAGTAGCACCAAAGACCCAAGTCCCAAGAGGGTACTTGTTCCCCTCAAGAACCTGACGATCAAGTCGTGCTTCCCACGGATTTGTATCCACTACATCCTGATGTGCGTCAAAACAGAGGCAACAACATTTTGAGGTGGAGGAGACAGCCCTCACTCCAACCCATTAGCAGAAAAGAAAACACTGAAGTGATCGAACACTTTCGGGATCTCCTCACGTAGA
The DNA here is from genome assembly GCA_026230005.1 of Gila orcuttii. Classification (NCBI taxonomy): domain Eukaryota; kingdom Metazoa; phylum Chordata; class Actinopteri; order Cypriniformes; family Leuciscidae; genus Gila; species Gila orcuttii. Next base: position 21,251,287 of record JAPDVR010000007.1, on the reverse strand, counting down.
GAAGACTCAATTCAACGAATAGGTTTCACTTCTAAGGGGGAGCAAGCCTAATTTTTTGAGAGGGTGCTCTCACAGAAGTGATGGTCTCTAGAGCATAAATGTGACCAGTCACGGATCCTAGGGACACAAGTCGGTTCTGGGGCATTTTGAGTTATTCATAGATTCTGAAAGTGTAGTCTCCAAGCTTTCCAACGATGTGTAACATGTGGAAATCTGATAATATTTGGAGAAGTTGTGGCCATTTGAAGGTAGGCACTTAAAAAAGCTCAAAGATGAGAAAACGACCTCGAAAGATTGTGCAGTTCTCACCTCTCTCTGCTGCTAGGAGTGACAATAGGGCTCATTTACATCTCATTTAGATAAGCCATACCCCCTGTAAAGCTCCCCCCTGTGCTTTACAGCTTTTTTTTGCACTTCGAATGAGTGCACTTCTGCAGCAGCTCTAGGCGAAAAACAATTGTGATGCCCCTCTATTTGCAACGTACCAGCAACAACACACAAAGACCAATATGCCATATAGCCTACATATAACGCAAAACCAGCAACAACACACAAAGACCAATATGCCATACATATAACGCAAAACCAGCAACAACACACAAAGACCAATAAGCCATAGGCCTACATATAACGCAAATAGTGCGCAACGCGCGTGTGCCCAAAATGTCAACAATATTAAAGTTTATGCAGGATCAAATGCCTGCTGGCATTTTTCTTTAAGCAGTCATGACAGGAATTTTCCAAATAATCACATTTCACCTCCTCAAATTACTGTTGCAAATCTCTTTACACCACTTTCTTATGTGCGTATACTATACACACACAAATGAAATGTCCGCAAGCACATTATATCATCAGCAGGTTCAGCATCTTAAATAACGACTAAAGAGCAAATGAAGCTTAACTTACGTTTCAGAAACGCGCACGGCAGGCCTTCATCGCCTTCATCGCAGCAAAGGTCTTAACTGCATCCTCTATTTCGATTCTCTGTGCTAGTTCATGTTCTATGGAGATTGTTGCCAGTCCATTAAGTCTGTTCAGTTCACAAAACTTTCCCCATTCAAAGCAATCAGGACGTCACATATGAAACAGCCAGCCACCGCTGTCAGCGAGCCGAGCCGCCATATTCAACACCGAGGGCGCGCGCGCCGCGCCCATACCTCCGGTTCAGTTTCCCGAGCGGCGAAAACATTTTCGGTGTAACTGCCACGGTTCAGCTCGTCTGCGACAATCTTTGCTCTCCAAGCAAAGAACTCTCCAAGGTCTAAATGCGGGTGCCATCATGCCCCATCCCTCAAGGGCTGTCAAGAGGAGAGGTCTGGTTGGGCCAATAAGGGGCAACTAGCAAGACCTGCTCCATCTCTTCTCTGACTTTAGCACAGTTGTGTGCAAGAAGGCTCACTGGGGAACCAGAGGCTTTCGTGAGGCTAGTCAGTGGCACGATTGAGCAGGCCAGAAGTGGAATGAAGCGACCTCAGAAGCTTCTGACTCCAAGGAGGAGGTGGCGGGCGAGTTGCAACATGCGAGGTGGTGGGCGAGTTGCAACATGCGAGCGGTCGTAGCTCAATGGTCGCCATGTTGTCTTTTCAGACCAGTATATGCTCGCTGAGCATGTCTCAAAGCAAGGTGAACTGAAAGCAACTCGAGGCAATGGATGCCAATGCAGTCGGAGGGCCGCCCAGACCTCCGTTACTGCATGCCCTTTGTACGTGACCCCTCAGCCGGTGTTGATGGACACTTGTTCTAGGAGCCATTGACCCGGAGAATCAAAAGGTCTGTTACGCACTGAGGGTTTTGCGGCAGGCCAGGGTTCTTTCACACGGAGCATGCCGCTCTGCCACGGCCACCTCGGGATTCGGCCGTAAAGTCAGTGCTGAAGTGGTCTTCATATGGAGGAAGATCAAGAGAGGAACAGGCCTGAGTTTATGTTGTGTTTTGTTTTGTTTCTCTTTTGTGTAGCTAGCAGTCGTCCGGCGGATACTTTTGTTTTTGTATTTCTTTTATTTTATCATTAAAAGTCTTTGATTGTAGAGCGCAGTCTCGGGTGTACCCCCCAGCCTGCCAGGGGCGATGTGGGTATGTGGCGAGCAGGACGAGGCCGAGGGACATGAGAGAACGGCGCGAGGCCGGTGGTGTGAGTGATAATGAATGACACCTGTGAGACGCACCGGTCTCGCATCTCTCACGGAGGAGCGAAAGCATAAGAAGAGGAGCGACAACGGTGAAGATCGAGAGAGGAACAGGCCTGGGTTTATGTTGTGTTTTGTTTTGTTTCTCTTTTGTGTAACCAGCAGTCGTCCGCGAGGGGCTGCTGGCGGATTCTTTTGTTTTTGTATTTATTTTATTTTATCATTAAAAGTCTTTGATTGTTCGCCGGTTCCCGCCTCCTTTGTGTAACCCCGTTACACTCCTTAAGCATCATCCCAATCAGTCGACACGTCCGGGAAGAAAGGTATTGGGGTTGGACGCCGACGGAGGTCAGCAGACCCAAAAACCAATCGTGCAGCAGCCAGCGCTCTGGACAAGGTGGAGGGTTCCACTCTAACCCAATGCTCGCGGCGGCCCAGGAAAGCATGGCCGTCATCTCAGGATCTGACTCGACAAATGCCATATGCATACCCAAAAGGTGGCAGCACTGCCGAATCTTCACTTCCTGAAGATTCATGCCTGCCCTGTGATGCTGCGATGGACATCGTATCCTCCTCTGGAGCGTCAAAGGATACCCGCGGGGCATCCGAAGATGGGCCCGCCAGCGGGCTGCGTTGCGTCAGTGAAGAGGGCCCAGGACAAATCGTTGGTGTTTTATTCTACACCATCACCTTCAGGTCACCCTGGCCACCAGCTGAAGTACCACCTCTCGTGGAGGGTGTAGATCGGGTGTGGATGAAGGGACTCTCTCTCTAAAGAGATCATTGAGTCTCGACCGTAATAACGCGATGGTCATGTTCCCGCAGAGAGAACATGAGTCATCCACAAGCACTGCTCTAGCGTAATCAATGCCCAAACATGCAGAGTAGAGAATGTGCCCATCAGAGTCGGAAATGAGTCGACCGCAACCAGAAGTGCACGGGCGAGGCATCTTTAAAAAGACGTGACGTGCAAGCTCTTTTGTGAGAGGAAAACCCTGCGGATGTTGAAGCAACCAGGGAGAAACACACTCACTGGCAAACCACTGCACAGATCAGCAGGCAGTGTGACCTCGCTGGAGATCGCCGTCACATCAACACCGGAGAGTTGCTCGTCTCGTAGAGTTGAAGTTGAAAAACTCAGAGTTGGCTTGTGGAGTGAAGAGATGTTCTTGGCTCCGAAGCGAAAACATATCTGCATTTTGCCCCCGTCCTCCTTTTATACCCACGGGGTGGGGCGGAGACATGTGATGCAAATTCCGCAGACCCATGGCATTTCTTTGCCATTGGCTTGTTTTGTAATACTCGAAGTTGATAGGCTTTCTAAGCGAAACCCCATTCGTCATCACAACGGAACTTGTAGTGACTACGAAAGGGAACTGAACTATACTAAGTATAAACACCCTTAGAGAAAAACAATTTTTTTCTAGAGTTGTCTTTCTCCACCTTCTTATACTGCATTCTACTGCAATTCTCTTTGGTGCCACTAGTGACGCAGAAATTGCACACTTAGCTTATGTTGTGAGAATGAATATATCAAAATGCAAAACGGACGGTCAGTCCTTCAAAAAACAATGTCATCAAACCTTAAAAAGGCTTGTTTGATAATAGTGCAGCTATGTATCATTACAGTATTTTATGAGGTTGCATTGAGTGTGATTAGTTAAATACAGTGTGGGTAGAAGAACAAACCTGCTACACAAATGCACTTCCCTCTCTCTCTCTCTCTCTCTCTCTCTCTCTCTCTCTCTCTCTCTCTGTCTCTCTCTCTCTCTCTCTCTCTCTCTCTCTCTCTCTCTCTCTCTCTCTCTCTCTCTCTCTCTCTCTCTCTCTCTCTCTCTCTCTCTCTCTCTCTCTCTCTCTCTCTCTCTCTCTCTCTCTCTCTCTCTCTCTCTCTCTGTATTTTTTTGGCCATCTTGTTCCAGTCTCACTGAATATGCATGAGTCCACACCAAAGTGAGTCCGGCACCCTGGCTCATGTTCCTCATGAATGCTGTTCTGGCTGATCTATACATGGCATTAGCATCACGATAAACACAAATTGGAACAGAGTATGATTGCTTTCTGGTCCGCCTGTTTGAGCCAAAGCTGTGCGTGTGGGATAAAGAGGCCGTGATCTTCTCCCCAAATGACGTTTTAATTAAACAGCGTGCCTGACACACACAGTAACCGGCTTTGAAGAGACTTACCTTTCACCGTGGCTTTGATTCTGCTCTGCTGTGGTGCGGACTACACACGCACTCATATACACACACATGTAAACACATACATGTGTTTCTTTGATGGCCTTTGAAGATTACTGCAGTGAGACGTCGCCTTCATTTGCTTTTTCGTGTCTAATTATCACGGTTTCTTTAATAAAATTCACAATATCTAACACAACTTCATATAGACTTGCTTTTTCCTGAAGAACAACACAGTGAATTCCCCTATCTATCTATCTATCTATCTATCTATCTATCTATCTATCTATCTATCTATCTATCTATCTATCTATCTATCTATCTATCTATCTATCTATGTCCATTCGTCTATCTGTCTGCCTGCTTGCCTGTCCGTTCATTCTATATATCGTTCATACGCCGATCATTTTTTCTATTGTTCATTCATTCAATCTATTGTTCGTTTGTTTGATCATTCATTCATTCTATCATTCATTCGTTCTATCTATCTATCGTTTTATCTATCATTCTGTCATTTGTTCTGTTGTTCTTTCTATAGTTCTCACTCTCTCACTAACCATATTCTTTCTTTCCTGTTTCTCTTACTAATGTGATTTTCTTTTCAATATAGTGGATTTGATGTAAAAGCAGCACCTGTTGAGACAGTCCATAAACAGATGTTTCAGTTCCCAATGTTTCGCTGTCTGTATAATTGTCTGGATTCCCTTTTGGGAATATTTTGGCTTACTTTTTAGCACTGGCTATACTGGCAAATATCAGCTGTTGTGTGAATGTGCATTTAATGTGCCCCTATTATGCTTTTTGAATATTACCTTTTATGCAGTGTGTGATATAGCTCTTTGTGAATGTAAAAGGTCTGCAAAGTTTTAAAGATTTTGGATTTTAGAGAAGTGCACAACAATTAAAGTTATTGTCTCCCAAAAGAAAGAATCAGTTCTGAAATACGAAAATAAGTCGTCAGCAATCCAATCATACTTCCTGTTACAAACCTATATAACAATGTAACAAATTTTGTTTTTGGTCAGCCTTTGGTTTTCATTAGCTGCCTGTGAACAATATCTATTTTGACCTGCCCTCAAACACTGTAGTTATAGCTGAGGCCTGGATGAGATTGTGTTGTTGCCATGTTCGTGTTGTCGACTTGAATGCATGTAAACCTAGGAGACCTCCAAAACAAAATTAGGAACCTATAAATAGCATAATATGGCCACTTTAAATGCTTATGCAGAGATAGAAGTCATGTAAATCTGGTGTAAATATCAACACCCTTCCATAACTAGTTCACTTGACTAAATCCATCCTGACCACAGCACATCAACATCTCCACAGTGCCGTGGTTGAATTAAAACTTGGTAAGTAACAGTCCAGATGAAGTAAATGTGTGCAAACAAACACCTTACAAAAGTGCCTCAATTCTCCAATATATGTGAGAATACATTTTGGATAATGGATGAATTGAACTCATCTGATTACAGACTGTCCAATGTTCATGAATGGGAGTGTCTTTGTCTGTGCATTGTGCCATGTTGTTTTGATCCTGCACTGTACTCTGTGTGTGTGTGTGTGTGTGTGTGTGTGTGTGTGTGTGTGTGTGTGTGTGTGTGTGTGTGTGTGTGTGTGTGTGTGTGTGTGTGTGTGCGTGTGTGTGTGTGTGTGTGTGTGTGTATGTGTGTATGTGTGTGTGTGTGTGTGTGTGTGTGTGTGTGTGTGTGTGTGTGTTGTAACCTTGCACCAGAGGCTGTGGTACAGTTCTTGTCTCTTAGGCAATTTGTCATGTGTCTGCTGCGGCACACATTGCAGAGAGAGAGAGAGAGAGAGAGAGAGAGAGAGAGAGAGAGAGAGAGAGAGAGAGAGAGAGAGAGAGAGAGAGGCAATAGCAGAAAAGCAAATCATAGCTCTGCAGCACTAAATTTAATAAACATAATTTCTGTTTTTCTTTCGGTCTTCCTTTCCCTGAGCTCTCCCTGAACTTTGACCTAATCCTTAATCATTTAAAGATGGCTGAAATTGCTTTGTGACACACATATCAAAATATCTCTGTCTGTCTGTCTGTCTGTCTGTCTGTCTGTCTGTCTGTCTGTCTGTCTGTCTATCTATCTATCTATCTATCATTTTATCTGTCTAATAGTGGTTTTGTTGCATGTGAATGCAAAGGCACCTTGAATATAATCAATACTTTATATTTAGAATTGCTTAAAGCAAGGTTACCTCTTTCTTGGCCTGATTTCTTTTTGGCAGTTTATTGAAAGACTGTATAAACATTGCGGAAAGTGGTTTTGAAATGTCATATCTAAATGCCAGAAAAGTAAAGATTTGTATGGGTATTGGGGGAATTGTTTCAGCCCGACATTGATGTGAATTCGGGCTTTGTATGTTTGACCTAAAGCTGCCTTTTCACTTTTCCCAACAAACAACAGACCGGAAGTCATCCATTTCCAGTGGAAAGTAGAACGGGAACTGCGTAGTTACGATAATTTGCATATGTGTATTGTTGGATCTAATCTGAGCTTCAGTTACGTTAATATTTAAAGTTTTGCGGCTAGACCGTATGGGAACGATAGACCGGATTTTATGTAATTAATCAAAACGTGAGGTTGAAAATTAGGCGTGAGGTGAAAATGACCAATTTACTGGAAAATGGGCAATTATGAATAATTATATTCCAAATAGTTATTTTATAATGATTACATTATTGTTTTAATTGATTAGCCCAAGAAATCTTACTGTTCCCTTTCGTTCAGTCACTGCGAGTTACGTCAGTGAATGACGAAAAGCGTATCACCTTTGAGTTCTACAAAACGAGCCAATGGTACAGAAATGCCATGGGTCTGCGGAATTTGCATAGCGCAACTCCGCCCCACCGCGTGGGTATAAAAGGAGGGACACTGGCAATCTCGCATTATGTTTTTGCTTCGGAGCCAAGTGCATCTCTTCCCTCCTCTGCAAGCCTGTATCTGAGATCTACTGAGATACTACGAGACGAGTGGCTCTCCAGTGTGTTGGTGCAACGGTGCGTTCCATCGAGATCACATTGCCTGCTGCTGGTCTGTGCAGTGATCTGCCAACAGTGTGTGAGCTTCTCCCTGGGCGCTTCATCACTCTGCTGAGCTTTTTCCTCTCACAAAAAGAGCTTGCGCGTGGGACGTCTTTTTAAAGATGTCTCGACCTGTGCACTTCTGGGTGCGGTCGATTTGTTTTGTCATCTGATGGGCACAATCGCTGCCTTGCGTGTTTGTGCTTAGATCACGCTAAGGCAGCGTTTGTGGAGGTAGAGTCCCCTCTGCCACACCCCATTCTATCCCCTCTGCGAGAGGCGATACTTTCCCAGGCGGCCACAAGCATCGGGCAGAAATGGAATCCTCCACCCTGTTCCGAGCGCTCACGGCTGCATGATTGGTTTTTGGGAGCGGTGAGGGATGACACCCGTCAGCACCCGCCCGCGGGGCTGAGGCTGCCGCCTTACTGCATGCTATGGCCATGCTTCAGGTCTACCAGGCCAGGGTGCTCACTGACATGCACGAGGGTAGGGCTGATCCAGGGCTCATGGAAGAGCTGCGTGCTGCTACCGACCTCGCTCTACAGGCGACGAAGGTGACCGCACGCTCCCTGGGTCAGGTGATGTCCACATGGGTGGGTCAGGTGATGTCCACATGGGTGGTCCAGGAAAGACACCTCTGGATTAACCTGGTTGATATGTGCAAGTCTGAGCGAACCCACTTCCTCAACTCCCCCATCCCAGGCTAGCCTCTTCGGTGGCATGGTCGAGGATTCTGCCCAACAGTTCTCGGCAGCAGACTGAGGCGATCAAACATGTTCTGACCCCCGCGGCCAGCTGCTGCCACCCATAAGCTGGCTTAGATGCCTCAGTCCGCTCACCGCCGAGGGCGACTTCCGCCTCTCCCTCCCGGCCCCAGCAGTAGCCTTCACCCAGGCCGCACCGTGGAGGTAGTCGCAGGAAGGCGCCCCAGCCCGTACCAGCCCCGCAGCCTGCCGAACGCCAGGCGATGTGGCGCTCCCATTATGGGCAGCTCAAAGATGGGTTGCAGTTCTTTCCAGGAAGTGGTTGCAGGGCCACTCCTTCCCCCGGTGGAGGGCCGGGGGAGAACCTCTTCTCAGACCTCTGTCAGAGCAGGCCCCTGCGGAACGCTCGTCCTTCCCTTGCCTCCTCTGTCAGGATGCGGTATTTGACCGTGCCCCCACACCGGGACACTCCGCCTCCCACGTCTGGCCCGGTCATTCCGCCTCGCTGCCCCATCGTGGGTACATCTGTGGTTCACATGACCCCGCTGGTTCAGTTTTTGGAGCTTCCCAATCTGTCCCGCTGGCTCACGAGAACCATCAGGCTCGGCTATGCGATTCAGTTCGCACAGTCTCCTCCGTGCTTCTGGGGACTCCACTATACCATGGTGGGTGGCAATGCCCCTGTCATGCATGCGGAGGTTTCCACCCTACTGGTGAAGGGTACGATCGAGACCGCCCCTCCAGCCGAAATGAAGTTCGGCTTCTACAGCCCCTACTTCATTGTACAGGTTTGCAAACAGGTTTGCAAACACAGGGATCTGGTGCTCCGGCACGCGCCCGCTTGGGCCTTCAGGTCTATTGTGAAAGGAGCAAACTCTCCCCTGTGCAGAGGATCTCTATTCTCGGTATGGTTGACTCAGTCGCCATGTGCGCGCAGCTTACGAGCAAGTGTGCGCAGTCACTGCTGACTTGCCTGAGTCAATTCCAGAACAAGAGTGCGGTCCCACTGAATTTTTTTCAGAGGCTCCTGGGGCATATGAAGTCCACAGCGGCAGCCCCACTCGGAGTGCTTCATATGAGACCACTTCAGCACTGGCTTCGCGATCGAGTCCCGAGATGGGCATGGCAACCAGGCACGCTCCGAGTACCAGTTACTCAGATCCTGCCGTCAGATCTTCACCCCATGGTCGAACCTCTCCTTTCTACGGGCCCGAGTACCCTTAGAACGAGTTTCCAGGCATGTTATTGTGTCAACAGCATCCAAGCAAAGGTTGTCTCACTGGATAGTGGACGCCATTACTTTGGCATACCAGCAGCAAGGTCGACCATGCCCCCTTGGTGTGAAGCTTCCTTTTGGGTTCTAGCGCATGGCGCCTCGCAAACAGACATCTGCAGAGCTGCAGGCTGGGCGACACCCAACACATTCATGAGATTCTACAATCTCCGAGTGGAGCCAGTGTCCTCTCATGTACTCGCCCCCAGTGGCCGGTAATAGGACCCGCTTGTTGTCATCGCTTGCTCGCCATTCCACTCCTCGGACTGGATACGTACAATATTCTCCTCAGGTGAGCTTCTCCGAGAAGCCCTGAGTTCCTCCAGCACTGTTGACGCCAACGCCAGAGTAATGCCTGCGGCAACTTTTGTGTTGGCTAGGTGCCTCCATGTGCATGGTTCCCCCGTTGGGCAACCCCCACGTGTGAATTTCCACTGTAAGCCTCTCTGAGCGTGTGTCTTTCCCTTGGCAAGCCACTTTGCCACACCTGGGGTTGAAAGATTCCACCCTGCGGGCTGGATACCCCAGTGTTCTCCATATGTTACCCGTTTGCGGGTCATATGTGTATTCTGTAAGTCCTCCCTTCGGGCAGGCATTGTGTTGCATTTTTCCACTGAGATTTGCTTCCCAGTGTACCTTGTGTTAAGTAGGAGTCCTTCGTCCATGCCAGTCTCACGACAGGGAGCTCAGACTTACGCAGGGCACTGGAAAACAGCTGATGTGGCGTGATTAGATTGGGACCCCCATTTCGTCATTCACTGACATAACTCGCAGTGACTGAACGAAAGGGAACGTCTCGGTTACGTATGTAACCCTTTTTACCTGAGGAGGGAACGGAGACGTTACGTCCCTGTGCCACAACCGCTGTACCGCTGGAACGGCCTGGAGTTCAGTCTCTGCAGACCCATGGCATTTCCTTACCATTGGCTCGTTTTGTAGAACTCGAAGGTGATAGGCTTCTAAGTGAAACGTCTCGGTTACGTATGTAAACCTCGTTCCCTGAGTAGGGAACGGAGACGTTACGTCAGATGACGACGAATGGGGTTTCGCTTAGAAAGCCTATCAACTTCGAGTATTACAAAACGAGCCAATGGCAAAGAAATGCCATGGGTCTGCGGAATTTGCATGACGTAACTCCGCCCCACCTCGTGGGTATAAAAGGAGGAAGTCCACAACAGCAGTTTATGTTTCTTCGCTGAGGAGCCAAGACTGAGCTCAGGCGATCCCCGCGGTACAGCGGAAAGTGGCAGGCAGACGTAACGTCTCCGTTCCCTACTCAGGGAACGAGGGTTACATACGTAACCGAGACGTTCCCTTTCGTTGTCACTCCGAGTTACGTCGGATGACGACGAATGGGGTTACCAGTCTAATCACGCCACCTTCTCGGCTGTCTTCCAGTGCCCTGCGTAAATCGAGGTCCCTGACATAGAAGGACGAAGGACTCAATTTAACACAGGAATACCAAGGTACACTGGGAAGCATATCCCAAGCTAGGGGAAGTATGCAATTAATGCCAACCCAGAGGGGGGGGGGACTTAGAAATACACATATGACCCGAAGGAAACATATGGAGAACACTGGGGTGTCCAGCCGCAGGTGGAATATTTCAACCCAGGGGTGGCAAGGTGGCTTGCCAAGGGAAAGACACATGCTCAGAGAGGCTTACAGTGGAAATACACATGTGGGGGTTGCTCAGGGGAGGGACCATGCACACGGGAGGCACCTAGCCGACGCGCAGGCAAGAGACACTGGCGCCGACGTCAGGAGTGCTGGAGGAACTCAGGGCTTTCGGGGAAGCTCACCTGAGGAGAATATCGCACGTATCCAGTCCGTGGAGTGGAATGGCGAGCAAGCGAAGACACCTGAGCGGGTCCGGTACTAGCTAATTGAAGCGAGTACATGAGAGGACACTGGCTCCACTCGGAGATTATAGAATCTGGCGAATGTGTTAGGTGTCGCCCAGCCTGCAGCTCTGCGGATGTCTGTTAGCGAGGAGCCATGCGCTAGAGCCCAAGAGGATGCCACACTCCGGGTGGAGTGGGCCGTCACACCAAGGGGGCACGGTTGACCTTGCTGCTGGTAAGCCAAGGCAATGGCGTCCACTATCCAGTGAGACAACCTTTGCTTGGAGAGAGCCTTTCCCTTCAGCTTCCCACCATAACAGACAAAGAGCTGGTCTGAGGTCCTGAAACACTGCGTCCTGTCTACATAGGCGCGAAGAGCGCGTACTGGACAGAGCAGTACCAAGGCTGGGTCTGCCTCCTCCGGGGGCAGCGCTTGCAGGTTCACCACCTGGTCCCGAAAGGGAGTGGTAGGAACCTTGGGCACATATCTGGGCCGGGGTCTCAGGATCACGTGAGAGAAAGCCGGTCCGAATTCCAGGCACGCTTCGTCGACGGAGAATGCGTGCAGGTCCCCTACCCTCTTGATGGAGGCCAGTGCAACCAGGAGCGCTGTCTTCATTGACAGGAACTTAAGCTCAACTGATTGCAGGGGCTCAAAGGGAGCACTCTTCAGGGCAGTTAGAACCACTGAGAGGTCCCAAGAGGGAACGAGAGGAGGACGAGGAGGATTTAGTCTCCTCGCTCCTCTCAGGAACCTGATGACCAGGTCGTGCTTCCCTACCGACTTACCTTCGACTAGGTCATGGTGTGCGGCAATGGTGGCAACATAGACCTTAAGGGTGGAGGGAGACAGCCTTCGCTCCAACCCTTGCTAAAGGAAGGAAAGCACAACGCTGATCGAGCATCTCCGGGGGTCTTCTCGGTGAGTAGAGCACCAGTCGACGAAGAGGTTCCACTTCAACGCGTAGACGTGTCTCGTGGACGACGCTCTAGCGGAAGTGATGGTAGCCGCCACCGCTGGTGGAAGGGTACTCCAACCTACCTCGAGCCGTCCAGGAGCCACACGTGGAGGCTCCAGAGATCAGGGCGAGGGTGCCACAGGGTGCCCCGTCCCTGAGAAAGAAGGTCCTTCCTCAGAGGAATGGGCCAGGGAGGTGCTGTCGCGAGGAGTGCGAGTTCGGGGAACCAGGTCCGGCCGGGCCAATACGGCGCGACCAAAATGACCTGCTCCTCGTCCTCCCTGACCTTGCAAGGTCTGCGCAAGAAGGCTCACTGGGGGAAACGCATATTTGCGGCCCGGCGGCCAGCTGTGCGCCAGTGCATCCGTGCCGAGCGTGCCCTCGGTCAGGGAAAAATACAGGGCGCAATGGGTCGAGTCGTGAGAGGCAAACAGATCTATCTGTGCGTCCCCGAACTGGTCCCAAATCAGCTGAACCGACTGGGGATGGAGTCGCCATTCTCCAGGGAGAGGCTGAAGCCGTGAGCTCGTCGGCTGCACAGTTCAGGGCTCCGGGAATGAAAATGGCTCGAAGCGACCTCAGATGCTTCTGACTCCATAGAAGGAGGTGGCGGGCGAGTTGTGACATACGGCGGGAGCGTAGACCACCTTGATGGTTGATGTACGCTACAGTAGCGGTATTGTCTGAGCGGACTAGTACGTGTTGACCCCTGAGCAACGCCCGGAAGCGGTGCAGGGCAAGGCGTACTGCCAACAACTCGAGGCAATTGACATGCCATAGCCGCTGGGGTCCTGTCCAGGAGCCCGCAGCAGCATGTCCATTGCACATGGCGCCCCAGCCCGTGGTGGAGGCATCCGTGGAGACCACAACATGCCGGGAAGCTCGTTCCAGGGGGACACCCGCCCTGAGAAAACTGAGGTTCGACCACGGGGTGAGGAACTGACGGCAGGTCGGAGTAACTGGTACCCGGAGCGTGCCTTGATGCCATGCCCACCTCGGGACTCGGTCGCGAAGCCAAAGCTGAAGCGGTCTCATATGAAGCAATCCGAGCCGCGTGACCGCGGCTGCAGATGCCTTATGCCCCAGGAGCCTCTGAAAATGTTTCAGTGGAACCGCATTCTTGCTCCTGAGATGTCTCAGGCAAGTCAGCAGTGACTGCGCACGCGCGCTCGCTCGTAAGCTGCGCGGACATGGCGACCGAGTCGATGTCCATACCGAGAAAAGAGATCCTCTGCACGGGGCAAAGTTTGCTCTTCCCCAGTTGACCCGAAGGCCCAGACGAGCTAGGTGCCGGAGCACTAGGTCCCTGTGTTCGCAAACCTGATCTCGAGAGTGAGCTAGGATCAGCCAGTCGGCGATACAACTTAGGATGCGAACCCCGTGTTCCCGAAGGGGAACAAGGGCAGCCTCGACGACCTTCGTGAAGGTGCGAGGAGACAGGGCTAGCCCGAAAGGGAGAACCGCGTACTGGTATGCCTGCCCCTCGAAAGCAAACCGTAGGAACGGTCTGTGTCGAGGAAGAATGGAGACATGAAAGTAGGCGTCCTTCAGGTCGATCGCAGCAAACCAATCCTGGGGCCGCACGCATTCGAGAACGCGTTTGGCGGAGAGCATCTTGAACGGCAGCCTGTGAAGGGAGCGGTTCAGCACGCGCAAGTCCAGGATTGGCAGTAACCCACCGGTTTTCTTGGGGACAATGAAGTAGGGGCTGTAGAAGCCGGACCTCATCTCGGCTGGAGGGACAGTCTCGATCGCACCCTTCGCCAGCAGGGTGAGAATCTCAGCTCTCATGATGGGGGCATTGCCACCGACCACAATGGAGCGGACTCCCCGGAAGCGGGGAGGAGACCGTGCGAACTGAATCGCATAGCCGAGCCTGATGGCGCGCGTGACCCAGCGGGACAGACGGGGAGCTCTAGCCAGGCTCCCAGGAACTGAACCAGCGGGGTCATGCGGGCCACAGGCGTCCCCCCGGGGGGGCAGTGAAGCGGAGTAACTGGCCCAGACGTGGACGGCATAGCGGCCCGGTGTGGGGGCACGGTTAGCACCCGCGCCCTGGCAGAGGGGGCCAGGGGAGGACCATGCTGGTCGTCCCGCGGGGGCCTGCTCTGCCAGGGGTCTGGCGACAGAGGGGGACAGGGGCGAAGCAGTCCGTGGACGGCACGCCGTGTCAAGCACCTCTGGGACAGAGGGGGACGAGGAGAGCACGGCTTGTGGGCGGCGCTCTGTGTCGTCCGAGAACTCTGTCTTCCCAGAGACGGGAGAGTCAGTTCTTAGGAGAATAAGGATTTTTCCCCGGCCCTCCACCGGGGAAAGGAGTGGTCCTGCTACCAACTCCTGGAAGAACTGAGTCCCATCTCTGTGGAGCCCGTCTCAGGAGCACCGCTTAACCCGGCACGTAGCGGGGGGCGGGGCTGGAGAGGTCTGTGGCGTCCGCGGGGGGGGCGCCTTCGGCAGTGGGCAGACCGAGGGATCTGAGCGGACGGCGGGCCATCGGGACAGAATCACGTCAGTCTGCACATGGGCGGTTGAGAGCTGTTGGGCGAAGTTCTCAACCGCACCGCCGAAGAGGCCGACCTGGGATATGGGAACGTCAAAAGAATCAAAAAACGTCAAAAGAATCAAACCCACCTTGTGAAGCTGCTACAAACATAGTATCATCCTCTGTAGCTTTAAATGAAACACACGGGCCACCAGAGGGTAGACTCGTGGGAATCACCTATTCACTAGCGGGCACCGCCGTTGAGGGGAGGCTGGGGTCACGGACACGGAGTCGGCGCCTTGTTCCAGACCAACACCCTCAGGTCACCCTGGCCACCAGCCGAAGATCGGGGGGTGGATGAGGGGACTCTCACTCTTGCGAGTTCACCGAGTCTCGACCTATATGACGCGATGATCATGTTCCCACAGAGAGAACATGAGTCATCCACGAGCGCTGCTCTAGTATGATCAAGCCCAAACATACTAGACAACGCTCGTGCCCATCAGAGTCCGATACCAAGCTGCCGCAACCATTCGTTTTTTTTTTTTTTTTTTTTTAAATGCACGGGCGAGCCGTCTTTAAAAAGACGTGCCGCGTGCGCTCTTTTAGAGAGAAAACTCAAGTGTTGAAGCGCCCGGGGAAGCACGCACTCTCTGATGAACCACTGCAGAGATAAGCAGGAAGCACGCACTCGCCGGAGATCGCCGTCACACCAACACTCGAGGCACTCGTTCGTGAAGCTGATAATTCAGAGTTGGCTTGTGGAGAGAAGAATACACTTGGCTCCGAAGCGAAAACATAAACTGCTGTTGCGGACTTCCTCCTTTTATACCCACGAGGTGGGGCGGAGTTACGTCATGCAAATTCCGCAGACCCATGGCATTTCTTTGCCATTGGCTCGTTTTGTAATACTCGAAGTTGATAGGCTTTCTAAGCGAAACCCCATTTGTCGTCATCCGACGTAACTCGGAGTGACAACGAAAGGGAACCCCCATTTCATCATTCACTGATTTTTATTTCAAAGGTATTGGCGGTATTTTTTTATTTGTGTGGATATGTTCATACATTCATTATTCATTCATTTTGCCATGGTGAATACACAGCAGGCAATGGCTGCCACTAGGTGGCGAAATGCAAAAATTGAATGCCAATGAAAGGTGAAAAATGGAAGACTTAGACGAAAAAAATAGATTTTTTCTTGTATTATGTAATTTTGCATTAAAATGTACTTACTTTTACATTACAGAAGTAAAATGGATTGTGAATGATAAAATGGATGAAACCATTTCATGTTGTCTTGGCTGCTTTCCTGCATTCAAGAGAGGGTGCTGCAGTAGCTAAAGCTCATTTCTGTTCTCTAGACTCTAGTGAGTGAATGTGCTTTTCATAAGCCTTGCTTATGCTCAACTGAATGCATGTTTAATATTTGATAGAACCAGTTCCTCTGGCTGCTCATGTGAAGTGTTGCTGCCTTGTACGACAAAATGGAACAGGAACTTTCTGTCAGAAACACAATCACACCAAACATTCAGTTTACCTCATATCGTCCTCTGATATTTATTCTCCTCTCTGTGTGTGCAGTAGTGCAGGAAACTTCATCACTTTTAGCTAATGGGCTCCTGTCCAAAGTTCATGCCCCCTGTACTACATGCTACCCCCCTCTTGCATGCCTCAATTGTTAGTTTTATAAAGTAGTAGTGTATTTCTCTCTCTATCATGTTCTTTCTCACCCTCTGTCTTCTTAGTAGGCATTTATTCTGGTCCAGGCCATCTCTCTTGTGTTTTTCTCTTATCTTGTCACTCTAAAGGCTCTCCTGCTATTGACTCTCATTGTAAGGCAAGCCAAGGGCCCGACTGTAATCTTGACATATTATAGCTTTATTGAGTGGGTTATGGCTGAGGTGACACCCATCTGTTTTTAGCACGGCCAGTTCTGCCTAGAGATGGCAGCAGCATGTCAAGGCAGGATTAAGGACAAAAAAAACAGCACTGGTCAAATACATGGACCGAAATCAGATGCATAAACCACAAATATATAAAACACACAGTGATACATGATGCAACTTGTTAGCTACTATTGTGTTCCACTTCAGCTGTTAAAGAGCCCCCCCCCCCAAAAAAAAAAATGTGTTATCGTTTACTCATGTTGTTCCAAACCTGTATGATTTTCATCTGTGAAACACATAATAATATATTGAATAAAAATATTCGTTTTGGACCCCATTGACTTTCTTTATTTGCACTAAAGCAGTTGAAACTTTCTTCAAAATATCTTCCTTATGTTTCACAGAAAAAGTAAAAGTCAAACAACTATGTCCCTTTAAAGCAAATACGGATTGAGAAAGTGAAATGTCCATTGAGTGGCCCTAAAAGCACATTCAATTTTCTCAGACACAGATGAATGTGAATGTAATGCTCTGTCGTGTTTGAAAATAATGTACCACCTACCTTAAACCTAAATTATAGTTTTAAGCAAAGAAAACAAAACGAGTCTTGTGAAACACAAGTCATGACACTCAATAAAAGAACTTAAAAGAGTTGTAGAAGCAAGATAAAATGGCATGGTTACTTTAGCAAATGCCTTTTTATCTTGCTTCTACAACTCTTTTAAGTTCTTTTATTGAGTGTCATGACTTGTGTTTCACAAGACTCGTACCCAAGTGGACTGCATTGCAAGCTATCAAGCAAGTTTACTATCAGAAAAGCCATGCATTTGAAGCTGGTTATGTAACTTAGGACTTAGATGCAAGTGTCAAAATGTATTACTTTCCAAATAGGAATAAAAGGAATAAAAGTTGTTGGTGTTTACTGCCACTATTGGTTATTGCAGCTAGAAGCTGCAGCAAATTGTACGTTTCTGTAGTTTTTGCAAAAAAAAAATTCCAGTCAGTGTTGTCTATTCCATTGTACTTCGTCTGCATGTTCAACACAAACACTTCCTGTGTGATGGCTCCTCTGTGGGCACTGGTGCGGAAGAAATCTTCTCAATACTGCCTAAAACAAAAAAGGTCAGCTTTTTGTGTCTGTAAAACATACAGCTGTGTGGTTGTTTTCAATATGGTCTATGATTGCCAGTAAAGTCATCATACATAGGCACAGATGGGAAAAGAATGCACATTTATGAATGCTCAAATTATACATATGGTGTTGAATTTATATCACACTCGCATTTAAATCATTTAGCAGACGCTTTTACCCAGAGCGACTCAGAAAAGGTGCCCCAAAGATCAACAGATGGCGAGCATGTAATCTGGAACGAAGTGCTTCCTGTATGAATACAAACAAGTGCTACTAGTACAATAAACCTAATACTGATAACCTAGCACTATATAACCTAGTGCAAACAAGCCAGGCAAGCAGGAATGAATTGCAATTTAATACACTTTTGTTAACCAAATCTAGCCACAATGAAAATGTGCACACTGCATTTGAATGACTGAGTGCAGTAATATGTAATAATATGATTTAAGCACCGAATCCAGCACAAACCACAGCGCATTTTTAAATACTTGCTTTAGGCGTGACTGGCTGCTTCCTGGATTATTATTATTTTTTTTTTTGACCACTGGAAACTGACCACTTGCTTTGCTCCCAATATATAGTGTTAAATTGCAATTCATAGGCATGTAACAATGTTGCCTTTTTTTCTTTTACTGTCACATCTTTGTTAATTTACATAGTTGGCATCTCATTTCTTCCTGTGTCATTCATGCTTGCTTTTTTGCTAGAGGAATAATTTATTGATTTAGATGGTTTTATATGTGAAATAATTTATGGTTATACTTTATTTTAAGGTGTCATTGTTAAAATGTAATAATACATTTAGGTACTTTGTAATATTAAGCAACTATATGTACTTATGTACTTACTATAGGGTTAGGGTAGGATTATGTTGAGGTTTTGTTGCATAATTTACTGTTATTACTATGGTAAGTACATGTAACATATGTAACAAGGACACTGTAAAATAAAGTGTTACCTAATGTACCTATTTTGAGAATATTAAATAATATAATAATTTAAAATAATTTCAATTATTGAAATGTTAATGTAAATCAGATCAATGAATTAAAAAATACATATAAAAATAATATTGGAAAATATTTTTAAAGCTTTTCATTAGTCATTTTGTAATTAAGGCTATTTTGATTTATTTTGTCTAACTAGGCTGCTATTTTTTCTTGCAAGATCTGGTCACGCTGGTATGTATGAATTAGCGTGTGAAATAAATGCTCATTTTCATGCCTCTTTCATTTGCTCCATCTCTCTTTCTCCCTTTTGCATGCAGACAGGTGCCCACTTCTCTTAGCTCTGGCTGAATATGATTCGGTCTGAGTTGTGTTTTTAATATTTAATAATATGTGCAGCGTGTAATAAGTCCCTGGCTGTTGATAATGATATTTACACGGCATGGGAATCCCATATCAAAAGGCTTTATTTATTATCAGACAGACTGTGGGAAGCAGAAAGAGATCAGTCATCTCGTCGTGTACCGCTGGTGAAGGACTGGCTTTGTGTGACTTCAGTCACTCGACAAACCTCCACAACCCCCTCCCAGTTCCCAGTGTACTATTATTGCTGTGCACTGCGAGGGCAACACGAAGCTAATCTTTTTTCTTGCACCTACTACCTTGTGCAGTTTGTTTAGGGCAGGGTGTTATCTGGAGCTGTAATGAGGAACGAGGGTTGCCTTGCCAACCCCTGCGTCCACCCGCTTTGTTTAGTCTAAAATTACTGTTGCTTAGCACGCCGGTTCAGCTGGCTGAATAACAATCATTATTAGCCTGTACATCTGTATTTGTTATCATGGAATATACATAACGTAGGGGAGAGCCGGGACAGTTGAAACACTTTTCAGATAAACGTTGTTTTCTAAGATAAGGTTACAGATTATATATATATATATATATTTATCAACAACTCACATATTAGTTCTCTTAGTATCATGTGTTATTCGGTACAAATATAGAATGATTTAAGTATAAATTGACTTTAAAGGGACTATGTGTAGTTTTTTAGGTATTTTATTATCTAAAATCAATATTTTTATTCATAAATATGTCCTCAATGGTGTACAAATACATCTGCCAATGATCTGACTTATCCTCGTAAACGAAGAATTTATTATCTTTATATACATGTGACGGGTAGGTCCACGGAGGCTTCCATGTCGTTCCGCCATCTTGAAAAACTATAATAGCAGAAAGGGGCAAAAAGTACTAGGCCAACGCGTTTCCACAACGCGTTTTCGTTCAGAGCCAGCGTCACGTGACTGGAAGCAGCAGAAACGGAGGAGCAGAGCAGTGAGAGGCGCTTGTCACGGCCCTGGCAAGTCAGTCAGTAATTCATACGGTAACTTTCGTTTGTTTGTTGTGTCAAGTTGCAGTTTGTTTGAAATAACAAACCTGTTCACCCGAAGGAAAACTCAACGAAGTGCTATTAGAAGACATCCTGTAATAGCTTTTTGGTACATAACAGCTACCGTAGATGCAACACGCATTTGAAAAAGCGAGCCGCTGGAGAGCACAATTCGTTTGAATGCAAAATACAATTTCACCACTAGATGGGAGAAATTCCTACACAATGTCCGTTTAAAGCCGGATAGCTGTTTTTGAGTGCGGTAAGTGAATTATTTCGTGCAGTACTTTTTTTTGACTGACAAGTTGTATTTATTGTTTCATGTTCCATTGTAATGATAATACAGCAGGTGTATTAGTACTGCAGCCCACCCTTAAGTGTGCAATATCAGAGTTTTTTTAGTCTAAGTGCAAAACAGGTTTAACTGGCAGGAGGCGCTGTCGGGACTGTGTTTCAACCAAAAACACAAAAGAATTCACTTACCGCACTCAAAAACAGCTTTCCGGCTTTAACTCCAAAACGGCATGACGTAAAGAAGAAATGTTTTTGCGGGTCTGGTAGGCATTGCATGCTGTACGCGCTGACGAAATTTGCCGTACATGACGTGAGTGGTTTTCAAGGAAATCTCAATGGTTCATCCGTCCCGCATTTCAATCGTCCCAGCTCTCTCCTACAGTTAACGACTGCTTTGACTACAGTCTGGGTGTAGTTGCTTTATGCACGTTTTATGATGACTAGGAATTGGGATTGTTTGTTCAAAAAAATTGCTCTTATGTTTTATTGCAGATATTCGGTTTGAATTTCTGATATTGTGCAGCACGCTCCAGTCGGATCCTAATTGCCTTGTGTTGTTTTGTGCATCTGCAGTGAAACTAGGCTTTTTTTAGTTGGGCTGACTATGGTGATTTGTAATGTTATAGCAGAACTAAGAGGATGAATGCTTGTTGAAACTGTAATAATAGTACAAAAAAAAACGAATTAGTTCAGTTTACTTAATTAAATTGTGCAAACTCGTTGCCTTAATTTAAGTAAGCATAACTTAATCACATCAAGTTCTTCTTACTTAATCTATTTAAGTTCTGTCAACTTAATTCTATCTGTGATCTGAGGAAGTGTACTCCCAGAGTGCATTGCGGCATGAATAAATTAATTGCTTTGTTTTACCATTTTTGGCTTTATTTAACCATTAAAATTGTATTTGCCATCGTTATTGGGGTTATACTGACAAGAGACAGCAAATAAAATTGCAATGGTCTAATTAATTAAAGTAATTTAAAAAAAGCTTGTTACCATTGTTGTGGTTTGCATGCTGAATGTTGAAGTCTGTGTGTGACTCAAGCAAAATTGCAAGATATTGTCACAAATATAGAGGGATTATATCAACCCAATTAAAAGTTTATGCTATAAGTGTTTGCAATTAAAATGTAAAAAGATAATTATTTAACATAATCATGTTATACATCATAAATACATTCATTAAGAACATGGAAATAATTTAAGTATAAATACTGTATATATATAATATTTATTACTTCACTTCCTTTGAAATCAAATAACTGTGATTTCATGTTGCATCACTGCATCAATTGGAAGAGAATCAGAATGATATAAATGAAGTTCCAAGTGCCCAACCAAAGGGAACACTAGTCACAATAATGGTGAGGAATTTTAGGTTGATTTTAGGAAATCAACATGAATTTATGAAGTCAACTTATGTCACATAAGTTCTCCCAAAATGTTTAGTTGTATTGACAATAACATTCAACAAGACTGGAAAATGAGCGTATGCAACTAAGAAGAATGATGACTGCAGAAGTGGAAGAAATTAGTGAAAAGTCTATTAAGAATTGCCCCGCATCAAAAACCATTTGCCCTGCCTGTTTTTTTTTTTTTTGTTTTTCTTTTTTTTTTTTTTTTGCTTTGGCAAAATGGTACTCAAACCAGTCAAGTAATGTTTAAAAGGGTTTTCTGAGTAATGAAGGCATAGCATGCAAACAGTACAGATTACTAATTTTTTTTCAGTAAGTTCAACACATTGCCGGAGATTAATTAAAGTTAACTAAACAATAGTTAGTAAGAACAATGTTAGATTTTACAGTGTAGTTTAATTGCTACATTCTTCAGAATCACAGGAGTTCAAACTGCACAAATTATAGTTTAACATTTTATCTTTAAAATGGATATTGATTTTTTGAGTCTTGGTTCACTTATGCCATCACACTGGCTTGGTTTTCATATGCTCAGATTGTGTATTTGCGTCACACTTTCTTAGTTTTGTCTCTCCACCGACTCCTACTGATTAAACTGGCTCTGGTTTTGTGTGGCTGAATGTAGGACTGAAGATTGCTGAGTGACTTGCGACCTGGACCTAGGCATATTGTAATGCACTCCCGCTGTGGTAAATGTGTGGACTGCTCTTTGACCTGTCATGCATTTGTTTACCCCCTCAGTCCCTGTGGACACTGGAAACTTATGACCTCTGACCTCCTCATATTCTCTGGAGGTTTGAGTCAGTTTAGTCTCAGGATGGCTATTCACTCTAACATAGATGGTGTTAAATAGACCAGTGATTCCCAGTAGCAAATGGATAGATTTCAGTTTTGCATTGTTAAAGGGACAGGTCACCTAAAAATGAATATTCTCTATTGCATGATGGTGTGTAACAATTTCTGATTGTGAATCTTTCATTTGAGTGAGATCTTTTGGTATCACTTTATTTGACAGTGTCCTTGTTACATACTGTATGTTACATGTACTTGCTGTACTAATAACAGTAAATTATGCATGATAACTTGCAACTAACCCTAAACCAAACCCTAATAGTAAGTAAATGTAGTTAATTATTATTACTCAGTACTTAAATGCATAATTACACATGACACTTTAAAATAAAGTGAATGATCTTTTTGATGAATTGGTTTATTTGGTTTCAAACTGAAAACAAAGTCCATGTGATGAGTGTGTGTATATAGATAGTATATAGATATAGATAGCTAATTGTTATTTGACATGATGGTGAGAACTCCTGTGGCTAGTTCTACCTCTGCTCCTGTCTGACCTTCGCTTTAACTGCTGGGGGATTTTTGACAGAGGACCTGATGGTTGTCAGTGAAAGAGTGAGCAAGTGAGGTGGAGAGAGTTTAACACGAGGCTTGAGCCGTGTCTTCTGGTCAGGGCTTCAGAGGAAGAGGCAAATAAAACATCAAAGGCAAGGCACTGACAGGGCAATGGAGGCTTTTAAAACCCAATACTGAGACTGCAGAAAGGCCTTTCGTCAATTACAATGTTATTAGCCTACTCATAATGGAATAATGCAGTCCTCCAGGACAGCTTGGCTAATGCCCGAGAATGGAAAGTTAAACACACACTGTCAGATTAAAAGCCACAAGTGAAAAGGAAGAATGATTAGGGGGTGGGTGAAAGAAAGAGCAAAAGAAAGAGTGACAGAAAAAGTCAAAGATTTATATATGTATATACTATTGTAGTATGTATTATTCATTTGAATGAGCTTTATTTTTAGAATTTAATTATTTAATTTTGTTATGTGCTTTTGTCATTTTTAGTTAGGTCCTTAATTAATAAATATATAAATCTAAATAAATTATATAATTATTTACAGTTTATACAGTATATATATATATATATATATATATATATATATATATATATATATATATATATATATATATATATATATATATATATATATATATATATATATATATGAAGACTTCAGATGCAAAAGCCTCTAAGTCCATAAGTTTTTGTTTAATATTTACATTTTTATCAGGCTCCTAGGTTTCTACCCAAGTACCGGCATTTCTGAGTGGGCTGAGGCTGGGATTTAGTGAGTTTGAAGTGAAAGTATTTGATGAACATAATACTATGTGCGGAGAGCATTCACTCAATATTATTATCTCATTTTTGACAGAGGTGGCTTTTAGAGGCTTTTGCATCTATATATGTATACTGTGAAAGAGAGAGAGAGAGAGAGAGAGAGAGAGAGAGAGAGAGAGAGAGAGAGAGAGAGAGAGAGAGAGAGAGAGATTTTATTTATTTTATTTCAGTTTTAATTTTAGTACTTCAAGTTGAACTTATTTTCAGAATCATTTTACTTTTCATTCAGCCGGACAACTAAGAACAGAAACACGGGAACTTAGGGGCTGTTTCTTTAAGTTCTTTAAGTTTAACATCTAATACTTATTTTATTATTTTATTTCAGATTTAATTCAGTTAACAAAAACGAAAAATTTTTTCATAGTTTTAGATAACATCAACACTGTTTTACACAAACTAGTAGCTTGAGTGCTGCTGTTGTAAAGTAAAAGAAAAAACAATTATTGAGACATTATGACAATAATATTTAATTGTCATGTAATTTAGATTAAATTATTAAAAAATAGAAGAGTCGCAGTCTCCATTTTTGTTTGAGATAAAAAAAAAAGCTGTATGGAAAGGAAGGGCAAAGCCTGCTTATGTAAGATGGAAATGTTCCTCTCTCGAGCGTCCTCACATGGTGTGCCGTCTGATGCATCTGGTCATTTATCATGTGAGCAGAAGCAGTGTTAGATGTAGCGGGTTCAGGCAGGTCCCAGTGCAGGCAGCTGAGGGTTTAGGTAAGTAGGGCAGAGACGATACAGGAGCCGGCTGATTCTCAGAGCTCCTCTGCCAACGCTCCCTCCGCTCTTCATACTAATGAGATCACGCCATCCTCTGTCTGCTGCAGCCTGGGAGCGAAAAAGGGACGAAGCCTGCATCAGAAACTGCCCTTGATTCTGTCTGCGCTCCTGCCCTGTTTTCCACAGCACTTCTAGATTTAGAAGTGAGGTTTGCGCTTTAGTCGTGGTCCTGAACGAATCCTTCTCGGTCCCTTTGATACACTGAATAATTTTGTATTCACAAAGCGAATGATTTGCTTTGGTACAAAAAAAAAAAAAACCAGCATTTGAGTGCAAGCTGTGAAGGAGCATATCATAGGTTGGACTTACTGAATGAATACTCCCATAGTGTTTTTAATCGACATCCTACTAGATTGTTAACAGTCTATATTATATGAACTATTATGCCAATTATAATGATGCATACACTGCCATAACAACAAAAGAACTTTATCTTTATAGCTTGATAAATGCCAAGCTTAGTAGTTGACAAAACTGAGTAAAACCTAATAGAGTTGCTTTACTGTCATTAGTGGAGAAAATGTCTGAAAATTGGTGCTTAAACACTTTCTTTCTCGAGTCTATTAGTATCTTAAAAAAGGAAATTACCCAAACAGCAATAGTGTCGGCCCAGATCCGGCCCACATCTGGACCGTGTGGAATCCACGTGTACTAGATGTGGGCCGGATCTGGGACGACACTATGTTGATGTCTGGGTGAGACTTGTTTTATCAGTCAGAAATGACTCTTTTGAATGAATCAGTTGATTCAATGACTTTCATACCTCAAAAAAAGACACTCACTGGTACCCTACGGTCACCATGATTTTACAAAGTAAGACATATTCCTGAATAAACATATTTTGTTGATCCTGGAACAACATTCCTTGCCGAAAATTTTGCCTAAACCCTATCCCTAAACCTAACACTACCCATAACACGTTGTACTTCACGTTCACCTCTGTGTTCAGTCAGTGGACAAATCTGAATATTTTCTCTCAAAAAAGAATAAAAAGATTTCAATTACAGGGATGAATCCGAATCATCCCCACTGATAGTGAGCCTGTTCTGCACATGGGATTCAGAGGATCTGGCTCACATCGTCTCTAATCATCATACTGAAAGTAGCCCAACAAATGGGCTATTTGGAGCTCAGGGATATGGTACAATCTGTACACAGATGTTTTGGCTGCTGTACTAGATAATTTGATCAATATTAGGTGTCATTTAGGCTCAGGTGATTGGCTCAAAACAACCTGGCTGCAGGAGTGAGTGCCCATGAGTAAAGATGGCGTATTTCAAATGACCTACTTCTGGGTGGTTCTGTGACTTTGTGTCATTGAAATGAATGGTAATGCTAATATATACTGTTTCTCTCTCCAGGTATTACATGTCTCATAGTGAATGAGTTACTGCTGAGTGAGGGAATCTGGAATGGTTCACCTTAGCATGCTAGCTCCATCTGCTGGAAAGTCCCTGCAACATTTGCAGTATAGGAATAAATGGATGAAAAAGACAAATAGATGGATAAACGGATGGGTTGACAGAGGACTGAAGAAAATGATTACATATTATGCTGTCAAACAAATGAGTTCTGAGACATCCGATTAATTGACTTATTCAATTTTTAAAATACAGAAAATTAATTAGCTATATTAGCCATTTAGGTAGCAGTAAATTGAGGCAAATATTCAAGTCACAACTGCATGAGTTTATAGAAGCCGGCAGTGCAAATTTAACCAGCTATTAGAAATATAAATGGCCCTTTTAGTGCAACGTCCTTCAGCGGCATTCAGCAGAGACTGTGATGCAGCTCACCCCGTCGCTCAGGTTGTGTTTAGCAGCGATAATGCATTTATACTCATCTGAGAGGACTCACCCCTCATCACATCTCTAATGGAGTGCTGGACAGCAGAGATTCAGGGGGTCATGCTGAACTCACACTGCAATAAAACAAATATTCACAAGCCGTGAGAGGTTTTGGGAATGTTCTACAAAACAATGGTGAGGATATGAAAGGTGTTGTCCCATAAAATGTTACGTAGCAATACTGTTTGTTTGTTTTTATTGTTTCTATGCTTTATTAGGTGTATTTGTTCTGTCTTCCCATGGAAAAGCAAATCACTAATAGCCTATATTTATTAGAAATATAAATCAAATTGATAAAGCTGCAGTCCATAACTTTTTTGGGTTAAAAATTATGCAAAATAGATTTTTGAGCAAGTACATAACCAGCCAGTGTTCAAAACTATCTGCTTGCCTTAGTTCGATTCAAAAACGGTAAGCTTGTAATAATGTTTTTAATTCCAGTGGTACTGGTAGATGTCTGCGGGAAATTCGAGCATGTCTTTGCGTCATTACGTCATATCTTTACACAAAAAGAAGGTGTCTCGGCTAGTATCGGCTATGTTGTGTGTGAGGATGTTGGAGGTGGAGATTTAAAGCCTTTTCTCACAGCACTTGATATCAGTAAACTTATCAATTTGATGGCGGATCCATAAAGGTTCAAACAAAAACCACCAGTGACAGCTGGAGATTCAAGCATTGTAAAATGCAAAAGACTTCGGACTTTGTAGTGGTTACAGAAAAAAAGAGACTGCAACCGGGCCTATGCGAAAACAAGGAAAATTAATGCGGAAGTGCATTAAATGTAGTCACACAATGCTGATGTTAACATTAACAATTTGAGAACAAAGTATAATTTGCACAGTTTGACGTGGTATCATAAGCGATCGTTAGATTTAATCAGCGCGATTTACTGCAATGCTTTTTTTCCCTTAGTTGGTCAAAACAAAAGTGGATGTTACTTATTTGTTCAGATGACATTTTCCGGTGAAAATTCTTTTGTTGGTCATACTTCCAAAAAGTATAATCTGTGATTCCGAATGACAGTATCTACACCGGCGCGGAGCATGACAGCTGCACATTCTCCTCAAAACATTGGATTCATCCGCGCCTTGCCATGCCAAGGCACAACCCACGTAAAGTTGAAAATTACGCGAATAACTGCAATTACATATTTGAATTGGCGACAAAGAGGAAAAACTACAGACTGCAGCTTTAAATTTCATCTTATGTCTATCACAATTTTTACACATTTTGGCTAAAATACCAACAATCAAAGTCAAAATGTAAAGACTCTATCCAAGATGGTGGGCAAAACAAGAGAAAATCTATTTATTATTAGCTTAGCAACATGCTAACATTAAACTGGTTAAGCTAGTGTGCTCCAAAACAATGACAAAATGTGCATTTAGAAGATACAAAACTTTCAGTCTCTCACTTCCACCAATTTAAGGATCAACGATTTTGATGACATCACTCTGAACTTCAGCTTCTCGTCAGATTTTCTGTACAATCAAATACTCTTTAGAATCTAAAGCATCCCGCCCCCAAATAGACTCTGAAGCTGCGGCTGAAATTGGTCACTTGTTAACACAATTACTATTTTCTACATGGTGAATAACACATAATGCACAAAATAGGGGATAGGAAATGATCCAGACAGTGTACAAATCCTTTCCATTAAGACAAATGAAGTCCGCTGCTGCTCGCACACAGTCTGCTCCGATCCAGAGACACGGTAGCACAGAGCGGATCATATGTGCCCGTCGGCGCAGACCACAAAACAGACCGGATCTATTTAAATTTTACACAGAATTTTATATTTTAAAGCGATATGAAGGAGATTTGGAGGAGAAACGAATAGACAGACTCGGCATTAGAAACAGCACTGATGAGTAGAAGAGAAAAACTGGTGCCATTCACCAACATAAATTACACACTTTTCAAACTACACATCCTCAGCATGTTCACTGTTTTGCTTTAGTAACAGTTTCATATTAAATCTAAAAGGTAATCTATTAGACTGTGGCTGTCATAAGCTGTCAAATGTGGCTTTACCAAGCTCAACAGCTCTGGCCCAAGCTGTGATATAAACGAAAGCTGCTTGATATGTCCCGCCTTGTCTTCCTGTTTAAGTGGAAATTACGTCAACACATTGAATAACGCTACGCATTTCAAGGCACTTCAGTGGGCCTTTAAGAGTCCAGATGAAGGATGTGACATTCACACATTAAAGGCTCTATGTGTGTAAAACGCCCAGTCTCTGCAGATCTGCAGGAATTAGCTTCTCTCTCTCTCTCTGTCAGTACTCGCAGGCCTACCACACTGTAGCACTGCAAATGAGCTCTGGATTAATGTCATCATGTGCCAGCTCCAAATGCCACCAGCATGTCGCCACGCTCACAGTCTCCAGGGCCCTGCTCATGTGTGCCCATCTTAAGTAAGCATGACTGTCTGAGGCCTACAGTATGTGTGAAGCTATCATCTCACTGCACTGATACACTTTTTATTTTTTTATCTGTCCATCACTGTCACAACACTTCACCCATCATTCATCTTTGGTACTTTTACACTGTTTTCAATGTAAACAGGCTAGATGGATGTCTTTAACCATTGCGCTCACGTCTCACATCTGTTGCAACTTTTAAAAAACGCATCTTTTTTTTTTTTTTTCGTTCCACTGACACGTGTCTCAAGTTTTTAAAAGCAAAAACGCATTCTGTGTTATCTGGCCCTGAGGTTGTCACGAGACTAAGAACATTACACGTGAAATTTCAAGATAGTTGCCAAAACTGCTCCTTTATTCACAAAATTAATTATAATATTAATATAAATATTAACAAATTAAATTGATACAATGGCATTTTGTGTTTAAAGGGATAGTTCATGCAAAAAAAAAAAAAAAAAAATATATATATATATCATAATTTACACACCCTCAAATTGTTCCAAACCTGTATGAATTTCTTTCTTCCGCTGAACACAAAAGAAGATATTTTGAAGAATGGGCTACTGTAGAAAGACTTGATTGTGACAAATAAAGTTATCAAATAGTTTTTGCAATGGCAGCATTTTACAGAAACTATTCAGGTTAGGAGAAATGTTGATCATAAAAATAATTAATTCAATTAAGAAATCTATAAATTTACAATTTACGAAATAGTTGTGTGTGTAAGCACATACGCATATAGGACATGTAAATGCATGACTGAAATAGCTGCTCGAGAGGTGTTTCAAAGATGGCTGCCGAGTGAATTGACTTGCCTTAAAGGGGCATTCGTCAACTATTTCAACTTAATAAAACCGTTTAGAAATCATTTGGATGGTTTAATAACCTGTTCTGATGAGAATGGTGACTTTCCCCGCTCCCCCCATTGTCCCTAGGCGGAAAACCAACCTGGCAACATGCGGATTAACGTCCCGGTAAGTTGGAAATAGGAGGTCTCGTGAGAAGTGAGAACGAGCGAGAAACACAAACTGCTTTACGGCAATTCGACATAAACACACACACCGCCCTCAATGTGTATGATGTATTACCCACCTTGGTAGACATAGCTCCACACGATAAAGTTGGCCGGCTCAGATAATAACAAATACACATGAGCAGCGGTAGAAGGGGGAGGAGGGTGCCGCAAGTGAGTTTTTTTACGACATTGTTGTGAAATATATGCCTCACAGCTGTAGGGGAAGCTCGCTGAGAAAACATGCGACAACAAAAGTGAAAATCAGCGAAGAAATAGCTAGAGTTGCCGAATGACCCTTTAAAGGGACTTTTGCCATGTCTCCAGTGTGCTTCATGTGTGTAGTGCTATTTGTTTTCATCATGTAAAGCACTCCAAATCAATCACACACAACGTTCCATGTGACTTAGTTTGCTGCCTTAAAAGACGGCTCCCTAAATAAGCGGTAACCAGCAAGGAAACTCCCTGGATTTTGGAACAGAGCTTTTGAATTACTTTTTTCAGTTTGTCACTATTGGGATTTCAGGTTTTTTCTACACTTAAATGTCTCATAAAAACAATCTAAACTCTGTTCAGTCATTTTACATCTTCCTCTTCCTGTCTAAGAGAGCGTTCTTGGTAAAACTTAGAAAATAATATTGACAGTAATGTTGACAATATTGAGATCTTTAACGTGTAATACAGTTGTCCAGTGTTTTGTTCAGTCTCTATTCTATTCAATCTCTATTCTCTATCAAATATAATGCTGATTCAAGTGCATCACAATGTCCTTAGATAACTCCCACAGAAGCTTATTTCACCTCTGTAAAGCTGTTTGCTTTGCATGTCAATCAGGCCTGCCTTAAATGGCCCGGGGAGGAGACAGGAGGCTGCAGTCTTACCCCTCTCTGTGATATGTCATCCTCCACAAACGTCTACTTTACCTCTGTCTCAGGAGGGATTCATTATATGAACAGGCATTAGCAAACGCCCGCTGAGAGGTTTGCTCTCTGCAAATCTAATAAGCACTTACAGGCGAACCAAAGCAGTAGAGAATCAAGGAAATGTGCTTTTTAAAGAGTTTACACGAGTGACGCCACATAAATATTTCATGGGGGATGGCGACATGACATGATGTACTGCTGTATGTGGGCAAGGCGCTGTGCTTAAGGCAAAGACAGTGATTCATTGCACTTATAATTGCCTGAGCTGTTGTTGTAGATGGAGTATAGGACCTGCCTGCGCTCTTTTGTCAGCTGACAGTAACGTATTGCGGCAACAGGTCCATTGCCTGTTCACAGAAAGGGTTTGAAATGTGATGCGGGAAAGAAAGTGTTTTTGTTTGTTTGGAAATGTTTCACTATGTTTCTGTAAGATGAGCCAATTGCTGAATCATTCCATTAAGCTCCTGATGGGCAAGAGGATATGATGTCATGTGCTGGCTCAGCTATAACTAATGGCTGCTGGAAAACATGCCAGAGAGTCTCCTCAGTCTTTCATACAAGTACTGTTAATTTATTATGGTCCATTCATTTGGTCTTTTAACACTGGGTATGATATTATGTTGTACATTAAGGAAACTGTCAAAGAAAATGGCTTTGGTTTGATTTTGATTTTTTTTCTTGTTTGATTGGGCACATTAATGTTTGTCTGTGTGGAAAAGCAGATGATTTGGTGTTAAACAAAACTTGTTTACATGGTTATTTATCAAATGTAATGCCTGCTGTGGTGTTACAAATGTATAATTGTCCACAAACGGAGCCCTGTTGCACCCCTACTACAAAAGGGCTCTAATCTTAACATGATCTCAGATTAATATTTTATCGCTCATTTCTCAATCATGTTTAATGTAAAGCCTGTCAATTATGTGCTAGTGTCACCAAAAATAAATAAATAAAAATAACAGGTTTCCTGAACACTCCACGTCTTCCACAGGTTAGCTAACTATGGTTGCAAAGGCCGTCATTAGCAACCCAGTTCAATGATTCTGTGTTCTACGAAAACATAGTTCCAACGAACATTCGCAAACAGCATCGCAAACTTGTGTTTTACAGTTACAGTTTTTTTTTATTGTGTTTGGTTAGAAGCATAGTTTGTAATCAGTATGTGGTAGGGCTGTGTATCACCAACAATGTCACGATACTGTTACGTGACAACTAAAGAAAACTAGGTGAGGACTCAATTGCAAAAGAATAGTGATTTATTTAATAAAAGAAACAAAGTAAAACAAAAACCCCACAAGGGGGAAAAACATAATATAAAACAAAACAACAACTTCAAAATCAAACATACCGGAGGTCACGGGCAAGCAGGAGACGTATACAAAACAACGAACCGACACAAACTGCAGACACTAAGGAACTTATAAAAGGGACAAATCAAGCAGGTAAATAGGGATCAACAGGTGGGGCAAATTAAACCAATAATCAGATAACAAGAGGGAGGGGTCAACAATGACGAGAGCACATGACTCATCATAACAAACACCCATGTGCAACACAAGACCGGACAGACATGTGACATAACCCCCTCCCTACGGAGCGGCTACCAGACGCTCCATCAGGCCAAGGCGGTACAGGAAGGAAACATCAGGGCGGGACGGGAGGGACAGACCAGGACGAAACAAGGTACATCGGACGGCCAGGGTGAAACAGAGTTCATCGGGCGGCCAGGGCGAAACAGAGTTCATCGGGTTGGCCAGGGCGGTGAAGACTCCTCGGGCGGCCAGGGCGAAGCAGACGACCCATCGGGCGGCCCGAGCGGTGAAGACCCCTCGGGCGGCCAGGGCGATGAAGACCCCTCGGGCGGCCAGGGCGATGAAGACCCCTCGGGCGGCCAGAGCGGTGAAGACCCCTCGGGCGGCCAGGGCGAAGCAGACGACCCATCGGGCGGCCCGGGCGGTGAAGACCCCTCGGGCGGCCGGGGCGGTGAAGACCCCTCGGGCGGCCGGGGCGGTGAAGACCCCATCGGGCGGCCGGGGCGAAGCAGACAGTCCATCGGGCGGCCGGGGCGAAGCAGACGACCCATCGGGCGGCTGGGGCGAAGCAGACGACCCATCGGGCGGCTGGGGCGAAGCAGACGACCCATCGGGCGGCTGGGGCGAAGCAGACGACCCATCGGGCGGCCAGAGCGGTGAAGACCCCTCGGGCGGCCAGGGCGGTGAAGACCTCCCGGGCGGCCAGGGCGGTGAAGACCCCTCGGGCGGCCAGGGCGGTGCCCTCGGGCGGCCAGGGCGGTGAAGACCCCTCGGTCGGCCAGGGCGGTGAAGAACCCCCAGGCGGCCAGGGCGGTGAAGACCCCTCGGGCGGCCAGGGCGATGATGCCCTCTCGGGACCAGACACCGGCTCAGGAACAGACACCGGCTCAGGAACAGACACCGGCTCAGGAACAGACACCGGCTCAGGAACAGACAACGGCTCAGGAAGAGACAACGGCTCAGGAACAGACATAAGAACTGTAACATGCACAAGAACAGACACACACACAGGAACAAACACTGGCTCTGGCACTAGAACAGGCACTGGCTTTGGAACAGACATTGGCTCTGCCTCCGGCTCTGGAACAGGCACTGGCTCTGGAACAGGCACCGGCTCTGGAACAGGCACCGGCTCTGGAACAGGCACCGGCTCTGGAACAGGCACCGGCTCTGGAACAGGCACTGGGTCTGGAACAGGCACTGGCTCTGGAACAGGCTCCGGCTCTGGAACAGGCACTGGCTCTGTCTCCGGCTCTGGAACAGGCACTGGCTCTTCCTCTGGAGCAGCAGCCACCAGCTCAGGAACTGCAAACACCGGCTCAGGAACAGTAACTAGGACAGAAATGGTCACAAGGACAGACACAAACACAGAAACAAACACTGGGTCTGGAACAGGCACTGGCTCTGCCTCCGGCTCTGGAATAGGCACTGGCTCTGGCTCCGGCTCTGGAACAGCAGACACTGGCTCCGGCTCTGGAACAGCAGACACTGGCTCCGGCTCTGGAACAGCAGACACTGGCTCCGGCTCTGGAACAGCAGACACTGGCTACGGCTCTGGAACAGCAGACACTGGCTCCGGCTCTGGAACAGCAGACACTGGCTCCGGCTCTGGAACAGACGACACTGGCTCCGGCTCTGGAACAGACGACACTGGCTCCGGCTCTGGAACAGACGACACTGGCTCCGGCTCAGGAACAGACACTGGCTCCGGCTCAGGAACAGACACTGAAGGTTGCTGGGGTTGCGCAGGCAGAGCAGGGCGCCTGGACGGCCTGGGCAGAGCAAGGCGCCTGGGCGGCGCCTGGGCCTCCGGGATGGTCTCTGGATCAAGCGCCACCGGACAAGTCATGGAGGAGGCCTTTCTCCTCCTCCTCCGTCTCGGGACCACCGAAACTAGGACCACCGGAACTGTGACCACCGGAACATGGACCACCGGACTTGGGACCACCGGAAGAGAGACCATCCTCCTGGCCTCTCGCTCTTGCACGCGAACGAGACCCTCCACCATCGCCTCAAAGGTACTCCCATCATACACTCTCCTGAGCACCCAGTCCATGGGCTTGTCGAGAGCATAAAAGAAAAGGTCCTTAAGTGGCCCTTCGTTCAATCTTAATCCCTCCGCTGCTCTAAGGAATTCGGCCGCGAACTTCCTCATACCAGCCCCTTGTTGGCGGAGGGAACTTAGCGACTGAAAACGAAGAATACGTTCGTAGTGGGGGCACGACACAGGGGGAGCTGGTGGGTGACGTGAATTCCTTCGTTGAGTCCTCGACATGGTCGGTTCGTTCTGTTACGTGACAACTAAAGAAAACTAGGTGAGGACTCAATTGCAAAAGAATAGTGATTTATTTAATAAAAGAAACATAAAGTAAAACAAAAACCCACAAGGGGGAAAAACATAATATAAAACAAAACAACAACTTCAAAATCAAACATACCGGAGGTCACGGGCAAGCAGGAGACGTATACAAAACAACGAACCGACACAAACTGCAGACACTAAGGAACTTATAAAAGGGACAAATCAAGCAGGTAAATAGGGATCAACAGGTGGGGCAAATTAAACCAATAATCAGATAACAAGAGGGAGGGGTCAACAATGACGAGAGCACATGACTCAACATAACAAACACCCATGTGCAACACAAGACCGGACAGACATGTGACAGATACGATACGCATCACGATACTAAAGCCATGATACGATACGTATCATGATATGGATCAATTTGGAATTTAAATTTCTTTTGAGCAGAGTTTAGTAACAGTAATATCTTTATTGAATAAACAGTGTTATATCAGTTGTGATAACTGAAAAACTATTTAGTTTTTGTCATTAAAAAACAATGAGAGTTAAATTAAATAAGTGTTGGAATGTGCACCAAACACAGTAATTTCTTTACATTATGTTGAAATCATTTTAAACAAATAAATACAATAGAATAAAGATAGCCTACCAATACAGAGAAAAGTTTTTGAATAGGTCTAGTACTAGTATTAAGAACTTAAAGTAATTAAATGTAAAATAACATTGGGTAGTATTTTAGTCCTGACTAAATTAAATACATCGACTATAAATCCAGATTCCTTATAATTAAAGCTATCTTTTGTTGTTTTGACAACAATATTAATGACAGACACATATGGCTGCTGTCACTTTAAGAGCTAGTGCACGGATCCTGTTTCCTTTCGAACGGTCACTTCGTTTTGCGTAGCTATACGCAGTGGGGAAACTCCTTTTCCTCGATTTACTGAAGCCTTTATGTAAAGAGCATTTGCAGCTGCACAGCTAGAATATGAGTGTCTGGCTCGCTCATAGGCTGTGCTGCGGCAACTGCACATCCAATGGCGCGGGCGCCTCTGGCGTGCGACCAATGAGATCACTCTGCGTCATACACGTCAGAGCCCGCCAAGGGGGCGTGACCTCAGTCTATAACAGTCCCCGAATTCGCCATTATAGCAGATTTTACTCCTTCAGCGACAAACTTCACGTCTCTGACCATTTATTGAGCCTTCGCCGTCGAACAAGCCTTCAGCCTGAGCGAGCTACAGTTCAGCAGACTACACATCTCAACCGTGTTTCTCCTGACGCCGTCTCTCCTGTGGCTATCCGGCGATATCCTTTTCAATATCTGTTTATTATGTGTTTATATCTGTACTAGCGTTGTTCCTTATGCCTCGTGTTAAGCGAGGCCTACGAACACGCGAGCTGCATTTCATGCCTGAGACTCTACCACGCAGAGAATGCACTCTCTGTCGGCGGATGTGCGGCCTGCGAGTGCATGCCTATCTCCGTGCTGCGAACTCGGCTAGCTCTCTCTCGAGACGGCGGCGCCGCGTCACCCGCGCTTCCTTCTCCGGCCCTACTTCAGCCGAGGAAGAAGAAGCGCCGCAGCCAACGGCATCCAGAGAGCACGGACGTTTGTGAACGCACGCCGGCCACGTCCCCGCGTGCTTCACGCTCTCCAGCTCAGTCCTCTCCGGTCCTGTTCGAGGGAGATCCAGCAAAGCCGGCGAAACAGGCCTCTCAGCCCCGCCCTGCGGCTGATGCCCAACGCTAGCCGAGCGCTTCCCACCAAAGTCGTCCTAGCACGCAAAGAAAAGAGAGGGCGCGTGTCCCGCGCTTGCCGGACCACCCTCAAAGAAGCAAAACTTCCCACAGCCCCCTGTTCAGTTCAGGGGGCTGGGGATTTTATTATTGTAAACAGGCCCGCACAAACGCCGTTTTCACGGCGACCCAAATAAAGCACACGAGCACAACACATGGGTTCACGGTCCCCCTTCACTAGGCGGCCCCTCCCCTGTTGTAACACTGACTTCCCCACACGCAAATGCTTGTGCAGTCAGTCCAACATTCAATGTGTGCACAAATCATAATATATGGGTTCACGGTCCCCCTTCACTAGGCGGCCCCTCCCCTGTTGTAACACTGACTTCACCACACGCAAATGCTTGTGCAGTCAGTCCAACATTCAATGTGTGCACAAATTACAATATATGGGTTCACGGTCCCCCTTCAACAGGCGGCCCCTCCCCCATTGTAACACTGACTTCCCCACACGCAAATGCTTGTACAGTCAGTCCAATACTCAATGTGTGCACAAATCACAATATAAGGGTATCAGGTCCCCCTACGTTAGGCGACCAGCCCAAATCAGTGTGTCAAGCCCTAGCCACACGGGTTCTAGCCTGGCAAGCTATCCCTGATGTGTCGAGTTGGGTCATAAACACTATAAAGCGAGGTTACGCGCTCCAATTCGCGCGCAGACCCCCGAAATTTCAGGCGGTTCTCGAGACTTCGGTGAGAAGCAACGTGGGTCACGTGCTTCGCACCGAAGTACAGAATCTATTAGCAAAAGGGGCGATAGAATTAGCCCCCCCCGCACTAAAACATATGGGTTTTTACAGCCGCTATTTTCTGATTCCGAAAAAAGACGGCGGTCTCAGACCCATTCTAGATTTGGGACATGTGAACAAAGCTCTCATGAGACGGCCGTTCAAAATGTTAACTATCAAACATATCCTCGCGCAAGTGCGCCCGGGGGATTGGTTTGTCACAATGGATCTGAAAGATGCTTACTTTCACATTCAAATAAATCCTCGTCACAGGCCATTCTTGAGATTCGCCTTCGAGGGCCAGGCTTATCAATACACCGTTCTGCCATTCGGTCTATCGTTGGCACCCTGTACATTCACAAAGTGTGTGGATGCAGCGCTTTCTCCTCTGAGACATCAGGGAGTGCGCGTGTTAAATTATCTTGACGACTGGCTGGTGCTGGCACAGTCGAGAATCGAGCTATTAGCTCACAGGGATTTGATTCTCGGCCATCTAAAATGCCTGGGTTTCACAATCAATGTTTCAAAACGCAAACTAACCCCCAGCCAGAGCATGATCTTTCTGGGCACAGTTTTAGACTCGAGAGGTATGACAGCACAACTCACACCAGAGTGCGCGCTCTCGGTGCGAGCGCTTGCAGGCAATTTCAGAGCGCGCAAGCGTGCGCCACTGAAGAAATTTCAGAAACTGCTTGGTCTCATGGCAGCAGCATCGCCAATACTCCGCATGGGATTACTGCGCATGCGCCCGCTGCAGCATTGGCTGAAACGCCGTGTCCCAACTCATGCATGGCAGTCAGGCAGCTTGCGCGTTATGGTGAATCACGGTTGTTTAAGAACCCTGATTCCCTGGCGGGCTCAGAACCGGTACCACGAGGGGTGACAATGGGAACAATTTCCAGGAGGAAAGTGGTTCTTACAGATGCGTCCAACCTGGGTTGGGGAGCGCTGCACGAGGGCATGCCTGCATCCAGCCTCTGGTCGAGCACGGAGCAGAGCTTACATATCAACTGTCTGGAGATGAAAGCAGTTGGGTTGGCCCTGAAAGCATTTCTGTCGAACCTCAGAGGTCACCACGTCTTGGTCCGCACAGACAATACGTCAGTGGTGGCCTACATAAATCGCCAGGGGGCATCAGGTCAGGAAACCTGCATGCGATGGCGAGAGACCTCCTCTTATGGGCACAAACTAACCTGAGCTCTCTGAGAGCAGCGCATATCCCGGGCGCCCAGAATGTGGGCGCGGATATGCTTTCACGGGGCAACACTCCCCTCGGCTAGTGGTCCCTGAACCCACAGACGGTCAGTCTGATATGGATGGTGTTTGGCGAGGCCGAAATCGACCTTTTTGCCTCGAGAATCAACACCCACTGCAAATTGTTCTTCTCGAAGAACAGGGACGCGCTGACCCATGTCTGGCCCAACCGCCCCCTTTATGCCTTCCCCCCCCCGTCTCGATGATTCCACAAGTCATCAAACGG
The DNA here is from genome assembly GCA_026230005.1 of Gila orcuttii. Classification (NCBI taxonomy): domain Eukaryota; kingdom Metazoa; phylum Chordata; class Actinopteri; order Cypriniformes; family Leuciscidae; genus Gila; species Gila orcuttii. The sequence continues at coordinate 21,212,587 of JAPDVR010000007.1, read as the reverse complement.
GTCAGAGAGAGCGGGTGCCCAGTCCTTCTGGTGGCCCCTCTCTGGAAAACCAGACCGTGGTTCCCGGAACTGGTTCAGTTTTCAGACACAATCCCATGGCCTGTCCCACTGAGGAAAGACCTCCTCACACAGGCGAAGGGGACATTGTGGCATCCGAGACCCGATTTATGGGTCCTCCATGTTTGGCCCCTCAACGGGTACCCAAGGACCTTCCTGAGAAGGTTTTAAGCACTATATCTGAAGCCAGGGCCCCGTCGACTCGGCGCCTGTATGCTTCAAAATGGTCAGGTTTTTCCAGCTGGTGCTCGAAAAATCAGGCTGACCCAGAGTCATGTGAGATATCTGTGGTTCTCTCATTCTTACAGGAGCTGCTGGACGCGGGTCGCTCCCCGTCCACGCTCAAAGTGTAGTGGCCATCAAAGTGGCAGCCATAGCAGCACATCATGTTCTGACGGCTGGCCATTCACTGTGAAGAAACGACCTGGTCGTAAGATTCCTGAAAGGTGCGAGGAGAATGAACCCCTCCAGACCTCCGTCTGTGCCGCCTTGGGACCTCTCCACGGTCCTGGGGGCTCTGAAAGGTCCGCCTTTCGAACCGCTCCAATCGGTTGATCTAAAACCCCTCTCGCTGAAGACCGCTCTCCTTATGGCGTTGGCATCTATCAAGCGAGTGGGAGATCTGCAGGCGCTCTCTGTGAGCCCTGCATGTTTGGAGTTGGGTCCAGATGACTCCAGAGTCATCCTCAACCCCAGACATGGTTACGTCCCTAAAGTGCTCTCAACACCGTTCAGAGCACAGGCGGTGACATTATTAGCCCTCCCTCCTTCTGCAGAGGATGGAGAGGTTAATCTTCTCTGCCCTGTCAGAGCACTGAGAATCTATCTGGAGCGTTCTGCGTCTTTTAGACAATCAGAACAGCTTTTTGTCTGCTTTGGTGGTAGATCCAAGGGGGATCCATGCACTAAGCAAAGACTGTCTAGATCAGTGTTTCTCAACCTCTCCTGCAGGGACCCCCTGACAGGACATGTTTTTGTTTTAACCCTGAAATGGCACACCTGATTCAATTAGTCAGCTGCACATTAAGCCTTTAATTAATTGAATCAGGTGTGCCATTTCAGGGTTAAAACAAAAACATGTCCTGTCAGGGGTCCCTGCAGGAGAGGTTGAGAAACACTGGTCTAGATGGATAGTGGATGCTATTTCTATGGCTTATACCGCAGCGGGTCAAGTTTGCCCTATAGGCATCAAGGCCCATTCGACCAGAGGTATGGCCTCTGTCATGGGCTATTTATACAATGCCAGTTCATCTGGCATTCCCATTAGTGATATTTGTGATGCGGCCGGCTGGTCCTCGCCTTCCACATTTATGAGTTTCTATAATATGGAAGTGCCTTCCCTGCAGGCGAAGGTGCTTTCGGTATAATTAAGACCCGTCGGTGGCCGGTCTTGTCATATATTACTGTGCACAATCTCATTCACATATATATATAAAACCCGCTGCTGGCCGGTTGTATTTCATGCATAAACCCGCTGTTGCTGGTTATATTGACATATATATATATATATATATATATAAAACCCGCTTTTGGCCGGTTATATGACATATATAAAACCTGCTTTGCCGGTTATATTCCATACATATATAAAACCCGCTTTGGCCGGTTATAATTTCATATATAAACCCACTTGACTGGTTATATGTTCATATACTAATAACCCCGACAGTGTCTGGGTTCATTGGTGTAGTATGTTGGGTTATTCTAACTGATGTGTACTATTTTAGACCTGACGGTGTCTGGTCTATTTATACATAATTATGCGGTTATGGCTTGTTCTGTATGCTCAGGGGTCCTGAGTTGCAGTGGCAGCCAGTTACTCAGTGCGGCGTTTTGCATGGCGTCCCCACTGCGTATAGCTACGCAATACGAAGTGACCGTTCGAAAGGGAACTACTCGGTTACTCACGTAACCTCAGTTCCCTGAGTTAGGGAACGAGTATTGCGTAGCCAGCCGCACTATAGTAACATGGCAAGTTGTCGCTTCAGTCGTTAAACCTGCTATAATGTCGAATTCGGGACTATTATAGACTGAGGTCACGCCCCCTTGGCGGGCTCTGACGTGTATGACGCAGAGTGATCTCATTGGTCGAACGTCAGAGGCGCCCGCGCCGTTGGATGTGCAGTTGCCGCAGCACAGCCTATGAGCGAGCCAGACGCTCATATTCTAGCTGTGCAGCTGCAAATGCGCTTTACATAAAGGCTTCAGTAAATCGAGAAAAAGGAGTTTCCCCACTGCGTATAGCTACGCAATACTCGTTCCCTAACTCAGGGTACTGAGGTTACGTGAGTAACCGAGTAGTTTTCATGATACTGTCACATCACATGCATTTTATGGTTATTTAAGACATAACCGACTGTGTTGGATACTCACTACAAGACATTTTTTACATAATTTTGCTCGTTTTTGTCTGTAAAAGCGATATAATCCGTGAAAAAGAACTTTTGTTACACACAGGCTGTTTGTAAGGCGGCTTTACTCTATGTAAGCATGCAGAGAAAACCATCTCTCAGAGAGCGTGCGAGTACTGAATAGTTTAAAATCGCTTGAATGTTTAGCATGGTAAGACTTAAAAAGACGAGCGAATGGTAAACTTAAGTGACAATGCAATGCTCGCCCGAATATGCAAGTGAATATTCCGTCATGTCCCAACTCCTAAAAGCGAGAGTGTAACGTTAGTATCACCGCCTTCAGCGCGTTTGACGCTTGCCTTGAGCAACCCATTTTGAGAGACAGAAGACGCGGCACAGCTGGACACTGGGAATTTCCCGCACTATAAGTGGGAGACCTGCGGGAATGATTAGAATAATGCGTAATACTCACAATCCCGTGCTGAAATTCGAGCCCTGAATTGGCTACATTCAAAAGCGCGACAGTATCAGCAGTTGCTGCATCGATACGCGCATCGTCAGGAGTTCATGACGATGTATCGTCGTATCAATATTCTGAGCACAGCCCTAGTATGTGGACATGAGGACTGAAATAGATCATACAGTACTCTTGAACAAAATAACCAAGTTAACATGCAGTATAATCTATATCTGTCATTCCATATATAAACATATTTCATTATACGGATTTTATTTTGTCAAGAGAATAAAAAAAGACGTTTTGCAGAGTGTGGATGTGTGAACACCCGGTGAACCCCAGAGTTTGACGTATTAGAAAACCATGATTTAATCAAAAATCTAGAAATGAAGCAAACATAACGAACCCATAACAGCAATATTCTGACATTAATTTGATCTCAAATGATTCATTAACAGAAGTTATTAACTCCACCACATGTGTGACGACAGTTCTATTGTTGTACCATCATGGTTTGAACAAATGATCTGCGACAAAGTTACTTTGGGTTCAGGGAAAAAGTTTTGACTAGCTAGTTAATGTCTCCACCGATGCATGGTTACTATGATAGTCAACCAGTGAGTTATTTTACTTGAAATGCACACCTGGTTGGGATACTCAAAAAAACAACCACAAAAACAGAGCAATGTTTTGATTGCAACATAGGGACATAGAGCTTACATGGTGAAATCATGTGTAATGATTTTTTATTTGCATATTAAGCTGGGATAAATACACTTCACACTTTAAGTACCAAGATTGTCTTAACATTTATTTGATGAGAGAAAAGTAGAAACAAGTTAGGCAGTTATTATCTATAAAATCAGTGTGGATAGCATGGTGTTTCAAAACGAGGTTTTCAGTCTTACTGATGGTCAGTGATATTGTACTGTATATGTATTTTAATGCTGTCAAATCGATTAATCGTGATTAATCACATCTTAATTTGTGTTTATGTAATATATGTTTGTAAACAGGGGTTAAAGTGGGCCGGAACGGTCCGGAACTGCGTTCCGGCACCTCAGATAAATTATTAAATAAATAAATTCATTAATCTCAACGAATCTCGCTGGTCCCGAGATGGACCGACTGGCCGACCAACCTCCCTTCCTCCCCGCTGAACGCGAGTGATTATAAATGCGTGAAATGCACTCACGGTGGTTGAGTGCGGTAAAGTTAGTTTAATGTTCAATATTTCCCCTGACATTGTTTTCCCTTGCCACTGTTCTATAGGGTCGGCAGTCTTACAAAGATATCAATAGCAGGATTAGTTTTAACATTATGTAACCATTATCGACATTAAATATTCGTTCAAAATCACCGTGCATTAATGCTGCATATTTATACCTGAGAATGCTTTGACGCGTTTCCACAACGCATGCCTAAGGGAACGTCTGCCAATCCCACTAACTGCGTTAAATATACCCTATAATTTGTATTATTTAAAATTACTTTTCAAATTCCAAAGCTTGTAGAAGGTTACTATTGGCAATGGTGATCTGGTAGCCTTGAGTAAATTAACTTATCTAAGAAAATGCTTCATAAAACTCATCAGTTGAGCCTATGTTTACTTTCTTCACTGACACAGACGAAAATGAAAAGACTATCAGTCAAAGTTCAGCTTTAGGAGGGGAAGAAATACGGCAGGATAAGGAGACTGAGAGAAAAAGAAAGATTAAGATGAGAGAGCAGGTATTGACAAATAATCTAATGCACACTGACATGGTTTTAAAGCTATTTATTATCCATTTTTTTGGCCTTGAAAAGTCTTAAATTGCACAAATGTAGGTCAGAGAAATCAAAATTTTCTCGGGGGAGCATGACCCCGAACCCCCCTAACTACCTCACATTTAAATGCACATGGCTGTGGGGGGTAATGTGGGCTGATGTGGCTACAATGCCAGGGCTCAATTTTGGGCCCAGTGTTCAGCAATTTTAACATAGTATCGTCATCATATCAGTGTTGATGGACCAAAATAAAACCAATAAAATATCAAGTAAATAAGTATTGTGATATGTGGTGCCACAGTGACACTCTTGTCCCAAAAAGTATTGCTATACCACAATACTCAATATGTTGTCCCACGGTGAGTCATTTTTCCCTGTTGCACCTACACAACATTTGAGGGTTCCCCCACCTACCAAATCCCACTTTAACCACTGTTTGTAAACATACATTATAATATAACATTATATAAACAAAATTGTATGTTAGATGCAATTAATCATGATTAATAGATCTGTGTGTGAACATAATATAGACATAATGCAACATAAAACAAAACAATTTAGAGAGATGTTTCGACTCAAAGAAATGATGAAGGCTGCAAGGTTGCCAAGATACATAGGTGTGAGAGTTAAAGCGATGACTGTTACCGCGGTACTGATGATGCAATCAATTGCAATGTACACCCGGACTCAAGCACTAACAGCTCTCCTTTTGTACTTTTCTCTCTGCACAGACTGTCTACAAACACTGGCTCTGTGCCCAGATCTTCAACACCACACAGATGCACTGCAGCAACAGGATCCCCTGCAGGAAGTACTGCCTGGAGGTTCAGCAGAGGTGTCCCTTCATATTGCCTGACAATGATGAGCTCATCTATGGTGGAAGCCCCAGTTTTATATGCACAGGTGGGCAGTTTGACCTTTTCTCATACAAACACATTATAGACAATAGACAGTAAAGGGTATATTTATGCTTCGAGGAACTACCAGTACCAGATGAAGGCATCACAGTAGACAGGATGTTACACAAACATTGGATTTGGACCTCCATCAACTGCCTGATTTGGCAGCATTTTTTCATTGGTGTTGCTGATTTTATTAAACACTTGGTCTCTGTTGCCACCTTGTGGCTAAAACAGGAGCTTCAATTCTTCCTTTTTTCTGCTTTACACTTTAATTGGATAAATGAGCATAATCATATCCTATTTGCACAAAATTTGAGTAGACTCAGTTGATTAATAAATACTTTGTCTTTAAATTATCCTCCATTTAATTTGAATAATTATGCCGATCATGAGCAGGCTATGAACACAGAGGGCATGAAATAGGCTCTCTTTGCTGTGAATGTTGAGAACTATAGGGCTTGTATACACAAACTCTGTTTGCCAGGATATGCTCCTATCCTAATCCCAGTGGGCGCATGCTGAGTGGCGCATGTGAATGAGTGCTTTGGCCTCCCAATGGCCTGCAGGCTTGTGCTATAATGAGACAGACTGATGATAAATAGGGGATTGAGAGCAGAACCACACAGACTGGCTGAGTGGTCAGACTGTAATTACCTGCCATTTAATTGATTTAAGTATCCCCACTTAACACTGACTCGTCTCTCGTGCTAAACTTCATCATCATCACAACATGACCATAAACACCTGTCATCAATGATGTGTTTTTTGTAAGAGACAATAGGAGATATTTATGAAGAATGTGAACTATTTAAAGAAAGAATTTATTTAAATTGACATACAGTAAATGCTATTCATGCATACAATGACCTGACTACACTTCTTCTATTATTAGCATGTTTTTAATCTTAATGTCAGGGTGACACAAGTGTTCTGATGTCTGATGTGAAGCAAAAAGCCTTATTAAAATTGTTTTATATAATCCTCTTAGAAAAATAAAATAATATTTTAACAATAATACTTCACCGCTTATTAATCATACCTACAAACTCTAATGTCAGAATTGTCTGAAATGAAAATTTAAACTGCTCAAGCACTTATAGAAGAATATTGATTTATATATGAAAACAAACAAACAAACAAAAACGCTGTTGAAAGTGTATCGGAGAGCACCACAACAAACTTGTAGCCAATCAGCAGTAGGGGGCATGTCCACTCATGATGGGAGAGGAGAGAGAGTAAGCCAATCAGCAGTAGGGGGTGTGTCCACTCATGATGGGAGAGGAGAGAGAGTTACCCAATCAGCAGTAGGGGGTGTGTCCGCTCATGATGGGAGAGGAGATAGAGTGAGCCAATCAGCAGTAGGGGGTGTGTCCACTCATGATGGAAGAGTGAGCCAATCAGCAGTAGGGGGTGTGTCCACTCATGATGGGAGAGGATAAAGAAAGACTTTAGAAAGAGAGATGACTTACGCCGGTTTCACACTGCACCCGTTAGCAGAGCGTAAGCAGTGCAGGAGCAGTGCGTACGGTGAGCGGAAGCAGGACACGCGCGTTTTGCTTTCACACCGGCAGCGTTTGACATGCGCGGCTGAACCGCGGCGTGTGTACAGACAGAGTACTTTATAATGGGTAAGTTGGCTAGGCTTTATTTCGTTTTCAAATACATTTAAGAGAAAAGACTTGTCAAGAAGCTTATTTTATTAATTATTATATTATATAACGTTTGATTCATTTTTTTTTTCAGTAGTTTGAGCAACAAGTTTGTTTTTGGACATTTGCTTTCTTTTTAAATTGATGAAGGTCATTTGATTGACTGTTTAAAACACAATAGATATCATCAATCAATTTGGGTAAAACTGCCTGTATTTTGGCCATGATCAATGCATTATCACTTTAATCACATTATCACGCAGGGTAAGCGGCGCGGCAAAAATAGACTGGGCGCCGAAACTATCGCGGCACTGCTGCTCCTGCTCTGCTCCTGCTACACGTTGCCGCGCCGCCTCTGCGTGCGATGTGAATGCGCTAATCTGTTAACATGGGCGCCGAAAAAAATACGCGCTGCTTACGCTCTGCTAACGCGTGCAGTGTGAAACCGGCGTGAGAGAGACATTACAAAAGAGGAAAGCTCAGAGGAATATAACTGGAAAAAGAAGGGTTATGATCTGCCCAGAGCTTTTGCTCTCTTGTGTCCTGTTTGTTCATTTTCTTGTTCTTCCTTGTCGTTCGTTCGTCATCTTTACTATTTTTAGCGAAGTATTATTTTGTGTCGTTTCTGCTATAATAAAATATATACTTTTATATTTTGTTTTGATATATATTTTGAGGAATTGCATACTGCACCTATAATAATGTATTATTTGCAAAGAAAACATTTGTCCCTTGAAAAAAGTAATTATTAAGATGTGTACTCTTTTTACCGGATGGTCACACCACATGACAGTTATTAAATTAAAACTTGTCTTGAATATTATATCAAAGTTTTTCCAAACCTTATGAAAGCAACATGAATACAAGTAGTACATTTCTAAGAACTAGATTTTGAAAAGATTTCTTCCTTTATTGTGAACGACCCTAACGTGTGTCTTTTGCCGGCCTAGGGCTCCAAGAGGACAACCCCTCAGACGCAGAGAGAGAGTGCTGCGATGTCCGATGGGACAGCAGGGCGGACAACAGCTCCAAAGGCTCTTTCAAAAGAACTCACCCGTCGTGTCAGCACGGGACATCCCTGACCTCGTCAGCGGCCTCTAGACTGTGCAACAGCAGACTCAAACTCTGCCTGCTGGTCCTCGTCCTCCTTCATACTGTTGCCACTCTCACAGCATCCCACAGTCCCACTGGGTTCAACCTCACCTCCAGCTCCTCCAACGAGGAATGACGGAATAGCCACTCGGTAAAGCAGTTACAGTGCCGATTCCAGTGACGTAACGGACCGTGGGTGACTTGCTGGTACAGAAACGGTGGACGTGCAATCAAAGCAAACTGACCAAGCTAAACAAACACTGGACAAATCCAATCAAGCAACAAGAACAAGGGACAACACCGTAGCCTTTGTTGAAAGAGGCTTCTAGGGGGCGGAGTTCTCTCGCACCACTTTTTTTACACTGTGTCTATGGTTTGGATTTCTGTTGCACTAGATGACTACAGGATCTAATTCATGTTTCTTTTCTTTTCATTTGGGTCTTTGTGCAGAAAGGATTGGCAGAGACGGATGAGTTAAATGTACAGTATCCAAGTGAATATTCCAAGACTGAGTGCGTGTCCATGTGAGCGAATGGATGAGTGCGCGTGCATGTGTGCCTGTGCTTGCATCCGTGTGTCCACTAAGATGTTCTTCTCGTTTCTATTCGTATTCACAAACTCTCTGAATGCTGCTCTGTTCATTAGGAGGGTTTTCTATTGCAGTTTATTCGTTGACAAATCTGCCTAGACAAATACCAAGACACCCAACAAAAAAGCCCAGGTTCAAACTCAGATTCTCCCATTAAGATCCTGTAACCTTATTAAGGTAGCCTGATGTTTTTGTTGCTTGTGTGATGTAATTTCTTGCAAGGTCAGGTCAGTAGCTTTGGGAGTCTGGGAACGTTAATGTCGCTCAGTTATTTGCTTAAGTGATTGACTGAAAATGTCTTTGTTGGGATGTTATATGGTATCCAGACTCCCCCCTCCCCCAAAAAAGATATCTGCCCATTTTAATGTTATATATTATAGTAAGATATTATATTCTCTACCCTATATTCTCTAATTGCATGTTAGAACCAGAGTTTAGACTACGCTGCTAAAGTTTTAAAGAAATAAATCCAAACAATCTGAAAAAGAGGAGCTCTCACTCCGACTACCGTCCAAATTATTTGGCAGCATGAACCCAGCCAATCAGAGCTTATGAGACAAATTACCCCAATCACAAAGAGAGGATCCATCATTCCTTATTACAGTAAAGGGCTTACCCACCATCTACACACATTCAAACACTCCTGCATGTAGACTCACGTGGCATGAATAACTCAGTGAAAACAATGTTAATTTTTTACAAAGATAGTCATGTCAGCAGGAAGTTGGGGAGCTCAATCTTGTGGCTCCAGATAGAAGAATGAAGGCCCGTCTCAGGTGGCAGGGCTTAAGGTATCTGCTTCTTTGTGAGAAAGAGAGGCAAAGTTAAGGGCTGATATATTATTTTATGTTTTTTTTTCTACAGGAATGCTCAAATGAGGATGTGTCACTGTGACACACAAAACGAAGCCTTGAGTTTAACTAAGTTCTTGAAAGCCTCAGTGTGAACCTGTTAAAATGACAGGCGTCACACCTGTGTTTCCATCTCATAAATGTTAGATACATATACATTTCATAGATCAGTCACAGCTAGCTTTAAGGGTAACTATGCTAACTAAAAAAGAAAAACAAAGTGTTTTGTAGCCATATTTGTGTAAAGCAGGCCAACATAATGCATGCCATAGGAATAAAATGGAGCACATACATTCCATGTCTAATTTTATTCCCTGCCTTTAGCCTAAAAATAAGACAATATCTGTAGATTGTCTGCATTAGGGATACGGTCGCATTTTCCTTCGTATGCCGAAATTCAATCTGCGAAATGCAGTCAATCTTGAATTTCACATGAAGCAAAAGTTTTTTGCACGTGAATTTCGCAACGGTTTCAGATTTGTTAACCTTTGAACACTCAAATGTGTCATATTAAACCAATATCGACCTCTGAGTAAGTGGTGCTTCATGCATCACTACACTATCAGACCTTTTTGTCTATAAAGTTTCGCTAATGTGACAGTATCTTTTGGCTACTTTTGGAATATGTATTACCATCAAATACTATATCATTAAACTTATAATTCAACTCTGGGGGCAAATTTAACAACCTTAATTTTAAGAGAAGAAATCGATCCATTTGCCCTTTTGTGGTTTAAGCTACCATTAGCGGTGACCTTTTAAGGTTTTCAGAAGCACAAAGTGATTTTTGTTGTTTTCTGAAACAGACTGCTAATGCAGCTCAGTTTAGCTGATAAAAAGGCATTTGACCTGAACGTTCAAAAACAGAGAGAGAAGCTCATTTCTTTCCATTGTTTTTAAATTTCATACTTTTCAACAATATACTCAGAGCGCTAATTGTTGGCTGTTCAGGGTTTTATCAATTTTATCAAAACATATTGATATTTGATATTAATAATGACTTTTAATATCCTCACCATTACAGCTTTGATTCATTGCTTTTAGGTCCATCTCTCCTATCTAATGTTCTAATGTTCTCATTAATACATAAGTATATTTCAAATTAAACCAATATGTTACCAGAAACTCCATAGTCAGTGCTATGTGTACAATGCTATGCCTGTGCTTAAGTTAAAATAGCATGACCAGGAAAGTTTGACCATATGATAAGGCACAACAGCCCTGTTTGAGATGTATAAGGGCACTCTGGCAAGCTGTGCTGAGGACTTTGCTGATGAATAATTAGAGGAAAGCACAGAGAGATACAGTATACCCTCCTGAGAGCTTATTAGTTGATTTATAACCCTCTATATTCAGCTCTGACCACCTGCTCCGGAAATGTAGACGGATCAGAAATGATTCGCTGTTCATCTCCAAACAAAACTAAATCAACTTCTCCAAATGGGCCTGACGGTATAGGAAAGATGGAGATGGGATAGAGAGAGATGGGCTAATGAAAACGGCTTAGCACTATTATTATTTTGCTAAGAATTTCTGGATGTTTGTTATAGCAAGAAGACTAGCGGACACACACACAAACACACACACACACACACACACACACATTAACGCGATTATACATGCTTTTTCACTCAGAAATCCTGTGTATATATATATATATATATATATATATACTTGGTGATGCTCTACAATTCGAGTTATGTCAATTTCAACATATAATTGGACTAATGCAACAAGTGTTGTTGAATAAGGCACCTTGTTAGACAAAAACGCCACCAACGACACCATTTGCAACAAAGCGTCTTCTAAAACATCTTCCTAAAAGGAGACCGGCATTGTGGCTGCTCAGATTTGTCATGTTTGTAACATGTTTCTCTGTGTTTTTTGGGATTCAATCACCATTCAGTATGTCTCAGCGACTAACGAGATTGAATGTAACAGATGCCTGCTAATATCGCTAAACACCACAAAACCTACTATAAGATGTATTTTATGCTTGCACATGTTTTATGGTCATTTCCAAGTACTGATCCAGCTGTGTAAGTAGTATTCCACATTGCGTAATCACTTAGCAAGCAGAAATACTTTCTTTTCTCTTTCTGAATCCTGTGGACCTATGCAGCCCTCAACCTCAGTTGTTTTTTCTGTTGTAAATACGTTTTGAGAATGCTAAACAATGTGTGTCTCCGTTTGATTTGGAGGTTTCCTTGTGTTCTGAGTTGGTGTCCTTTTTTAACTCCTCTTTTGTAAGTGTCAGAGATCATTGGTTGGTTTGTGCTGAGATCGATACTGAGAGTGGAGTGGTTTAACTGTCCTCTTGGTCACAACATCGGCACCTGCAGGTTGTGATGCTGTGTGATGGTATGTGCAAAGCAATGACTTTATGAAAAAAAAGACAAAGGTTTAAAGGCATATAGAGATAACATTATGACTATGACTACTGGAAAAAAAAATAATATTATATACTACCGGTATATTGTAATATTATAGATTATTTAGTTCAGTAACCTATTTAATTTTTTTACAAGCAACTTTGATGAAATAATTTATAAAACAATCTCACATGTTATGATCTTTCCGAAGGTATGATTATACTGCTAAAATGATTAAAGTTGTGTTCTGATGAAATAACAAATATTGTCTGTTCATTTGTGTCTGGGTGCTCTTTCATTTTGAGCATTACTTTTAAGTCAAAAGAGGTTATAACATGGGGGATTCAGGTCATACCCAGTTAAAAAAAAATATATATTTTTTCTGGGTTATTTTATCATTCTTCAAGCATTATGGGAACATGCCTTTTGAAGGTTCTCTGAACATTCTGAAGCTAACATTTAAAAAAAAAATTGTTAGACAAATGTCCAACTAAAACATTTCAGAAAAAAAAAAAAAAACGCTCCATGAACATTTCATAAGATCTTTTTTTTTTTGCTAACATTTTGATAAGACATTATTAAAGACCAGATAACTTTCAACCAGAACAAACCTTCTATTAACATTACTGGAAGATAATTTGTTCTGAACTTTAAGTGAATCTTGCCACATTATGAGAATGTTCCCTGTTAGCTGGGTAATTGGTTGTAAAATAACTATACTGAACAAAATTATAAATGCACTCTTTTGTTTTTGCCCCCATTTTTCATGAGCTGAACTCAAAGATCTAAGACTTTTTCTATGTACACAAAAGGTCTATTTCTCTCAAATATTGTTTACAAATCTGTCTAAATCTGTGTTAGTGAGCACTTCTCCTTTGCTGAGATACTCCATCCACCTCACAGGTGTGGCATATCAAGATGCTGATTAGACAGCATGATTATTGCACAGGTGTGCCTTAGGCTGGCCACTATAAAAGGCCACTCTAAAATGTGCAATTTTACTGTATTTGCCTCACGCAGTGCAACACATCTCCTTCGCATAGAGTTGATCAGGTTGTTGATTGTGGCCTGTGGAATGTTGGTCCACTCCTCTTCAATGGCTGTGCGAAGTTGCTGGATATTGGCCGGACCTGGAACACGCTGTCGTATACGCCGATCCAGAGCATCGCAAACATGCTCAATGGGTGACATGTCCGGTGAGTATACTGGCCATGCAAGAACTGGGATGTTTTCAGCTTCCAGGAATTGTGTACAGATCCTTGCAACATGGGGCCGTGCATTATCATGCTGCAACATGAGGTGATGGTCGTGGATGAATGGCACAACAATGGGCCTCAGGATCTCGTCAAAGTATCTCTGTGCATTCAAAATGCCATCAATAAAATGCACCTGTGTTCGTTGTCCATAACATACGCCTGCCCGTACCATAACCCCACCGCCACCATGGGCCACTCAATCCACAACGTTGACATCAGCAAACCGCTCACTCACACGACGCCATACACTCTGTCTGCCATCTGCCCTGTACAGTGAAAACCGGGATTCATCCGTGAAAAGAGCACCTCTCCAAAATGCCAGACGCCATCGAATGTGAGCATTTGCCCACTCAAGTTGGTTACTACGACGAACTGCAGTCAGGTCGAGACCACGATGAGGACGACGTGCATGCAGATGAGCTTCCCTGAGACAGTTTCTGACAGTTTGTGCAGAAATTCTTTGGTTATGCAAACCGATTGTTGCAGCAGCTGTCCGGGTGGCTGGTCTCAGACAATCTTGGAGGTGAAGATGCTGGATGTGAAGATCCTGGGCTGGTGGTTACACATCGTCTGCGGTTGTGAGGCCGGTTGGATGTACTGCAAAATTCTCTGAAACTCCGTTGGAGACGGCTTATTGTAGAGAAATGAACATTCAATTCACTGGCAACAGCTCTGGTGGACATTCCTGCAGTCAGCATGCCAATTGCACGCTCCCTCAAAACGTGCAACATCTGTGGCATTGTGCTGTTTGATAAAACTGCACATTTTAGAGTGGCCTTTTATTGTGGCCAGCCTAAGGCACACCTGTGCAATAATCATGCTGTTTAATCAGCATCTTGATATGTCACACCTGTGAGGTGGATGGATTATCTCGGCAAAGGAAAAGTGCTCACTAACACAGATTTAGACAGATTTGTGAACAATATTTGAGAGAAATACTGCCGCACTAAGGCAAAAGGTCGTAACTTCGATTTTTGGCTAAAATGAGTTATTGTCATTTTTAGGACAATAAACATAAGTTTTATCATATACACAAACATCAAGTTTTAATTCGATTGTTTTTTGGGGGAAATAAGATGATGTTTTTGGCGTAACTTCAAAAAGCCATGGGGAAACTGTGGTAGAAGCCCGTAACGTCACGGCTTTATGCCTTCGTTTCTCGCTGCTCCTGAACACTCGAATGAAGTTACGGTTGCGCTGCCCTGAAGTTACGGCACTCTGCCTGGTTCTGACCGACCATCAAAATATTGCTGCGCTGGAGTTACGGGGTTATGATGTAGCATAACCCCGTAACTCCAGCCCCATGGGGGAATATATTCCCCATGGGGTTATGATGTAGCAATTAAATCACCTCAGACACACACGTACATGTTATACAGTGATTGCTTTTGTGGCATACTCTCGGAGGGAAATGACTTTGAAACGTAAACACCAAGATCAAGGTAAGAATGACACGACAGGGGTGCATAAAAAAAAGATCATCTTTAAAATCCAGTAATAGCTAGCGGTAGCCTTTAGCTAGCGATGCTACTTCGCAAACTAGACACAAGCACGTTTCGAGCCATAATCAACAACTTATCCAGTAACAACGCTGCATTAGAACAGGCATGTAGGTAGGATATCTTAATTCACAGCCCGTAATACAAGGCTACATACATGTACAACTGAAATAAAATGTGCTTCTCATAGGCTAGCTCTCGCCTGCCAATGACAGTCCACTGTCTAAAAACTATGTACGGGAGTTGGTTGGTTGGAGCCGTAACGACACACCCATTATACACCAGCAGCAGGAATGTAGTAATTTAGAGCCTACCTTTTGTTGAACCCTGGTTAAAATCCATGTCAAACAACCAACGAGAAAGCAAATCCATTACAATGCGGAACTACTAGATACAGTTATTTAGGGAGTAGTCTGTAGCCCCGCCTTAGCTCTGATGCTGGAATATGTTGTGTGTGTGTGTGTGTGTGTGTGTGTGTGTGTGTGTGTGTGTGTCTGTGTGTGAGAGAGAGAGAGAGAGAGAGAGAGAGAGAGAGAGAGAGAGAGAGAGAGAGAGAGACAGAGAGAGAGAGGGAGGGAGGCGCGGGCGCGATCGAACAGTGGAAACATAAAAACATACTCCGTCATTTTGTTCATACAGGACATTCCAACTATTCTCACAACTTCAACTTCTTGTTTATATATGTGAAGCCATTTTTTATCATAATGAGTACAATATAATATTGCTTACATTTTAAGTGTTATCATAACATTGTGCTATAAAATAGAAGTTAAGGTATTTTGCCTTGGTATGACCGATTGTCATTTTGTGGGCAATGCTAAGGCAGAATACAGTAACTTCCGAAAAAGGGTCAAAGGTATTTTACCTTAGTAGGGCAGAATAGGCCTTTTGTGTACATAGAAAAAGTCATAGATCTTTGAGTTCAGCTCATGAAAAATGGGGGCAAAAACTAAAGTGTTACGTTTCTAATTTTGTTCAGTGTATATATTATATTTTGACATAATACCATAGGTATTTTTAAAATAAGTAAGGCATGCATGTTCAATGTTTATCTGACTCTTAAGTGACTCTTAGTTTTGCATGTCAGACCAGATCCACCGGACTAAAGGTTAACAAAAGCTAACAGTCATGATGAAAGGACAAAAGGAAAGTCAACACTCCTACAGTATAAGCTGATACAGAAGTGGACCTGACAGATTATGCCAGTTTGAATATGGATTTACGCAGATAGTTATCAAAAATTGTTAACGCAAATCTCAGTAATCAGTGTAATATATGCATTTCATTATTTTAAAGGCAATTCTAAGTGTGAGGTGTGTGAGTAATATAGATTTATAGTTAAGTGTTTTACCATTTAATAATTTTTTTTAACTCATTTTTTTGGTTTTCAATGACTACAATCAGAGATCTCACCTATCAAAACAATATCTTTATTATCTTTCACATTCTAAAAAAGGTAAACAGCTAAATAAAAATATACTCATAAAACAAAATGGTACAAATAAAGTGCAGCACATGGAAAATATGCAATGACTGTGGCAACTTTAAGGATATAAAAGGATACTATCCTTCCAAAAGATATCGCTTTCCTTATTCAAACTGATTTTTTCCCCCATTGTAAGACTGGAGAAACTGGAAGAACTGGAAGAGAGGGCAACTCTCTGAGAAAACAATGGTAATTAACATTTAAATTTCTCTCTTCTGCTATCATGCTGAGATCACAAATTCACCCAAAAATCTATAGCCTACATGTATGGGTTAATGTGATTAATTATCATACAGTATTACACATGTTTGATATCATTTGAAATGTCTCAGTGTGACTGGTACAAAGGTCTCATTCCCAAAGAAGTAAACCAAAAGGTAATAAGGTCATTCACACACAAAGAAGGGTGTGTCTTCCAGGCAAATGGTCTCCTGCTCTCAGAAGGTGTAAACTCATTTCAAATTCCCATTGTTAGCAAATGGTTCCATGTAAATCAACTCTGGGATGGTGAAACAAAGTCTGGAATGGTGATTAATGTAAATTCCCACTGTGAACTCATGTTTACTTTTGAAAAGAGGTTTCTGCCTTGGTCTGTCTATATAATGAAATGTAACGAGAGGCTCGGGGCAATTCTGTACCTAAGACTAGCCCGTGATGCGAAGTGTAAGGTAAACACTTTGCATCATGTATTTTATAATGTCAAGGTATTGCATCTTCTCTCTTTATTCCAGAGCATTTAATGTTTGTATCTATTATCTTTGAATTGGTTACAAATTGGCGTGTGTAAGGAACTCAGCTTTTTGGAAATATTAATAATCAATAATATCTTGTTATTATTAATTATAAATATTTGGGTCAGTTAATTGGATTAACTTGATGTGGCTGAATTAATATTACAATCAATTAATCAGTTCGTCCAACGAACTCTTTTGATTATTATTTATTCTAAGAAAAGGGTATCTTCCATGGCCACAGAAGAATAATTATTTCTTCGCATATACCGCACGTTGAGCCAGTAGCAAAAACGTCTCGGTTACGTATGTAACCCTCGTTCCCTGAGTAGGGAACGGAGACGTTACGTCGGATGACGACGAATGGGGTTTCGCTTAGAAAGCCTATCAGCTTCGAGTATTACAAAACGAGCCTATGGCAAAGAAATGCCATGGGTCTGCGGAATTTGCATGACTTAACTCCGCCCCACCTCGTGGGTATAAAAGGAGGAAGTCCGCAACAGCAGTTTATGTTTCTTCGCTGAGGAGCCAAGACTGAGCTCAGGCGATCCCCGCGGTACAGCGGAAAGTGGCAGGCAGACGTAACGTCTCCGTTCCCTACTCAGGGAACGAGGGTTACATACGTAACCGAGACGTTCCCTTTCGTTGTCACTCCGAGTTACGTCGGATGACGACGAATGGGGTTACCAGTCTAATCACGCCACCTTCTCAGCTGTCTTCCAGTGCCCTGCGTAAATCGAGATCCCTGTCATAGACTGGACGAAGGACTCCATTTAACACAGGAATACCAAGGTACACTGGGAAGCATATCCCAAGCTAGGGGAAGTATGCAATTAATGCCAACCCAGAGGGGGGGGGACTTAGAGAATACACATATGACCCGAAGGAAACATATGGAGAACACTGGGGTGTCCAGCCGCAGGTGGAATATTTCAACCCCAGGGGTGGCAAGGTGGCTTGCCAAGGGAAAGACACATGCTCAGAGAGGCTTACAGTGGAAATACACATGTGGGGGTCGCTCAGGGGAGGGACCATGCACACGGGAGACACTGGCGCCGACGTCAGGAGTGCTGGAGGAACTCAGGGCTTTCGGAAAAGCTCACCTGAGGAGAATATCGCACGTATCCAGTCCGAGGAGTGGAATGGCGAGCAAGCGAAGACACCTGAGCGGGTCCGGTACTAGCTAGTTGAAGCGAGTACATGAGAGGACACTGGCTCCACTCGGAGATTATAGAATCTGGCGAATGTGTTAGGTGTCGCCCAGCCTGCAGCTCTGCAGATGTCTGTTAGCGAGGCGCCATGCGCTAGAGCCCAAGAGGATGCCACACTCCGGGTGGAGTGGGCCGTCACACCAAGGGGGCACGGTCGACCTTGCTGCTGGTAAGCCAAGGCAATGGCGTCCACTATCCAGTGAGACAACCTTTGCTTGGAGAGAGCCTTTCCCTTCAGCTTCCCACCATAACAGACAAAGAGCTGGTCTGAGGTCCTGAAACACCGCGTCCTGTCTACATAGGCGCGAAGAGCGCGTACTGGACAGAGCAGTGCCAAGGCTGGGTCTGCCTCCTCCGGGGGCAGCGCTTGCAGGTTCACCACCTGGTCCCGAAAGGGAGTGGTAGGAACCTTGGGCACATATCCGGGCCGGGGTCTCAGGATCACGTGAGAGAAAGCCAGTCCGAATTCCAGACACGCTTCGTCGACGAAGAATGCGTGCAGGTCCCCTACCCTCTTGATGGAGGCCAGTGCAACCAGGAGCGCGGTCTTCATTGACAGGAACTTAAGCTCGACTGACTGCAGGGGCTCAAAGGGAGCACTCTTCAGGGCAGTTAGAACCACTGAGAGGTCCCAAGAGGGAACGAGAGGAGGGCGAGGAGGATTTAGTCTCCTCGCTCCTCTCAGGAACCTGATGACCAGGTCGTGCTTCCCTACCGACTTACCTTCGACTAGGTCATGGTGTGCGGCAATGGCGGCAACATAGACCTTAAGGGTGGAGGGAGACAGCCTTCGCTCCAACCCCTGCTGAAGGAAGGAAAGCACAACGCTGATCGAGCATCTCCGGGGGTCTTCTCGGTGAGAAGAGCACCAGACGACGAAGAGGTTCCACTTCAACGCGTAGACGTGTCTTGTGGACGACGCTCTAGCGGAAGTGATGGTAGCCGCCACCGCTGGTGGAAGGGTACTCAAACCTACCTCGAGCCGTCCAGGAGCCACACGTGGAGGCTCCAGAGATCGGGGTGAGGGTGCCACAGGGTGCCCCGTCCCTGAGAAAGAAGGTCCTTCCTCAGAGGAATGGGCCAGGGAGGTGCTGTCGCGAGGAGTGCAAGTTCGGGGAACCAGGTCCGGCCGGGCCAATACGGCGCGACCAAAATGACCTGCTCCTCGTCCTCCCTGACCTTGCGCAAGGTCTGCGCAAGAAGGCTCACTGGGGGAAACGCATATTTGCGGCCCGGCGGCCAGCTGTGCGCCAGTGCATCCGTGCCGAGCGTGCCCTCGGTCAGGGAAAAATACAGGGCGCAATGGGTCGAGTCGTGAGAGGCAACAGATCTATCGGTGCGTCCCCGAACTGGTCCCAAATCAGCTGAACCGACTGGGGATGGAGTCGCCATTCTCCAGGGAGGGGCTGAAGCCGTGAGAGCTCGTCGGCTGCACAGTTCAGGGCTCCGGGAATGAAAATGGCTCGAAGCGACCTCAGATGCTTCTGACTCCTTAGAAGGAGGTGGCGGGCGAGTTGTGACATACGGCGGGAGCGTAGACCACCTTGATGGTTGATGTACGCTACAGTAGCGGTATTGTCTGAGCGGACTAGTACGTGTTGACCCCTGAGCAACGCCCGGAAGCGGTGCAGGGCAAGGCGTACTGCCAACAACTCGAGGCAATTGACATGCCATAGCCGCTGGGGTCCTGTCCAGGAGCCCGCAGCAGCATGTCCATTGTACATGGCGCCCCAGCCCGTGGTGGAGGCATCCGTGGAGACCACAACATGCCGGGAAGCTCGTTCCAGGGGGACACCCGCCCTGAGAAAACTGAGGTTCGACCACGGGGTGAGGAACTGACGGCAGGTCGGAGTAACTGGTACCCGGAGCGTGCCTTGATGCCATGCCCACCTCGGGACTCGGTCGCGAAGCCAAAGCTGAAGCGGTCTCATATGAAGCAATCCGAGCGGCGTGACCGCGGCTGCAGATGCCACATGCCCCAGGAGCCTCTGAAAATGTTTCGGTGGAACCGCACTCTTGCTCTTGAGATGTCTCAGGCAAGTCAGCAGTGACTGCGCGCGCTCGCTCGTAAGCTGCGCGGACATGGCGACCGAGTCGATGTCCATACCGAGAAAAGAGATCCTCTGCACGGGGCAAAGTTCGCTCTTCTCCCAGTTGACCCGAAGGCCCAGACGAGCTAGGTGCCGGAGCACTAGGTCCCTGTGTTCGCAAACCTGATCTCGAGAGTGAGCTAGGATCAGCCAGTCGTCGATATAACTCAGGATGCGAACCCCGTGTTCCCGAAGGGGAACAAGGGCAGCCTCGATGACCTTCGTGAAGGTGCGAGGAGACAGGGCTAGCCCGGAAGGGAGAACCGCGTACTGGTATGCCTGCCCCTCGAAAGCAAACCGTAGGAACGGTCTGTGTCGAGGAAGAATGGAGACATGAAAGTAGGCGTCCTTCAGGTCGATCGCTGCAAACCAATCCTGGGGCCGCACGCATTCGAGAACGCGTTTGGCGGAGAGCATCTTGAACGGCAGCCTGTGAAGGGAGCGGTTCAGCACGCGCAAGTCCAGGATTGGCCGTAACCCACCGGTTTTCTTGGGGACAATGAAGTAGGGGCTGTAGAACCCGGACCTCATCTCGGCTGGAGGGACAGTCTCGATTGCACCCTTCGCCAGCAGGGTGGCAATCTCTGCTCTCATGATAGGGGCATTGCCACCGACCAAAGTGGAGCGGACTCCCCTGAAGCGGGGAGGAGACCGTGCGAACTGAATCGCATAGCCGAGCCTGATGGTGCGCGCGATCCAGCGGGACAGACGGGGAAGCTCTAACCAGGCTCCCAGGAACTGAACCAGCGGGATCAAGCGGACGACAGGCGTCCCCCCGGAGGGGCAGCGAAGCGGAGTAACTGGCCCAGACGTGGACGGCCTAGCGGCCCGGTGTGGGGGCACAGTCTTCCCTGAGCAGCCCGTCTCAGGAGCGCTGCTTGGCCCGGCGTTTAGCGGGGGGCGGGGCGGGAGAGGGCTGTGGCGCCTTCTTACGGCTTCCTCCGCGACCGGCCCGGGGTGGAGGCTGCTGCGTGGGCCGGGCGGGAGGGGCGGGAGCCGCAGGAGGGCGCCCTCGGCGGGAAACAGGACGAGGCGTCTGCCCGGTCGGCTGGGTGGAGGCAGCAGCTGGCCGGCGGGGCAGAATGTGTTTTATGGCCTCGGTCTGTTTCTAGGCGGTTGAAAACTGTTGGGCAAAGTCTTCAACCGCACCGCCGAAGAGGCCGGCCTGGGACAAGGGGGCGTTAAGCAGACGGGTCCGCTCCGCGTCCCGCATGTCAGCCAGGTTCAGCCAGAGATGTCTCTCCTGGACCACGGCTGTGGACATCACCAGACCCAGGGAGCGCGCGGTAACCTTCGTCGCCCGGAGAGCAAGGTTGGTCGCGGCGCGCAGCTCATTGAAGAGCCCTGGGTCTGTCCTACCCTCGTGCATGTCTCTGAGCATCTGGGCCTGGTAGACCTGCAGAGTGGCCATAGCATGCAGTGACGCAGCCGCCTGTCCCGCCGCTCTGTAAGACTTCGCCACCAAGGTCGACGAAAATCTACAGGCTTTGGATGGGTGCTTAGGCTCGCCACGAGAAGAAGCACTCTGAGGACATAGTTGCATGGCAACAGAGCGTTCAACCGGGGGGAGCCCAGTGTACCTACGGGCGGCTGCATCATCGAGGGGAGGAAAGGCGGATGAGACCAACGAGCGGTCACGGGAAGACAACGGGGTCTTCCAGGACTTCGAGATCTCATCATGCACATCCGGGAAGAAAGGTATTGGGGTTTGCCGAGGACGAGGGTCGGCGGCCTTACCCAAAAACCAATCGTCCATCCGCGAGCGCTCAGGACAGGGTGGAGGCCTCCACTCAAGCCCGATGCTCGCGGCTGCCCGGGAAAGCATGGCCGTCATCTCCGGATCAGACTCGAGCACAGCCGTATGCACACCGGAAGGTGGCAGCTGTGACGAGCCCTCACTTCCAGAAGAATCAAACCCACCTTGTGATGCAGCAACAGACATGGCATCATCCTCTGTAGCTTCAACCGAAACACGCGGGCCACCAGAGGGTAGACCCGCGGGAATCGGCAGTTCACTAGCGGGCACCGTCATTGAAGAGGGGGGCTGGGGTCGCGGACACATAGTCGGCGCCTTGTTCCAGACCGTCACCCTCAGGTCATCCTGGCCACCAGCCGCAGGGCGGGGGGTGGATGAGGGGACTCTCACTCTTGCGAGTTCACCGAGTCTCGACCGTAATGACGCGATGGTCATGTTCCCACAGAGAAAACATGAGTCATCCACGAGCGCTGCTCTAGCATGATCAATGCCCAAACATACTATGCAACGCTCGTGCCCATCAGAGTCCGATACCAATCTGCCGCAACCAGGAGTACACGGGCGAGGCATCTTTAAAAAGACGTGCCGCGTGTAAGCTCTTTTAGTGAGAAAACTCAAGTGTTGAAGCGCCCGGGGAGAAACGCGCCGACTGGCAAATCACTGCAGCAGATCAGCAGGAAGCACGCTCTCGCCGTAGATCGTCGTCACACCAACACTCGAGGCACTCGTTCGTGAAGCTGACAATTCAGAGATGGCTTGTGGAGAGAAGAATAAACTTGGCTCCGAAGCGAAAACATAAACTGCTGTTGCGGACTTCCTCCTTTTATACCCACGAGGTGGGGCGGAGTTACGTCATGCAAATTCCGCAGACCCATGGCATTTCTTTGCCATAGGCTCGTTTTGTAATACTCGAAGCTGATAGGCGTTCTAAGCGAAACCCCATTCGTCGTCATCCGACGTAACTCGGAGTGACAACGAAAGGGAACTGTGATCATAAAGTGACAATGTATTGCAAACAAATCAGAACCAAATACATATTATGTACAAGTTTTATTAACTAAATATAGATATTTATATGAATATAAATAAACTAAACAACATACACACATGAATACATCAATAGGTTAGTGATAGGATGAAATTGGAAACCGGAAGAGGGTCTATGAGAAAAACCATCAGAATTTCATTTTCACATTTCATTGAATTGAATACTTGCATTTGTAATGGCAACAATTCTTGAAGTTGTTGAAAATTGAAGTCGTTGATGGTTCCGGCAGTGTCAAGTGGAAGTTGGTTGAGCGTTCTCTTTCTCCAGGAACGCATGATTGGTTTGGTCAAGGCCTGGGACTCTGTTGAGGCCACGCCGAGTACCCAGGAGAAGTGAGGAAGTCGGAAGGATGGGTGATTGGAGTCGTTGTTGGTTGGAGTCTTTGTTCCAAAACTCCTGAGATTGTCTTTGGTTCTTTGTGAGAGAGTCTCCTCTCTTTTCCATGAGGCCGGATCTGGTTGGGATCCAGGCCTGCTGGAAGGCCTCTTGGCCCCCATGGAGGGGGGAGGGGGGGTTTCCCCGTATCACCCGAGACCGTGTTTGCGGCAGGATGGAAAACCAAGAGAGGGCGGTCACTGTTGCCTGTCTCTGATATAGTCTGAAAAAGAACCACCCCTAAGGTTTGAATGGACCTATGAGTAAGGTGACATGTCCAAGAGGGGAAGCGGCTCTTAGTTGATTTATGGTCTTTGTCCCCAGCGTGCTTAGACTGTTCATTCAAGCTCAAATAGACATAACAAATTCAAATTGCATTCTAAGAGAAGGTGATGTACATCAAAGTATGTGTCATTAAATGAGGATTAATTAGGTAGGAAGAATGATACAGGTGAAGTTATATTGACCGTTGGGTGGTTGTGCAACCACATACACCCCAAACATACCATGTTGTTATACCTAATAGTACACGAGACAGTAAATCATCACGGTTTCTGTGAGGCATGTTCCTTCATAGATCAGAGTAATACCGCAAAGTTTATTTAATTAAAGATTGTCTCTCTCTCTTGAGCATGTGGCGCATGTGGCCACATTCCTTTGAGGTCGTAAAAGTCTGTTATCAGTCTTAAAGTGTTCTGTAACCGGACACCCGGCTGACAAAGTAACTTCATTTGTGAGGTTAGTTTTGGGGGGGGAGTTTCATAGACCTTTATATTGATTAAATATAGTGAATGTGAATAATTAGTGTGTGTCTGAATGGTCCAGACCCTACACGTAATACATTTACCTGACACAATAAATTGTAAACATTTGATTTTATTCTAATCGAGTCTGACATTATTTTCAGTAAAGAGTTAAAAAAGAATAGTCAAACATTCGCTCACACTTAATGATGCACAGATATCATTAAAACCTTTTTCATTTATGGAGTCAGATGAAATAACGAGTTAATACATATGAGAAAATGTATTTCATTTAATCATATTACTCTGCCATGCGGAAAGACAGTAACGTGCAAAGACCTTCACCCACTGGGCCATCGTTAATTTGGCATGAAACCATTGTTTCATGGAAAAAAATAAAAACTAATTTCATATATATATATTGTCTTTCAATAATTCAAGCACTTTTCAAGTACCTCCATAAATATGGCTGTTTTCAAGGGTTTTCCAGGGCTTAAATTTCAAAAAGTCAAATTCAAGTACTTCAAGCACTTTAACCTTGTACAAACTGTTGTTCTTTTAACACTGCTGTTCTCTGTGTAAATTAAGTAAAGATACCACAATGTTATACATAGCACTGCTATCTTTTGATGGATCAGCATGATCTGTTTTATGTAAATTACATTTACAAGTGAGATTTACAGAGTGGCATATAACAATTAACTCAAATCCACTTTCCTAAGTTTAGCTCAAACCTAATCAAACACACCTGACCAAGTTAATCAAGGTCTTCAGGATTACTAAAGCTTCAAGGGGTCCGTTCTTCGTACCTCGCTAACTCATTTAGCTGGATTTGATTGTTTGGCATGATCTTGGATTGTTTGGTTCTTTGACGCTCATCCTGGACTTGCTGTCATAGCAACAAGTGCATAAAGCTTAAACCTGCTTGCGAGCAGGCTTGTTTCATGTTAACTGGATTAGATCGCACCTTTATAAGCGGAGCGGATACGGGAAATCCTTTTAGCGCAGCGCGATAGTGTTGGCTACTTTCTGAGAGAGATATTTTTTTCTTGTGACTCGTAAGGGGGTCGTTTACAGTATTAATTTGTTGGAAACGCACATTAATATTCGACTCGTCGGAGTCGGGCTTTAACAACAGCACAAACTGTTTGCATTGCCCTAAGATTATTTGCGAGTGGCTCTTTCCTTTACACTATTGGAGATGCGGAGAACTTGATAAAAAAGGGCTGCCTGTCTTGTCATTCACGGTTTACCTGGCGCTCAAGCAGTTTTTAGGGGGGGGTTTTGTGGCATTTCCAAGGCACTTAAGACCCAAGATTGTAATGCAGTAGTTTTTTTTTTTTTTTTTTGCCAACGCAGGTCGGCTATTATAATTTTTGATGAAGATCATTCAAGCGTGACCATGCCGATTATACCTTACACTATGTCCCTCTGGCTTCACTAACGTGATTGGTGGCATAGACTGCACACATGTTCCCATCAAGGTCTCAATGAAGGGAATTTTGTGAACAGAAAGGGGGTTCACAATGTAAATGTGCAGCCAAGTTACTATTGCGATTCTTAATATTCCAGATTAGTAATATTATATTGTAGCAAGGCTCAGTTGTTATGGGAAGAAGGAAGCGAGAACCGGCGAACATTCAAAAACATTAATAATAAAATAAAACAAATACAAAAAACAAAAGTCTCCCAGCAGCCCCTCGCGGACGACTGCTGGCTACACAAAACACAACATAAAATCAGGCCTGTTCCTCTCTCGATCATCCACGTCGTCACTCCTCCTTTATGCTTCCGCTCCTCCGTGAGAGATGCGAGACCGGTGTGCTCACAGGTGTTGCTCATTAACACTCGCACCACAGGCCTCGTCCTGTTCGCCACATATATCAAATTTAAAACAAGGGCAGTTGACTGACTAAAATCTCTTAGATGGTGTGTGACTATGTTCCATATCACAAATGTGAAAGCAAAATGGCCAGGATCTGTGCATGACTCAAGAATTTTTAGAGATTCACATTTATGCACATGACCCCATTCCCTGACCCAAACCCCAGACCAGTTACAATGCAGCTCTGGCCAGGACAAGGACACACAATGAAATGAACTTTGGACAACTAAAGGGAAGATTTCAATGTCTGAAAATCTGAGGGTTGCACCTGACAGGGCCTGTGACATTGTTGCATGTGCCATATTACACAACATTGCCAACATCAGGAAAAATAAAAATAAAATGTTTCATTAATTGTTTAATAAAAGACAAGACAAATATGCTTAGCTCCTTGAGTTTTATTTAAATTGTTCTTTGTAAAGAAAAGCCAGTGATCAAGTCATCTTTTGCCTGCAATAAGAGATATTATGTAAGGTCCACAATAGCACTCTGTGTGAAATAGTGTATTAGCACTTACGCTGAAGTTCTGTTTCATTCTTACTGACCACCAGAGGCAGTGTAAACACTATGGATTATCGCAGGGCCAGCTAGATAGGTCGAGAGAATATACCAACAAAGTCACGTGGCGTGACGTATGCTGAGCCCTGGAGGGTAAAAGCTACAGTAGCTCAGCACTCTACCTCTTTCGCTTTCTCGTCTGGTTGAGATAGGTTGTATTTGGTTGAGTGATTATTCGCGCTGTCAAGTGCAGCTTACAAGAAAAGCGAGATTCTTCCTCACAAGCTGTGACAGTGCGTGTCTACACTATTCAAGGATTTGGATTATATTTTGATGAGTTTATATTGTTTCGTCGGTAACACTGTAACCAACTCCCTACTATACCTAGGTAAAGGCTACACAAAAGAAAGGGGTTCTACCTATTGAAAATTGTCTGTTACAAATCACATTAGAATCTTCAGGTCATGAGAGAACCATCGGACTTATTTAATGCTGCTTAACTACACAGTGAAATGAAAAAACCCCATCAAAAATAGCCATATGAATTAACAAAACATTGAAAAGAAACCAAAAGAAAACACAAAAAAAATATACATTGACAATCATAAGCAGCTTGTTTCACTCTCAGATGGACACAATAGTAACATTCCAATATTACCCATTCCTTTAAATACTCCTCAATTCCATAGACAACATTACTTAGGTGATCACATAAAGCATGACTTATCTGTTAGAGTCCATAGGTGCATGAAAGACCTAGGCCAAGTCTCTGCTGAAATTGGTTCGAAAAGTCTGAGTCCAAGCAATAGCAGTAGAATAAATCCAATCCAAAAATGGTGCATGGAAATAATCAGTATCCACTTTCATCCAGTCCCTTCATTCATTTTTTGCAAGTAGCCACCTTTCTCATTCCTGCAGGTGTTTTCTACAGACTCCAAACAAAGAGGATATAAATACTCTTTCAATGTTTAGCAATATGTCAAAACATCACATGTCAAGCATAAAATACATTCACTTAACATTGTGTCCCGTCAGTAGTGGAGGCCCTCAAACAGTTAAATCAACATCCCCCCATAGCACCTGTTCTCCCTACTTCTACTCTCCCTCTTTTAAAGAAACCACGTTCTAGCGACAATATTCTCCCCGGTGACCCCTAGTGGCCGGGAGAAAATTACACCCTGTAATAGTGGAACTGTTACATACTCCCCTATTTACTGGAAGAGTTAACTCCCCCATAATAAGACTTAAGGTTCTGTACATGAATTGTGTCAAAAACCAAGGGAGTGTCAACAAATGAAATGGAATAATTTACAAAACCCAACCTTTTACACACTTTAGCTGGACCTGTCCACTAGGCTGCCAACTTGGCCATATAACCTTCCTCAGCTCTGGACACAGGATGAGTTTTCACCCAGACCAAATCTCCTTCTTTAAAATCTTGCACCTTCCTCTTCAGGTCATAGAATCGTTTCTGCTTTTGTTGGGCAATTTCTACATTCTCTCTTACAAGTTCTATCAACTCTTGCTGTCTTTCAAGCAGCTCATAGGTTTGACTATCAGGCTTTGGAGGAGTTGGAATGGCCCTTTCTAGAGGTCCTTTCAGAGAACGTCCCAAAGCAATCTGGGCTGGAGTAAAACCTGTACTCTCTTGCCAAGCAGAATTAATGGCAAATCGAAATTCAGGAAGCCATCGATCCCATTGCCGATGATGATCTCCTACATAGGAAGCCATCATGGTTTTCAAAGTGCGATTTATCCTTTCTGTAAGATTGGTCTGTGGGTGATACGCAGTCGTGAGTTTTCGAACCACTCCCCATTGCTTACAGACTAGGGTTATGAGGAGTGAGGTGAATTGCACTCCTCGATCCGACACCAGGTAGACAGGAGTACCCCATCGGGTGAAGATCTCCTCAACTAGGATCTTGGCTATTTGCGGAGCTTTAGCTGTCCGTAATGGGAACAGCTCCACCCATTTAGAACAATAATCCACCACCACCAAGAGGTACTCGTGTTGCTTTGCACTCTTTGGGAAAGGTCCCATTAGATCCACTCCCAGCATGTAACCAGGTTCGACCACCGGTGTTGACTGAAGCAGTCCAGATAATTTGGAAATGGATGGCTTATATTTTTGGCATACCTGACACTCCTTACAGTAGTTCCAGATGTCCTTTCGAATGCTAGGCCAATAGGCAACTTCAAGAAGCCTAATGAGAGTTTTTAACTTTCCTAAATGGCCACTCAGAGGACTATCATGGGTGAATTTCAACAATTCTTTCCGATGGCCTTTTGGTATGATTAACTGAAACTTCTGCCCATGCTGTTTAGTTGGTACACTACGGAAGAGATAGCCATTTACCATAGTGTAGTGGATTTGCTTAGGGTCACGTCCCTCTACCGCAGGTACTTTGGCTATCAACTCCTTTACCTCAGGGTCCTCCTGTTGGGCCTCTGCTAATTCATTCCATTCAACCCGCAGGTCAATGGAATTCTCAGACATCCGAGAAGCTCTACATACTGCAAGCACGCCTGTAGGATTAGTTTCTTCATTGCTTCTAGACAAAGCATCAGGCACAACACTACATTTCCCTTTGCGGTATTTTACTTCGAAATCAAAGCCTTGAAGTCGAATAGTCCAGCGGGTTAAGCGTGAGGAGGGCTTGGGATGATTGAACACCCATGATAATGCTGCATGATCAGTGATGACTTCAAATCGCTGCCCCTCAAGGTAAGGCCTCCATTTCTCCACTGCCCAAACAACAGCAAGACACTCCTTCTCTGACACTGAATAATCTTTTTCAGCGCCTCGAAGCAATCTGGAGGCATAGGCGATCACAATTTCTTGGTCATTTTCCTCTTGCGTCAACACAGCTCCTAGCCCCACTTGGCTTGCATCCGTCTGTACTTTAAAGGATTTATTAAAATCAGGGGGGGTCAACACAGGAGATTCCGGCAATGCCAGCTTTAAATCACTAAAAGGCTTCTGGCAGTTTTCGGACCAAATCCAAGTAGATCCTTTTTTCTTTAAAGCATGTAATGGTGAAGCTCTTTCAGCAAAGTGAGGGATGTAACGATGGTACCAGCCGGCTAGGCCTAAGAATCTCTGCACTTCTTTGAGGGATTGTGGAACTGGAAATTCCCTGACAGATTTAACCTTCTCGGGATCTGTCTTCACCCCATTGGCTGACACAACATGTCCCAAAAACACCAGAGAACGTTGGAACAAATTACACTTCTTCAGGTTAAGCGTTAATCCGGCTTCCTGAAGACTACTGAAAACTTGGGAGAGGTGTACAAGATGTTCAGCTTCATTTCTGGAATATACCACGATATCATCGATATAAACAAAGCAATGTTTCCCTTTAAAGTCTTTCAGCACTATTTCCATAAGTCTTTGAAAGGAGGCAGCAGCGTTTTTGAGGCCAAACGGAAGCCGTAGAAATTCATAGAACCCCGAAGAGGTAACAAATGCTGTCTTAGGAATGCTGTTAGACTCCATATCCACCTGCCAGTATCCACCTTTCAAATCCAAGGTACTGAACACTGAGGCTCCATGTAATGCCTCAAGGATTTCCAAGATTTGAGGCATGGGATAACAGTCTAAGTAAGTCTTGGCATTAAGGCCGCGGTAATCAACACAGAACCTTGTACCACCATCTTTCTTCGGCACAAGTACCACCGGCGATGCCCAAGGAGAAACAGATGGTCTAATAATGCCTTTAGACAACATCTCTTGTATTTCTTGTTCAATCACCAGTTGTTTATCCCTTGAAACTCTATATGGTCTCTTCCTAACAGGTACCTCGTTGTGGGTAATGATGGAATGCTTAACTATCTTGGTATGCCCAATGTCAGAGGTACATACAGATGGCCACTCTTTCATCATTCTCTGTAGCATTGCCTTGTTTTCAGAGCTGGTATCTGCTGCTTGCACAAGTTGTTGAACCAATTGGTTCGATTCTGTTGACTGGGGAAGGGAAGGTACTAAAAGATCGGGAAATACTGCAAGGTAGAAAAGCAGATGAGGTAAAGGAGCTTCATTAGAACAGAAAGAATGACTCCTAGCTTCACCCCCGTTCTGGGAAGGCAGGATGTACACCTCTTTGGAGAAATCTAATATAATTCCAGAAGACATTATAAAATCCATCCCCAGGATCAATGGCAAAGTCAGATCATCATTTTTCATTACATACAAGGTGACAGCAAATCTTTGTCCATATGCTTCACACTCCCAGTCTGATCGTCCCAATGCAACTTGCACTTGCCCATTGGCCAACTGGAATGTCTGTCCATCACTTGGCTTCCACTTCTCTTTTGACTCCAACTGTCTCCAAAAGGATTCCTGGATCAAGGAGAAAGTACTTCCGGTGTCCAACATGGCATGAAGATACCGACCTCTCAGAAGTACAGGCAAGGAAATCATTTTCAGCTGAGGTTTATTAGACAGAGGTTCAAGTGATGTTGGTTGTGCGGTATTGGCAGTAGCCAAGAATGCCTGTGTGTGTTCACCCCGTATGTGCTTGCTCTTGTTCCTTTGTGATTCTGCATTAATATTACCCCAGTATTTCCTTGACTCTTCAAAGTCTCTCTCGATTTGGGATCCAATTCTCACCAACTCGCCCACATCCTTTACTGTTCTTCGAAGTAAACTAGCGAGCCTTGGATTACAATTTCGTAGAATAGCCGTCACAATTTCATTTTCTCTCATATCGTTTCTATATCTAAGGCATAGCGCTCGATACTGATAAGCAAAGTCACGGATATTCTCATGAGATCCCTGTCTCCTTTCTCTCAGACATCTTTCCGCCTCTGCCTCGTAATCCTCTGCTAGAAATGACTTCAGAAACTCTTTTTTAAATTTCTCCCAGGAGTTCACATTTCTTCTTTCCGCCATCCACCAAGCTTTGGCAGTACCTTTTAGCACAGACGAGAGGGTAGCAAACAACTCTGTATCGCATAGATGATGTAAAGATAAATATTCTTCACACTTTTCAATATACGTGATTGGGTCATCTGTGTCATCTACCCCAAAACGTGGAAACTCAAGGTTTACAGGAGATCGATGGGAAATACATGAAGTGCTGGATGAAAAGGGTACATGTGTTCCTTGTAACTGATATGTTCTGTTAATAGCTTGAGAGCCTGTAATGTTGGAGTGAGAATACGGTACATGGGCCACAGGGGAAGAAGCTGGAGGCGTGCAAGCAGCGATTTTCCTATCGATTTGAGCATCACGCCGTTTAAGACAATCCACCATGGACTTTCCCATTTCTTGAATGCTCAATTCTAGATCCTTCTGGACACGTTCATATGTTCTGCTTAACTGATAACTTAACTTATCTTCTGCTGCTCTACATCTGGCTTCCAACTGCTCGCTGTTAATGCAGGCACCTACTTTCTGCCTACAATTTTCCAACTGTTCTTCCAATGTGGTGAGATTTTTGGTGAAACTTTCCACAAAATCCTTAGGAAGAATTCCACCCTCAGCTTTCATCTCTGACGGTGATGGAGGTGGTGGAAAAAAATCATCCTCTTCTTCTGCTTCACTATCACCCTCATCTATTTTCTGTTCACTCTCCGAACTTACATACATCTCACTGAAGGTATTTATAAGTTCCCTCATTGGCTCTCTTAGGGTAGTGAATGCACCAGCTGAAAAATCTGGTCTAGGCTCAAACTCATCCTCTGAATCATCCGGTATAGCAGCCATCCTCATTAACCATCTGTGTGTATCAATGTTAGAGGCTTTCAAAATAAATTCAAATAATTAGTCCCATCTGGGGTGCCATTTATGTAACCAACTCCCTACTATACCTAGGTAAAGGCTACACAAAAGAAAGGGGTTCTACCTATTGAAATTTGTCTGTTACAAATCACATTAGAATCTTCAGGTCATGAGAGAACCATCTGACTTATTTAATGCTGCTTAACTACACAGTGAAATGAAAAAACCCCATCAAAAATAGCCATATGAATTAACAAAACATTGAAAAGAAACCAAAAGAAAACACAAAAAAATATACATTGACAATCATAAGCAGCTTGTTTCACTCTCAGATGGACACAATAGTAACATTCCAATATTACCCTTTCCTTTAAATACTCCTCAATTCCATAGACAACATTACTTAGGTGATCACATAAAGCATGACTTATCTGTTAGAGTCCATAGGTGCATGAAAGACCTAGGCCAAGTCTCTGCTGAAATTGGTTCGAAAAGTCTGAGTCCAAGCAATAGCAGTAGAATAAATCCAATCCAAAAATGGTGCATGGAAATAATCAGTATCCACTTTCATCCAGTCCCTTCATTCATTTTTTGCATGTAGCCACCTTTCTCATTCCTGCAGGTGTTTTCTACAGACTCCAAACAAAGAGGATATAAATACTCTTTCAATGTTTAGCAATATGTCAAAACATCACATGTCAAGCATAAAATACATTCACTTAACATTGTGTCCCGTCAGTAGTGGAGGCCCTCAAACAGTTAAATCAACATCCCCCCATAGCACCTGTTCTCCCTACTTCTACTCTCCCTCTTTTAAAGAAACCACGTTCTAGCGACAACATTCTCTCCGGTGACCCCTAGTGGCCGGGAGAAAATTACACCCTGTAATAGTGGAACTGTTACAACACTGTGCCTCTCGGTGCAATCCGGTGGCTTGTGTTTTTCCGCGCCTATGAGTTAACGGTCTCCCGTTGACATATCTACTTAAGAGTGTTTTTTTCTCGAATCCATGTTACACTTTTTGTCCCTCGGTTCAATCCGCCGGTCATTTTAGAATATTTTTTATATGTTTCGTGAGATATTTGTTGGTATTATCTATCGGTTCACCCGAGGTAATCGTTTTATTTTTTCTATTTTTCATCCCGCTTAACTTAACCTGTTATTAGCGAGTAACTATGGCTCACAGCTCGATCGCCACTGGTTTTCCACTGACATGTAAGCTGTGCCCTAATAATCTTCTCCCTGACGACGGTCATGACATCTGCCCGTCGTGTTTGGGTATTCAACATCTGCGAGAGGCTCTCACGGACCCGTGCATGCACTGCAGCCTTTTGCCTATGTCGGAACGACATTCCACTCGGAAGCGCAGGGCGTCGGCGGCAGCGGCAGCTGGTGCTCCCCTCCCAGCTAAGAAGGCCAAATCGCGAGATGATGAACATTCACATGTTGAGAAAAGTTCACTTTCTATGACGGTGTCGGTGCTTTCTTCAGAGATGGCAGAGCTGAAACGCCTGCTTCACTTGCTTCAGCCTGCCACATCTACTACACCTGTGAGGACACAAGAGGATGAGAATGTTCAGAATCAGGGAGCTGGGGAAAAGTCACTTGATTCCCCTTGTTTTTCTCATCGTTCAGAGTTTGATGTGCTTTCTACAAGTGCTTCAGATTAATTTTTTCATGATCATGGGGATACTATGGATGTTGCTGCGCAGCCATCACCTCAGGCTGTTTTCACTGGTTACTCAGCAGCGGAGGGGTCTAGTGGGGGATCAGTTCAGTCGTTTGGACAAGCCCAGTACTCCTCCGATGATACTTTGGCTGTGCTTCGAATGGCAGCTGCTCGTCTGAGACTTGATGAGTCACCTGTCCAATCTGCCCAAACGAATGTGTTTTTCAGACAGACCACAGCTACAACTTATTTTGCCATGCCACCATGTAAGGATTTTGTGGTTGAATTCTCAAATGCTCTCACTGGTTCTGGTCCGCCTAAGCAGGGCTCAAAACTGCAAACTGCTCTGTTGGCAACAGGCCATGTGACCCGCGAACTGGATAGTCTTACAGCCACACTTCTGGCAGCCCGCCGCCAAGTGTGGCTTGCTCAAGCACGACTGTCGGAGGACTGTAAGAAAATCTTGAGAGATCTTCCTTTTGTTCCCGGGAATCTTTTTGGTCCAAATGTTCCGGAACTATTGGAAAATAGGGTAAAGCTGTCTGAAGCCACTCGTTAATTGACACAGGTGCAGCGCAACCCTACCTTTAGGATGCCAGCGGTTCAGACCCGACATCACTATGCCACATCGGAACAACGTTTCCGCCGGCACGCTGCACCCCAGTCACAGCCCCCTCAAAGACCTCGTGTTCCTGAAGATGCAAGAGTTTTTCGCCCACCTCATCGACAGTTTCCGGGAGGACCCCGTCAGCGTCCCCCCGCGGCCACTAAAAATCGCACACATAAAGCCGGAGACAGTCAGGCTAGCGGTCGATCGTTTTTCTATAGATCAACTGGAGTACTGGAGATCCAACACAGCAGACCCCTGGGTGTTTGCGACTCTGAGCAGGGGATATACTCTACAGTTTTGATGCCGGCCTCCCAGATTTTCAAGAATTGTTCCTACGATTGTCAGAGATGCGGTTCGCGCAGTGGCTCTCTCTTTGGAAATTTGTTCACTGTTAGAAAAGGGAGCCATAGAAAAAGTTCATCCCCTCGTTCAGAGAGACGGGTTCTATTCAACGTATTTTCTTGTTCCAAAGAAGGACGGTGGTTTCCGCCCAATTCTCGATTTGAGGCTTCTGAATTTGTTCCTGAAGCTCCTTCCTTTTCGAATGCTGCGCACAGCCGATGTTCTCCGGTCTGTAACAGCAGACGATTGGTTTGTAAGTGTTGACCTGAAAGATGCGTACTTTTACGTCCCAATTGCTGTACATCACAGAAAGTTTCTGCGTTTCAGTTTCCTGAATCAAGCTTACCAGTTCAAAGTGCTACCCTTCAGCCTTTCCCTTGATCCTCGCGTCTTCACAAGATGTGTGAGCGCAGCTCTGTCTCCTCTTTGGATGATAAGTATGCGTATTCTTCCTTATTTGGACGACTGGCTTCTCTGTACCTCCACAGAGTGGCAGGCCGTACAAGACTCCAGACTGCTTTTGGGACATGTGCAGAAGCTGGGGTTTTCAAGTACATCCAGGAGAATGGAGGCTTCATCCAGATGTAGTGCAGGGAATCTAGCTACGGTTTGGAAGAGCAGAAGTGGATCTTTTTGCTTCATAGATGACCACCCACTGTCACTTATGGTTCACAAGGACAGAAGTGTCCAGCCCCCTGGGCCTGGATGCGCTATCTCACGAATGGCCGAACTGCCTGCTATATGCGTTTCCACCTATCCCTCTGTTATGGGAGACGTTGCACAGGATTGTTACTTGTGGCACCAAGATGGCCAGCCAGACCGTGGTTTCCTTTGTTACTGAGACTTCTGACAGGCAATCCATGGAAGCTTTCTCCCAGGAAGGACTTCCTCTCCCAGCTGGAGGCCAGTGTCTGGCACCCGGACCCGGCTCGTCTGCAGCTTTGGGTCTGGCCATTGGGTTAAATCCTTCCCTGGAGCATTGTGACCCTGCGGTTATTCACACCATCTCTAATGCTAAGGCTTCTTCCACACGACAGATTTATGCTTCCCGTTGGAAGCTATTTTCTGCATGGTGTGAGGAACGGGGGCTCGATCCTGCAACATGCGACATTCCGAGCATCTTAAGCTTCCTTCAACGTTTACTGGAGGAAGGAAAAGCAGCTTCCACGTTGAAAGTGTACGTTGCTGCAATTTCTGCATATCATGTTCCAGTTGGTGGCTCTTCTCTTGGCTCTCACAGTCTTGTCTGCAGTTTTCTGAAGGGTGCGCGCCGTCTGAACCCTGCTCGTAATCCTCATTTCCCTGTGTGGGATTTGTCGGTCGTGCTTGCATTCCTGTGCTCACCCCAGTTTGAGCCCTTGCAAAGCATTGACAGTAAATGGTTGTCCTTGAAGACTTCTTTTTTGTTAGCTATTGCTACTGCGAAACAAGTCAGTGAGTTGCACACGTTGTCTGTTAGTGAACTATGCTTGCGTTGGTTACCGGATGACTCCGGGGTGGTTCTACAACCCAATCCTTCCTTTCTTCCGAAGGTTCTTCTTCCTCAGTTCATAAATCAGCACATTGAACTGGCCTCTTTTCAGACTTCTTCAGCGTCTGATTCAAGTGCCCAACTTTTGTGTCCTGTTCGGGCCTTGAAGTGTTATGTGAACTCTACTGTTCAATTTAGACAGTCAGACCAGTTATTTGTCTGCCATGGTGGTGTGAAGAAAGGTGCTCCAGTGTCGAAGCAGAGGTTGTCAAACTTGATAGTAGAGACCATTACGTTGGCTTACAAGGCAGCAGGGAGACCACTGCCCTGGAGACTAACTTGCCATTCCACTAGGGCCATCTCATCTTCATGGGCTGTTTTTAGAGGAGTTTCCCTGGTGGATATCTGCACTGCTGCTACCTGGGCTTCTGCATGCACGTTTGCCCGGTTTTATAAGGTCAACGTTGCTGCTCAGCATGCCGTTAGTTCTGCGGTTCTTCTGGAGCAGCCTTAATTTCATCAGGTGGGTGGCATTCCTCATGACTATGTTGGTATGTGTCATCCATATTGTTTACACTGCCTCTGGCTGTCAGTAAGAATGAAACAGAACGCTAGTTATGCATGTAACTGTGGTTCTGTGAATTTTGAATGACCGCCAGAGTTCTCAGTCACTCGGAATGCGCAAGAAAGGCATACCGAGGTAGAGTGCTGAGCTACTATAGCTTTTACCCTCCAGGGCTCAGCATACGTCACACCACGTGACTTTGTTGGTATATTCTTTCGACATATCTAGCTGGCGCTGCGATACTCCATAGTGTTTACACTGCCTCTGGCGGTCATCCAGAATTCACAGAACCACAGTTACATGCGTAACTAGTGTTTCTTTTGAAGCAACTCTATCTCTAGTGCCATTTATTTTAAGTTGTCAAGTTCTATTTCTCCCCTAATTTTTGTTTTTTTCAAAATACTCTATTTTATGTTGAAGACTCCTATTATGTAGGGAACGAATATGTTTGTGAGATGTTTGTGTCACACATGCCTCATGCAACAAATAAAAAGGAAAAGTTGGCTATACACTGCCCACCTCTGTATGTCTCCTCTGTGCAGACTCTTCTGTAGGCCTTTCTGTAGATGTGGAATCCTGCAACTCATATTGCAGTCAGAAATAATAGGCACACAAGTATAAATTAAGTAAAGTTATTTATGCACTTGCAGTTAGTCTACTTCATCCAAAGGACAGTCATCTGAGAAGGTTTTTTAACTGTCCAGTGCAATGGAAACAAATGGGTATTACAAAGTCTTATACTTTCTTTTGTTTTGATGTAAAGTTAGAAAAAGTCCACTTACTGCAATATTTCAGCCACCACTCTCTTGGGAACAGATAAAAGTGTTGGTGCAAAACTGCATAAAAGAGAAAAAACACAATGTCATTACAATGAACTACAGTGGGGAAAAAATTTGATCAATAACTCATGGCAAAATATTTTTTACATTAATTTAAAAAAATAGTTGATCAGTTTTCACTTTCACAAGTCAAAGCAATTTATCATTACTTAAGATTTAACAGTTGAAATGACTATACCAGCCATTTGGATTAGGCCTACTTAATTTAATGCAGCAACAAATAATTTTACAGTGTACTAAGAGAATTTAAATCTCATTTAAAGAAGGAGTTGCTGCTACTGGTCCCTGGATGTGGGTCTGAAAGAGCTGAACGCAGGGATGCCCTTCAGGTCAATTCACATTCAACCCAAGGGCCAGCTCTTCTGCCAGGGTGACGGAGCACCGTTTTTTTTTTTTTTTTTTTTTTTTTCAACCTTTTTTTTGGTTGCTTTTATAAACAGACAACCATTTATTTAACAGTGCCCTTTTAAAAGAGTCCAGTAGGCCTATAAGTAGGCCTAGTAAAAATTACCATTATGTAGAATATTTGTCAGGTTGTGTGCAGGTAGCTGAAGACGAGGATGCAGGAACTTCAAAGTAGTTGATTTATTTACAAAATTAACTTCAGGAACATACAGGAACAAAATAACAAACTCCAGGAATTCAATAACACAACCATACAAGGATGACGACCAACAAACACTGAGGGAAAACACAGGGCTTAAAAGAACTGGGACTAATGGAATAATTAACTGAACACAGGTGAAGAAACTGAACACAAACGAGGAGCGGCAAAAACTAACAGGACTAAACCAAAATCACAAAGACAGGGGGAAACCAGATCACAAAATAGAACTTAAACACATTGAAAAATGACAGTACCTCCCCCCTCCCCGAAGGCGCGTCCTCGCGCCGTATAACATCCAAAGGGGTGGGAGGGTGGGCGCCCTGGAGGCTAACGAGGGCGTGGTGTTACAGGAACAGGAAGCCTCCAGGGTGGAGCTGGTAGCTCGGGGAACCGGGCTGGAACAGGCTGTGGACGTGGCCACGGCGGAGCTGGCTGTAGGCGTGACCAGGGCGGAGCTGTCGGACCCTCTGGCGTCCAGGGCGGAGCTATCGGACCCTCGGGCGTCTAGGGCGGAGCTGTCGGACCCTCGGGCGTCCAGGGCGGAGCTGTCGGACCCTTGGGCGTCCAGGGCGGAGCTGTCGGACCCTCGGGCGTCCAGGGCGGAGCTGTCGGACCCTCGGGCGTCCAGGGCGGAGCTGTCGGACCCTCGGGCGTCCAGGGCGGAGCTGTCGGACCCTCGGGCGTCCATGGTGGTGAGGACCCTTCGGGTGGCCATGGCGGTGAGGACCCTTCGGGTGGCCATGGCGGTGAGGACAACATTTTTTTGGGGAAAGTGACTCTGGGCTGGACAGGACTGGTGCAGGATCAGTGGGCTCTGGTGCATCTGGTGCAGGATCAGTGGGCTCTGGTGCAGGATCAACGGACTCTGGCGCAGGATCAACGGACTCTGGCGCAGGATCAACGGACTCTGGCGCAGGATCAACGGACTCTGGCGCAGGATCAACGGACTCTGGCGCAGGATCAACGGACTCTGGCGCAGGACTGGACGGGACCAGCACATCATGGGACTCGGAACTGGACGGGGTCAGCACATCATGGGACTCGGAACTGGACGGGGCCAGCACATCATGGGATTCGGAACTGGACGGGGCCAGCACATCATGGGACTCGAAACTGGACGGGACCCAGCACATCATGGGATTCGGAACTGGACGGGGCCAGCACATCATGGGACTCGGAACCGGACTCATGGGCCAGAGCTGATGTGTGTGTAGCCCACACACACAGAGTCGCCGCAGACATCACAATCAGCGTTGTGTCTTCTCGTGTGGACTCACGTGTGGTGTGCTCAGTCTCTGGCGGGCAGGTGATTGGCTCCGGTTCTGGCGAACAGGCGACGGGCTCAGGCACTTGCTCGAAGACTGGCTCAGGCTCTTGCTCGAAGACTGGCTCTGGCTCTTGCTCGAAGACTGGCTCTGGCTCTGGGGCAGCAGACACGGGCTCCGGCGCTGGCGGGCATGCAATGGTCTCAGGCGCTGACGGGCAGGCAACGGGCTCGACTGGGTAGGCACAATGCGCAGGTTTGGCAAAAGCAGCACACTTGTGGGCCCCACGGACAGACATAATGGCTGGATCAAACATTTTCAAAGCCAGATCAGCGCTATTCGACACCAGCTTCCGTGACCTAGGCCAGGTGCTCTCAGCTACGGGTCCGGAGCAGCGATGGACCGTTTCCTTTCCAGGCCTGGTTGGACTGACTGGATGCCTGGGTATGGCTGGGCTGGAGAGACGGGCAGACTTGGGATTGGAGATAGCCCAGGTGGGGATAAAGCTATCCCAACATGTGGCAATTGCATCCCTCCAGTCCATCCCAGTGACGTCAGGTAACGGTCGTGGGTCGATATACTGGACTGCGATCTTGTAACACCATATGATGGTGTCTTCTCCCTGGGTACTGTCCGCCACCAGCAAACAAAACTTGCCCGTGAATTCAATCAGATCACGGCTGTTCATGGCCAAAGCTGCGATCTGATCCCAACTCATCCTGATGCCGAAGGGACAGGGTTGGAGCTTTTACTGTTTTTTGAGGGTTTGGTCGTTCTGTCAGGTTGTGTGCAGGTAGCTGAAGACGAGGATGCAGGAGCTTCAAAGTAGTTGATTTATTTACAAAATTAACTTCAGGAACATACAGGAACAAAATAACAAACTCCAGGAATTCAATAACACAACCATACAAGGATGACGACCAACAAACACTGAGGGAAAACACAGGGCTTAAAAGAACTGGGACTAATGGGATAATTAACTGAACACAGGTGAAGAAACTGAACACAAAGAGGAGCGGGAAAAACTAACATGACTAAACCAAAATCACAAAGACAGGGGGAAACCAGATCACAAAATAGAACTTAAACACATTGAAACATGACAATATTGTTGTACTTCACTTTCATCATTTTCTAGTGTGGTGACTCTGACATGACAAAGAACAAAGTAATAATGCAATTATTAAAATTCAAAAATATATACTGTAATGAGTTATAAAAACATCAAACATGGCCACCACAAATGCATTTTATTTGCCTGCTACTTTTTGCCAGCCCTCTCTCCTGGCTTTTGCAGACTTTGTTCCCTGGCGTTTTGATTAAACATTAAAATTCAGCATAAACTTCGACTATTAGTTCTTGCTCTGCTGCGGAGAAAAACTGAGTGCGCTCTTTGGCCATGGTGAGCAGCCAATAGCAGCATTGCTGATCAATGTTTCTGCTATCGATACATATCCCCTTTTAAACCAACACATGAACGTGCAGTTATCTCAGATAACTCAATCCAGAGATACTAATCTTAAACAGCAGGTGTGTTCATTTGATCTCGGATGTTTTAAGCGACGTATGAAGAACCCCAGGTGATGTAGGGTTTAAACTAAACTCTGCAGGAACTTGCCATATAAAACGTTTTGTTACAAGTTACCTTGTCTTCAATAAATTTCATTAGCAAAAAAAAAAGGCTATTTATATGACGTTCATGCAAGGTTTTTTTTTTATTATTTTTTTTCTCCCTGAAACGTTTTATTTGGCCAACAAATTTCTGTCCGAAAACTTAGGCAGCTGACTTTTTGCAGCGCTGCCAGGCAATGACTTTTCAGGCAGCGTTTGCACATGAAGGTACCTCACAAAACTGATTTCGGACAGACTTCTGAGGCAGCGTAACAGTTTAATGATTTACAGCATAATAGAGTGAGCTTTGGTGAAAACTAAGTGAATATTTAATGACTACAATAGTAATTTCTCGCTAGAAATGAAATCATAAGTGGAAAATTTTGATAAAAAATTTACATTTACACACACTGTCGAACAGCCGTGACTTTCAGGCCCCGTTTACATGAAGGGAAAACGCAGATATTTCCCTGCGGTTTGGCCTCTCATTTACACGAAAACCCCGTTTTTATCACAGAAAACGATTAATTCTAAAAACTCCGGTCAAAGTGGAGATTTCTAAAAAAGGCCGGTTATGTGTTGCCGTGTCAACTGGGAGAAACGGGGTTTTAGGTTCTCTCTTGTCGATTCTGAGGATTCTGATTGGCTTGCATGGCTGTATCCTTCTCCCTACACTGCCGCCCATAGGTTTGGCATAGTTATGATGGCGCTCGCGGCGTATTTGTGCGGGTTGTGTGCACGATGTTATTATTGAAAATGGAGGGGGGAGAAATATTAATTTCTCTAAATACCCGGCTATGTGTAAACGTAGCCTCAGACACCATGTTTATTTTTCTAGCTCAACTGTCACAGGGGGTGCTTCTCAATATCCCTCCTCGTCTCCTCGCTCCTCTGTCCTCCATCCTATGACCCGGAAACCAATCAAGCACAGCCATCTTGAAGGACATCTCAATTCTCTAATTGCACCGCGAGGAGTCGAGGATCGAGGAGTGAGGGGGCTTTCAGAGGAGTCATGAGCGAGGATACACAGGTGTATCCTATGCAGAAGTGTTTTATTGACTAAACGTGACGCACGTATAAATTCTCCTCCCCCTTCACATCGGTCACAATAATTTGAATTTATACTTTACCCTTGCTGTTTATATAAACCACACATCTCACATATTTCAACAGGGTATCTTGCTTTATTATTATTTATTATTAATTTATTAAATAACCAAACTAAAACAGGGCAGATCCTTTGAGCGCTGCTGTGCGCTCGAGTGATCAAGTATTCCAAAGTATAAAAAAGCTTTCATTTGATTCCTCCATCCTCATTTTCTTTCCTTGCAGTCTTCCCTCACATCCTGCAGGGGGTGGAGCTGAGACGCTAGGAAAGGAAGCGAGGAAAGGAAACGAGGACGCACAAATAAGAAATGAGAAGCACCCACAGAATGGAAAGCACAGGATTGTGGAATATCAAAGGCAGTGAAGGATACTTAAAAATCGATCAAAGGGTATCTCAGGAGACAGGAAGTAACATTGCATTCGGACATTGATGCCTTCTGCCCTTGGAATGCGTACTCCAAAGGCAGAATTTATCAGATTCCGGACGCAGCCTTGGTATTCAATAAAGTTAGCACAAAACCGCTGTTTATGAAGAGCCTACAAAATTATACAGTTGAATATAAACTTTCAGAGAACATTAAGAAATAACATGTTTTTATAACTTAATGGTCATGTTAGCAAATCGTTTTTGTTGCTCAGCGCCGATCTGATATCACCGTATTTTTTTTTTCTATAGCTGTTAATCAAGTAACGTTAAACACACAAAAAACTTCAAACCTGTAAAGGATCCCGTTTTGGCCAGGAAAGTCCCGTATTTAACCCTTCTTTCCCGCCGTCCTCCCGTATTAGTATTTTCCCGTAAATCTCCCGTATTTTAACCTGCGTTATTAAAAAATAATAATACCACGGGCCCGGGTGGATTAAAAAAAACAAAAAATATTCCCAATCTGAGCTCTGTCACTAGTCTCGCGATAACTGCCACCTGCAGTAGCCTACTACAGGTACTGTGGGTACTGTAGGTGGCAGATGTCGCGAGGTTAGTGTGTGAGGTCAGATGATGAGTGACAACGCGAGAAAAAAAAAAACAGAGACTGATGATGGACGCTACGACAGAGACGGAAGACACTCCTGCCACAAAACCAAAACCCAAAATACCGCGATCAATGGGACAGCGAATTTACTTTTCTGAAGAGGAGCAGGGTAGGGGACAGTCAGGCGTTCTCTTACGAGAGGTTCTCTCGTATTGCGTAAGTTTAGCTTACCAGCGAGCGCGTCGCTGTGGCCACAGGTTCGCGCTGAGCGGCACGAGCCGCAGGAAGTGCGAGGCATCTTAAAAAAGACACTCACTGCTCTTTTAGAATGGTTTTAGCAAGGTAAAAGGATATGTCCTTTTAAGAGCAAAAACGCGCAGCTGCCGCTCACAAGCCTCACTGCCGTCACATCTGAGGATGAGGCCGAGAAACGAGCATGCGGCTAGCTCTCTTTACGTTACAAGAGAGATACCCCGCCCTCGTGTCCCCGTTCGCGCGTCATGCAGAGCCCTCTCGAGCTCTCTGCATGACCCGGATGGGCATCATCTGTGTCACATATAGGTCCCGTACGTGCCCACTACTTGTGCGAGCGCCCTCATACAAACACTGTTCCCAGTTCTGCTCGACCAACGAGCATGCGGCTAGCTCTCTTTACGTTACAAGAGAGCTACCCCGCCCTCGCGTCGCCTTTCGCGCGTCATGCAGAGCCCTCTCGAGCTCTCTGCATGACCCGGACG
Source organism: Gila orcuttii (assembly GCA_026230005.1). Lineage (NCBI taxonomy): Eukaryota > Metazoa > Chordata > Actinopteri > Cypriniformes > Leuciscidae > Gila > Gila orcuttii. Next base: position 21,168,403 of record JAPDVR010000007.1, on the reverse strand, counting down.
GGCATCAACATACGCGACGTACTGGATGCGTGGTAAGAGCAAAATTGTATACAGTTCTGCTCGACCAACGAGCACGCGGCTAGCTCTCTTTACGTTACAAGAGAGCTACCCCGCCCTTGCATCCCTGTTCGCGCGTCATGCAGAGCCCTCTCGAGCTCTCTGCATGACCCGGACGGGCTTGCGCACCGCCGTCGAAATGTCTCGCCCTGTCAGTCCCCTTAGATAAGGCTACTGCAGCGGTGTATTTGGCAGCCAACGAGCCGGTAATGCAACCCGCTCGCCTGCACACATCCGCCGTTCTCGCGGCGACCCAGAGAAATCTCAAGTGAGTATAATGTCAGGTTAAGAATGTAAGTTACGTGCCCGCTCACGAGCGCTCACGCTTACTATCAGACACATCGCCTCAGAAAAAACAAACAAAAAAAAACGCGCGTGTCCCGCTGCGGCCGGACCGCCGTCAAAGTTAATTTCCCTGTCAGTCCCCTTCAAACAGGCTACTGCAGTGATTCATTTAGCAGTCAACGAGCCGGTTTGTTCACCCTCTCGCCTGCACACAAACACCGTTTTCACGGCGACCCAGAGAAATCTCAAAAAGAGTATAATGTCTGGTCCGGCTCACGCCGTTGGTGTTTTAAGTGTAGTGAAAGTGCCCACGCCCCAGTGTTCACCCCTACACACAAGCACTTCAAATCTCGTGTCACTCACAGAGCACACTCTCATAAAGCGCAGAAAAGCCGCTCGAGTGTTGAATGTAAGAAATGTGCCCACTATCTGCCCGCTCTGTTACACGATAAAAAAAAAAAAAAAAAAAGCAGGTTATGAATGTAAGTCTCGTTCCCGCCAGAGAGCGTTCACGCTTACTAACACAAACCTCCCCCTGGGCACCGCCCGCGCGTTTAAGTGTTATCACAAAACGCAGGGCATTAATAAGACACTCCCCATCCATTACGATCGGGGCGTCAAATACACTTGTAAGTCTCGTGCCCGCGCACACGCGCTCACACTTACAGGACGCTTTTCCGCTCAGAGCGCTGCTCGCGCGTCAAAAAGTGAAAAGAAAATGTTCCCCATCCCTTATGATTGGGACATCTCACATAAATCAGCCGGTTTCGGCTTTCAGCGAGCAGCCATAGACCAGAACCGAGAGCAAGCGCGCACGCCGTCTGTGTTTTAAGTGTAGTGAAAGTGCCCACGCCCCAGTGTTCACCCCTACACACAAGCACTCTGAATCTCGTGTCACTCACGGAGCACACTCTCATAAAGCGCAGAAAGCCGCTCGAGTGTTGAATGTAAGAAATGTGTCCACAGGTCTGTGCCCACTATCTGCCCGCTCTGTTACACGATCAAAAAGCAGGTTATGAATGTAAGTCTCGTGCCCGCCAGAGAGCGTTCACGCTTGCTAACACAAACCTCCCCCCGGGCTCCGCCCGCGCGTTTAAGTGTTATCACAAAACCAAGGGCATTAATAAGACGCTCCCCATCCATTATGATCGGGGCGTCAAATACACTAAGTCTCGTGCCCGCACACACGCGCTCACGCTTACAGGAAGCTTTTCCGCCCGGAGCGCTGCTCGCGCGTGAAAGAAGAATGTTCCCCATCCCTTATGATTGGGACATCTCACATAAATCAGCCGGTTTCGGCTTTCAGCGAGCATCCATTGCCCGGAACTGAGACCACGCGCAACGAGCTTTCAGCTCAGGTTCAGTTTCACAAGCCCGCAAATGGCGGCGATCTGAACCCGGAGGCCATTCGCCCCCTAGCGGCTCACATAGCTGCGTGGGAAACTATCCCAGGGATTTCAGAATGGGTGCTAAGCACAATAAAGCAGGGCTATACACTTCAATTCATTCGCCGTCCCCCGCGCTTTCAAGCCCGGACCGCGACGATAGTGAATGCGGAAGTACCACACCTACTTCACACAGAAATAGCAAAGCTGCTGTGCAAAGGGGCTATAGAAAAGGTACCGCCTTCCCTGAGCGAGTCAGGCTTTTACAGCCGATTTTTTTGTCTCGTACCCAAGAAGGACGGAGCCTTCAGACCTATCCTAGATCTGAGACATTTGAACAAAGTGCTTGTGAAAAGACCGTTCAAAATGCTTACGACCAGGAAAATCCTCACGCACGTTCGCCCGAGGGACTGGTTTCTTTCTCTAGATCTGAAGGATGCCTATTTTCAGATTCAGATAATACCCCGTCACAGGCAATTTTTGAGATTCGCCTTCGACGGTCAGGTATATCAATACACCGTCCTGCCGTTCAGCCTGTCCCTAGCACCCCGTACATTTACGAAGTGCATGGACGTGGCGCTCGCCCCCCTGAGAAGTCAGGGGCTGCGAATAATGAACTATCTGGACGATTGGCTGATATTGGCACAGTCAGAGACAGAACTGCTATCTCACAGAACAGTGCTTCTCAGTCACCTGGAAAGCTTGGGTCTCACGGTCAACTGGACCAAGAGCTCATTACTGCCCAGCCAGTCAATTTCCTTTTTAGGAATAGAACTGGACTCGGTGACCATGACGGCTCGTTTATCGACACAGCGCGCGCCGTGTTCGCCACCTAGCCGCATCTTTCCAGAAGGGCAGCTTTCTCCCTTTGAAGACATTTCAAAGGATGTTGGGCTGTATGGCATCAGCTGCAGCGGTGCTTCAGCTGGGCCTACTGCGCATGCGCCCGCTCCAACGCTGGTTGAATGCTCGCGCGTCCCGCCGAGCCTGGGTTTCTGGCGGCCAGAAAATCAGAGTGACTCAGACCTGCATAGCGGCTCTGCAGCCCTGGTTAGTAGCCGACTGGTACCAGCAGGGAGTAATGATGGGGACCATCTCTTATGGGAAAGTCATTTCGACAGACGCGTCCAACTCGGGTTGGGGCGCTCTGTTCGAGGGCAGACCGGTCTTCGGCCAGTGGTCAGACCAAGAGAAGTGTTTTCACATAAACTGTCTGGAGATGATAGTGGTCGAGAACGCGCTGAAGCGCTTCCTCCCTTTCATACAGGACCAACATGTTCTTGTCCGCTCGGACAACACGTCTGTGGTATCCTATGTAAACCGTCAGGGCGTTGTCAGATCCAGAAATCTCTGCAATCTGACGGAACGCCTCCTTATTTGATCCCAAATGCACCTGCGCTCGCTGAGGGCGGTGCATGTGCCTGGCCATTTGAACGACGGCCCAGACAAACTGTCCAGGGACAATGTTCCCCCAGGGGAATGGTCCCTGCACCCCCAAACGGTCCAGAAGCTGTGGCGCCTATTCGGCAGAACGGAAGTTGACCTATTTGCGTCAAAAGACAACGCTCAATGCCCGACGTTCTTCTCGAAGGACGAGGACGCGCTGTCCCAGGTTGGCCCAGCCTCCCGCTATATGCTTTCCCTCCAGTCTCTCTGTTACCACAGGTGATCAAGAGAATCAGGGAAACGCGCCACTCGGTGCTCCTCATAGCCCCGCGTTGGGAGAATCAGATTTGGTTCCCCAAACTAGCACGGCTGTCACATACAGCTCCGTGGCCGATTCCGGTAAGGGGGCAGATCTCCTCTCTCAGGCTCGCGGCGCGATCTGGCATCCCTATCCAGAGCGCTGGTCTCTGCACGCATGGTTGATCAACGGGTACTCGTTGCCCTGCCAGAAGGAGTGATGAACACGATCACTCAGTCTAGAGCTCCTTCCACGAGAAGGCTCTACGCGTCTAAATGGTCGGTGTTCTCCGGATGGTGCACCGACAGAGGTCTGGACCCGCGGACATGCGGGGTGGCGCATCTGCTCACCTTCCTACAAGAGCTGTTGGATAAGGGGAGGTCCCCATCCACACTCAAAGTATACGTGGCGGCCAGTCACTGGGAAGACATGAGTTGGTCATCCGCTTCCTTAGAGGAGCTAGAAGGATGAACCCGCCGTGCCCCCCGTCGGTTCCTATGTGGGATCTTTCATTGGTCCTTGAGGCCCTGAAAGCTTTTCCATTTGAACCACTAGACTCCGTGGGGTTGAAATATCTATCACTGAAAAATGTCTTTCTGACTGCACTGTCGTCAGTAAAACGTGTGGGGGACCTGCATGTGCTGTCTGTCAGCACGTCGTGTCTTGAGTTCGGGCCGAATGACTCTAAAGTCATCCTCAGACCTAGACATGGCTATGTTCCTAAAGTGATGGGCACTCCATTCAGAGCGCAAGTTATTTCGCTGTCAGCGCTGACAGCATCTGACAGCGAAAGTGATGTGAATCTCCTCTGCCCTGTCAGGGCGCTGAGATTTTACATTACGCGCTCCGACTCCTTCAGGCGTTCAGAACAGATTTTTGTTTCGTTTGGTGGGCGCACCAAGGGTCTCACCTCCTCGAAACAGAGCCTGTCCAGATGGATAGTGGACGCTATAGCAGCTGCTTACGCGTCAAAAGGTCTGCAATGCCCTCTGGGCATCAGGGCTCATTCCACGAGAGGCGTGGCCTCGTCGTGGGTATGGTCCAGTGGGATTTCTATCCATGACATATGTGTAGCGGTGGGCTGGAGCTCCCCGTCTACCTTTGTCAGGTTTTATAACCTAGAAGTTCCTGCCTTGCAGGCTAAACTTTTGTCAGTTTGAAGGAGAGGTGTATTCTGCCCAGATCTTCCTGCTCAAATCACTCTCACGTGACTCAGCTCTCCTGGTTGAGCTGCACTAGTAGGGTATGTGCCATGTGCCTATACAGACCGGCGCGCTGCTCTGTATTCCCTATGTGTGCTTATGTACAAGTGATGGCCCGCGTGGCTGGCCACCTTATTTTTCCACTTATGGGGTTCCCCTGAAAGTTCATGGTCTCATGGTGGATGCTTGGCGCGCACGGCCTTGACAAAGTGTTCCCGTAGCGTAACCTAAACTTACGCAATACGAGAGAACCTCTCGTAAGAGAACGATACTCGGTTACTAACGTAACCTCGGTTCTCTCTAGAGAGGGAACGAGTATTGTGTAACCGGCCGTGCTCGCGCCACGAGCGACTTCACTTCAGTTGACGAAAAACCAGGGAAGTCAGCCTACAGCCCCTACTCTTATACGCTAAGCCACGCCCATTCTGGCGGGCTGTGACGCTATGAAGGCGCGGGCGCCCCTTCATTGGGCGTGACTTCACGCCGGGCTCACTGGTAGGCTGCAGCAGTTGCACGCAGGGCAGCCAATGAGCACGTGAGATGGCCTGCTCTAGGTCTGCTAGCTGCTGCACTGCGTTGACAATGAATACAAAATGAAGGATAATTTTTTGGCTTCAATATCTCGAGAAGATGAATCTTTCCCATAGCGTAAGCTAAACTTACGCAATACTCGTTCCCTCTCTAGAGAGAATCGAGGTTACGTTAGTAACCGAGTATCGTTTTGTAACTGCGACTTAAGCATCTTAAAACCTGTTAACCATTGCCAGTGCGCCGACACACTGAAGCGTTTTTTTGAAGCGTTGTTTTGAAGCGACAAAACAAAGTCCCTCAGGGCTTTTAGCTCAAAATGTGCAGATTTGGAGAAATATTGATAGATTCTCATAGGTTTACATCCGATTTATATAGACAGGAATAATGTTTATTGAATGTACCCAAATGTGCCGATGTAATCATTATGAGCGCTGAATATGTACTGTTTTTTCAATCCATACTGGCAACCTGAGGGCGCCGTGTGCACATGCAGTCCATATATGGAATACACGAAGAAGTGCCATATCATGTGACATTCAGGGAGTTCCTTAATATTAAATACAGAGTTTTAGACTTGTCATCTTCAGAATATAGATATAACATGGTCAGACATGTGGCTTTAGCTGCAGTGCATTCATAGATTGATACAATGCCAATTTCAATTTTATTTTCATGAAGATGTTTCATAAAAAAATAAATTTCTAATAACTTTACAAAACTTTGTAGCTATTAATAACTAGTTTTTCATTATGACAATAATTAATTCTACATTTACAATAAACTGCCAGGTGTCAGCTTTCAACTGAGATCATACTCGTGATTTTAGTGCAAATGGTTCATGAACTGTAGCCTATCTGTTTTAGTTTGGGTATGCCATTTCTGGGGATTTTTCAAAAGTGGGGTTGCAGCCTAACAGGTTAAAGAATGCAAAGTATGCAACAAATTTGAACAATAACTCACTAAAAGAGTAAAGAAAAGTTATGTGACATGTAAAGAAAAACTGTAAAAGAAAAGCAATATGAAATGAAAAGAATGTGTGGAATGAAAATAAAATGTAGAGACAAATGTTAAATGAACAGAAAATATGCAAATAAAGCCTTTAAAAAATGCTCTTCAATGCTCTTTGTGTTGTTTCACTCACACTAGCGTAACTTCTGTCTGGTGACTGGGTCCTTCTTGCAAGAATAAATTATTTTAAAAGACAGTTTGGTTTCAGAGTGTCTCTTACGCAGTGATGATGGTATGAAACCCTTTTGTGTTTTCATTTAAGCTATAACACCTGTCTTAAAATGTAAGGGATAACGTTACTGCAGCTTGGTTGGGGTGGTGGGACTGCTCGCGGTGGGCGCCGGAAAATTTCCCTTATTTTCAAATCCAAAACTTGACAGGTATGAAACTTACTAACACACAGACAAGAGTCAGGCTCTGTTATGTAGGTAGCCATTTTTCCCCCGTAAATATCACTTTAGGGCATTAGTTATCACACGTGTTTTAAATGTATAAATGTATACAATTTAATCATTGTAATTTTTACTGGGTGCATAGGCCTATTTGTATTAATTCATGAATATTAGCAGTACTGATATTAGGCTATGCGTTGGCCGCCAGCAGAAGGTTCCGCTGTTTCCTCCCGGAACTTCCTAGAAGCGACACCAGTGTACAGTCAGCAACAGTCCGGCTAGATTTGCTGCTAGCCACAGTGGATCAGCTGTTATTTCGCGGGATGTTCGTATAGATGACCGTTTCTCCTACTCGTAAGCTCAGCTAAAGATGTGCCGCTGAAGAATGCGATAGATGTGAGTAGTTTTGTATCAGACTGGCAGCAGATGTGTGTTAGATATGGCTAGCAGCTGTATTAGCTGTGCAGTAACATGAAGTCCAGAGGGAAAAGCTGCTGTCAACATCAATATGTCATCGGCGTGTTTATGATTCCTGTCATCTGGGTTTGGACTTCAGGGTGTTTCTCTCACACGATGTCAACAGATGGCTGAAAAGCAAAGTGCGGATATGCTGACAGTGTTTTTACTGTATAATTTGATATTGGGGTCAGGTCGTGGAGCAGCTCCTATATTGAATTGCATTTCGAAAGTAATGTTGATTTCGTAAAAATAGCTCTAAAAATGTTTCTGATATGTGCAGTATATAGATGAATAAGTACTGATCCTCATCTGCATTCCTGTGTGATTGGATTGGTCAAGACTGGACTTGGTCCCTAAACACCCTGAGGGCTCCAGACACCACTGTGTTGTGTCATCAGAAAACACCTTATAGTTTTTATCTGTGTGTGTGTGTTTAGATAACTTACAATGTGTATTTGCTCTAGTTTTCTGCTTCTGCAAAAAGTAGGCTACTGTGGTGCTACTACCATGGCACAAGCAAGGATTATATCAGAGGTTAATATACCATAGTACGTCATTGAAGGGCAGGAAGATGTAATTTAACCAAAATCTAGAAAGTCTAGTAACCAGTAAGTCATTTTATATCATGGCAACTGCGTATATCACAATAGAGTTATGCGTTTATTGACAATATCGTTAGTTACTGGAGTCTTAACAGAAATATATATTACTTAAAGCTGCTTTCCGTAACTTTTTTAAGTAAAAAATAATCCAAATTAATTATTTAAAAAAAAACATCTTCAGCCAGTGTTCAAAACTATCTGCTTGCCATAGCTAGATTCAAAACGGTTAGCTTGTAATAATGATTTTAATGGTACTGGTGGGTTTTCGCGGGAAATTCGAGCATGTCTTTGCGTCATTTCGTCACACCCGTACACATAAAGAAGGAGTTTCGGCTAGCCGGCTATACTGCGTGTGAGGAGATGTAGAGATAGGCTTTTCTCGCAGCACTTTACATGATTAAACTTATGGCGGATCCAGAAAGATCCAAACAACAATCATCAGTGTCAACTGGAGATTGACCAGTTATAAAACCCAAAAGACTTCATACTTCTGATTTAAGATGGAAAGAAAAAGAAACCGACTCTTGCGAACACAAGGATACACATCGGTAGGGCTTTTGAAAGGTGCGTGAACTCCCGAAGGGGTTCGAAACGGAAGAAGAGACAGCTTTTTCTGCTGAACAAGTAAGACATTTCAATAGTTCAATCGTGTAACAATACGTTTTCTTAATTCACACAGTTATGGAGTTTCCTTTGTTGTGCCTTTCTCGTTTAGCTATTATGGAGAATATGAATTCTGAACTACACAGGTAATCATAAAACACATTAAATAACGTTAGTCACGCAATGCTGATGTTGTTAACATGAACAATTTGAGAACAAAGTAGGCTATGATTTGCACGGTTGCTGTAAATCGCGCTGATTAAATCTAACGATCGCTTGTCATGTCGAATGCTTTTCCCCCCTTTAGTTGATCAGAACAAAAATGGATGTTACTTACTTGTTCAGAAGACATTTTCCGTTGAAAATTCTTATGTTGGTCAGGCTTTCAAAAAGTGAATCTGTGATTCTGAATGACAGTATCCACACAGCGCGGTGATTGACAGCAGCACTCGCCTCAAAACACTGTGTTCATCCGCGCTGTTTCATGCCGATTAACAACCCACGTAAAGATGATAATTCCGCGAATCACTGCAGTTACAGATTTCGAACAGAGATGGCGACAAAAAGGGAAAAAGCTACGGACTGCAGCTTTAACCATGTTAATGCTTGTTTTTGGATAATCCGGTGAATTAAGTACTTTACAGATGAAAAGCACTTGATTTATTTTCTCTTTCTTTTTGGAAATTTATATTAGGAAAATAAGTGGAGAGAAAAAACCCTCGATGACTTTCTTTATTCTCTGGAACACAAAAGAATATTCTGAATAAGTTTGATAACATTTTTGATCACCATTTACAGAAAATTAATTTCTCAAAATATTATTTTTTCCACAGAAGAAAGTTAGTCATACATGACAGTATACATGACAGAATAAATATCCTTAATCGTGCGATTTTACGTGGCAACCACCAGAGTTGGAGACAGCGGAGCACCGAAGAGTGAAGTAACAAAGTAACTTCAGTAAGTCTGAAGTAATGAAAAGGGGCAGATGTATAAAAAGGATTGTTTTAATTTTGCATTGAGAATATAGGTGAATTAGATTTTTTATTTATTTAATATAGGATAGTTGAATTTTACTACAATCAAGTTAGATTTTTTGGGTTACTCTAGAGCTGCATGAATAATTGTTAAAAGATTGTGGTTATAGTAAAGATATGAGATTATAGTTTCGATAAAAACACTGATGTCTACGGTAGCGATCAAAGTGGATCAAATCACCATTTGAAGTGACTTGGTGCTTCAAAAAACAATTTTATCGATTACATTTTGTCACCAGGTGGCGATAAGTAACTGTTAAAATGTATTTGTCATTAAATCATTCATTCAAACCCAATTTTTTAAATAATCCAGATTAATTAAACATTTTAAAAATACTGCAGCAATTAACATTTTGTTAGAACTTTTAGTAAATTACATAAATAAATAAATTACCTGTTATTTTGTTTAGTTGTCTGTTCAGAATCCAGAATCATGCAGCTAGGCTATAGGTTAAACTAAGGTAATGTTGTTCGATTGTATAAAGCACTCTAAATAAAGGTGACTTAACTTGACAGTGTAATTAGTTACAAGTACTGAGGAAAATGAACTACATGTACTTACGGGTTAAGGTTTGGGTTAGATGATTGTAAATATGCACAATTTACTGTTATTACTATAGTAAGTACATGTAGCATGTGTAACTAAACTTAAAATAAAATGTTAATTTTTGTCCCTTCTTGGAAAAAATTTAGGCACCACCAAATGTTATAATAAAATCTCTGACCTTACAACCCGACCTTCTATGTTTCTCCAGAATACGCCTGAAGTGAGTTTCGGAGACTCTCGTCATCAAGGTTGCCGCCATGGAGAAGCCGTGGAGGTTATGGGCGGCACTTGAGGCGTGTTTGCTGACCGTGTGCGCGTGGTCATGGGGAATCTGCCGCGTCTCCCTGCTAGCCCTCATTCTGACCTTCCACCTGTACGGAGGCTTCATACTGCTGGGACTCATCCTGGTCTCTGTGGCCGCCATCCTGTACAAATTCCAGGATGTGCTGCTCTACTTCCCCGACCAGCCCTCGTCCTCTCGTCTTTACGTTCCCATGCCGACGGGAATCCCACACGAGAATGTGTACGTCCGCACCAAAGATGGCGTACGGCTCAATCTCATCCTGCTCCGTTACACGGGCGAAAACCCTGCCACCGCTCCCACCATTTTATATTTCCACGGCAATGCGGGGAACATCGGCCATCGTGTGCCGAACGCACTGCTCATGCTGGTGAACCTGAAGGCCAATGTGGTTCTGTTGGACTACAGAGGCTATGGAAAGAGCGAAGGAGAACCTTGCGAAGAGGGACTGTACCAGGACGCAGAGGCTACCTTGGATTACATCATGACCCGGCCAGACATCGACAAGACCAAGGTGGTGCTGTTCGGCCGCTCGTTGGGGGGTGCGGTTGCCATCCGCCTGGCATCGGGAAACCCTCATCGAGTGGCCGCCATCATGGTGGAGAACACTTTCCTGAGCATCCCGCACATGGCGGCCACGCTGTTCTCTTTCTTCCCCATGCGTTACTTGCCGCTTTGGTGCTACAAAAACAAGTTTCTGTCTTATAGACACGTGGCTCTCTGCCGTATGCCATCTCTCTTTATCTCGGGCTTATCAGACCAACTCATCCCCCCAGTGATGATGAAACAGCTGTACGAGCTGTCCCCGTCTCGGACTAAACGCCTCGGCATCTTTCCCGAGGGTACGCACAATGACACCTGGCAGTGCCAGGGTTATTTTGCCGCCCTAGAGCAGTTTATGAAGGAGCTACTTAAAAGCCATGCAAGTGAAGAGACGGCCCAGGGGACGTCCAACGTCACCATAATCTAGAACAGTCACTATTGCTCTATAAATCTGGACTCGCTCAAAAAGAATGTACAATTTTTTTTTCTCTCTCTTTTTTTCTTTATTATTATTTCTCTTCTCCCCAACTTCATAAGCTCTTTCTTTCCATTGAGCACACACCAAGAATTCATTCATTATTTACAAAATAATTTATTCAATAGTGAAGGCTGCATTTTTTTAAAGCCTTTAAAATATCTTTTGTCAGTTTTTATATGCAGTAAGTTTAAATGCATTTGTCTCAATTTAATGCTCTCTTAGTCATTTTTTTATTTTCAAACAATTTCCACTTTTAAAGGGTTAAATCACTTAATTACTCACCCTCATGCCTTTCCAAACCCATAAGCCATTCTTTCATCTTCGGAACTCGAATGAAGATCTTTTTAATGAAATCTTTTTAATGGGGGGTGCGTGAACAAAGCACTTGCGTCGCTTCATAAAATTGAGGTTAAACCACTGGAGTCACATGGATTACTTTAATGATGTCTTTACTACCTTTCTAGGGCTTAAAAATGTTGTTGCATAGGCTCTGAATAGTGAGACAGAAAGCACTAAGATTTAATTTAAAAGATCTTCATTTGTGTTCTAAAAAATTAACAAAAGTATTGCAGGTTTGGAACGAAATAAGGGTGAGTAATTCATGACAGAATTTAAATTTTTAGGTGAACTAACCCTTCAAAATTATACTATAAGCCCAGCCACCTGCACATGCAATTTGGAAATAGTTACTTCTAATCAAGGATAGCTTTTAAATTCACGAGTAAAATAACGTCTGTGGTTAACATTGCTTGAGGAAATGTTCACGTTTGTTATATCACTTAAAATATACATGTAAAAATCATAAGTTGGTTACAAATTGCAAAAAAGCAAACACATTGTTTTTTTTTTGGATTTTTATAAGTAATTTACAAAGCTTTAAAAATCATGTTTTAGGTATGACCGTATGTAATTTATTTTAACCAGTGACCTTATTTTACTCATGAATGATAAACTTCTATCACATAATATCCTAGATTTTAGGATTACTAAACTGAAGAACCCTAACAAATTACTAAACAATCTGAGAAGCTCTCTTTATTTATTTTGTTTATATGTAATATATACACACTTTTTTTTTTGGAACAAAACAGAGTGCTCATTGAAATTGTTTTGCCTTTTAAATTCCAGTGAATACAGTTAAATGGACCAGGGGCAACTGATCCTAGTTCACTCATCTTTGTCTATGGCATTTCATGCATTCAGTCTTCTGTGCCGGCCGTGATGTGTTGAAGCTTTATTATATTACACTGCCTTCGTTTTTTACGGGAGGTTTAAAATCCACTCAGGAAATCGGCTCATTGTGGTTTAATCCCATGTTTTGGATTTGCATATGGAGCTGTGTGTGAGAAGTAAAGATTTCGATACTGATTTTCATGTGGGCTGCAGTACACTGTGAGCACTGTATGAAAATACCAACACAACAAGCCTAAAGTATGTTTACTCTGTCTCAGGCTTATAGTGATCTTCTGGAAGTAAGAGTGAAATCGCACATAACAGCTGCTTGACAGAGTTCCAAGCACAGTCCATTTGCACAACTTGTAAATAACACGTTTCCCTTTTTTTAAATCAGGTCTGGTGCTTAGCATCATTTCTCTGCCCATGACCTGCTTTGTTTGGATCATGTTGAAAAACCTGTCTATTGGTGACTGTTGCGCTGAGGTCACACATCCATTTCCTATAAATCTTTGCAGTTCCCTTAAAAATTTGAAACATTCACACAAACAAAGAGAAAATTGTCATAATTTACTTCATTCCATACCTGTATGACTTTTTTTCTGAAGAGTGCATGAGTCGCTCTTTTCAATGCAGTTACAGGTAGAAGCCTAAAGCTTCAAAAGGTCTCAATAAAAGTGAGGTGTCCTGAAAGTAGTCCATATGACTTAGAACTGAATCATTTAGAATGTGAATAAAACTCACAGACTGGTTTTGCGAGAGATTTTCTCATGAACGTGAAGAACAAAATTCAGGCTCCAGACGACTTGGCATACAGAGTGCAAGTCATCTTGAAAGCTTTGGATCTCATCTATTGTTATTGCATGGACTAGAGCGACCATCACACTCTTCGAAATGTCTCCATTCATGTTCCACAGAAGAAAGTCCAATGGGTTTGGTAGAGTAAATGATGGCAATTGTTCAATTAACTATTCAGCGTATTGAATCGGGGGTAAAAACATTGAGGTTTGTTCTTTCTGTAGGCTCACGTTGGTGGTTGACTGTCGAGCGCCCAATAAAAGGTGGACTTTGCAAACTTTGGCCATTATGTAGTATTGGATCTGTGCACATCCAAGTCTATTATTATTGCATGCTTTAGTCAGTGCATTTGCTGATGCACTTTACGCTCACATCTGTTGTAATGCGTGAAAACTGCCTGTGAATGTTACGATGACAGATTTCAAGGCAGAGTGATCCAATGTCAGTTTGCATGCAAATATTGATATCTTCAAACCAAGAGGGTATGTCAGGCTTCCAAAGTCCAACTTTTTGGGATTCGGCAGATTCATTTCGAGGTGGGTGTTTTAAGAGATTGTATAGTAGCACAGTTGAGCTCTAGATCGCTTCAGTTATGTCTAGCGTTATTTATGGTTATTAGTTATGTAGAGATGGGACGGTTGTAAGAGTAAGAAGTGGAACCACCAATGCAAGAGAAAAAGTTCCCAAGACACCGGGATTTTGGTGGTTTCAATACATAAGATACTTTTGTATTTCAGTTTATTAACCTTTTGATTTTAAAATAAATATGTGCAATGGTCATTATTGATCGTATAGGCCTAATTCATAAGAATTGCCTCTCAACCTTATGAGGAAATATTTTCAAATTCATGTATCATTTGCAATGTGTCATTTAGTTGAACTCACAGTGATGTGCCATGATACCTTATTGAATGTCTGTGTGGTTGAGTGTAAATCTTGAAACAAAGATGCTGACATATGATAAAGTAATGAAAATACTACTTTAGAGTTTACTAGATTTGACTAATACTCCATTGGCATGTTCTGGCCATTGTTTTGGGCTACTTTGTGTGTTGAAATCTCATTTCATCTTGTTCATAAACTGAATATATGAAATAATATAAAGCACTGCTCATGTTTTGTATTTGCTTTTTACAGTAAATAACAGAGTGGAAAAATTCAGTTCTGAATGTGCAAGGAGGGTTTTCTTATTCTTTCAACATTTGTGTTTTGAGCTATGGATTTTCTATTCGAATCATGTGTTCATGTACATACAATTGAATCACTTTCTATTTTCTGTTTGGTGACATGCAATAAAGAAATCAGACCCTTCTGATAACTTGGCTGCAAAAAGTCTGTTTGTACGTTAAAACCGCTGCTTCCTCTTTCTGGTTTTCACTTTAAAAGAACAAAACTGTTTTTCCATTTTGCTTTTTCACAGTCATTTATATACTTTCTTATGTGCTATTAAATTTATGGTTAGCAAAAGTAAGCCTGACATTTTCATTTATCTGTTATTTATCTTCACACTCTTGATGCGGTTTGTTCGGAACAAAGTAAGTGATGACAAAGCAACTTTCGGGTTGCTGTGCAGTGTTAAATACGGTGGGTGTGGACATCTTGGCAGGAAAGGGATACAAAAACCAGACTGTTAGCCGGGTATTTGTCGCAGACGGGAATTTTTTTTTGGGTGAGTACAGTTGCTTTTATACCAAGTTGGACTTCAACTGTAGATCGTAGGGGTCTTCCTCTCTTCCATAGCAACAAATATCAGCTTGAAGAGGACGGGTAGTTAAGTATAAAAGGTCTGATCAGGGACTGTTCTGAAAGAAACGTATGCTAAGAGCTTCAGAGGAATATGAAAATGATTGGTTCATGCCATATGAAGATGAATTGGATTAAGCAAGCATAACAAAGACCTCCAGACGACCTTCTTTCCAAGTACAAACCTCTCACTGTGAGGATCCTTATTGATTGTAGTCATGTTTTGAGGTGGGTTGAGATCTTTAAAGAAATAAAGCTTATTCAGAATCCATCTATGCCATTCAGGCAACATTTAGTCTCTAATATCCCATTTACCTAAAAGTTAGTTTCCACCATGCATGCTGAGGATGTTGGTCCAGGTCGGGGTGAAAGGAGAAGGCTGCCCTGGCTGTTTCTGGTGCTGGTTGTTGCTGCCATCACCACTTCCTCCCTGTCTGTGATCTCCTTGTACCATGTGCTGGCCTTGCAGGCCGAGGTGGAGGGTTTGAGGGCCGAGGTGTTCCGCAAGAGAGAGGAGCAAAGCGGGACGCTAGAAGAATCCATGAAGGGGGCAGAGAAACAAACCCATCAGCAGGAACAAGAAGACATCAAAGGCAGAATTGAGGTTTGGACCACAATGCATTTACATCAAATGTCATTCTAAAGAGTGCTGTAATTGATGATTTGATAGAACTTGAAGGAATTTCATAAATGGCAGTTAGTTTTCACATGGGGAAGTTATCTCAAGGGTTATATATAAGGTTTGGAGTTAAGAGTCTATTGGTTTTTATCTCTACCCATGTTTTGTATGTTTGTTTAAAACTCCTAATTCAAAACCGTCAAAATTAGATTGTTTTTGGAGAGCAAATGTCCTCTAAGCTCCAATCCAATGGCTTTTGTGTAAGAAAGTAAAACAATAAAAGAGCCATTCCACCGAAAGGGTGACATTTCTGTCCCCAGGACATTATATGTATAAAATTGCATGAAAATTAACTCTAAAATACATTTTATTATTAAGCAAAATGTCCTGCACCTTAAGCTAACTATAAATTTAAAATGTATAATTAAAAAGTTTAATAAAAACTACATAGAACGCTAAAAAAATTGCATTTTCTGCATGTCCCCACTCTCCATCTCTAAACTTTACAATGAAATATAATGATTCAAATCCTTCAGAAATCTGATTTTTTTTACATTGTTGTGTGACTTTATAGCCAATCTGCTTTAAAATGAAAAAAGAAAAAAACATTTGATCTAATATTTTAGATAAAATACACATTTTAGTCATGTCCCCGGGTTTTCACTCAGTCCTGTTACCCTATTACAAACCCCCCCGTCCCCCCCCCCCCCCCCCCCTCTGAAAAACTGGAAATATTCCACAAGACACATTTTCAACAGTAAGTTGCATCATCTGGATCTTCTGAAGGCAATGGGAAGACCATAAGTTAGTCTTCTCATTTTAATTTCTGTATATTTGATGAAATTGTAACTACGACTGAGAAGGTCAATCTCAACATACTGTCCTGTTACCTAAACTTTTTCTTAGATTTTATTTGTTTATTTTTAAAAATATTAACTTTTGGTAAGGCACTAGAAATGGCTCAGTGTCCTCATGCTATTAGCATGTACTGTGTGGCCATATATTTGATAACTTTTTGCTTAAAAACTCAATCCTGTTACTTTCAGTCCTTACTATTTTTTTTTTTTCACTTTTCTAAAAAAAATAAAATTAAATCACTGTTTTTATCAGTTTTGTTTGGCCCATCATTTATACAATTATTTAATAAATTAAATTATTTAAAAATATATATAAACTTGAGGCTTCGGTCTTCTTTAAAATGAAAAAAAATGGCTTTGTGTTTTTTATTAAAATACACCTTGCCTTAATAGTGATTTTATTGTCACAAATATCAATTTTTGGAACATATAACCAACAATTTCTTGAACATAAACACTTTCTTGTGGGGAAAACAAAGGAATTAATTGACATGCTTTTAAACTTGCTTTTTAAATGGCACATGGTTTTCGGTAACAGGATTGAGAAAACATGCGCCCATCTTCTGCTTAAACCTTGTAAAAAAAATAAATAAAGTTGCCTGAGATTGACCAATACAGATTTTGAATAGTTAAATATGTGTAGTATTAGATTCAATGTTGAAAAAGATAAAAAAATAAAGTTTAATTTTGAAGACTTACAACAAGCAAATGTCACCCATTCGGTGGAATGGCCCAAAACCTTATTTGGTTACTCTTTATTTTAAGATGTATTTGTTACAGTGTAATAATACAATTAAGTACTGAGTAATATTAATTAACAACATTACTACTTACTATAGGCTTAGTTATTTTCATGCAAGTATGCACAATTTACTGTTAAGTACATTGTAACATATGTAACAAGGACACTTAAGTTTATAGTGTTACACTTTATTTTAAGGTGTTATTGTTACAGTTTAATTAAATATTTAAGTACAGTGTAATATTAATTAACTACATGTACTTACTATAGGGTTAGGGTAGGATTAGGATTTGGTTGAGGGTTAATTGCATGTAATTAGGCATAATTTACTGTTATTACTATGGTAATTACATGTAACATATGTAACAAGGACACTGTAAAATAAAGTGTTACCGTTTATAGCTCTTATTTTGACATTTTTGCAGGTTAGAAATTATTTTATTTAATTTTTTTGCTTTTTTAATTAATGATTTGATGCTGCATAACTATTTTGCTGTTTCAGTTGTGCTTAAAATTGTTCCCTTTGTGACAAATTACCCCATGTACAGTACGTAGCTGTGTGTTAAATTAAGTTGTTGTTTTTTTCTTTCTGGGCAAGTGGAAATTTAGTCAATATTTGTGTTGCCAAGGCATTATGGGATTTCCCTATATGAAACTATGAGTTTGAGACTTTTTAGAAATATTCCTGACTTGAGAAATATAATTTAGTTGAGTAAAAAGTGTGACAACTAGCCCAAGTCCTCCCTACATGCCTCATCCTAATTGGGGAAAAAGCTGGTTTAACTGGTGATCAGCCTAAATGAATATATATATATATATGTATATATGTATGTGTGTATATATATATATATATATATATATATATATATATATATATATATATATATATATTTTCCAGGTATATCCAGGTGGCCATCATCATCTACCTGACACAGTGACCAGCTTTATGAGTTCTGTGCTAATAACAGACTTTTATTCAGCAGCATTTTTTGGTTGTCTGTTTACAGTATCTGCAGCAGACTGAGATGGATGATACCACAACAGACCATACTGGCATGTCAAAAAGGAGTATGGGGCATGTCTCAAACAAAGCAGGCAAGCATGCACTTTATTCTGTGATGCACTTGTCTTGTCTTTTTTTTTTTTTTTTTTTTTTTTTTTTAACTGAGAATAGATGTGGGTTGTTTGTGTTTACCGACAGTAGTGATGCAGAGCACAGATGGTGTAAGATTAAAACCACTCAATGTCTATATATGTATATATAAAAAAATAAAAAAAAACATGCACATTCTGCAAAAGTGCACCATCATACATTTGCATTTCCAGTTACTTTATGAGTCACTGAATGCAAAAATTACCACCGTAATCATTCTCGTCTCTTACTGACAGCTACAGAAAATACTTGCAATTAAAAAATGTGTAATAAGAATAGGCCTACATGGAAATTCACGGTACATGGACACAATTCATTTCTGTTTTTCGTGTGTGTTTTAAACTCCTCTGCCCTACCACAGAATCCCAAGCCTTCTTACAGATGATGGCAGACAACAGGAAGAAAACCTTCCAGAAAGGTACTGAAGGAGTTAGTAAAATCGTAGTATTATAAATGTGTTTTTATTTAAAAATGACTTATGGCTAAATTGTATTGAAGTGATACATTTTACCAATTTTATGCCATAAGAGTTAATTGTACTATGAAAACTCACTGTAATTTGCAGAACTCAAAACTTCATTCCCAGTTAAATAAGAGCATTTGTTATAACTGACCTGCAGTGACATATTTTGAACTTCTCCAACTTTGTGGCTCCACGGTGATAAATTAATCAACACATGACGTTGAAATGAGTATTCCAAAGATACCCGGATGGTCATTAATGTTTAGATGTTTAGACTGTTATCGAAGGATATTTCAACTTTCAAGCAAGGCTTGCCTGTGGCATAGGCGACAGACCTAGAACTTAAAATGACAGGCCCGGTTTTACGAGGGTTGATGCTGTAATAATATCATATTGGCGAAACTGATTTGGAAAACACTCCAGGGCGTTTTTGTGTTTGCGGTCTGGAGCGCATCACAGGTTTCTATCTACAATGTGTTTTTGCAGCGTTGAGCAATGAAGCCAATCACAGACATGTTTGTTGATCTCTTGGACACAATTGGCCATTCAGAGGTGTTTGAGTTTTTTTGTTCAGTTTTTTTTTTTTTAGTTCTAGTTTTGTTCGGTTCTGCATGCTCTTAAATTCTCTCCTTATAACAATCTGTCACGGGTTGTGAGGTGAAAGACAAAATGCACAAAGAAGATGAAGTTTAAAAGTCTTTAATAATCCACAAGGGTAAATCCAATGACATTCCACACAACGTACACATAGATGAGACCCCCACAAAGATACACTAACTGAACAGAACTTAAATAGGGGAGATAATGACACACACCTGAACACAATGACAAAATCAAAGGAATCACTATGACAACAAAGGTGGGAATGGTGCAAACACAGTCCTGATGGTGTGACACAAACGAAGTGTAGACATAATGTACTGTAATTAAGAGAGTCATTGTGAAGTGTAGACAGCTTCATTGATTATCTTTGTGAGATGAGTGACCGCTTTTTATTGATTTTAAATGTAATGCTCTTTGCATGTTTATGCTAATTAACATTCTTTTAGGACTTTATATTACAATATGTTTACGATAAAGTTGACATCAACAAAAAAAATTTAGTAGTTAACAACTTTATGTGATTATAATACATCACCATTATTCATGACAGCGCAGTTTTTCCATTAGCATTCGCCACTTAAACTGATTAGGAAAAAAATTGTGAAATCACTCATTAAAGGTGCTCTAAGCGATGTCACGCGTTTTTTAGGCCAAAACATTTTTTTGTCACATACAGCAAACATCTCCTCACTATCCGCTAGCTGCCTGTCCCCTGAACACACTGTAAAAAAACGCGGTCTCTGCAGACACCCCAGGCTCCACAAACGGCAACAAAAACAAACTGGGCTTACCCGCTCCACGAAACATAACAAACTGTTCCAGCCAATAACCGACAAGAAGGATTTGGGGGTGGGGTTTGGGGGGTTAGTGCGCGGATGAGGGAGGTTCTAGCTACCCTCCGTTTTGTTTGACAATACTTTGAATGTCAACAAGAAGTGACGTCACCCGACATCGCTTAGAGCACCTTTAAGTACAACTCTTCTGTCAGATTTTGATGCTTGTGTTATATTCTGAAATAACTTTTGTAGAACCTCTAACTAGAACACTAACACAGTGGGCCGTTGTTTTGCTTGTTTTAAATTGCAAGTATTTTCCTTAAAATATATTTAAGCTTCTGTAAAAATATATATATATATATATTAGTTATATTGCTAGTTACTTGCATGTCACAGGTAAGAGGCTAGTATTGTGCTTTTTTTATTATTCTAGTGTGGTTTTATTTTTTCTGATTTGTTAGTTAATTATCACCATTTATTTACTTCATATTTATGTTAATGTGTATCACTATTCATGTTATATTATAGTATATTGCAGTTTATATGAAAGATAAGCAATTTTTTTTCTACATGTTTATTATTATTATTATTATTATTTTTGTTGTCAGAGTTTGCTTTGGAATTAAGCACAGCCATCCCATGGCATGTCGGTCTAAAGCGCGGCTCTGCTCTGGAGGAAGATCAGGACACCATTTTAGTCAAAGAGGAGGGATTCTTCTTTATCTATAGTCAGGTATATACATTCTCAACTTATGGCACATTCTTGAGGTTTTTTTTTTGCCTCATAACTGAACTTTGAGGCATCCCTACACCATGCTCAGTGTTTTCTCCTCATTATTTCAAGATTTCCTTTTCCCAGGTCTACTATACAGACTCTACGTTCGCTATGGGCCACATCGTGATTCGTATAAAGAAAAATGTTGTAGGAGACGAGAGTCAGCACGTCGTTTTGTTCCGCTGTATTCAGAGCATGAATCGAGTCAATCACTTTAACACCTGCTACACTGGAGGTGAGTGTGGAAAGTCCTGCAATTTTATCATAAAAGAGTTACAAAGTGCAAAGTTGGGTGAATCTCACAAAAACATATCCAGGTCTTTTTTTGTTTTGTTTGGGGCAATCAATTTGTTTTGCATTGTGGAATTATTATCCTTTATTCATTATTATACAATTAAGCACATTTTGTCACAATTACTATAATGTACCAGGACATTTTACTTCCCAGGTTTTCTAAATATATATATATTTTTTGCAGTGTATATATATATATATATATATATGTATGTGTATATATATATATATATATATATATATATATATATATATATATATGTGTGTATATATATATATATATATATACTGTAAAAACATTATACACATTATACATTATATACATATAAAGTATATGTATCTGTAATGATAACAACAAATTTATTGACAAGTAAATGCTATAAATACTCTGAAATTTAAGTAATCTAAACATAGTTATTTTTATTATAATCATTACAGTAATGAGAATTTGTTTGGTGTGGGTTTTTCTTTTTTGCATTACAGTAACAAGAATTTAGGAACCTTAATGGTCCACAAATAAGCTTAACTTTCTCAATGCAAAATAAAAATGATGTTCATTTCTTGTGGTCTTCGGTTCAAATATAGCCCAGACATGTTTTTGACAGAGTTTTTGAGAATCGCCCAGAAACTAGACCACATTTATTTTCAAACAGTAAGGGAGGCCAGAAAAAGCCTACCGGCCTATAAATGGCTGTGATGAATATGTTCCTGTGTATGTCAGCATATTTATTTGAGCATATATCATTTTTTTCTCCTAATTGTGTATTTTGAACTTTGTGTATTTTGAACTTTGTGAACTACTGAGAATAATAATATTGGGGTGATAATAAAAGATCTCATAGAAATGCAATGCATATATAGATAAATATATAATGATTTATTACAAATCATTATTACAAATTAATGTAATGGAGCATGTAATTTTCAGGCGTAGTGAAACTGGATTCTGGGGACAGACTGGAACTTCTGATACCTCGTACCAATGCAAATATCTCTCTGGATGGGGATTCCACCTTCTTCGGAGCAATAAAACTGGCCTGACTATGGGACAGGACTTTGGATCAGACACTGAATGAGACTGGATATTATCCATTGGTGGAATTGCTGTTGACATTTACTGGACTTCATGAATACAAGAGCTGCTTTATGTTGTGGAGTATTCTTGAAACTTTCTTCATAAAGCTACTTTGTATCTAGGATAAAGGTCAGCTTTATCAGACGTGCGCAAAATTGGCCGTATTGAAGTTTTTTCGTGTCAAAATTCATGATCCGTCAGTCTTCATAATCTTCTATGATAATGTAATGACCTATGAAATGGCTTTTATGTTGTGTCTTTTCATGTGCCAAACTTTCTTTGTTTTCAACTACTCTCCTCCAACCACCTGACTCATTCTGGTACTTAACAACCATTTTTCACAATCCAATCGGTTCCAGATGTATAAAATCAAGTCCAGCTCAGACGTTTTTACTCAGTAAATATACTATTTGACTCTACAAAGTGTTGTGAACGCCATTTCTTGTCGATTTTAATGGCCTTGCTCATCTTTGTTAATGGACACACACACACACACACACACACACACACACACACACACACACACACACACACACACACACACACAAACACACAGACACCTGTAATATAATTTGTTTCATTCAGTACACCTGTATAATAAAACCTCAGTATTGCTTTGGTTATTTAAAATATAATTTTAACAAAGCACTTTTCCTGTTATAACATAATAGTATACTTTCATATATTACAGTTGTAACTGCACATGTACCCTCCAAGATTGTACCAGCAGATGGAGACTGTATCTCACTGTAGAAGATAAGAGCTTTGGAAAGTACTTGCTTTGTATTGTGTGCTTCACACAACATCTACACAGGCAGCATTTTTCTGTTTGTTGATGGAAGTTATATATGGTTTCAGTCTATGAATTTGTCAGCCACATCTGATAAGGAAACAATCATCACAGTGTCACATGCCTTGTGATGCTGGAATGCTGCATCTAAATACAATGTCTCTTAATAAATTGCCAGATCCGCTGTTAGACATGGAGTTGATTGCTTTGCTTAGCTTCATACATGACACACAATCATGTTTATGAGCTTCATTGAGAATGGTCTTGGATATTGACAATGTTCTGTCCTGCCGTTAGAGGGCGCTTGTTTCAAAGACATTTAAATCAAGGTTCAATAATGGAAGCATCATGTGTACATTATGCAGTGTTTTGTTTTAGTTTGTCATGTGCCCATTTACCAGAACAACTAAAAATGGAACATAAAGCATCATGTATTTGATCAGAAACCACAACAACTTATTTAATATGTTTTATTTATTCTGCAAATACATTTATATCTAAATATAAACATTTTAGAACGCGTTTTGTATAGAAAATGAGGTTGATATTCCCTAGTTCCTGTATTTTTGTATGTTTGTGGTTTTGAGCAGTTTTAGTTTTTATTTAATTTATATTATGCCATATTTCAAGCTCACATTCTGTCTCTCTGTCTTTATATCTATCTGTCTGTCTGTCATCTGTCTGTCTGTCTATATATCTATCATTTATCTGTTTGTATATCTATCTGTCTGTCCGTAGAATGATATTAATAAGATTAATAGTATTTAAGTGATGAAAATGTCATAGATAGATAGATTCATTCACTGGTATCACTACTACTGGCTTAGCTTTTATTTGCAGTGTAATTGATTTACTTGAAAAACTGATGAATAAAGAATCATCTGCCAAATCTCTGAGGAAATTTAGTCGCACTTAAACCTTTATAGGGCCTCCACACAATTGTGATTTGTTTCACAATTTCTAGGCCAGAACCTTTTCTTTGATTTAGATCATTCAAATGTAAGCTGGTCCGTTGAGAATTCTTGGTGTAATTTGACCAAATCCTTGATCAGCTCACCTTCAGAGAGACTTCACCTCCAAAGCCTGTCGCTTGGGGAGCCTGAGGAAGTGATGTGTACTTTAAGATTGTCTCTCAAGCTGAAGTATTAACTCCTCAGCAGGGAAGGAGCGGCCCGATTCAGAGATCAGATCAGTCAAACGCACTTGGACTCTATTGGGAGGTTGAATGAAGATCAATGAACACTGTTGAGCAATGGCTCTTGCTCCACTCCTTTTGATTATTTTTCACACACACAAAAAAAAATTGCTCAGCTCAGACTCTAAAGGTTTTAAAAGGCTGCTCTATTGATTTTGCTCTCAAAATGATGACTTTTCTTTTTAAAACAGACTGTCATTGTGGTATAACTCACAGGCTTCGTGCTGATCATTTTGATGCATATATAGAGCATTTATTTGCAGAAAATGACAACTGGTCAAAATAACGAAAAAAGATGCTATGATTTCAGACCTCGAATAATGCAAAAAAAACAATTTATATTAATTTTTAAATAAAAACAACATTTTTTTTACTTTAAGAATTAATAATTTAAGAATTCAGAAATCAATATTTGGTGGAATAACCCTGATTTCCAATCGCAGCTGTATGCGTCTTGGAATGCTCCTATCAGTCAGTCACATTGCTGTTAGGCGACTTTATGCTACTCCTAGTGAAAAAAATTCAAGCAGCTTGGCTTTTTTTAAATGGCTGGTGACCCTCTTGCTTACATTCCAGAGGTTTTCAGTGGTGTTCAGGTCTGGAGATTGATGGCAATGACAGGGTCTTGATCTGGTGGTCCTCCATCCATACCTTAGCCTGGCTGTGTGGATTGGAACATTGTCCTGCACAAAAAAAAAACAATCCTTTGAGTTGGGGAACATTGTCAGAGCAAAATGATGCAATTTATCTTTCTGGATAATCTTGTATGTGGCTTGAGTTATGCATCCTTCACAAAGACATATCTACCAGATTCTAGCCTTACTGAAAAAACACCAGATCACCACTAATTCTCCACCAAATTATACTGTACAGTGGGTACAAGAGACAAGTGCGTTGTATGCCTCTCCAAGTCTCTGTTTAAGCATTAGAGGACCAGGTGTTTGGCCAAAGCTGAAGCTGGATTTATCAAAGAAAATCATGAATCAGGTAGATCGGTCTTTGTGAAGGACGTGTGACTCAAGCCACATACAAGGTTATCCTGGAAGAAAGCATGCTTTTTTCTGCTCTGACAATGTTCCCCAACTCGAAGGATTGTTTGTTCCCCGCAGGAAACTTCAATTAATATGATACCAAATACCTGTTGCTGTCACATGCGCACTCTGGACCCTGTTCTCACTCACCACTAGGGGTGGGACAAAGAATAGATAGGGCGATATATCTTTGTCCTTCTCCATCCGATACGAGAATCGATATGCTGGGTCAAATATTGATATTTTAATTAATAAAATAAGTCGCTCTAAATAGATTTCCCTGCTCCCAGCGTTGCTACTTCATGGCTCCTCGAGGTAGCGCTCAACACATGAATGAGGGAAACGTAAACAAGTTAACTAGCCTAAGAAATGTTTTTTTTTAAAAGGATGGTGGACAGCATTGTGATTAAAATAATAGATGCCCCAGCGACATTTAAGTTCAAAGTCTGGATGCACTTCACCTTTTATACCATTGATGGGACAAACATGTTGTAAACATAAATATTTGCCGCTGTTCACTGAGCACCTAAATAGATACAAACGGGAGCGTTTGAAAGCAGGCGTCTATCAGCGAATCAGTCTATCAGTGGATATATTAGGGGTTCGCTGATAGACGCCTGCTTTCAAACGCTCCCGTGTGTATCTGTATAAGCGCTCGGTTAAGAGCGTAAAAGAAAGACGTCTATTTACAACATGTTTTTCGTCACATACACAAGTCGGTACCTTTAACAACATTATTCCCAGGTTTATTTTAAGGAAGCTGGTAAACACTGAGATGTTCCCAGATTTAAATAAATAAGGTTGGTAAATTTGAAATGTACTAGGTTTATTTAAAACAAGTCGATAAGCAGTTAAATGTGTCAGTTTACACACAAAGAAAGTGTAAGCTTTTTTAAAAAATAAGCATAATATGTACTGTAGATATAATTTAATTAAAGCTGCAGTCCGTAGTTTTTCCTTTTTGTCGCCATCTCTGTTCAAAAGCTGCAATTGCAGTTATTCACGGAATTATCAACTTTACGTGGATTGTGCCTCGGCACGGCACAGCGCGGATGAATCCAATGTTTTGAGGAGAATGTGCAGCTGTCATGCTCCGCACCGGTGTGGATACTGTCATTCGGAATCACAGATTATACTTTATGGTACCTTGATTCCTAACCCTACTCACCACAGTATTAACGATAAGGTTGCATTCGCAGACCAAATGCGTCATCCCAGCGCGAAGAAAGCTGTCAATTCAAATGTGGCCTCAAAATGCGTCCTTCATTTCCCGCCCCATGAAGGATACAACACATCAATCCTTTATGGCCCAGACTATCCCAAGAAAAGACAATCCAGTTTTTAATATATAATTCTATAGCATAAACACACATCACTAGACAGGAAGTGCGCACATCTAGTTAACTCTTTCCCCGCCAAACACAACATTTTCCTTTATTTGTGAGAAAACGCTTCCCTGCCAAACACGGAATTTTCCGGGTTTCAGTGTTTTCACTGTTATATGATAGGGGGCGCTATGACACATCTTCTGAATCTCCTGATCAAAGGACATGCGAAGATGCAGAAACAAGCAATCTCATATATAATCATATGCATATGTAAAATTACATGATCATCAACATTAAATAGCATATAAATCAAAACTGCCTAATGTTACTGAATGAGACGTCGACCCAGGATGAACTACAGAACTGTGCAAGCATTAGGGGTGTTGATGGACTAGATCTACTCCATCTATGTTTTGATCATCGTTCTGAATCCGATCCAGATGTAGTCTTAGACTGAAATGTGATTTTTACTGCTTTTTGATAAAAAAAGAGGTTTGTTTAAAACGTTTTTTTTTTTTTTTTTTTTTAAAGCAGAGGGTTTGTTCTTTCTTTTGATATATGGCATGTTCAGATATTCATACACACTCAAAAAATATTCTTTAAACTAACTTAAATTAAGGACAGTGGTTTCACACAAGCAAATTATTTTTTATTAACATGAATGGATTTTTTTTAATCTATGCTCCTTGTGGTGACAACACAGCTGAATGAGAAAGAATTTATGTGAAATAGTAATGTCCAACCAAATCAATGGAACTGCTTCCCTGTAACTTAAACCGGTTAAGTTTAGTTAACATGCTTAAGTTTATTTAAAACTGAACTGAATAAAAAGTGTGTTGGATTTAAATGATTTTATAGTGTACATCAGTCATTTTAGGTCACTCAATGGAATTTCTAGACTATATCTAGCTATTAGCTAATATTAGCACTTAACATACAATTCAATTCAAATTTATTTGTATAGCGCTTTTCACAATACATATTGTTTCAAAGCAGCTTTACAGAAAGTGCATTTCAGAAATGTACGTAAAAAATACAGTTAGTTAATCAATACAGTTAGTTAATCATCATGTATTAATTTAGGGCATAACATATCGCCGGCGTTGAGTCGTCTCTTCACAGGCGTAGAGTCGTCTCATCGCAGGCGTTTAGTCGTCTCATCGCAGGTGTTGGGGACTCTGAAGTCTCCGTGAGAGGCTGGATACAGACTGTAGCTGAAGAACGCTATTTACCTCGGTACTAGCGTCCCGAGATAACAGCAGAAAAGCAGATGGGAAATAATTAGCGTAGCTGCTGTTCATAATATTAATGCATTCGATCTGATTCAACAGTGGTATAAAAGGTAAGCATTATGTGAATGCTTGGCTGAAGAGATGCGTCTTTAATCTAGTTTTGAACTGGGAGAGCGAGTCTGAGCAACGAACAGTATCAGGAAGGCTATTCCAGAGTTTAGGAGCTAAATGTGAGAACGCCCTCCCTCCTTTAGTGGACTTAGATATCCTAGGAATGACCAGAAGCCTCGAATTTAGGGATCTTAAAGAACGCGATGGATTGTAGGGCGATAGAAG
The DNA here is from genome assembly GCA_026230005.1 of Gila orcuttii. NCBI lineage: Eukaryota > Metazoa > Chordata > Actinopteri > Cypriniformes > Leuciscidae > Gila > Gila orcuttii. The sequence continues at coordinate 21,140,306 of JAPDVR010000007.1, read as the reverse complement.
GTCCATTAAATATACAGGAGCTAGACCATTTAGGGCTTTATAGGTCAGTAATAGTACTTTGTAATTGATACGGAACTTAATAGGTAACCAGTGCAGAGATGATAAAATTGGTGTTATATGATCATATTTTCTTGACCTAGTAAGAACTCTAGCAGCTGCATTTTGCACTAACTGTAGCTTGTTAATTGAGGATGTAGGACAACCAGCTAATAAAGCGTTACAGTAATCTAGTCTTGAGGTCATGAATGCATGAACTAACTTTTCTGCATCAGAAACAGATAGCATGTTACGTAGCTTAGCAATATTTCTAAGGTGGAAAAAGGCTGTTCTTGTAACATATGATATATGATTTTCGAAAGACAAGTTGCGGTCTAGTATAACACCCAGGTCTTTTACTGTAGTGGATAAAGTAACTGGACATCCTTCTAAATTAAAGTTGTATTGTACGAGGTTTTGTGGGTAGTTTTTTGGACCAATAAGTAATACCTCCGTTTTATCTGAATTTAATAGCAGGAAATTACACGTCATCCAGCATTCTATATCTTTAAGACACTGTCAATTTAGATAAGTTAGTGTTTTCATCTGGTCTTGATGAAATATATAATTGAGTGTCATCAGCATAACAGTGGAAATTAATTCCATGTTTTCTTATAATATTACCAAGTGGCAGCATATATATTGAGAATAGCAGAGGGCCTAACACCGATCCTTGCGGCACTCCATACTCTACTGACGTTATCTTCGATTTTTCACCATTTAAACAGACAAAATGGTAACGGTCTGATAAGTACGATTTAAACCAGCTTAATGCCTGTCCCTGAACACCAGTGTAGTTTTGTAGTCGATCCAAGAGTATTTTATGATCTATAGTGTCGAACGCAGCGCTAAGATCGAGTAGAACTAGTATTGAGATACAGCCTTGGTCAGAAGCTAAAAGTAAATCATTTGTAATTTTAACTAGCGCAGTTTCTGTGCTATGATGCGGTCTGAATCCTGACTGAAATTTTTCATAGATATCATTTTCTTGCAAGAAAGAGCACAATTGAGCGGACACAACTTTTTCTAATATTTTAGATATAAATGGAAGATTTGAAATGGGTCTGTAATTTGCTAAGTTATTTTGATCTAATTGCGGTTTCTTAATAATAGGCTTTATTACTGCCAGCTTAAATATTTTTGGAACATGACCTAAAGATAAAGACGAGTTAATATTGAGAAGAGGCTCTTCCACTACAGGTAACACTTCTTTCAGTAGTTTAGTGGGTATTGGATCTAATAAACATGTTGTTGGTTTCGCTGCAAAGATAAGTTTATTTAGCTCTTCCTGTCCTATAGTTGTAAAGCGGTGTAGTTGTTCTTGAGGGGCGATAATTGAGGCTGAATCATAAGACACCATAGAGGATTGTACATTTACAATTGTATTTCGGATGCTTTCTATTTTCTCATTGAAGTAATTCATAAAATCATTACAACTATACTGTAACAAAATATTTTGCTCTGGTGATGTCTGTTTATTTGTTAGTCTAGCCACGGTGTTAAATAAAAACCTTGGATTATTTTGGTTATTTTCTATCAGTTTGCGGAGATGCTCAGCCCTGGCTGCTTTTAGAGCCTTTTTATAACGTGACATACTGTCTTTCCACGCGATTCTAAAGACCTCTAAATTAGTTTGTTTCCATTTACGCTCTAAGTTACGAGTTTCTCTCGATAACATGTGTAGTACTATTGTACCATGGTGCTTTAGTTCTCTCTAACCTTTTTTAATCTAATTGGTGCAACAATATCTAATGTACTAGAGAAAATGGTGCTCAAACTGCTAGTCATTTCCTCTAGTTCATCTGTTTGTTGGGGTTCACTGAGCAGCTGAGATAGATCAGGTAAGCTATTTGTGAATCTATCTATAGTGGTTGGAACGATTGTTCTGCCTGGTCGATAACTCGGCGCAACATGGCAAATTTCAGCAGTACGTAATATGCACGTTACCATACAATGATCAGTGAGATCGTCACTTTGCGGTATAATATCTATATCGGTTGGATTGGTTCCATATGATATAATTAAATCTAGTGTATGATTTAGACGATGAGTGGGACCACTGACGTTTTGCTTGACCCCAAAGGAGTTTAATAAATCTGTAAACGCAGTCCCTAACGCATCATTTGTGTTATCTACGTGTATGTTAAAATCTCCAACAATTATTGCTTTATCGGCATTGACCAATAGATCTGAGAGAAAGTCTGCAAACTCTTTTAGGAAATCAGCATAGGGCCCTGGAGGTCTATATACGGTTGCCAAGGCTAGAGATAATAGGGATTTCTTTCTTACATCTAAGAGCGTAACATTTAGCACAAGCACTTCGAACGAATTAAACCTGTGACCTGTTTTCTGAGTAACATTAAGGATATCTCTACAGATTGTTGCAACACCGCCGCCACGACCGATCGGACGGGGCTCATGCTTATAACAGTATCTTGGTGGAGTAGACTCATTTAGACCGAAATAATCATTTGGTTTAAGCCAGGTTTCAGTAAGGCACAGAACATCGAAATTATTATCTGTGACCATTTCATTTACAAAAACCGCCTTAGGTGTGAGCGATCTAATGTTTAGAAGACCTAGTTTAGGAAATTATTTTTGTTCACTGATATTTAGATTTTCTGGTTTAATTACAATAAGATTTTTCCTAGATCCTACACTAGATTTATTGTTTGGCCTCACTAGACGAGGAATAGACAGTTTCTATATCATGTTCTACACTACTTGTATCAATTAAGTTGGGACAGCATAGATTGTGATTTGGACTTTGACTTACTAGTCACATGGTGTGTAACGTCTTGGAGATGTTGTCCGACAGCACAGCCGCTCCGATTCTGCTGGGGTGCAACATCTTAAATGCTAAGATTTATATGCTCCTTCAGCCATAGGAGTTTAACTTATTTGAATCAGTCCACAGACTAACCAAATGCTCCACTCTTCTATAGCAATTGTGTTACTTAAGCTAATTTTAATAAAGCAGTTTGAACAAGCAGCCAAAATAAAAATGTTTCGGTGCAATATCTTAAAGCCCAGAACAGACTTTCCGAAATACTAACAGAAATTAAAGACTTTCCCTTTAGATTAACTTTATATTTTCTTACCTGGCTGATACCACCTTCGTCACATCCGGGTTTTTTTTAATCGCGAAATTGAACCATTTACATTATTTTAACGAATGATAATTAAGTGTGACCGAACAACTCGCCCCACTTACACTATTAAGGCCCGCACTCAAGACCCCAACTTTTCAAGCCTCCCCAATCAGGCTTTCAACTAAATGAAAAGCAGGAGCAGAGACAAAACCACAGACTACAATTTTATTTATCATTTAGTTACTAAAACACCTTGAGCTCAACATCAATAATAAAAAACAGGTTAATCAATGTGAATGAATCAGCCCAATGGGCTTCGTTTAGTTGATTCACATGGGTCGGCCACCCACACACACACAGGCCAAACACAGACCACAACAGTATAGCTACTAACAAAAAAAAAAATTCACAGAAAAATAAACTAGACAAGTTGGCTTCTTTCTTTGGTATCATGTCATTGCATAAAACATTTCACCGCTCAAATAATAAAGCAAAATAAATACAAATCAAAACACCTCAAACCAACCAAACAATACAATAATTATTTAAACCCACTCAACACCAACCAAATAAAAAAAGATAAACCACAATTAATCGACTCCGTAATTGAGTAGTATCAAGGTAAAGCAAAACAAAGAAATGATACAACCAACACAAAACAAACGAGTTGGTTAATAAACAAACCCTAATATTAATAAAATAAAACAAAACAATTTCAATTCAACACTACGCACACACTTAAAATACACAAAAAACGAATAGACAAATCAAATGAAATTACACCTGCGAAGTGATCGAAAACAAGGCGGGGGCAGAATCAAAGGCCACGGGTTTAGCGCGTCCAACGTGAGCGTTGTACAGGCAATAGCAAAGACATTCAATGAATGCAATCGCGAGCGTCCAATGCAATCGCGAGCATTCAAGGCAAAATCCCACGTCCCAAACTGGAAACAAAACTTAAGCCACAGCAAAGCAGCAGCTGGCAACCTCTGCAAAACAAATAAACATTTTCATTTGCTTTCTTCTCCCTCCCCACTCCTCTCACATTTTTAATTACACAAACAGGGTAAGGGAAAAATAAAATTACCTTTCACGTGTATGACACTCACATACTCACTAACAATGCCTGCCCTGGACGCACCCGACTAATCTAAAATTACACCAAACACACACATTAATCAAACATGTGACTTAAGTTAAATTCCCACGAACACCCATATTCCAAGTTTATAATTCCCTCCCGTCTATGAGCATCCAATTAAACAAAACCTACCTTTCCCGAGAAGTGAAGGAGATACAAGACCCACACGAACCGGTCACATCGGTACAATGTCATGAGGAAACTAACTCACCTGTGTCTATATAGCTACGTGATTACCTGACGTACCCACCCACTTTATGCCATCCGTGCGCTATTTTAAAGGGGCCACGCAGACTATTATTAAAGGGGCAATCCCACTACATAAGTATAGTGGAAAATGATACAGGTTAAGTTAATGAAACGCAATACAATAGTGTTTTGGTGGTAAAATAAATAGATATGTGTTATTCTAACAAAAAAATATTTGTGTAAAAAGAACAGTGCCACAAAACCATTTTTTTGAGTGCAACTAAATATTCTGGGGGCCATGTAACTTGATCAAAATTGCAAACTCCCATTGCAACGTGGCCCAGCTCAGCAAGTGGAAGACGTTGCAGCTCGAATTCAGCACGTCACCAGACAGAACATAAATATCACTTTACCAAACCTCTTTCCAAAGACCTTGGCATTAGAGTATATGATTATCTAATTTGCATTAGATTTTGCATTGCTGATGTAAGTTAATAAAAAATAACCTCTCGATTGATTTGTTGAATTCAGAGTAGGCTAAGGTTTACCTTATTACTTCCAGAGGAACTACCGTTTATTTTTCCATAAGATAACTTGAAACTGCCATAGTAACATCCAACTCAGTCACTTGCATTTATCAATCTTTTAGCACTTTATCTATCCAAATGGTAAACTTGATCGAAACTGAAAATGATCAAAAACACTGGCAATTTTTTTTTTTTTTAAATGCTGGCAGGGAAAGAGTTGACCTTTATAATTAATATCCGGCTGAAATTTTGTAAGGATATGTAACAGAACAATGGGTTTAAATAACATTAAAAATCATATCAAAAAGATATAGGTCCTGTCTGTTGTTGATTAATACCAGCTGTGACGTTCTACAGCATTGTACGTTGACGTTGTATGTCATGTCACAAGAAACTGAGTAATCACTGTTCCAATGTGAGGAGTACCAGTCCTTGCCAGTGCCCGGATCCGTGTATGATATACTGATTCACAAGCTCGGGAGCCAGGGAGCTGATTGAGATGCATCCTATGTGATTCCTGAGTTTTCTGTTCACCGCAAGATATTTACCTCAGCCTTTGTTCAGTGTCTCAGATGCTATTCTGCCTTAAGTCATGTCTCAGCAAATGTTTATGTTACCTGTTATGCCTACCTGAGGAGTCTAATTATGATCTGTTATTTTACCTCATGAAGTTGTACCAGAGACTAAAAGACTGTACAAAGGAAGGGTTTACTTACCTGTAAAACTCACCTCTTGCTACTTCTCCTGTGCCTTTTGTCTAACAAACTCCCACTCCTGGGTTCTACTACATTCCTATCTGTGTTACAGTTGCAGAATAATGGGCTTTATTATTTATTTATTTTTTGTACAGCTTAAATAACTGGAAGCGGGTGAACAGTGAGCTTTCCTATTTTAAATTAATTTGTTTTTCTTTTTAAGAATATATGTACAGAGGGTTTTTTTTTTTTTGGTAACACTTTAATTTAGGGTCCAATTCTCACTATTAACTAGTAAGTTATTAGCATGCATATTGCTATTGGATATTGGATAAGGATCAGTCCAATCTGTGCCCACACAGCCATATGGTATATATTATGGTAGAGTTTTTCATATAACTCCTTGTGCTTCGACACTAGTACAATAAGTCCATCTAATGGCACATTCACCATTTTTTCTTGTTGTTATGGAAATGACAGGTCTCGCATGTCATTGGTCAATTGTCAAATAGATGCTTGACGTATAGCGTTTTTTTTTTTTTTTTTTTCAGAAAAGATGAACTTTATTCAACTTGAAAAGACACTCTGAACTGCAGAAAAAGACGTTGGCGGTGGCATTTAAAAAAACACTCAGGACTTTTTTTGAAAACACGGTACTCCATAGGATTATAAGGTAAAACAGACACTGGCAGCTTCAAAAAAGATGCCAAGTGTTAACGCTCCCTTATTCTGCATTACCTTATTCTACATTCTTAATTCTACCAAATTCATACCCAATACCTAAACGTAACAACTACTGTGGTGATTTATGGTCTTGAATATTAATATTTTTTGAGTTTTTGGTCACGTCACCTTAGGTGAGTGTGAAAGTGTCGTTCCTATATTACGGGGCACCAGCCAAGGAATTTCACCTTGACACTAAAGAACAATCATGAGAGATATTTGACTGAATTAGAATTAAATTAATTGGAGGATGTTCGTCATCTGACCAATATGAAGGATTTGTGAGATATCGTTAACTTGAAAAGCCTCTTACTGAATTATCAACACAAGGAAGACACAAGTGTAATTAAAGGATTTTATTAACAAAAGGATAGACAAGAGTAACTAACAACTACTGAATAGATAAAGTGCTAAAAGATTGATAAATGCAAGTGACTGAGTTGGATGTTATGGCAGTTTCAAGTTATCTTATGGAAAAATAAACAGTAGTTCCTCTGGAAGTAATAAGGTAAACCTTACTCTGAATTCAACAAATAAATCGAGAGGTTATTTTTTATTAACTTACATCAGCAATGCAAAATCTAATGCAAATTATATAATCATATACTCTAATGCCAAGGTCTCTGGATAGAGGTTTGGTAAAGTGATATTTATGTTCTGCCTGGTGACGTGCTGAATCCGAGCGGCAACGTGTTCCACTTGCTGAGCTGGGCCACGTTGCAATGGGAGTTGGAATCCATTTCACAGCCTTGAACACAAAGTACTTGTGAACGTTGAACTCCTGGAGCACAGAGAATATACTTATTCTTGAACACGCAGATGAAGGAGCCTTGAAGTTGAAGGTTCTAGCATCCGTGCAGATGATCCTTATAATCTGTAACATGCAGATGAAGGAGCCTTGAATTTAAAGGTTCTAACGTCTGTGCAGACGATCCATATAATCTGTAACTTACAGATGGAGGATCCTTAAAGAGAATATTCTGAAGTTGGTGCAGAAGATCCTGAAAATGGGGGCGCAAAGTTTTTGGATGTTGTCTCAGTTGCTGTTTTCAAAAAAACTCAAATTCACTTCTTGCAGAACTTCTTTGTTTCTCTCTTTAGAGCTTCAGAGTCTTGAGAGAGCAACTTCACAACTCCATAGAGTTCCACTTAGAAGCAGAACCAGAACAACTCTTTGTCTCAGAAAGTACCTTTTTAAACTTTTCCGAGAAGGAAGGATTTGCAAATTGGCAGCTTTCAGATTCAACGTTTGATTGGCTGATGCTGTCAGAGGTGGCCACCGTATGGCCCCTTTTTTGCATGAGATTTATTTGCATAGCTTAAATTTCATGTTTAGAAGAATGTCTTTAAGGTTTTTCCTATGCATAATTCACTTTCCAAATCAATTCCAGATTAACCTAGGCATTGTGCTGAAAACATAAAGACCAAACATCTTTGGGTAATATTAAAACTTTAATCCATGAATTCATGGATATACAGTTATTTAAATAGATATGAAAATATTTGCTCCATCCTATGTGGCTTCAAGCCACATGGCAAAACTGGTTTGGCGAGTCTGAGAGTCTGTGATCATTCACACCTTGGTCTCAGGACTGGGCAAATAGTGATAGTCACAACATGCTAATGTCATAATTCTTCCCTTCCACAAATGGTACCTGGCAATGGTCTTTGCAGGCTTATCTCCTAGCCCACCTATAGTTCCTTGTTTGTTGAACTTCGTTTATAGGTCTAAGTTTTAGAGTCCTCTCTTTGTCATCATGGCAAATTAAAGGGGAATCCTGTTGCGATCAGGGGAGTCTGCCCGGTTTGATTGCTGATCACTACACTACCTTACTAACTATTAATAAGCAGTAATTATGAGCTTATTGAGGCAAAGAGAGAGAATTGGACCCTAATCTAAAGTGTGACCCTCTCTCTCTCTCTCTCTCTCTCTCTCTCTCTCTCTCTCTCTCTCTCTCTCTCTCTCTCTCTCTCTCTCTCTCTCTCTCTCTCGCTCTCTCTCTCTCTCTCTCTCTCTCTCTGTAGATGCATACGATTTCTTGATAAAATTTAATTACCAGATTTAAATCACAATTCAATCACAGATGTTTAATCATAATTTAACCATAAGTCTGAGTGGACATCCATGACATGTGGAGTCCATCAAGGCTCAATTCTTGCGCCACTCCTATTCAACCTGTGTATGCTTCCACTGAGCCAAATAATGAGAAAGAACCAAATTGCTTACCACAGTTATGCAGACAACACACAGCTCTACTTAGCCCTATCACCTAACGACTACAGCCCCATTGACTCCCTGTGCAAATGCATTGATGAAGTAAACAGTTGGATGTGCCAAAACTTTCTTCAGTTAAACAAAGACAAAACTGAAGTCATTGCATTTGGAAACAAAGATGAAGTTCTTAAGGTGAATGCATACCTTCACTTTAGGGGTGAAACAACTAAAAATCAAGTCAGGAATATTGGTGTGACTCTAGAGTCAGACCTTAGTTTCAGTAGTCATCTCAAAGCAATAACTAAATCAGCATATCATCTGAAAAATATTGCAAGAATTAGATGTTTTGTTTCCAGTCAAGACTTAGAGAAACGTGTGCATGCTTTCATCACCAGCAGGGTGGATTATTGTAATGGACTCCTCACTGGCCTTCCCAAAAAGACCATTACATAAGATACAGAATGCTGCTGCCAGGATTCAGAGCAGAACCAGAAAATATGAACATATCACACCAGTCCTCAGGTCTTTACACTGGCTCCCAGTTACATTTAGGATTGAAGTATTATTACTGGTATTTAAATCATTCAATGGCCTAGGACCTCAATACATTGCAGATATGCTCACTGAATATAAACTCAACAAATCAATCAGATCATTAGGATCACTTCAGCTAGAAATACCAAGGGTTCACTCTAAGCATGGCGAGGATTTTTGCAAATAAAGAAAATGTTTGTCTGAAAAACATTTCTGGTTAAGGTTTGTTTTTTGTGTGCCCTGTACGGAACATTAATGTCCTTACGTGCCCTGTTTATGTGACGAACTGCACTACTTGTGGTTGTTTTCAGAGAGGGTAACAGACATTATATACTTGTGCTACATAATTTATGTGATGTGCTCAAGTTCACTGAGACCGAATAGACAGAAACGTTTTGTTGTTATTGTGAGTTTAAAAAATAAAAGTAGACTTTACAGTTTGCATTACTCTTATCTGAATGACCAAAAATGACAGAGTATTTTAAGTCAAATGTAAGTGATCGCACCACTGCCTGTATGTCATGCAGTAAGCACGCTCTCCACACAAACACTTGAATATGCACCTAATAATAGCACACATTTATCTATGTTAACATTAGAGCGAGCGGACTTGTAAAATTGCTACTACTTACATGTTTCAAGTGATAAGCCATATTTGAGGTCGATGAACAATAGGCGAATGTTTGGATTTCATGCTGTTAACGATCTGTCAGTTACAGCCTGCGTGATTCCGCCACTTTGAGTTGAGTTTTTTTTTAACCGACTAATAAAATCTTATTAGGGGCAGTCCTAGAAATCACGGAGTCCATTCCAGTGAGTGATATCTCTGGGTCCATTCCTGAGAGTGAAATTCCCAAGTCTGTTCCAATAAGTGCAATTCCAGATTCTCTTCCAGTGAGTGAAATCACAGAGTCTCTTCCAGTGAGTGAAATCCAAGAATCCATTCCAGTGAGGGACATTCCTGAGTCCGTTCAATAGACTGAAATCCCAGAATCCGTTCCAGAGACTGAAATTCCTGATTTCGTTCCAGAGACTGAAATCACAGAGGCCATTCCAGAGCCTGAAATCCCTGAGTCTGTTCCAGAGACTGAAATCCCAGAGCCGCCCGCTCTCCCAGACACTACCACGGAAACCACCCCAGATCCGCCCCCTCTCCCAGAAATGTCCACGGAGGTCGTCCCCGAGACACCTCCCTGGCTCCCAGTGAAGCTGGCCCCTCCCAGGCTCCATGAACTGCCGGCACTTCCCTGGCTCCCAGTGAAGCTGGCCCCTCCCAGGATCCCAGAACTGCTGGCATCTCCCTGGCTCCCTGAACTGCTGGCTCCTTCTTGGCCCCCTGATTTACCAGTGCCTTCCTGGCTTTGATTTTGCTCTGTTTTTCCTGTTCATGACTGTGTTTCTAGGTTAGCTTTACAGTTTGGTAATTAGTTCAGTTCTCCTCTGTTCTCTGCCTGTTTGATTCCTAGGTTTCTGATTAATTTGAGTATCCAGGTGTTTTTTCAATTATTCTGTTCACTCGTTTGCCCCTGTACTTAAGCCCTTACTTTCTGTTAGTTCCTTGTCTTGCATTATTTAATGTCTATGGTTTGGTGTTTTTTTTTTACTCCAAGTTATTATCCTGTTTATTGGTTTCGTTTTCTCCAAGTTATTCTCCCCCTTATTGTTTTTTATTCTTGGATTACATACTATTTGAGTATCTTCATCATTGTGTGCTTGCATTACAGCCACCAACCATGACAATAGGTTAGGGGAATCACTGTCAATAGCTGTGTCCCAATGTGAATGTTGCATTCTTCGAAGGCCATGGACTTCAAAGGATGCAGCCTATGCGTCCTTCAAAGGATGCATCATGTAGCCTTTGTAGGATTTCCTAATTGCGCAACCAGGTGTTTCAGATTACCACTCCTTGTGCCAAGCAACGGTGCGAGAGTACAGCTGCCATCCCGATAATTAATTTGATATCATCGAGTAAACAGCTATAGAGCCAGAATTGGCTATTGTCATTTTTATGTTTTATATTTTACTGGAGGGCATGGTGAGGATGTTTCACCCCCAGCGCCGCCAAGTCAGGTATTTTTGGCTTAGCCAAGACCATGGCCAGAGCTGGTTTGCTGCGTCCCAATTCAGAGGCTGCGTCCTGACTCCTGAGTTGCCGGATTACACTTTAAACTGTTCAAGTATTGGGTGTTAACTTACGTAAATAATGTAATGAAATATGAAAAGAAAAGAAAACATACATAGGCATATATATAAGGTTCAAATGTTCACTTATACAGTATCTTACCTTGATGCGATTTTGTAGGCTAGTGTATTCTTTTTATTATGTACATAAATGGACCATGGTGAATATATTTACACAGGTTTTCAACCCTATTTGAAAATAAAACGTACTCGGTTACATTCGTAACCTCGGTTCTCTCTAGAAGAGGGAACGATTATTGCGTAAGCTAGCTTACGCTACGGGTAAAGTCATCTTTGCTCGAGATATTGAAGCCAAAAATTATCCTTAATTTTGCATTTATTTTCAACGCAGTGCAGCAGCCAGCAGACTTAGAGCAGGCCATCTTGCGTGCTCATTGGTTGCCCTGCGGCAACTGCTGCAGCCTACCACTGAGCCTCGGGCGTGACGTCTCGCCCTCTACGCGTCACAGCCCATCAAAATGGGGGTGGCTTAGCGTATAAAAGCCAGGCTCAGAGGCTGCATCACTGGTTTCATCAGCAGAAGCGAAAAATCGCTCGAGGCGCCTGCACGGTCGGGTTACGCAATACTCGTTCCCTCTTCTAGAGAGAACCGAGGTTACGTATGTAACCGATTACGTTCTCTTACGAGAGGTTCTCTCGTATTGCGTACGCTACCTTACGCTACGGGAACCCATTGTCAATGCCGTGCGCTCCCAGCCTCCACTTCATGTGTCCCAGGTGTTCCCGGGGAACATAGATAAGTGGGAAACAGGTGGCCAGCAATGCGGGCCAGCACATGTTATAAGCACATACAGAGTATACAGAGCGGCGTCGCCGGTCCATATAACTATCCACCATATAGTGCAGCTCAACCAGGAGAGCCAACGTCGCGTGAGAGTAGCCTGCGCATGATAAACTGGGCAGAGTATACACACAACTCACACTGACAGAAGTCTAGCCTGCAAGGCGGGAACTTCCAGGTTATAAAACCTAACAAATGTGGACGGAGAGGCCCAGCCTGCCGCCGCACAAATGTCTTGAATGGAAATTCCGCTAGACCAAGCCCACGACGAGGCCACGCCTCTGGTGGAATGCGCCCTGATGCCCAAGGGGAATTGCAGACCTTTAGACTTATAAGCGGATGCGATAGCTTCCACTATCCATCTAGACAGGCTCTGTTTCGAGGCGGCGAGACCCTTGGTGCGCCCACCAAACGAGACAAAGAGCTGATCCGAACGCCTGAAAGAGGCGGAGCGCGTAATGTAAGCCCTCAGCGCCCTGACGGGGCAGAGGAAATTAACATCACCCTCACTATCAGATGCTGGCATAGCCGAGAGAGAAATGACCTGCGCTCTGAAGGGAGTGCCCAACACTCCACTATATTTAGGGACATAACCATGTCTTGGCTTAAGGATGACTTTAGACTCATTTGGCCCGAACTCAAGACACGCCGCGCTAACAGATAGCGCGTGCAAATCCACCACACGTTTAACTGACGATAGAGCTGTCAGAAAAATGGTTTTGAGCGAAAGGTACTTTAGGTCCACTGAGTCTATCGGTTCGAAGGGGAAAGCTTTCAGGGCCTCGAGGACCAAAGAAAGATCCCATATGGGAACCGACGGGGGTCGCAGGGAATTCATCCTTCTGGCTCCTCTAAGGAAGCGGATGACGAGCTCGTCTCTTCCTACTGACTAGCTGCGCGTCGACTCAGCGAACGCTGCAACGGCCGCCACATAGACTTTAAGCATGGATGGGGACCTGCCCTTATCCAGCAGCTCTTGAAGGAAGCCAAGTAACCCCGGGACCCCACACGTTCGTGGGTCTAGGTTTCTATCAGCACACCATTTGGAGAACACCGACCATTTAGACGCGTAAAGCCGCCTCGTAGAGGGAGCTCTGGATTGCGTAATCGTGTTCATCACTCCTTCTGGCAGGACAACGGGTACCCGTTGTTTAACCATACGTGCAGAGACCAGCGCTCTGGATGGGGATGCCAGACTGAGCTGCGGGCTTGAGAGAGGAGATCTCTCCTCACCGGGATCGGCCAAGGGGCTGTGTGAGACAGCCGCATCAGCTCCGTGAACCAAGTTTGATTCTCCCAGCGCGGGGCTATAAGGACATCATCGGGCAATGAGCGTTGTCTTTCGACGCAAACAGGTCGACTTTCGCTTTGCCGAAAAGGCGCCACAGTGACTGGACGGTTTGGGGGTGCAGGGACCATTCCCCTGGGGAAACGTAGTTCCTGGACAGTTTGTCTGGACCGTCGAACAAGTGGCCTGGCACGTGCGCAGCTCTCAGTGAGCATGAGGTACTGGGACCATACAAGAAGGCGTTCTGTCAGATGGCAGAGGCTTCTTGACCTGACAGCACCCTGATGGTTTATGTAGGACACCACAGACATGTTGTCCAAGCGGACTAGCACATGGTGGTCCTGTATGAACGGGAGGAAGCGTTTGAGCTGGCCTGCGTCCAGAAGAGCGTGATCTAGGGCGGCCGCCCTGTCGACGCTGCGAAGGCTGGGGCTGAGCTGGGCGCTGGCTAGCGTGTCGTGCAGGCGGCTCACGTGGGCGGCTTGCAGAGGAGCTAGAACGTCGAGGCAGGAAAAGGTTCATGGCCTGCGAGGTCTTCTGTACTTCGGAGAAGCGGTCGACGATCCCGTTCACCGCTGGGCCGAAGAGACCAGTAGGGGAGAGAGGCGCGCCGAGAAACGCGGCTGAAAAGCTCTGGCAGAAATGGCGCAGATCTGGAGATGGGCGGGGGCGGCGGCTGTGAAGGAAGCAGCTGTCGAGCCTATTGGGTGCGGGCTCCTTAGGCGGTTACCAATCCAGGCCGAGTTGGTCGACGGCTCTAGAAAGGAGGCGCATGAGCTCGGCGTCCACGCCAGCCCGAGTCCTGCTGGATTCCTGGATCGAGGAGGCGGAGTGATGAGAGCTTGACCACTCCTCGCTGTCCGATGCCAGGATGGAACAGCTGTCGCCTGGGCATGCCCCTTCAGCTTCGTCCCCTGAGGCGGCGGCAGAGCGGGCCGAAGCCGGTGGCTGCGCGTCTGGGAGGGGCGGAGAAGGAGAGAGTGAGGCTAGCGGGATGCGATCCGGCGAGCACTTCACTGTTGCCACAGGCTCCGGCATCCTCTGAGCACGGCACTTCTTCTTGCGCGGTCCAGAGGGTGGAGTGACAGCGTCCAGGGTGAAGGCTTCGAGCTGAGCCCGCAGGGTCGACAACAGAAGCGCTTCACAGTGCTCAAAGCAGCCCGAATCCAGGCAGAGAGCGCAAATGACATGGCGGTCTCCTGCACTGAGCGGGGCTCTACACGAGCCGCAGGAAAGACGAGGCATTTTAATAAAAACGCTCGAGCTCTTTTAGTGTGTGAGAGAGAGTGAGTGTCGCAGCGGCGAACACACACAGAAGCACACAAAAGGATACTCAACGCCGGATGGCGTAGCAGGCACGGAAGGCTGAAGGTGGTGAAGACGGCCGGCTTCTTCAGGCGCTTTCCTAAGCTTGCTGGTCGCTTTATTCGACGGCGGAAGGCTTCTCTCAGAGTCCAGCGATGCGGAGAGCTTCGCTGAAGATGATGAAATCAGTGACGCAGCCTTTGAGCCTGGCTTTTATACGCTAAGCCACCCCCATTTTGGCGGGCTGTGACGCATAGAGGGCGCGACGTCACGCCAGGCTCAGTGGTAGGCTCCAGCAGTTGCCGCAGGGCAACCAATGAGCACGCAAGATGGCCTGCTCTAGGTCTGCTGGCTGCTGCACTGCGTTGACAATAAATGCAAAATTAAGGATAATTTTTGGCTTCAATATCTCGAGCAAAGATGACTTTACCTGTAGCGTAAGCTAGCTTACGCAATACGAGAGCACCTCTCTTAAGAGAACCCAGTTGAATATAAAAAAGTGCAGTTCAAATGCTACTCCCGCTCGTCATCGGTAGCTGTCACAGTTGCTAGGTGACAAGAACAATCGTCCATAATTTTTTTTTATAAAAATGCTGTCGTCACCGGCGCGCAATGACTTATGGGGTAGGATAGGCCGCTAAGGATCCAATTATGTATCCTTTCTTTCATGGGGAAACAAAGGGTGCATTTGGCGTCGCTTTTGAATCAGGGTAGCCTTCATTGCGCCACCATGACGCAACCGGGCTACGAATACAGCCTTCGAAGGGTGTAGAATTGAATTGGGACAGCCTTCATCGCGCTGCGGTGACGCAATCGTCCTTCAAATGCGACCTTCGAAGGGTGCAGCCTTTGAATTGGGACATCCTTCGTCGCGCCGCTTTTACGCTTCGTTCACATTGGGACACAGCTAATGTGTAGTTTAGCAGAGTTCAGTAGGTAAAGTGAGTTGACTGCAGATGATGATGATGATGATGGTGAAATTGAGGATTCAGGATGAAAGCAGCATTCTTTTCTTTTTTCTAAGAATATTTCATAATTTTTTCCCGCTGTGATAAACAGGAAGCAAGATAAGTATAAGGGACGTTTGAAGAGTGTGTTCAGCGTGGAGATATCAGTCACTCATGAGAAGAGGGAGGGAAAAGGTGCAGCCTGCAAGGGAAAATTCCCCGTGACCAGCATATGGAGACACTTTCAAACTATTTACTCATTGCCTTTTGCTACTCAGTTTTACCTTTCCATGCACCATTCCAGGATGTTTATGTAGTAAAAGACAGATTGGAGATTGGGTGAGGGAGGCAGAGGATGAGAGAAATGAAAAAACGGCAGTTTCACACCCACATGTATTCACATTTTATCCATCTAAACACATGTACTAGTTTACTTGAGGCAGTTTTGCGGCAGAGTTGTTTAAATTTATATGTAGTCAAAGTATTTTATCCTACAAGACTGCCTATGAATTAGTCATAAGATGTCTGTTATGACAGGTCCTCTGCACAGTTTAATCGTCATAAAGTTTAAATATTTAAATTTGTTGAAACATTGATATAAACATGAAATATGAGAGGTTGTGGGGAGTTTTAAGGATATATTTTTTCAAAATTGAACGCTAAATCCAGTGTTTCTAAGGCATGAGCAGGCCAAAATGTTTGCCTACACATTAAGTATGGTCAACAATTTACTGATCTACATGCTGTGTTTCAGAGAACAGAAATATTGA
Organism: Gila orcuttii; assembly: GCA_026230005.1. Taxonomy (NCBI): domain Eukaryota; kingdom Metazoa; phylum Chordata; class Actinopteri; order Cypriniformes; family Leuciscidae; genus Gila; species Gila orcuttii. The sequence goes on along the minus strand of JAPDVR010000007.1, from coordinate 21,123,861 downwards.
ATAGGTATATGAAAAGGCTTAATACTATTTCTACTAATAATAGGCTACTACTAGCCTATATTAGTAAATTGAGACTCTTTAGTAGGCCACTTGAGTATTCGCCTACTAGTAGCCTACTTGATACTCTTTGGACCAAACGATCAGTGATAGCTGTACACTTGAGCAGAAGGAAGGTATGTGTAGACATGTTTTAATCCTTTTTAAATCTGAAAGCGACAAAAAAAAAACTAAATTCAAAGACATCAATCTCACATAGGGAAACAACTGAACAGTGCAGTAAGACAAAACATTTTTCGGTGTGAATAGCTGCTTATTCACATGGCACAGCTGTAGCCTTTCAACATTTTTTTGTTATTTTTTAGTAAATATGATACTCTACACATGCAAACTTTAAAAAACTTTATTTCATATGCTAATAATTTAACATAATTGCATCCCTAAAATATAATCATTGTGACTGGTGGTGAAGTTGGCGGTAAAGTTGAAAACTTTAAAGAATGTAGGTTATGCATAGAGTATTGCAAAAACTCTAGAATTAGAAATAAAACATGTCAAAGAAAGAAATTGTGTTTCTGCATTTTTAGAATTGTTATTTTCCAAAATCATCCCACGGTTTCAGAACCACAGTGAGAAAAACAATAGAAAGGGCCAGAGTGCATTATGGATGGCAGCGGTTCAAACTATAATGGAGAGCAGAGAAAAGGCCGGGCCAAGTGAAAGGCCAAACATGCAATCAGCCAATGTCTTTAAAGGCTTTACAAACAGAGCATCTGGCGGTGCAAATGTCTATTGAGCGCAGGGTGAGGGGATTGGTCGGCCTCATGTTTGAATGTGTCAGCCAGGCAACGCCCCCCCTTCCCAAAAATGTCTTTGTGTGCTACTATGGCAACTGCCCGTGTTTTGGCGGAAGCTGATGTCATTGTGAATGTGCTTCTGAGGAGAAGGGAGGCAAATGGGGTGATGGAGAGAAAGCGGGAACGGCGGAGACATTTTTGTCCCACAGGAAATGAAACAAGCTGTGCACACACAGTAGCTGGCCAAACACTGATGAACTCATTCACTCACTCATTTACATACACACTTTCTCACAAAACTGCAGCCTGCTTTCCATTTGTTCCCCCAAATCAGCATCCACGTTTCTTCCTTTATCTGCCCTCATATCTATGTTCTACTATTTACTTTTGTCTTTACTCTGCTCCATAATAGGTACAATACTACATCAAACCTTCTTTGCCCAAGCTGAACTGTGTGTGAAAACGTGCACCTGCCTCAGGTGAAAACATGTATGTGTTAAATTTGATGAGGAACTTACTTCTTTACTATTGATGAAATGCATTTAATCACAATTACTTGATTTGACAGCACTAAAAAAGTTACAAAACAAATCTGTCTATTAATATCCTTTGTTTAACCCTTTAAGTTAGCGATTCTTAAACAATTATAATCAAACATCGAGGATCAACTTTCTTGGCAAAGTATATACAAAGTTCTGCCATGAAACTCTAGATGATGGAGGCTGACAGATCCTTAACTCAATTTGCTTGCAATCATGTTATTCTCTTTCGGGCACAGCTGATTGGTTCCTACTGTATAAGTAGCCAATAAGCTTGCTGTTCCGTACTTAGTCTGGAGCAGCATTATAGCAAATCTATTCCACCAAGACCAAACATGTCAACATTGTCATATCCATTACCATGCCAAACACTCCAAGAGCTGTCATGACAAAACTAAGTAATAGGCAATAGGTTCTTTGTAATTGTTGTGTGTTTCTACTTGTCGAATCTGAATGCTCCTTCTTAGCCTCATGAGATCATTCACTCGTCGCACACTTCAGACATGCAGTATGTCATCCAGTTATTGCTCACATACTGTATAGTGGCTACTGAGATCACTTGACATACTGATTTTTGCTAGCTATGAATTCCATAATCTAGCTCTATTTTCTGCTCTTTAATTTGTGTCATTATTCTACTTATTCTTCTCCATATTTTTATTTTATATTTGCAGCCTTTGTGTTGTTTAGTTCTTGTATCCTCTTGAGTTACATGACACTGCCCAGAATCGGGATTACATCACAGTCTCCTCCCACCAAAGTCCCCAACGACCAACCTCAATTTCCGTTCTTGCCTAGCTGTGAATCCCAGAATTCTATACTCAATCTCATGTGAGTCTTCTCCTGCCAAAAGTGTGTTTATCTCAAAAGAACAAGCCATCAGGTCATTTTTACATACAGTAGTCTGGTCTAACTCGTGCTTTAAAAATCCATAAAAAATATTATTATGATGATTGAATTAATATTTAAACATTTTATTAATTATTTATACGTTCGTAATAATATAATATAATATAATTATATTATATTATTATTATAATTAATATTTATTAGCACTTAAGAGTTAACTTTTATCATTTATGAAACTCAAAGGCCCTCTGCTATTCTCAATATATATGCTGCCACTTGATAATATTATAAGAAAACATGGAATTAATTTCCACTGTTATGCTGATGACACTCAATTATATATTTCATCACGACCAGATGAAAACACTAACTTATCTAAATTGACAGAGTGTCTTAAAGATATAAAATGCTGGATGACGTGTAATTTTCTGTTATTAAATTCAGATAAAACGGAGGTATTACTTATTGGTCCAAAAAACTACCCACAAAACCTTGTACAATACAACTTTAATTTAGAAGGATGTCCTGTAACTTTATCCACTACAGTAAAAGACCTGGGTGTTATACTAGACCACAACTTGTCTTTCGAAAATCATATTTCATATGTTACAAGAACAGCCTTTTTCCACCTTAGAAACATTGCTAAGCTACGTAACATGCTATCTGTTTCTGATGCAGAAAAGTTAGTTCATGCATTCATGACCTCGAGACTAGATTACTGTAATGCTTTATTAGCTGGCTGTCCTGCATCCTCAATAAACAAGCTACAGTTAGTGCAAAATGCAGCTACTAGAGTTCTTATTAGGTCAAGAAAATATGATCATATAACACCAATTTTATCATCTCTACACTGGTTACCTATTAAGTTCTGTATCAATTACAAAGTATTACTACTGACCTATAAAGCCCTAAATGGTTTAGCTCCTGTGTATTTAATGGACCTTCTATCCCTCTAAAATCCATCGCGTTCTTTAAGATCCCTAAATTTGAGGCTTCTGGTCATTCCTAGGATATCTAAGTCCACTAAAGGAGGGAGGGCGTTCTCACATTTAGCTCCTAAACTCTGGAATAGCCTTCCTGATATTGTTCGAGGCTCAGACTAGCTGTCCCAGTTTAAAACTAGATTAAAGACGCATCTCTTTTTTGCCAAGCATTCACATAATGCTTACCTTTTATACTACTGTTGAATCAGATCGAATGCATTGATATTATGAACAACAGCTATGCTAATTATTTCCCATCTGCTTTTCTGCTGTTATCTCGGGACGCTAGTCAGCTCCAGTTTGTATCCAGCCTCTCACGGAGACTTCAGATGCCCCAACACCTGCGATGAGATGACTAAACGCCTGTGAAGAGACGAGTCAATGCCGGCGATTTGTTATGCCCTAAATTAATACATGATGATTAACTAACTGTATTTTTCTATGTACATTTCTGAAATGCACTTTCTGTAAAGCTGCTTTGAAACAATATGTATTGTGAAAAGCGCTATACAAATAAATTTGAATTGAATTGAAAAAATATATGGTTATAATGACTGGACAATAACCTGCTGGCAGTTGCAATGAAAGCTTCATGTAGCTTCAACGCTTCAAGGTCCATGTCTTTAAACTGTTAGATTCTGTTTGTATCTTTGATGGCTGTTTATTCATGTGCTGTTTGTGGCTATACATTTTCACTGCCACAGCCGCTGAAATTGGCTTTAATAATTCATGTGTCTGTGTGGTGAGGAGGGGACGTTTAAGCCTATTTATCAAACCCTCTGACACAGGACAGAGCAATGAAAAATTACTCTCTCACCACACTTCCATTCATGGCCTTTAGCATGGAAGGAAATAAAGGAATAACACTGGGGAATGAATATAAAACAACAAAAATGACTGCTGTGACAAGTTCCCACAGTTTCTCTCTCATCTGCTTAGATTCTCTTGTCCAGGTCTGGCAGAAGGATGGAAGAGCTACTGGTTTGGCTGCAGGGTTGAGGCTTTGGTGGTTCTTGGCTATTTTCAGCTATTTCCTTGGCTATTTAACAGCGTTTTATGCCATATTTGTGTAAGGGCCCCCCTAAAATATGGATTTGATATTGCATTCAGAAAATGCGCTTTAGTTTTTGCAAACAAGTCAAATGACTGTACTCTAAACACACAAGTGTCCTCATGCCAGATAACTATGTTTTTTTTAGACTGACAACCTACATGCGCTCTCCAAATCACATTTAAAAAAGAAAAAAGAACGAAATTCTTTTTAATGAAGCAATTTAAAAGTGCATGCTTTTTAACCCACTCAAAACAAGAAAGCTAAACTCCCTCATTTTTCAATGTTTTCAGCAGGATAATGAATTGCAATCAAATTCTCATAATTTTATGTCTTTCTGCCTCGAATAATTTGTGTGCTGTATGCTTCAGAAAATTGTTTTACACTACTAAGGGAATGAAAGACTTAAACATAGATTGAGTGCTGGGGGAGAGTGGAGCAGATCAAAGGAATCTGTTACCATGAAACTGAAAAGAAAAAGAAAAAAAAATGTTTTATTCTTGTTTAGAAATGTTTGTTTATTTGAGCAATAAGCTATATACATTTATACTGTTATTATTATTATTATTATTATTATTATTAAGACCTTCATTGAACGTCTTATAATCTCTTGTGAAATGTAGGTTGAATTTGCCCAACAAATCTGACTCTTAAAATAATGATTAATATAAGAAAATTATTTATTTACTGTAGTTAGTTGGTAGCAATGCAAAAGCAAACTTGCTTGACACGGTTGTCCAGGGAACCCACAGTTATAGTAATAATGAGAATGATTGTGATGAAAGGGACGAAAGGTTATTTCAAATAATGAATGCTGTAATAAGCTGGGTCTGAATGCAGTCTTAGCTAAACTCAGTCATTACTGACCAGTGTTGCGGGTTTAGTATAAGTAATGATTTATTATAAGTTATTATAACACATTATAAGTAATGCAAGTTATGTAATCAGATTAATTTTTCAAAGTAACTAGTAAAGTAACTCATTACTTTTAAAACATATCTGAGTTACTTTTTCAAATAAGTAACGCAAGTTACTTTGCTTACTCATTTATTGACTGACACCTCTCCTTCCCCCTTGTTGAGTGGAGTAATAGGGAATAAGTGCAGAGGCGTTGTGAGAGCTGTGTGAACATGATGGTTGTTGCTGTTCTAGACTAAATGTGAGCATCTATTTACTTGCACAAAAACAGATTCAGTATTCCTCAAAGTGAAGAAAAACTGTGAAATGCTAATTCAGAATATTACATAAACCTGTAATAATTAAATATGTTAAATTACACGAAAATACATTATTTAATCTCACTTTATTACCCAATGTCTTTGCTGCTGACCTTTGATGATCCAATTCAACTATACTAATAAGCAACAATTACTATAAACATCACGTTTGTGTTTCATTTCTTTGTTTCGCTATTCTTCTACAATCCAGAATGGCAGCACATCTGAAAGGTTAGTTTGAGTTGCGCCCTGTACTGTGCAGGCATGAATTTGCATTTCCTTCAGCATGGGGCTTATTAATTTCACCTTTAGTGCAAAATGGCCTTTATATATATATATATATATATATATATATATATATAAAAATTTAACTTTCATATATTTTAGATTCATTGCACACCAACTGAAATATTTCAGGTCTTTTATTGTTTTAATACTGATGATTTTGGCATACATGAAAACCCATGAAAACCCAAAATTCCTATCTAAAAAAATTAGCATATCATGAAAAGGTTCTCTAAACAAGCTATTAACCTAATCATCTGAATCAACTAATTAACTCTAAACACCTGCAAAAGATTCCTGAGGCTTTTAAAAACTCCCAGCCTGTTTCATTACTCAAAACCGCAATCATGGGTAAGACTGCCGACCTGACTGCTGTCCAGAAGGCCATCATTGACACCCTGAAGCAAGAGGGTAAGACACAGAAAGAAATTGCGGCGTGGCATGGAGGCAATCAGCCTGTGGCACTGCTGAGGTGTTATGGAGGCCCAGGATGCTTCGATAGCGGCCTTAAGCTCATCCAGAGTGTTGGGTCTTGCGTCTCTCAACTTTCTCTTCACAATATCCCACAGATTCTCTATGGGGTTCAGGTCAGGAGAGTTGGCAGGCCAATTGAGCACAGTAATACCATGGTCAGTAAACCATTTACCAGTGGTTTTGGCACTGTGAGCAGGTGCCAGATCGTGCTGAAAAATGAAATCTTCATCTCCATAAACCTTTTCAGCAGATGGAAGCATGAAGTGCTCCAAAATCTTCTGATAGCTAGCTGCATTGACCCTGCCCTTGATAAAACACAGTGGACCAACACCAGCAGCTGACATGGCACCCCAGACCATCACTGACTGTGGGTACTCCAGTGCTGCTTCTCTGTAGCCCAGGTCAGGCGCTTCTGCCGCTGTTTCTGGTTCAAAAGTGGCTTGACCTGGGGAATGCGGCACCTGTAGCCCATTTCCTGCACACGCCTGTGCACGGTAGCTCTGGATGTTTCTACTCCAGACTCAGTCCACTGCTTCCGCAGGTCCCCCAAGGTCTGGAATCGGTCCTTCTCCACAATCTTCCTCAGGGTCCGGTCACCTCTTCTCGTTGTGCAGCGTTTTTTGCCACACTTTTTCCTTTCCACAGACTTCCTACTGAGGTGCCTTGATACAGCACTCTGGGAACAGCCTATTTGTTCAAAAATTTCTTTCTGTGTCTTACCCTCTTGCTTGAGGGTGTCAATGATGGCCTTCTGGACAGCAGTCAGGTCGGCAGTCTTACCCATGATTGCGGTTTTGAGTAATGAAACAGGCTGGGAGTTTTTAAAAGACTCAGGAATCTTTTGCAGGTGTTTAGAGTTAATTAGTTGATTCAGATGATTAGGTTAATAGCTCGTTTAGAGAACCTTTTCATGATATGCTAATTTTTTGAGACAGGAATTTTGGGTTTTCATGAGCTGTATGCCAAAATCATCAGTATTAAAACAATAAAAGACCAGAAATATTTCAGTTGGTGTGCAATGAATCTAAAATATATGAAAGTTTAATTTTTATCATTACATTATGGAAAATACTTAACTTTATCACAATATGCTAATTTTTTAGAAGGACCTGTATATATATATATATATATATATATATATATATATATATATATATATATATATATATATATATATTATTTTTTTATTAAAAACCAAACAAGTAAAGCCCAGCCCATTTGAGAAAAAAGTAACGCAAAAGTAACACATTTCTTTCCATAATAAGTAATAGGTAACGCAATATTGTTACTACTTTTAAAAGTAACTTTCCCCAACACTGTTACTGGGAATGTGGCCTTTTGAAATAATGAAGGTTATTCAGAAAACAGCAGAAGGCAGTACACATGAGCACATTTTATTTCTATAAACTTGAGAGGAAATTTTGTTTCAAAGTGGTTATATCATCAGATTGAAAAATATATCTAAAGCCCTATTCGCACGGGATAAGTATTACCTGGTGATCTCTAATCATTTTTAATAATTGCGGAGGTTGTCTGTGATCTTAATCCCGTGCGAATCGGCCATGTCTGTAATTTGTAAAGTAAAAATTCCCCCGCAAATGACCTACCATATTTCGCTGAACACAGAGGTCCTGTGATAATATTAGTCCCATGCGAATCGGCATCTCTGGGATTTGGCCGGGTCATATATCATTTTTTTTAAGGTTTTTGTTTCCTGTGCGCTTTTTTTATCCATCTTTTGTGAAGAATGGAGGCTGCGTGGGAGTGTTTTGATAGTATTTTAGGTGCTAGGTCATATCGCTATACACCATACAACTATAATTTGCAGAAAGCTGAAAACCTGAAAACCATCAGAAGAGCAAAAGCAAAAATAATGGTTCGATGGAAATGAATGACTTGTAGGCTATAGCAGCATGTGGTAAGGCACATTCTTCTGTTTATGATATATCATATAGCAAGACCTATAATAACGACAAGACATTTCCAAGCAATAGCCTATTGACATCATATCCGGGAGATAAGTCAGTAATTCGAGTAAAATCATAGGCTTCGCTTATCCCGTGCGAATACGCCACACGAAATTCAGATGTGGGTGGGGAATTTTTAATTCACACGAGGTCCCCAGATAATACTTATCCAGTGCGAATAGGGCTTACGTGTCCTTGTGTCACGTGTCAGTTCATGATTGGACTTTCAGTTTGTGTTTTGATTGGTTCCTGTTTTCCTTTGTTTTTTTCCCACCACTCCTTCTTTTCTATGGTTACTATCATTATGAATTAATGTCCCAGCTGTGTATGATTAATTATCTGGTTTCTGTTTGCTATTTAAGATGCACCCTTTCTTTCATTCTTTGCCTGATCTCTGTTGCATCAATGTGTGTTTTCCCGGCCTGTCAGCTTGTTCCAGAGTGTTATTATTAAAGTTTGAGTTTGTATCTTTAATCGGAGTCTTCAGACTGTTCCTGAGATAACCACAGGGTGACACCTTGATCTTTTGAGATAAGATTCATAATACTATTTAACATCATGCTATACTGAAACTTCCTGACATCGAACAGTTGAATATGATTGTACACACCCACATTTACAAGCCAACAATGTATTTTTTAGTATGCAGTACACATTATATACTGTATGCATATTGACTAAGACACTGAATTCTATTCTGAACACAGCCTTGTATGCACAGCAGCAAAAATAGCCTGCTTAATTCTAGAGACCAGAGGTTTAATGGACATAAAATATTAATATAGCTAGTTTTAGTGCAAACACTCTTCTAGCTTTATAAGTGGACCCAAGGATTCAAATTTAGCAATTAAAATGTATGACATACTCCCTTTAAATCAAATATTAATTATGTGAAGTCACAAATGTCATAAGTCAAAATAATTGTGTGTGGTAAATGACAAGATGCCATGATTGCTGCCCACAGAGAACATGGTTTGAGTGGCACTTTTTAAAATTATCGGAGGAATTACATGGAGATGTTAAATGTATGTTGTGATGTCTACTGTTTATGTCTGTCAGTGCAGCCATTTCATTGTATGTGTATTATCTGCACACATGACAATCATATTAGTTTCAAAGAGATTGACATATATTATAGCCAATCATTTAGGAATTTAGTGTCACATCTTTAGCCAAGTTGAACTAGGCGAAAAGCAAAGCTGTCGCAGCTGGAGAACGGGAATGAGATCTCTGGGAATGAAAAGGTAGCATCTGTGCTGCTGAAGCTCATCTTGTAGATGATTAGGAAAAGTGCAGTCAGCTATAGAAGTGGAAATGTTACAAATGTATTTCTTTTTATTTTATATATATATATATATATATATATATATATATATATATATATATATATATATATATATATATATACATATATATATATATATATATATACACACAAATGTATTTCTTTTTATGTTGTATATTCCCTTTTTATAATTGTTTAATGCTGTCAGCAAGCCAATAATTCATCACACAAAACAAAATTATGTCATGTTTATTCTTGTTGTAAGCTATTACATATTTGATGTACTTTTGGTCTATTTTTATTTATTTGCCTATTTTTCATAGTTTTCTTTTCATAAACAAATTTCATAAGTTGTATATATATATATATATATATATATATAGAAGTGCATTATAAAAAAAATTTAATGTGATATTTTCAAAAAAAAAAAAGGAAAACGCAAAGGAAAAACTTTTCCATTCTTAGTATCCTACATTGTTGTCTTGTCATACCCTCAGATACCTCACAGTTATTGGTATTAATCTGGCACCTGGTACTAATTTCCTTAATTATCTGACAAACCCCATTTAACTGACAGCATTCCTGTTTGGATAACTTTACAATTTTCACAGACTTTGCAAAGGCTCGCCTTAGACTGAAACCCTGCATCAGCAGATTGTCCAAATGAAGGCCTAAGCGGGATGACCCTTTCAGCCATTGCAAACAAAGTTGGTCATTACAAATCTGTGATTTGAATGGGGAGCGTTTTGTAATAACTTTCTGACGCGCGAGCGGCGCCTGGGGCGAGGTGTTTGTTAGTAAGCGTGAACGCTCGTGAGCGGGCACATAACTTACATTCATAACCTGACCGATATGAGGCTGTTTTGGCCGTGTAACAGAGCGGGCAGAGAGTAGGCGTGGGCACATAGTTGTGGGCACATTTCCTACATCTAACCCTTGAGCGGCATTTGCCCGCTTTATGAGAGTAGGCTCTGTGAGAGTGAGAGACACGGCGGCTCGCTGACAGCGATGGCTGGCTGTTTCACGTGTGACGTCCCGATTGCTTTGAACGGGAAACGTTTTGTGATAACTTCGTGATGCGCGAGCAGCGCCGGGGGCGAATTGTTTATTAGTAAGCGTGAGCGCTCGTGAGCGGGCACGTAACTTACATTCATAGCTAGGGCAGAATGGCCTCCGGGTTCCGATCACCACACTTTGTGGGCTCGAAAAACTGAACCGAAGGTATGGGCCCCCATTGGTGCGCCCTCGGTGCTTGAACACGGCGGCTCGCTGACAGCGATGGCTGGCTGTTTCACATGTAACGTCCCGATTGCTTTGAACGGGGAACGTTTTGAGATAACTTTGTGATGGCGTTTATTAGGAAGCATGAGCACTCGTGAGCGGGCACGTAACTTACATTCATAACCTGACCGATATGAGGCTGTTTTGGCCGTGTGACAGAGTGGGCAGAGAGTAGGCGTGAGCACAGAGTTGTGGGCACATTTCCTACATCCAACACTCGAGCGGCATTTGCCAGCTTTATGAGGGTGAGCTCTGTGAGTGTGAGAGACACGGGGGGTATCGTGCTTGTGTGTAGGGGTGAACACTGAGATGTGGGCACATTTTCTACACTTAGGGCACAAACGGCGTGAGCCGGATAACCAGACATTATACTCTTCTACGGGTTGCCGTAGAAACGGCGGTTGTGTGCAGGCGAGCGGGTTGCATTACCGGCTCGTTGGCAGCTGAATACACCGCTGCAGTAGCCTTTTCTAAGGGGACTGACAGGGCGAGATATGTCGATGGTGGTCCGGCCGTGGCTAGGAGGACTTCGTCGCTGTGAGACGGAGGCTGAGCTGGACCCTGGCTAGCGCTTCGCGCAGGAGGCTGATCATGTGAGCGGCCTGCAGTTGAGCTGGAACGTCGCTCCTTAAATCCGTGATGGCAGCTGGATCCGGGCCTTTCTCGTCCCCTTCTCGGCGGCGCCGTCCGCTTGGGAGAGTGTTGAGGAGAGATGTGAGTGGAGTCTCGCAGAGAATGGTACATTCCACGATTTAGAGAGCCCCGTGTGGAGCTCCGGCAGAAAAGGCCAGGAATGAGCAGCTGTCCCCTGCGGCATCTCCTTCCGCCTCGTCCCCTGAAGCGACGGCAGTGAGGGGCGGAGCCGGCAGCTGCACGCCCGGGAGGCAGGGGCGGAGAAGGAGAGAGAGAAGCTCGAGGTAGAGGCTCCGGCGAGCGCTTAAATGCCACACCAGGCTCCGGCGGTGTCTGTGAATGGGGCTATTCTTGGTGGTCCAACAGAGGGCGGAGTGACAGCTTCGGCGTTGAACACTTCGAGTCGAGCCCGCATGGTCGACATCGGGAGTTCTTCGCAGTGGACACAGCCTCCCGACAAAGAGTGAGGGCTGCGTGGTCTGGGCCCAGGCAGAGAGCGCAGATCATGTGGCGGTCTCTGGCGCTGAGCGAGGCTCGGAACGAGCCACAGGAAGTGCGAGGCATTTTTAGAAAAACGCCTCGCGCTCTTTTAGGAGAATGTGAGTGTCGCGGCAGCGAACACGCACAGCAAAGCAAAAGAGCAAAAGGATACTCGTCGCCGGATAGCGTAGCAGGCACTGATGGCTGAAGGCGGCGAAGTCGACCGGCTTCCTCAGACGCTTTCCTCTGCTTGCAGTCGCTGGTTTCAATGGCGGCGGCTTCTCTCAGGATCAAGCGATGCGAAGAGCCTCTGAGCCTGCCTATATACGCTAAGCCACTCCCATTCTGGCGGGCTGTGATGCGTAGAGGGCGCAAAGCGCCAGGCTCAGTGCCAGGCTATGCCAGTTATGCCAGGCTCAGTGGTAGGCTGCTGCAGTAGCTGCAGAGCAGCCAATGAGCACGCTAGATAGCCTGCTCTAGGTCTTCTAGCTGCTGCACTGCGTTGACAATAAATACAAAATTAAGGATAATTTTTGGCTTCATATCTCTAGAAAAGATGACTTTACCCGTAGCGTAAGAAACTTACACAATACTCGTTCCCTCTTCTAGAGAGAACCGAGGTAACGTACGTAACCGAGTACGTTGTCCACAAAAGTTCTTGCTGAAGTGCCTTGGTTATTTTGCAAAACATGCCAGTTGAACAGTGGTATATCCACAGCTAACATTCCTTCACATTTTGGGTGATGATAATTAACAGAAAAGTATCAAATGTTTATAAACTGTTTTCTATTTTTGATTTCCATATGCATACACACCCACAGGCCCCTTTAGGTACATCTGTTCAACTGCTTAACACAACTATCTAATCAGCCAATCACATGCTGCAACTCAATGCATTTAGGCATGTAGACATGGTCAAGACGATCTGCTGAAGTTCAAACTGAGCATCAGAATGGCGAAGAAATGTGATTTAAATGACTATGAATGTGGCGTGGCATGGCATGGCATGGGGTGGGGGGGGCAGTGAGAGGCAGTTCTGTGGGTTAAAATGGCTTTTTGATTCCAGAGGTCAGAGGAAAAATGGCCAGACTGGTTCCAGTTAATAGTAAGGCAACAATAACTCAGATAACCACTCGTTACAACCGAGGTCTGCGGAAGACCATCTCTGAACACACAACACGTCGAACCTTGAAGCAGATGGGCTACAGCAACAGAAGACACACCGTTGCCTCTCTAGTCAACAATTTGCAAGGGCTCACCAAAATTGGACAACAGACGATTGGAACAAATGTTGCCTGGTCTGATGAGTCTCAATTTCTGCTGTGATATTCAGATGGTAGGGTCAGAATTTGGCATAAACAACGTGTATCAACAGGTCAGGCTGGTGGTGGTGTAATGGTGTGGGGGATATTTTCTTACCACACTTTGGTACCAACTGAGCATTATTTAAATTCCACAGCCTTCCTGAGTATTGTTGCTGACCTTGTCCATCCCTTTATGACCACAGTGTACCATCTTCTGATGGCTACTTCCAGTAGGATAACTCGCCATGTCACAAGCTCAAATCATCTCAAACTGGTTTCTTGAATATGTCAATTAGTTCACTATACTCGAATGGCCTCCACAGTCACCAGATCTCAATCCAAGAAAGCTCCTTTGGGAGATTCACATCATGGATGTGCAGCAGAAAAATCTGCAGCAACTGCTTTCATGTCAATATGGACCAAAATCTCTGAGAAAAGTTTCCAGCAGCTTGTTGAATCTATGCCATGAAGAATTAAGGCAGTTCTGAAGGCAAAAGGGGGTCATGCCCGGTACTAGCAAGGTGCACATAATAAAGTGGCCAGTGTGTGTGTGTGTGTGTGTGTGTGTGTGTATATATATATATATATATATATATATATATATATATATATATATATATATTCAATTATTATATTATTACTCTATTTTAGATTTGGTTGTATGACTAAAGTTTTGTGGGAATTCAAAACTTTCTCACTCACTCTCATCGCTTCTCTGTCTTTTTGTCAGTTTAAAAGTGTTAAGTCTCTTTGTTATGCAAATGGAAACCAGCAACAGTCCTGTGAACGTTAAAACAGTCTCTAAGAGAAGATGAGTGCAGCTTACCAGTCTACAGTAAACCTCTCACGCCCTGCTCTGTTTGTTTGTTAACTGAAGTACATAATGTGTGTATACTGTATGTATGTGTACGTTACACATTTCAGCAACCCTCGTGTCTCGCTTCCCCTCCCCCAAAACAATTTCATGGCCAGCAGAAGTCCTGTGTCACTGTTTCACAGCAGCTGCTCTTTGCTAAGCAGATGTAATCAGAAATTTGGAGTGTGTCTTTCTCAGTTCATCTAGCATACAGCTCTGTTCTGAGAAATGTGTCCTTTTTTAATATAGACTCACTCTCATCAAATTGGATCCAGTTGTGACTCCTCCTTCCCTCTCTCTCTCTCTCTCTCTCTCTCTCTCTCTCTCTCTCTCTCTCTCTCTATCTCTCTCTCTCTCTGATATGGCTCGGGCAATCAGATGAGATAGTTGTGGAAGAAACTAGCCCATGGGAGCTCTGTGGAGTGGAAACAGCTTTGTAAATCACAGAGCTCTCTATGCGTAAGTGATACAAAGAGAGCAAGGAAGTGTGTGGAGCAATGCAAAAGATCTCTGGATTATATTCACTGCAAGAGAAGAAGAGAACAGGACTATGAGGTGAGTGTGATTCAGTGTGTCTATGGGTTCGTACTGCTATGTTTTGGGGGGGATGTCAATGTCCTCAAAGTTTGGGGACAAAACTGGGCATACTCATGAGAAAGGATTCATAAATAACATAGTTTATGGTTATTCTGAAAATGCAAGTTATTTTAGGACTAGGGTTAGGGTAACCAAATCATTTTAAATTAAAACAATATATACTAAAAAAAATATGTCCTGCAACATTCAAAACTTGGGGTTGTTAAATTTGTTAATAAATTTGTAAAGTCTGCATGTTCAACATGGCTGCATTTATTTATGTATAAAAGTTCATCAAAAACTGTAATATTGTGAAATGTGCTGATTAATTCCACAGAACTCTTTAAAATCTTTTATAACATTATAAATGTCTTTACTGTCACATTTGATCAATTTAATGCATCCTTACTGAATGAAAGTATTAATACACCAACCCTCAAAACCCTCTTTTTTGGGGGATGTCCTCATTTGTAAAAATGGTTTAAAGTAAATTTAAAAAAAAAAAATCATTATTATGAAAAAGATGTTGAACGTTTTCTGTTAGGGTTAGTTTATAGTATTTATAACTAGCTGTGTATAAAGACAGTAGATGTCAATGCGGAATGTTTCTATTTAGATTAAATAAACTGATAAGTTTTCTTGTAGATTGACCTCAGTCATTGGATCTACACTTGGCAGTTGGCACTGCAATGTTTCTGCTATTTTTGGATTGTAAGTTTGTTTGTCCTGTTTGAGGAGTAGACTGTCTGCTAGTTTGATGGTCCCACAACTGACATTCTACTGACAACTTATTCTACTAATACCCAAACTTAACAGTCTACTAACACACCACTACAGACTACTAATAGTCTAATTAGAGTCAGTTGACATCATGGTATTCTCAGTGCATTAGGCTAAACAAGAAATATAGCATTAGAAACAGCTCCATGTGGTGAAAGAATTGTTACAAAAGAGTTGAAACAAAGATGTATTAATGTCCAGCAGTTGTTAGTAAATTGGTGTCGACATAGGCAGCGTGTTCTGTTTATGCTCATTAAGCTGCTGCGTTTAAAAGCTTTCTCTCTCTGGAGGGTATCGTTTCCTCTAGACTGCAGTGCTAATAGGTGGAGAGAAACAGTGTCAAAATGGGCTACGGTTTTGGGGTTGTTTTAGCACCTCAGATGAGCGTTCAGTGTCCAAATGAAACTGCTGTCACTGCTTTAACAATTAGAAGTTCAATTTAGTTCTGTACACACAATTATTGGAGTGAATTTGGTCATAGAAAGTCGCCTTCGTAAATAGCAATCCGCTAACCGTATTCAGCAGGAGCAGTGCGTACCTGGTCTAAGAGTGTGTCACTGAATATTCTGCATTCACACACAGGAAATGTTGTCAGATTACAGAAGTGGGTCAAGAGTAATTGTGCGTATTGTATCAGGGGTGGTGGTAAAAGGCAATATCAGTGAGTGATGGGTTGTATAGATGCCTTCAGACTGATCTAGATCTACAGTAGAGGGCCTGGAACAAATCCACCACATTATTATATCCCCAAATTGTTGTAAAAATGAAGAGAGTTAGTGAGGACAGTGCTTTGATGGGAGCAACATGTAGACGCATGTGTAATTCTGTCAAATGACACAACATTTATTTGTAAAAAGTGTTTCATAACATTTTAAGTTTCAATAGAATTAGACAACAGAGTTAAACAACACTTGTGCCAGCACTTATGAAATTGTATTGATATTTAGCATTTCTATCAGCTATAGCAGTAAACATTTGCAAAAAAAAAAAAACCCTTGCCAGGAAATATGCAGATGAATATATATTATAAGCTCTGAGGTGGGAAGAAAATAGCACTGGTAGCAAATAATGTAGGATGTGAACTATTACTCTCTCCACAAATTTATTATAATAGGTTTGTATGCCATTGTTAGAACTTAATTCAAATGTATTTGCTAAATGAATTTGCTGTTTATTTATGGTTAATAATGATATCTTTACATTAAATTGTTAAATTACTATAATTACAATTTTATGCACAAAAATGGTCTAGTTAATACAAGCACCAATTTTGCTACTTCCATAATCGGCCTTGGTAATATTCAGCTCTAAAGGGAATAAGTGTTCTCAGTGTACGAACAACATCTTTCCCAAGGGACAGAGACAATCATCATTAGTATTTTCCCCCTTTCTCATATCTTTTTCTCCTCCATCTTTTTTTTTTTATCAGCTAATGCATCTGAGACGCCATGACAGTCTAATCGAATTCTCTCCCTCCATCTGCGATTGCCTGTGGAGGAATATTTATCTTAAGTTATCTAAAGACTGATATCTTCCTATCTTTCTCCAAGCCATTCTATTTCACATCATCCCTCATAATTCATAAACAGCAGCTGTTTGGAGACCTGTTGTTGGTTTACTAGAGACTGTAACTCATGTTTACTGTGCTTGTCTTTTTCTGGTCAGCTGTTGACATGTTTTTCGATAAGGGTATTATTTGAATTAAGTTGTCTGCACATTGAATAAATGTAAAGTGCAATTGTAAAGACATGATTCAAGCAGAATGCTAAGAATAGGCTGAGGGTCTTGGCTTTCTCTCTTTTCCGAAATGAATAGAAAGATGAGAGTGCGTAATGATGGATGACTATCCATAAGATTGCATACTTGAGAGAAATGTGAGGATTGTCTGATGGATTCAGCTAGTGCTGAAGGAGGGAAATTTGCAGCGTAATTGCTCTGAATTAAGATTTTGTTGCAGAGAACTGGGTTTAAACTGATAGTGTGATCAGAAAAATGTTTGCAATCTCGAGAATGCTTCAGGAGTTTGGCCATTTGTTACATTCGTGAAGTTGCACACACTCTAATAGGGCCCAGCTGCTTTCTATTATTGGGCTCCTGGGTTGAGTAGTTTGGCATACTGTGTTTCCTGTTGGGCTCCTGGAGAATTTCCAAACTTACAGATCCATTTCAGCTTCTTACGTCCTTTCAGTCAGCAGCTGATTGAACTGATGGTGAGTAGGTTAAATGCAAGAAACAATTCAATTTGAAGCATTATAGTAGTAAGCTTTCATCAGGTGAGGGTCATTTCTCTTATTCAAGCCCATTTGCCAACTCTATAGCTGCAATGGGAAAGGACAAAAACATATTGTCCACCAGACTTGATCTAGTCAAGATCAGACACTTCAACTTTATTCATTATAGCGTGATTATTTGCATTTCTATAGGAAGGATATAAAGAGCAATTAGTCATTGACGGTTATCTTGCATAAATGTATCAACCTGAAGTCCAGTTGATTCAATTTAACTATATATTGACTTGTATATTATAATAATGTTGTCTATTATTTTTCTGTTGTTTTTCCACTAAAAATAATGCCACTTCCTGGAAGATGTTTGTATTAAATGATCATGGCATGAGGAATCAAATTTCCCTTGATCTTTTGATGAAAATGTTCTCATCATTTACTTTCCCTCATGAGTTTCATGAAGATATTTTGAGAGTTTTTGCCAGTCAATGGGCTCCAATTGTTTGGTTGCCAACATTCTTCAAAATATATTTTATGTTCCACAGAAGAAAGAAAGTCTTCAGGTTTAGAATGACATGAGGGTGAGTAAATTATGACAGAATTTTCATTTTTGGATGGAGAATGATCATTTCATTCCATTTCAGAAGACCAATGTTGTAAGTAAAGGCAAGGATATGTGTAAAAAGGATGGTTTCATGGTTCACCTGTTCCTGGCAGACGATAGGTGGCCTTGCTAACTCAGTTTCCCATTCCAGGCTATAATTGGTGACTGTCTTGGCTGGGTAACAGTGTCAGAGCTGACGTCTGTGCCCGTCTGGACATGCAGTGAGACTAAGGGAGGGTTATGTTTGTATCATGAGTGAAATTAGTTACTGAGTGTTGCATTAGAAGACATTACATAATACACATTACAAAGACTGTCTAATTTGACAAAAAAAAATGGAGTGGGATTTACTTGAAAAAAGCTAAGAAACAGTATAACTCAATTATCGCTAGTGTATTTC
The DNA here is from genome assembly GCA_026230005.1 of Gila orcuttii. Taxonomy (NCBI): domain Eukaryota; kingdom Metazoa; phylum Chordata; class Actinopteri; order Cypriniformes; family Leuciscidae; genus Gila; species Gila orcuttii. The sequence continues at coordinate 21,105,278 of JAPDVR010000007.1, read as the reverse complement.
ACAAAAAAATAGAATGGCATGTAACACATTGAATTAAGTGGGATATTTTAAAGTAGAATGACGATAAAGATATAGAGCTTATGTACCCCTGCCCATTTTCAGCGCTGCATTTGTTGTGTTCTGTCTTCCGGTTTGTATTTTCACAGCATGAAGGTACGATTTTACGGTTTTATGAATGAACCGCTCGATTTAAAATCTTCCCGGTCTACTGACATTTGTTATGACATCTGCTTCAAAAATTACAATGTTCATGATAACTTTCATTAACTCTACAATAAGTAAACATAGAGGTCACTACAGTGGACAGCTATTAAAAAATAATTTTAATGAATCTGCACGGGTTTTGATGACATAGTTGCACATAAACCTCTACAGTGGATCCTGGTTCATCATCCTATACATTGCCACCAGTTGCAAGCCGTTGTGTGTCGATCCCCCCACCCCCACCCCCTGGGTTTCCACAGTTGTACCGTGACAGGCTGTAGAGATTTCTGATGGAATCACGTCCTCATGTTCTGATATCAAAGATACGCAAAGTTCAACTTGTATGAAGTTCAATTGTTCAATTATTTTTTTTGTATATATTTTATAGTTTTCACATGATTTTATATAATTTTATTAATTGGTTTGTTAAATACACACAATATTGCTGTGTTATTATTGTATTATGTTTAATACAGTATCTCTTCGGTTTAAACCATAAACGCATGCTGTCCGCTCAAGTGGACATCTGAAAATCACTTTGAAAAATATGTGTAAATAAAAGAGAGAAAAAAGTCAAATCTTGTTTTTCATGCCTAAGAGCACATAGGAATCATAATTCATGCATGAAAGGGTTAAGTAATTTAAGTAAATAAGTAAAAAAAAAAAAAAAAAAAACATTGACAGCCAATCAGAATCAAACCTACATTAGATTGAGCATTTAAAGCAGCAGATAACAAAACTGCAGTGCGCCTTTAGAATAGAACAGAAAGTTGTGTGGATGCTAATATAGTTATTGTTATAAGTTAATCTTTATAGTTATCATTCTTAGTTTGAACCGGCATTAAGTGTCATAGTTGTGATTTGCATGAACTTGTTTGAAAAGATCTGGGTGCCAAGAGTAATTGTGTGGTGTGTGTGTGTGTGTGTGTGTGTGTGTGTGTGTGTGTGTGTGTGTGTGTGTGTGTGTGTGTGTGTGTGTGTGTGTGTGTGTGTGTTGTGTGTAGGAGCTCTGGGAGCAGCTGGCGGGCTCTTGGGGCTTTGGAACGGTATAGTAACTATGGGCAGGTGCGCAGAGCAGATTGGCAGAAGTCTCCTGGATCAGTGATCACACACAGACTGTCCATGGAGCAGACAGCACACACATCCCCACATACATGCATACAGTTAAAGCAACTTAATTTGTTTACTTCATTTTTTTTTTTTAGAGAATGCCGTAAAACAATACCTCTAATATATATTACCGTTCAAACTTTTGATGTTGGTAAGATTTTCAAATGCCTCTTAATACTCAATAATGCTGCATTTATTTGACCAAAAATACCTTAAAACAGTAATAATGTGAAAGGTGATTACAATTTAAAAGAACTATATTTTCATATATTTTAAAATAAATGTATTCCTCTGATGGCAAAGCTTAATTTTCAACATCATTACTCCAGTCACATGATCCTTCAGAAATAATTATAATATGCTGATTTAATGATCAAGAAACATTTCTTATTATTATCAATTGTCATGGGTGGTTGCAGGAAGGCAGACGGAGACGAGGATATAATTCCAAAATGAAGGTTCAGTGTTTCCCACAGAATGACAGTGTAACGCGCGTGCATCGATATTGACTACCAGCTATATACAGCGTGCTAATCTCGAAAATCCATCTGTATTCTAACAATAACTTAGCTCTTCTTATTAGCTAGGCTCCTTGCATGCTGGCTAATAACTTTTTTTAAAGCTGGGTCTCCAACATTGACAGCGCTGTGTTGGCCAGATTTGTGCAGCGGTGTTCCATGAGGGAGTTATTTTTTAAATAACTCGCTCTCGCAGCGAGAGGTACGGGTGAGTGAGAGAGAGAGAGAGAGGGACGAGCGAGAGGTAGTGCTGCGCGAATGCGCTACGGCGCTCTGCAATCAAATACGATTTTAAATAGGCTTAGTAAAAAAATATATATATATTTTTTAAATCAATCGAAAATCAATGTGTGGGGGTCAGCGTTGATATTGTGGCGGGCCACCACAAATAAATGAACGTATGGGAAACCCTTAGGTTTACTTTAATTAAACAGGTCAGCAGAACAGGTAGCAACACACACTAAATATAACGGAGATCGGACCATGAACAAGGCAACACACAGGGCTTAAATACATAGGGAAACAGATCAGGGAAATGAGGCACAGCAGACAAGACTAACGAGGAAACAGGAGTGACAGAAGAACTAATGGAGGTTACCGTGGAAACATAGGAGTGGCGGGAAGACATGTGACTAATGAAAACAAGACTCAGACAGACTGTGACATCAATGGTGAAACAGTGGGGCTGCTTAATATTTTTGTGGAAACTGTGATAGGAAAGTATGCCATAGTTTTTATTGTTTTCGTAAAAAAATGGCTTAACGGGTAAATACACCCAAAAATGAAAATAATGTCATTAATTACTCACCCTCATGTTGTTACAAACCCATAAGAATTTGTTCATCTTTGGAACACAAATTAAAATCTTTTTAATGAAATCTGAGAGATTTCTGTCCCGCTATTTACAGCCTAAGCAACTACCACTTTCAAGCCCTAGAAAGCTGACATCATTAAAGTAATCCATGTGACTCCAGTGGTTCAACCTCAGTTTTATAAAGTGTCACGAGGGCTTTGTCTGGGCAAATTTAATAAAAAATATCTTAATTTATGACATGAGGGTGAGTAATTGGGGTGAACTAACCCTTTAATTAGTTGTCTCTGAGATATGAGAAAGTATTTTAACATTGTAAAAGAAAACTTTTTTTAGCATTAATTAAACATAACAGAGAATGCTACAAAGTCTCATGAGTGATGCAAGAATAACCTCTGAGCAATCTTTTCTCTGGATACTTATTTCAGGCTAAAATCTGTTTTATTTCAAGATAAAAAGGTACATACATATTACAGCTCTTGGTGGCATCTCTCTTGAGTATAGTGATGGTTAGAGGAACGATGGGAATGGACAGAAAAGAGATAGAGAAATACAAAATGCCATATGATGGCAGAATGAGAGGATAGCATAGCGGTGGAAATGAGCTGAAGATGGAATATGTAATGAGAGAAGAAAGATGAAGAGAACGGCTCACGTCAGCTCTCAGAACTCTCACAGCAATGTTAATGAATTGAAAATATGAAGAACAAAGACATGAGGAATATGTTTGTGTGTGTGCATGCATGAAACAGATGGGTAGAGAGCAGAAGAGCCATATTTAGCTGGATAAACGAGAGATCAGGAGATTTGGTATTCGTCTGTCTTCTATACATGTTCATTGCATGTTGTGGTCTGGCCAGATTTGTGCTGCTCCACTCAAGCCACTCAACTATGTGAAAGAACAGATGGTTAGTGGGAATACAGTCACACAAAAGGCACAATTATATTCATACAGTGGTGTGAATAAGTTATTACCCCCATGCTAAAGTTGCCTAAAAAGAGGAATAAAAAATCATCTTTTGGAAATTGATCTTAATGCCTTAATTAGAAAAATGAGGAAAAATCCAACCTTTAAGGACACCAATTTTCTTTGTGTATGAATAATGTATCATAAATAAATAAATGTTCTTCCTTAAAATACAGGGTGCATAAGTCAGGCCCCCCCTTTGTTAAATTCCCATAGAGTCAGGCAGATTTTTATTTTTAAAGGCCAGTTATTTCATGGATCCAGGATAATATGCATCCTGATAAAGTTCCCTTGGCCTTTGGAATTAAAATATCCCCACATCATCACATTCCCTTCACCATACCTAGAGATTGGCATGGTGTTATTTCAGTTAGCCTAATAGCTGGTTTGATTTGCATTGGAAGATGATCTTATGGAAAGTACCCCATGCCAATCTCTAGGTATGGTGAAGGGAATGTGATGATGTGGGTCTATTTTAATTCCAAAGGCCAAGGGAACTTTATCAGGATGCATATTATCCTGGATCCATGAAATAACTGGCCTTTAAAAATAAAAATCTGCCTGACTCTATGGGAATTTAACATAGGGGGGACTTAACATAGGACTTATGCACCCTGTATTTTAAGGAAGAACATTTATTTATTTATGATACATTATTCATACACAAAGAAAATTGGTGTCCTTAAAGGTTGGATTTTTCCTCATTTTTCTAATTAAGGCATTAAGATCAATTTCCAAAAGATGATTTTTTATTCCTCTTTTTAGGCAACTTTAGCATGGGGGTAATAACTTATTCACACCACTGTATATTGTTTCTAGAGTCTTGCTCTCTTGGTCTCATGCTCTCCAGGTGAGTGACATGTTAGATGATACTCAGACAATCAAGCAATAAAGGAGTTATTCACCCACAAATTAATTGAAAGTCACTATTTACTCACCCTCATGTTAGTGTAAACCTCTATGCTGTTATTTCATTTTAATGGCAACATGTTCTCATTCCCATGGCATCAAATAAAGCACCTCAGTACAGTGTGTTTTGATGCTTTCAGTGAAATAGACTGACATCAAGAGCAGCAATGCACAGAATATAGATATATTTTTTTTATGATAATAAAGCTAGTTTCTCAAAATGTCTTGATAGTTGTGCTAGCTAAAATGTTTATACGCTTGTGTTTTTTTTTTTTTTTGAAAAAATGATTTATTATTGGTTACACGTTTAATTCTTTGCATTTAATCAGCAGTTCTTGTATCTGGAAATTAAATTCTTAAATGATATTATAAAAACAGGAGTTATTTTTGAGCACCTATACTGAGCCCTACCCTTAAACTTAACCACTTCTAAGTAATATAAAAAAAACATAACATAAAATATAGATAAAAATATGAATGAATGAGTGAAAGAATGGAGTGAAAGAATGAATGACAAAAAAGAACTGTAAACATTTATGGTAAACTGGCAGTTGTGGTTGCAAAAATTCACTTTAAAAAATGCCATGACAATGTTTCTGTTATTATGGGATTCCTATATTTTACCACTTATTTTAACCTTTTTACTATATTTGATTAAGTGATATAATGTTCATGTATATACAGTGGGTACGGAAAGTATTCAGACCCCCTTAAATTTTTTACCCTTTGTTATATTGCAGCCATTTGCTAAAATTATTTAAGTTCTTTTTTTTTCTCATTATTGTACACACAGCACCCCATATTGACAGAAAAACACAGAATTGTTGACATTTTTGCACATTTATTAAAAAAGAAAAACTGAAATATCACATGTTTTTTATTTGTAATTTGTGGCTCAGATTATTACTATTTTTTTTCAGGGGGTTATTGTGAGTTTACTTTTACCTTCACGCTACATGTTTTATATTGTTAAGATGCGGTTAGGTTTAGGGCTAGGGGTCAATTATGTGCTCGAGAATATCTACATAATAGTGTTATGTGACTAAAATTATTTTGGCTGTTCAAATTGATTCATAACCCAAAATATCATGGCATAATGTCAAAGTTATACCGAAACAATTAATTTCATGATGATGCAATTCCCGTGCCCTTCATGTCAGTATATTAATGCCAAAGGTTTTTTCAATGAATAACAATATAATTTTCAGTTTGTTCCACACATAAATCTATTGTCTGACTTCAAAACACTTGGAAAATAGGCATGAGTTGACTGGACTACTTTTATGATTTTACTACTTTTATGGTGCTTTTTTTTTATTTGTGGTCCATATAAAAAAGAGCAAAACTTCCTTTTCCAGCAGCCTTATCCTTAGAAAATGAGTTTCAATGTGGCTCTGTCAATCTTCTTTTGTCATCTTATAAATTCAGTGGGGGAGAAAAGAAATGGATAAATAGTGAATTTGTCCATGATTGCCCTTTCAGTCTTGCTGTTTTCTCAAATGTATTGAAGCTGAGTTTCTAATCTTCACGATGTGAAATGAAGTCCTCTCAGCCTGTAGTGGACGTAGTTGACATTTAATCTCAATGGTCAGTGAACTGCCTGGTAATATAAAATTACACGCTTATAAAATTATAAAGAGATTTACGCTCACCTTTTTCAGCACATACGCCGCCAAAAACAGCAGAGAAATCATTCCCGTAACATAACAGCGGGGCCGGAGATCAATACATTTCTCATGGGAGCGAGCATGTTACTGTAACAAATAAAAACACAGACTCTAATCACAAATCAGACACAGACAAGGAAAACGACATCACTTGGAATTATGGGATGAATTTGTTGATAGTTGATATGACAATACCCTGGCATATCACATGACACCAATCTGAACTGAGACAGCCAGAAAAATTTGAGTTCATTACAAACCTAGAGCTTGTCCAATCATAGAGCCTTTAAAGCTTCATCTTCTCATTAACACACTAACAGCAAGCCAATGTTCCCCCAGTCATATATCAGCGTTCTGCTGTTTAATGGCATAAATGGGTTTTTGATAGGCGATGTTGTGCGTTTTGCAGACTACTGATGCGGAAAAACTGCTTTCTGCAGAATTTTTCTTTGTAATGAATGAGTGAACAGGGAGTTTCCATTTGGCCATTAATCGCTACAATACCTATCTACAAAATATGTAGGCAATATATTAATCATAAAATAATCATTGATTCTTGAATGTGAAATACCTGCTTAAACAAACAAGGGATTTGAAAATCATTTAACATGTTGTTTGAAGTTTATTTGATACTTTAGCTCAGCTACTTTTAAAGGAGAGAGATTGAGATCTACTAACTAGCAGTTAGTTTGGAGGACAGTTTTGAGGATTAAATAATTAGTACTAGCTCAGCTAACAAGCAGCTAAGTAGTGTAGCATGACAAAACACTACATCAGTGGTTTCACATCCCACAGTTCATTTAAAATTTTGATCTGATTTAAACTGCTCATTAAATATCTTCAGTTAGATGTTTTGTGTAGCTAATTCCTGGGTAGCTTGATTGTAGTTCAGTTATATCAGTTATGAGCTTATAGTTTTGCTAAATGCTAGGCTAATGAGTAGGGTTGCCCCCTAATAAGCAACAAATCATTAGTCGACTAGAAGAGGCTTAGATGACCAAAATTGTAGTGAAGTTGTGGTGAAGTTGAGCAGTCCGTGAGGGACAGATTGTTAACGGCGGGTCATTGTGGTAATTAAAGTATGTCAGGCAGGAAATCCAAACGTTTGCTTTTCATCCATCTACCTCAAATACAGCTGATCATTTGAAACGTAAGTAGTAGCAACTTTAACTGGCCACTCACTCTAACGTTAACCCAGGTAAATGTGTGCTATTATTAGGCACATATCCAAGTGTTTGTGCGGAGTTAACTCACAATAACAAAACAATTTTGTGCCTTTGTAAAATAAAGAAAACATAGATGATCCGTTTTCTGCCGTCTCAGTCTCCATGAACTGGAGCGCATCACAAAAATGAACCGAAACTCAATGTATGCTTGCCTTACAGACATGAGGCTTGAAATGTCTACTTTTAAACAAACCCAATAAAATCTAAAAAAAATACAACTCTCTGCTTATGTAATCCGTATGAAATGTGATTTCTCTCTAAAGGTGCATCCACTATACTGCGGAGATGGCGAGTCAGCATCGTCAACTTCATCTTTGCAGTTGACACTTACTCAAAAACCCTATAGTTTATTCATAAATAATTAAAAATGTCTCTTTGCTGTTTTTTCAAGACACATTCATAATCATTACTTTTGCCAGTGCTTTGCGGCAAGCTATACTTGTGCGCTTGAGCACTGAATAGGCTATATTACACCACTGATCTGTTACTATGAAAGTAAAATAATGACAAATGTTTATGAAACAAAAAAGCTAGTTGAATTGCACTACTTGAAAAAAATATTCATTGCATTAACCCTGCTTGCATCTCTATAGGCTGAAATTCAACATGGTGGTATTTTTCAGCTGTGAATATTTAAATTCAAAACATTTCACACACGTTTTCATTATTAAAAATTCAATAATCCTTATTCACCTTCCAGATTTCACTTCCAAAATGTTCATTCTGTTTAAAAATACAACCTATAATATTCGACAGGCAATTTTCGGACCATTTTATTTCGCTTTTCAAATTCGCTTCCACAAATTCAGTGGTTCAAATTCAACAGAAAATTCAACATTTGACATCCGGGAACGGCAGGAATATCAGTAGATTGCCGATTGATAATAATCTCCATAGCTGTTAGTCGGCCTCACCAGCAGGAGGTGCAAGCGGCTGTTAACGAAGAAAACTATAGAGCAACGGGTGAGAGAGTCATTCATTCATAAAAACGGATTTACAGAAATGGAGCAAGCATTATTTGTGATGATTATCAGGGCCAGTATATGGAAAAGCTGATAAAGACACAAAAGCTGTGTTTACATTGAAGTCTTCACGGTTACTTTTGTACATGTATGCAGCTTTCTCTAACGTGAACGAGATTATGTTATTCCCCGATGTACAGATCAAACGTTAAATTTGAGGTAGTAGACATATATTTCTCTCGGTTGTTTAGTTTTCTTAACTTTATGTTGCAGAACTGTTCCCTCAATACATCATTCTCCAGGATTCCCCAGCGGTCAGGACACTTAATAGCTTAATGGACTAATACAATGATATAAAAGACCAAACCTTCACCTTATTGGGATGTAGGCTATACTAGACATAGGAACAGTCAAGTGGACAAAGTTTCATGCTAAGCGATTTTGAGTGAAATACTGGCATAAAGTTGGCTTGACACTGATATTCGCACATATGGACCGTCTCTAAAGTTACATACGACATTGGTACACACGGTTCTAACTTCAATAGCATTTGAAAAGAATGACTTACAGTCATAAAACCAACTGTAAAGTGTTCATGTACGTGCCAGGTATGATACACACCTTTTCGATTTTTGATAACATAAAAATGCAAGCCCTGAAAATACAATGCATTATAATGCAATGCATATTTTTTCAAGAAGTGCAATTCAACAAGCTTTTTTGTTTCAAAAACATGTGTCATTATTTTACTTCCATACGTTACCATGGACACTAACACTAATCATCACAGCTGTTCATCTTTTAGTTAATCATCACCGTGTATTTAAGTTCCTCCCTTTGTTCTGTACATTGTCCGGTACTGTTAGTGTTTACACGCTGTCTCGCATGTTGGCTATCTATCCTGAGTTACTTAAATATGTCAGGATCACCGTCATGCACTACATTCCCCAGAATCCTCTGACACACCTGCATTCACTCTCCGCTCAATTACCAGTCACGCCTGTTCCTAATCAGTCACCTCGTTACCCAGCCCTATAAAACACTCACGCACACCCCAGTCATTGTCAAGCCTCCAACAGGAGAAGACCGTTCCCCACGATGTCCCGAAGTTTCCAAGTCTGCCAACGAAGATCCGTCATGTAACTATACCCACCTCTGAATATACTCACCTTTGTCTCCCTGTCCTGCTGTCTCCAGTATTCCTGCCTGGTTCCCCGTTTCCCGAGTCCTGCCATCAAATCAAAGTGTTCCACGTGTCCACCGAGATCTCCTTGTTCCTCCCTGGGTCTGACACAGAAGAGAATTCATCTCACTATAAATAAATTCACGTTTGCTTTCACTTATCTCCGCCTCTGGGTCTTGTATCCTGACAGAAGGCTTGACCCTAACCGACAAAGATGATTTACGAACTCTGTGTTCCACAAGATGGCCGGTCTCTAGAGGATTATGCAGGGATTTATCTTCATCTTTTCCAGAACCTGAAATTGAATGAGGAAGCTCTCACATATGAGTTCTGGAGTGGGCTGGATGATATTCTCGCCCAGCAACTGCTGTTGGGAGATCTCCACCTCCCTTTGGTGGAATTCCTGGACCGCACGCTGTGGGTGTGTGGGTCTTCATTCACCGTGGGAGATATCCAGCACGATCTCCACATTCAGCCCAAAATCCACGTCAGCCCCCCCAAGCCTGCTTTCCACGTTGGTCATCCCAAGCCTGCACGCCACATCACGGCAACCTTCAACCCAGCCATCAGGTCAGTTCATGGACTTCCAGGATTGATTTCCAGCCTGGCCGATCTCCCGCTGATGTCACTGCGTGGTTCCAGATGGGCCATCAAGCCAAAGTCTCGTCCCACAGAGTCTTCCCCGCTGATCCCGTTCAGTCCAGCGCCCTCTTGCTCTCGGAAACGGAGGAAGAGGACTTCATGCACCACACAGTGCCCAAAGACCCGTCCTGAGTTTCCTTCGCCACTGATTCAACCCAGCCCAGATCTTCAAGTTGCGCCCACAGAGCCAGAGCCAGTCTTCGAGCGAGAGCCAGAGCCAGTCTTCGAGCCAGAGCCAGTCTTCGAGCGAGAGCCAGTCTTCGAGCGAGAGCCAGAGCCAGTCTTCGAGCGAGAGCCAGAGCCAGTCTTCGAGCGAGAGCCAGAGCCAGTCTTCGAGCGAGAGCGAGAGCCAGTCTTCGAGCGAGAGCGAGAGCCAGTCTTCGAGCGAGAGCCAGAGCCAGTCTTCGAGCGAGAGCCAGAGCCAGTCTTCGAGCGAGAGCCAGAGCCAGTCTTCGAGCGAGAGCCTGAGCCAGTCTTCGAGCGAGAGCCTGAGCCAGTCTTCGAGCGAGAGCCTGAGCCAGTCTTCGAGCGAGAGCCTGAGCCAGTCTTCGAGCGAGAGCCTGAGCCAGTCTTCGAGCGAGAGCCTGAGCCAGTCTTCGAGCGAGAGCCTGAGCCAGTCTTCGAGCGAGAGCCTGAGCCCGTCACGTGCCCGCCAGAGACTGAACACGCCACACTTGAGTCTGCTCTGGAGGACACAGCGCTCTTTGTGGTGTCCATAGCTGTTTTGTGTGTGTGGGCAACACACACATCAGCTACAGCCCGTGAATCCAGTTCCGAGTCCCATGATGTGCTGGTCCAGTTCCGAGTGGTCCAGTTCCGAGTCCCATGATGTGCTGGTTCCGTCCAGTTCCGAGTCCCATGATGTGCTGGTTCCGTCCAGTTCCGAGTCCCATGATGTGCTGGTTCCGTCCAGTTCCGAGTCCCATGATGTGCTGGTTCCGTCCAGTTCCGAGTCCCATGATGTGCTGGTTCCGTCCAGATCCGAGTCCCATGATGTGCTGGTCACGTCCAGTTCCGAGTCCCATGTTGTGCTGGTTCCGTCCAGTTCCGAGTTCCATGATGTGCTGGTTCCGTCCAGTTCCGAGCCCGCTGATCCTGCGCCAGAGCCCGCTGATCCTGCGCCAGAGCCCGCTGATCCTGCGCCAGAGCCCGCTGATCCTGCGCCAGAGCCCGCTGATCCTGCGCCAGAGCCCGCTGATCCTGCGCCAGAGCCCGCTGATCCTGCGCCAGAGCCCGCTGATCCTGCGCCAGAGCCCGCTGATCCTGCGCCAGAGCCCACTGATCCACCGTTGGCCCTGCCCAGCCCAAGACCCTCTTTGCTGCCGGATCCCCCCTTTCCTGTCAATTTCCCCATTAAAATTTTGGGGGGGCGCCCACCCGAAGGATCCTCGCCGCCATGGCCACCCGAAGGGTCCTCGCCGCCATGGCCACCCGAAGGATCCTCGTCGCCATGGCCACCCGAAGGGTCCTCGCCGCCATGGCCACCCGAAGGGTTCTCACCACCATGGCCACCCGAAGGGTCCTCGCCGCCATGGCCACCCGAAGGGTCCGTTCCACCCTGGACGCCCGAGGGTCCCACAGCTCCGCCCTGGACGCCCGAGGGTCCCACAGTTCCGCCCTGGACGCCTGAGGGTCCCACAGTTCCGCCCTGGACGCCCGAGGGTCCGACAGCTCCGCCCTGGACGCCCGAGGGTCCTACAGCTCCGCCCTGGACGCCCGAGGGTCCCACAGCTCCGCCGCGGCCACGCCCACAGTCTGTTCCGTCACGGCCAAGCCCACAGCCTGCTCCGCCGTGGCCACGCCCACAGTCTGTTCCGTCACGGCCACGCCCACAGCCTGCTCCGCCGTGGCCACACCCGCAGCCGTGTCCACCTTGGTCCCACGAGCTGCCAGCTCCGCCCTGGAGGCTTCCTGTCCTGTGCAGCCACGCCCTCGTCAGCCTCCAGGGCGCCCACCCTCCCACCCCTTTGGATGTTATACGGCGCGAGAACGCGCCTTCGGAGAGGGGGGGGTACTGTCAGGATCACCGTCATGCACTACATTCCCCAGAATCCTCTGACACACCTGCATTCACTCTCCGCTCAATTACCAGTCACGCCTGTTCCTAATCAGTCACCTCGTTACCCAGCCCTATAAAACACTCACGCACAGCCCAGTCATTGTCAAGCCTCCAACAGGAGAAGACCGTTCCCCACGATGTCCCGAAGTTTCCAAGTCTGCCAACGAAGATCCGTCATGTAACTATACCCACCTCTGAATATACTCACCTTTGTCTCCCTGTCCTGCTGTCTCCAGTATTCCTGCCTGGTTCCCCGTTTCCCGAGTCCTGCCATCAAATCAAAGTGTTCCACGTGTCCACCGAGATCTCCTTGTTCCTCCCTGGGTCTGACACAGAAGAGAATTCATCTCACTATAAATAGATTCACGTTTGCTTTCACTTATCTCCGCCTCTGGGTCTTGTATCCTGACAAAATACACCTTGTATTATATTCTCATCATCTTCGTCTTTTTTGGAAAAGCGTTACAGAATACCGGAACACTTTTACTCCGCGAAATTCGCTGCAGTGGCTCAGAAGAGCCATGACCTTTTAATCTTTTTAGAGGAGTTTTGCAGTCTCGCTGTCACCTGCCCTTTTGACGACGAAACCCTGAAGTCACTGTTCTTTTTTTTTATTTATAAAATTATTAATTATTTATTAAAGTGGCTACATTCACAAACCACTGTAATTTGAACAGAAACGCATGCATACACAGGATTTAGAATGATAATAAATTAATAATAAATAACTATTTCCTTTCCTAATGCAGCAAAACAAAGGTTTTATTAAAAATCGGAGTGATCATATCACCTAGAAAGCGTGCAGAGAGCACTCCCTTTACAATAACTAAAAAGCTGTCACACTCAATTCATTGCAATGTCACAAAGTTCCGCTATTATCAGTTAAGCTGACTGCACAATGAATCTTTTATTTAGCCTAGATCATTTCTACACTTTTTTTGTTATGAGTTGAGTTATAACGAGAGGATTTTCAAAGGTGCAGAACTCGGCACTGGAAAAAAAACTCCAGCGTTTTGAGCGGTGAGTGGATTCTAACTTAAACATGTCTGATTAGCCACTGCGTTCAAGAAATCAACTGATGTGTTTGTGATTGGCTACATTTCTCAATGCTGCAAAACACATTGTAAATAGAAACCATTGACGCTCTCAAGAGCACAAACATCAAATCTGTTTCGCCAATATGCTATTATTACGAAGAAAACTGATCCTAGACCAGCAGTTATTGGCAGCTTTTCCCTCTAAAAGCAAACAGAACCAGCAGCAGTCAGTTGTAAATTGAGTAAGAAAATTCCATGCTAGTATCAAGTCTGTAAGCCTAACACATGCTCCACCTATGCGTCTATTCCTCAAGTTTTGTAAGATATGAAAATATTCACATTGCAGTTTCACCACCTATTCAACTTCCCAAACTGTTGCAAATCCTGGCTGCAGAAACAGCCACCATCAAAACACTAAACAGAAATTCTGCTACAACAGGTGAACTCAACAGGGTTGCATTCTCCTCAACCCAACAAGTGCTTATGAACAAGAGTCACAGGAATGTGAACCCTTGGGAATTTAGAATTCAGGGAAATATCTGCACAGGAGACACGACTATCTCTTGTTTAGCTGGGAGAATGTGAAGCTCAAAGCAACTGATCAGCATCAATTCATAAATCATTCACATCTGTGAGCTTCAGCTCCTGCTTTCCTATAATCCGTTGTTATTTGATGTCCTTTTGCTCTGCTGTGGGTTGGTTGAGATCTGTATCTGACCTACTTTTGTTTCCTTATATCTTTCCTCGCCATTTTGTAGTGTTTTCCCCCCAAGCTGTGCTTTGACTATAACATTCATATAAAACACTGTTCCATTCCCATCAAGGTTCAAATTTATGGTCATCAGTTTCATAAACACTGTCCTAGGAGGACATTATCTCAGTATGAAGAATACTGAATCTAATTTAGCCAGCCAATTTATTATATAACTATTCATTCATGCACTACTAAAAGAAAGAAGCTGTTATATTATTAGTTTGAGAGAAGATGCACTGATACTCTGAATGAGAATTGATGGACAAATTAATTTTGTTTACATGCCGTGTGTGAGATACTGAACACCCCATAAGGTTTTTACTGCTAGCCGGGATCGTCTTGCAGTTTCCTTGCAACTTCACAGTTTATTCAGTCTGTGAGAGGAGAAACCATGGAGGGAATCCTCACTGAAGGAAATTTGTACGTTTGTGACAGACATGCTTGTGACGAGCATGCATGCATTACTGTCATTCGAGGTCATCAATAAATCTATTGTCTTACATATAAATGCCATTTTAGTGAGTATTTATAGCAAAGATGTATGCCAAGCAGGGACGGTCAAAGAGTTCCTCAGGGGCAGGGGCTCAAATGTAAAAAGGGGCATATATACTTGTTGTGCCAGATGACAATTGGTCCGTGTATTATACATGACAAACAGGCTTCAATGAATTATGTAATATTTTAAAATATGTGATATGTGGTTTTTAAATTAAATCGACACACAACCTTTTATTTTTGAGGTGCCTGATGCCAAGACAGTTCACACAAATTACAATGATTGGGAGAAAGTGCAATGCACAATATGGTGAAATAATTCCTGCATTCTAATAAAAGAGCTAATCACCAGTTGGTAAAGTCAATGCATCACTACAGCTGGAGTAAGAAGCTCCGGTTCCCATAGAAACAATCAGTGTCCTGAGAGTTGCACTTGGGACTGAACGTGTGCATTGGATTTACCAACCTGAAATATAGCTTTTTAACACTATTCGAGCATTAGAAACAACCACATTTTGTTGGTGGTTTGTTTGGCCAGTTTTTGGAATTTCAGTATTTGCCCATTCCCCAGCAGACCAGAGTCTTGCATGCCGGAAATTGTTGCTAGACGTTGAAAATATATACTTGAAAGGGATTTCAATTATAGTGTGTTAAAAACTAATTCAGTAATTTATTCTTAGGTAAAGTAAAACCCAAAAATACTTCAGAGAGCTCTGTTCCCATACTTTGAACAAAGGCAAAGTTTGAGTTCTTCTTGTTTCTAAAATAGAGGACATGTTCATACATTTGATGTAGAGACATCTATTTCTTTATGCCAAGTATAGTCTATAAGACTAAAGCTTGTCACCCTGAGCACAGACTCTGTTTTTTTGTTTTATGTCATGACTGTGTGCACTTTACACAATTTATCACAGGCTTTGTCTATCAGTTACAAGATCATTTTTGAAATAGGTTCTCACACAAACTCCTGCACAAATGTGAGAACTGATTTGTGACAAATTAGGGACCATTTACACAACACCAATTTCAACTGAAAACTTTGCCTGAAGAATGTGAGCTTTTGAAAACGGGTTTCAAAGTGCAAGTTTTTGAAAAGGATACGTTACCGTCATCGTTATCATCCCCATGTGCACTACAAAACCCGAATTTGTGAAAATGGTGACGTCAAGCGCATGCGTATTACATGTTCAGTCTATATAGGCACATAGAGATTCTTTACAAAGTGATATCGCCAACTACTGGCCTGGCATGAATAATACAGCATTTTTAGTCGTTTTTGCGCAACCATGTGAACGGGGATTGTTTTGACAACGTGAACGAAAAAGAAAAAAAAAAGGAACAACTTTTCCGTTTTCAGTGCATCATTGTTGAGTAAGCGTACCCTTATATGATCAATCATAGGCTACTAAATACACATAAATCATTTGTAGACAGATTGATTATTACCTGAGAAATCCAGTTGAGGATTTCCAGTTGATGGAGTCAGACTGACCACTGAATATTGGATAATTTATGAAAAAGGAAAAGAAAACGTAATGCTTCTCAATTTGAAATTTTTTCGTCTGTCTTCCTCACACAATTTGTCATCACATGTTCTTTCTTCCACAACATTGCTTGTTTGCACTATATTCAGGTCTGATGACAGCAGGACAAAGAGCTGTGATTGATTTCCTGTCTGTGAGTGTAATAAAGCAGACTGTAAGTGTAGATGACACAATGAGATATCACTCAGTTCTGAAACTTTGATGAAATAGAGACTTTTCACTGTCAGACAGCTGAGGTCAGAGGTGAATTTTGGTCTGCATCATACAGAGAGCATCACAGAGGTTGCTAGGTAGCCAGAAAGCAGAATGTATGAACAGTTTTACAGTGAAAATATCATGCATTTAAGCTTAAAAATAAGTAAAAAAGGCTATTGTTCGGTGGCCAAGAGAGCTCAACGTGCTGCAAATGAAGAAAACACAATGCAAATAGAACAACACCCGCAAATTAAGAAAACATCTTCATCAGTTTTACAACACGTGTGCTCCAAATACTCACAACACAACCAAATACAGAAATGCGCTACAAAAAGTTCACAACACCACCAAATACAACACGTTGCAAATAGCAAAGACCACAACGGAAAATGTTTCCAGGGGACTACAATAAGGGGCAAACCCGGATGGGACATGCTTATTGCTCAATGTCTACTTTTTATTTTATTTTTTTACTTTTTTTTCTTGCAAAACATACAGAGATGACATGTTTATGACATACAACTTTGTATACAATATACAAAATGTATTAGAGTTAACAAAGAGCTGAAAAATAAAAATAAAATAGTAAAAAGATAGAGAAAAAGAACATGAGGGTAAGATATTAATCTGTACATCAGTAACATTGTACAACTTTTTGTAATGTTATGTTTAAATAAGTTTCATAGGTAAGAAATGTTAGTTAATGCAGGCTCCAAAGATGAGACAGCAATTTTTAAAGTTGAGACACTCACACACAGATAAATAAAGCATATTATAAAAACTTTTTTGTATAAATGTATTTATTTGCAATTATGTTAACAGCAATAATAAGACATGTCTGTCCTAAGAACAGCTATTCAGCTGATGGACACTATGCTGTATTGTCATGGAAACATCCCAGCTAAAAATAATGAGGAAATTACGTTGGCTAAATCCGAAATCGCCCCCTAAACCCTCCTTCACTAATCCCTATGTTAGTCCACTAATACAGTTCACTTGAAGGAGTAAAACATTTTTTTTTTTTTTTTTTTTTTTGCGTGCATATGATATCCTACCCAAGGTAATGCATATTATTTGCACGCAAAAACTATTTTTGGCATAAATGGCATGAGAAATAAAATTTGTGCCTAATATACGCACTTTCATGAGATTGTGTTGGACAATTCACATGACATGCACATTATCTGGTGTCATGAACAATAGGGTCTGCCAGTTTTATCTGTGTATAGACTCAACTTTTTTTTTTTACTTTGATCATTTGGAAAGAACATGTAAATAATAAAATGCAAAGGAAAAGTAAGATTTAATAAGCTAGCAGGCTAACAGTATGTCTATAACTTAATTTATTTATCATCATATGTAACAGTTCATTTAAAAGACATTATTGGTTATATTTACATAGTTAAGCCAACATATATCATAAAATGAATTTGTATGATTTGTAATCAGGCACTGAATAGAGTACCCATTATAAAAATGCCTTTCAGCCAATGGAATTGACAGACAGACTGATTTGTTGACACTGATTATAATGGCTGCATCTGAAATTTCATACGGTTTGAGTATGTCCTCTCCTGTCCTCTTCTCTGACCTCATGGGATAGTATAAGTATGTGTAACCGAGGCCAGTAAGGCCATGTGTCCAACAAAGGCTAGCGTTTTCCCGAGGCAAGCGTATTTTTCTAATTGTTTTCAATGGGACCGCCGCGTTTTTAAAACGCCAGGAGCGTAACGTGGCGCTGAGCGTCTATTTAAAGCTAAGTTCTAAGCACTTTGTCGTTTTTTACTGGTCGCTGAGAGTTTATCTGCAAACGCAGCGCTTATCACTGTCACTTTTTACCCAGCTGTCCAATCAAAGTGGAGGAGAGGAGGAGCAAATATCACACCAACCAACTGTCACATTCTGTTTGTACAACATCAACAGATGACGACAGCAAGTATAATAACGGAACAATATAACTTAAAGCCAGAGCAAATAATTTACATTGTATCAACATTTTTATATAGAAACAATACAGAAACAAACTATTGTTTAACTAGTAATTACTAGATACTAGTAACACTTCCGTGGATATTCCGAATCAGAGCAACCAAAGCGTCTCAACTGAAAAAAAAAGAAAAGAAAAACACTGCGCTCTTAAGCGCCCACAACTAGGCGTTTTCAACTGGCTAAAAATACTTTGGTGGACACGCGTCCTAAGAGCTGTGTGGGTAAACCTCCCTCCCTTGACCTCAAGAGGCGCACTAGCAAATGATGTTAGCGTCCTTGTTAGCGCACCCGCTTCGAATCCCGCTCAGATAGGGTCTAGTAGGACCGGTTACATTGGTGTCATGACCTAGATAAGGGGTGATTGTAACGTAGGGCAGCTAGTAAGAGCTGTGTGGGTAAACTCCTGTGGCCTTAAAAGGTGCACTAAAGACTGCGGTCTTTAGCGTCCTTGTTAGCCCGAGATGCCCGTTGGAATCCCACATGAAGCATGTCAAGTAGGACCGGTTGCATATTGGGATGCAGCCACTGGCTGTGGTTTAAAAGATAAGGGCCAAATAAGAGTAAAAAGTTAATACTTTGAACGTCATTTTACAATGCGTATCTACTGTAAAATGTGAATAAGCCTTCACTGTCCACAACCAGGTCTGTTTAGACAAGGAATAGAAAAACGACATCCAGTTTGTTTTTGAGCAAGGTCACTTCTATACACATTATATCACCCTAATATAAGACCAGTGAGGGAATGTGACCTTACGGTTACAGAATCAATTTCCTTTATTTCACAAGAACATGTAATTCAGTATGTTGCTAAGAATTAATGAGTCTAATGATATTCCAGTTCAGAGTGATAGCGACTACTCTATTCTAGACAGTAATAAGGGGGTGGATAGGTGGTTCCTGGTGAGTCTCTTATCTTTTTTTTACAGATTATGATTAATATGAGGAAGTACAGGTTCTGTATTAAGACAGAAACCCCCCAAGGTCAGATTCGAGACTATCAGAGAGCGCACTGTAATGAAGGGGGGGCAGTACCATTAACTATTCATTGCTGGAGACTTGGTGGAGAATGTAGGAGCTTAACCTGAGCACCCAGACATTGCTGCAGGGAGGCGTTGTGGTCTATTTGTGTGTGACTGAAAAGACTGGCCTAATCAAAAAGGTGGGGTCCGAATGAGGAGTCTATTTTTGTGTGTATGTGTTTTTGATGTGTGCGATGATGAGATTCGACCCTGCATGAGGAGTGTAGGGGGTCCTGATTAGTGGCTGGATAAAACACTCTGTCTTTGAGTGCCTCAGGGGTTTTACCCCTTAAAGAGTCCGACTTTAGAATGAGAATATCCCCCTACATGCCCCACAACATACACAACCCACGTGCTGACAGAGGATTGGGGGGCGACTACACTACACCTTATGGAGAGGGAGGGTCGGATATGCTCAAGGATATGCTCACAAGCAAGAAAACAGTGTCACGGAACTGCCAAACCAAAACCACGCCGACCAGAGTTTCCATGGCAACGCCAAACTGATGAATGAATGATATCATGGTGACTGGGAGGTGAGAGAGTGTGAAATTGATTTGGTGGAGCAAAGCGGAGGCGTACACGGGCAGGCACGTTTTTCTCCGTCTCCCTACCTTTTCTCTTCTGTTCACCCTTTCCTCTCTTGCTGGACTGGATTGCCGGTAGGACGCGTTCTTCACTGTTTACTTCAGTGTTTTGTATGTCTGTTCATGTGTTGCTCTACACTCTTCTGCCTTTTTTTACATCCTGGAGAGATTGAAGGTTGAAGAGTAAATAGGTGCATGAGGAAAGAGGGGTGATTGAGTGCAAGAGAATGAACGTGGTGAGATCAAGCCGGCGGGTCAGGCAGAGTTAGAGGACTGATTTGAAGTGCAGTTGGTTCAGCTCTAAATATACCATGTGTAACGTGAGGGGTGGCGTGTGTGTGTGTGAGGATGAGATCACTGTGGGGACTTTAGACCCCAAAAATGCCATTGGACTGTGTTGATGTCATGTCGTCATCTAATTGCTCCAAGGTCATGAATAATAGTGGAGATGTATTAGTGTATGAATATTTATTCTTTTATAACTTGCATCTGAGGTACTCCAGGACACTGATTGTAAGAGCTTATTATACGCGTCTCTAAATGCATGTAAGCTGGTGTATTTGAGCATGTAAACACCATGTGCACATTGTGCGAGCCACCATTTTCCCACAGACCCACACGTTCTCCTTTGCCAGCATATAAAAGGTCCGTCAATGTCATGTGGGGCTGTGGGAGGTGTGTGATGTATGTTTATTATGTCTGCTTTCTCCTTTCTATGCTTCTCCGTTACACATTAGTACGTCGCGGGAAAAGACACTCGCTCACAGCCATTATAATGTGCTATTCGCTACTGATTGATGACAACCATCGACCTCTATGACCATAGCAGGAGCTCCAATCAGCTGGGGTTAAAGGTCATGGCTAAGACAATCAAGATGTCTGATCTAGCCAGTCTCCTGATCAATTGTTTTGCGCAACACTTTATGAACAAAAGTGTGATGCTTGTTTAGGTGCACTTTGGTTACTTAAGTATGCATCAGACACTATAGGCGTCATTAACATGAGCAGAATTAATTTCTGTGTAAACTGTTCAGGAAACCATTCATGTGTAAATTGACGCATTGAACTGAGTGTTTTTTGAACATTTCACACACATTTGTTCTACTCGTGTTTCACGAACGAGGCCCTGTTTGTGCAAATGTATGTATTATTACTCATAATGTCAGAGTTTGGCAAATGCTCAGCTGCATTTGTTCATCGGTGCTACGGTATGATCAGCGTTTTCGCTTCAGCTTTTCAATTATTCATGCTGCTCATTATGCATGTGGGTTCATTTAGCAGCTTCATTTGAATCTTTACAGCAACTCTCTGAAGACAGCGAAGCAGAGAAATATGCAGTTCTAGGGCAGCCTTTGTTAGATTTTATTTGTATTATTATTTTTTTTTTACCAAATATTCACATCCCCGTTTTTATCCTGAAAATGTTTAAGGATCGCTAACATAGTGCAGTAAATGTGTGCCTGCAGGTTTTTTGTTTTCTTTGGTGGCCTTTTTATGTCAGATTATGGTAGATTAGATATTTATAAACATAACATTTATTAACATTTATTAACATGTGTTTGTTGTGGATGGCCAAAGTGTGTGTAACTGGTGACAGGACTGAGGAAGTGACTTTATCATAAGGACAAATTCTCAATAGCCCAAACTGTACAAATGTGGGTCTATGTAGGATTATGTGTGAACACTGCCACTTTCAGGCCATGAGTGGAAGTGAAGTGTTGCTCTTTAACTTTTTTCATCAAGGAAGTCTATATAATACCTAAAGAGAAAACTGTATATTAGCAATCCCATTCATCTCTATGGCACTTGCTCAACTGCAAGACTCCCAGAAGTATATGATTTGAAATCTGTCATATTTGCTCATGTAGACAGTAGTTATAGAGATGCGCTAATCTATTAGTTTGTGTTTTGTTTAGAGCATAAGGTGACCAAATCCTGAATTGATTGCAAAATTTGCAACATAGATAATAACATCTTTTGTGTTCCACCGATAAAAGTTGAGCATTCAATTGTGTATTAATTTAGTTGTTTATGAATATTCAAAGGGTAATCTCAAATAAAATTGTTTTGTTTATTTTGTTACTACACAGAAGTAAGTTTTTCAGTTTTAATCCTGAAAGAGCTTGAGGAATGTTAACTTACTGCTAGCTTTAGTCAGTTAGGTACATGTCCCTGTTTACAATGAATGTTTACTATTTTTTACATTTTGTACCATAAGCATTCAGCTCACTTTTCTATCTTTTCCAACAAAGTTTTCATAGGCAAGTTTTTTTTGTTTGGCACTATTGTGGTCTATTCACCTCTCCCCATCCGCTATGTAGGGTCCTTCTGTGTCCATATCCATCTGCGACTGTTGAGTGTATAAAGACTCTAGTATTTTCTACTTTGTTATAAAATGGTGTAGAATAGTGTAGGTGTATATCATTTGCTGCGTCCCAATTCACATACCATTCATACTAAATAGTAATCAAACTTAGAAGTGGAGATCCATGCACACTCTAATTTAAAACCATTTGCTTTTTGTAAGGAGAATTCGTTTTAACTACAACTACAGTACAAACACTTTAAACAATTTAAATTTTTTTTTTTAAATAAACTAGCAACTTGGCGGATGTGTGAGACCAACGATTCAGTGGAGAGGTTTAGATAAAGGGGTTTGAGTGATTATTAATCAGTATCTAACCTGATGTAAAATATTAATTTCAGCTGTAACAACATTGTCAACTTTTTTAAAGATACAATTGGCCATTAACTTTTAAATACATCATTATAAAAAAACATGAGGAGAGTTCTCAACATAAAAGACCCACAACTGACAGATCAATGTGCTACTTCTTGTCTCACCAATCCAATATGGTAGGAAGAATTGTAGCATAAATTAAACTAACTGAAATCTGTAAAGTGCGTATAAGGACGTTAACTATGATGAGATGATTGATAGGCCAGTTTACAGTGACAGAATGCACGTAACACGTATTTACTCGTGTCTGACCTCGACCGACTGAACAAAATAAATGAAATGGAGAGTTCCATTTCAGAGCCACAGCTACCTATAATCGCCATGAACCAATGGTTGTTTGAAGGCAGTAGCGTGCACAGGGGGGGGGGGGGCCGGGGGGGCTCAAGCCCCTGTCCCTTTTGTCTCAAAATGTATTGTGCCCTTTTCTGATAATTGTAAATAATAATTATTATTATTATAAATATTATAATAAATAACAATACACTTAGGCTACACACTCGTGCCACTAACAATAATAATACAAACAAATATTATATAAAAAAAAAAAATTGGCGGAGAAGTGGTAGGCGGAGTTCTCTTACGAGAGTATCTCTCGTACTGCGTAATATCTTACGCTATGGGGAAAACCTCTTTTCCACGAGATATTGAAGCAAAAAATTATCCTTAATTTTGAATTAATGTAAAACGCTGTGCAGCAGCATGCAGATATATGCAGGACGGCTCGCGCGCCTATTGGCTGCCCTGCGGCAAACAGCAGCAGCCTATCGAGAGAGGTGCTGCGTGACATAATCCTATGGGGGCATTTCGCGCCCATTTCGTCACGTCCCGCCAGAAAAGGGCGCAATTTCGCCCTATAAATATAGCTCGATAAGGCTGGTACACTGATTTTCATCTCTTCAGCGAAGCATCACGCATCGCTGGATCCGGAGTGAGAAGCCACGCTGTCTGAGAAAAAGCACACAGCGGGACGAGCCATTGAGTCTGAAGTCGCTGGCATCGCCGCCTTTGGCCGCCGTACCTGCTACGCTTTCCGGCGTTATATCCTTTTCAAACTGTGTGTGTGTGTGTGTTCGCCGCTGCGACACACATTTTTTCACTGTCTGTCTCTCTCTGCTAAAAGAGCTGCGTCTTTTTCAAGATGCAAAGATCCTGCGGCTCGTGCCGAGCCACACTCAGCGATGGGGACCGCCATGTTATCTGCGTTTCCTGCCTGGGTGAGGATCATGCGGCTCTCGCTCTCGTCGACGGCGGATGCCCTCACTGTGAGCTACTGCCTATGGTGACTCTGAGGACTCGCCTGGCATCCTTCTCAGAGCCTGCACTTCAGCCCGCTGTAGCGCCGCGCCGTAAAAAGCGCCGTGCTCAGCGCGCTCCCGAGCCTTCTCCTGCCCGCCAAAGCTCGCCGGTTCGCCGGCCAGCTTCGCCGGCATCGCTCGAGTCCCTCACCGACGGACAGCGGCCGCCGTCTGCCGCCGCTTCCTCCATTGAGGTCGACGAAATAGCCCCGAGCCTTCTCCAGCCCGTGATAGCTCGCCGGTTCGCCCGCCAGCTTCACCAGCTTCACTCGAGTCGCTCGCTGACGGACAACGGCCGCCGCGCGCCGCCGCTTCCGCCATTAATGACGACGAGATAGCTGCATCTGTAGAGAAGGCCAGCTTCAAAACCGCGGCTAGCTTTCTTTACGTTATAAGAAAGCTACCCCGCCCCCCGTGGGCATGCGTCACCGGCGAAATGAGGAAAGAGTGTATTTTTAGTCCCGCCGAGGCCGGGCCAATCTCCATTTCTCAAACATTTATCAGCTCCTCTTGGTTTGAGCGGCTGAAAATGTCAATATTGCAGCAATGAGCCTGTTGTATTACACGCACGCCTGCAAACAAACGCCGACGCACACAAAACCACAAAACTGTGATGACGCTCTTTATCCGCTCGGGCTATTTTAAGCTTTTGTTGTTTCCCCCTGTGGCTCAGTGGCGAAACCCAAAGCCTTCGCACGGGTGATCTGTGTTCGAGCCCAGCTCTCGCAGCGGATAAAATTTAGTCTCGCCGCAGCCAGACTTACACCCAAACTTTTCACTCGTTCAGTTCCGAGAAAATGCGACTGTTCCAGTGTATTTTGCAGTAAACAAGCCGGTACCATGGCCCGCTTGCCTGCACACAAATGCCGTTTCCACGGCGACCCAGACAAATCATGTAAGCAGTGTATTTTCTGGTATTCTGGCCACAGCCGATGGTGTTATGAGTGTATTAAAAATGCCACAGCCCAGTGTTCATTTCTACACACAAACACAGCCCGCCAAAGTGCAGGGCTCGCACAAATGAGTTCGACTCATGTCAATTGTGCATTAATTATAGTGAATGTGCTCACAACCCAGTGCCCACAAACACTACACACTGCATGTGCCACGTTTTCTGTAAAAGAAACCAACACACATACAGTCAGCTAAGGCCCACGGTGTTTAAGTCTCGCCGCGGCCAGACTCTACCAAAACTTCTCGCTCGTTCAGTTCCAAACAATTTGACTGTTCCAGTGTATTTTGCAGTAAACAAGCTGGTACCACAGCCCGCTTTCCTGCACACAAACGCCAGCTTTAAGGCGACCCAGATAAATCCCAAAAAGAGTGTATTTTCTGGAATTCCGGCCACGGCCGATGGTGTTATGAGTGTTGTAAGAATGCCCACGTCTCAGTGCCCATTCCAACAAGCAGACACAGCCCGCCACAATACAGGGCTAGCAAAAAAAAAAAAAAAAAAAATCGACTCATGTCGATTGTGCAATAAATGTAGTGTACGTGCCCACAACACAGTGCCCACAAACACTACATGAAGCATGTCCCACGGTTTCTGTAAAAAAGAAACCAACACATTTTCAATTGGCGCGAGCCGACAGTGTTCTCAGTGCAGCGAGTGTGCCCGCTATCCCGCGCCCACATTCCCTCACAGACATGCCGAACCCCACGGGGCTCGCCCCGCTCGCCTTCTCTACACATCCCGTCAGAGAGAAGCCGAGCGCGGTCAGGCTGCCCGCTGTGATCAGCGCACCCCCCGCCTCGCACACTATAAACACAGTGTCTATTTCTCAGCACACCGGATCTCTCCGGCCACCGCTATATCACGGCCAGAGCCCAGATTTCATTCTACCTGTAGCTTTTCATGCAGATGCGTGGGCAAAGCTTCCCGGGGTATCAGAATGGGTGCTGAACACTATAAAAAGAGGCTATTCGCTGCAGTTCGCTCGACACCCCCGCCATTGCGCGGCGCGAGTCGAAACGACGGTAAAAAATGAAGTATTTCACCTACTTCGAGCCGAGATAGCGAAACTACTGAGCAAAGGGGCTATAGAACCTTTATCTCAGGCTCAGAGCGAAGGGGGTCTTATCCAGCAGGTATTTTCTGGTACCGAAAAAAGACGGGGGTCTCAGACCCATTCTAGATCTGCAACGGCTGAACAGAACGCTCACGAAGCGTCAGTTCAGAATGATTACAATCAGGAAAATCCTCGCGCAAGTGCGCCAAGGAGACTGGTTCATGTCGATAGATCTAAAGGTGTCCGCTTATGGTGTCCGCTTATTTTCAAATATAAATAACGTTACGTCACAAGCAATTCTTGAGATTCGCCTTCGAGGGCCAGGCATACCAATACAAAGTCCTGCCGTTCGGCCTGTCCCTGGCACCCCGTACTTTTACGAAGTGCATGGACGCGGCTCTCGCACCCCTGAGACTTCAGGGCATGCGAATTTTGAACTACTTGGACGATTGGCTGATTCTAGCTCGATCACAATCAGAGCTCATAGAACACAAGGCCACATTACTCGAACATCTCGAGAATCTGGGTCTCACAGTCAATTGGGCGAAGAGCTCGCTGTCTCCCAGCCAGAAAATATCTTTTCTGGGAACAGTGCTGAACTCGCTATCTATGACAGCGCATCTGTCGCCAGAGCGCGCACAGGACATTCAGCGCGCCGCGAAATCTTTTCGCCGCGGCTCAACTGTCCAGCTCAAAAGGTTTCAGAAAATGCTGGGTCTCATGGCCTCAGCAGCTTCAGTGCTCCAGTTGGGGCTGCTTCGCATGCGGGTCGGTCTGAAATGCGTCTCAGCTTTGGAGCCTTGGAAGAAAACCGACTGGTACCAGTCAGGTGTGAGTCTGGGGACTCCCTCGAGCGTGAAGGTGGTGTCCACGGACGCCTCCACCTCGGGATGGGGAACGCTGCTCGAGGGCAGACCGTTCTTTGGCCAGTGGTCAGAACGGGAAAAGCTCCTACATATAAACTGTCTGGAAATGATGGCAGTCGACAACGCGCTGCGGCGCTTCTGTCCCCAGATAAGGGGTCACCACGTCTTGGTCCGGTCGGACAACATGTCAGTGGTGGCGTACATAAATCGTCAGGGCGGCATCAAGTCCCGAAACCTGTACAGGCTGACGGAATGCCTCCTGGTCTGGGCTCAGCACAACCTGCTTTCACTGAGAGCAGCGCACGTGCCTGGTCACCTGGATCTGGGACCAGACAGGCTGTCCAGAGACAATGTCCCAGCAGGGGAATGGTCGCTGCAATCGCAGACGATCCAACTGCTGTGGGAGACATTCGGCAGAGCGCAGGTGGACCTGTTCGCGTCCCACGAGAACGCTCACTGTCCGAAATATTTCTCCAAGAGCAAGGACGCGCTGGCCTACGTTTGGCCCCGCTGTCCCCTCTATGCTTTCCCCCCCATCTCGCTCCTGCCTCAAGTGCTGGAACGGATCAGGGAAAATGGATGCCCAGTGCTGCTTGTGGCTCCACTCTGGACAAACCAGGCTTGGTTTCCAGTCCTGATGCAGCTGACCAGCACTGCCCCGTGGCCAATACCATTGAGGAGAGACCTCCTCTCCCAGGCCAAGGGCTCGATTTGGCATCCTCGCCCCTAGCTATGGTCCCTGCACGCATGGGCCATCAACGGGTACCTGCTATCCTCCCGGAGGGAGTGCTAAACACGATCACGCAGGCAAGGGCCCCGTCTACAAGACGGCTCTACTCCTAGAAATGGTCTGTGTTCTCTGCCTGGTGTCAAGCTCAGGGCTTTTCACCCGTGGACTGCGGGGTCACGAAAGTGCTTTCCTTCCTTCAAGAGCTGCTGGATAAGGGCAGAACCCGATCCACGCTCAAAGTGTACATGGCGGCTATAGCAGTGTTTACAAAACCTGTGTCTGGCCAGTCACTGGGGAAGAACGACCTAGTCGTGCGATTCCTCAAGGGAGCTCGGAGGTTTAACCCTCCTAGACCTCCTTCAGTCCCGGTGTGGGACCTTTCTACGGTTTTGGAAGCCATGAAAGGTCCCCCGTTCGAGCCAATCCATTTGTCAGACATGAAGCATCTGTCTTTCAAAACGGTGTTTCTTTTGGCTCTCGCTTCAGTGAAGCACATAGGGGACTTACAAGCGCTTTCAGTAAGCGCATCATGTATGGAGTTTGGGCCTAATGACTCAAAAGTCATACTCAAACCGAGGCACAGGTACGTGCCCAAATCCCTCAACACACCGTTCAGAGCCCAGGTGATTTCCCTGTGCGCTCTCTCGGTTCAAGATGAGGAGGAGGATGCGAGTCTCCTTTGCCCTGTCAGGGCACTGAGAGCTTATGTGTCCTGCTCGTCTGCCTTCAGGCAGACCGAGCAGCTCTTCGTTTTGTTTGGCGGACGTTCCAAGGGACTGGCCGCATCAAAACAGAGCCTATCCAGATGGATAGTCGATGCCATAGCACTGGCTTACACATCTAAGGGCCTGCAGTGTCCTTTGGGTGTCAGAGCGCACTCCACGAGAGGCGTGGCCTCGTCGTGGGCATGGTATAGTGGCGTTACCTTGCAAGATATCTGTACGGCTGCGGGCTGGGCCTCGCCGTCTACATTTATAAGGTTTTATAACCTAGAGGTTCCCGCCTTACAAGCCAAGCTTCTGTCGGTATAGAATTCAGTGTTATCTGCCCCGCTGTGCCGGCCCAGATGCTGAGTTTTGCTTGTGCATCGCTCACTGACCAATAACACGGCTCGATGGGTGTTGAATAACCCGTAATCTTAACCAGTTCAGGCTGAACACGTTCACCCTGTCTGTGTGAAACACTATTAACATAACTAGCCCCTATAGGATGCTATTTCATGGGGATTGATGCTTGCAGCCTCTCTTCTCCGACTCTCTGTGAGTCTATGGTGATTATGCACTACATGAGCCCCGGCATCAAGTCCCGAAACCTGTACAGGCTGACGGAATGCCTCCTGGTCTGGGCTCAGCACAACCTGCTTTCACTGAGAGGGACCTTGGGACTTTGGTGTCGGATCCCAGTACGCACGGCGTTTTGCATTGTGTTCCCCATTGCGTAAGATATTACGCAGTACGAGAGATACTCTCGTAAGAGAACGTACTCGGTTACTAACGTAACCTCGGTTCTCTCTAGAGAGGGAACGAGTACTGCGTATCTTGCCGTGCATACACAGCTCTGGTTCGCTTCGGCGATGAAAACCAGTGTACCAGCCTTATCGAGCTATATTTATAGGGCGAAATTGCGCCCTTTTCTGGCGGGACGTGACGAAATGGGCGCGAAATGCCCCCATAGGATTATGTCACGCAGCACCTCTCTCGATAGGCTGCTGCTGTTTGCCGCAGGGCAGCCAATAGGCGCGCGAGCCGTCCTGCCTATATCTGCATGCTGCTGCACAGCGTTTTACATTAATTCAAAATTAAGGATAATTTTTTGCTTCAATATCTCGTGGAAAAGAGGTTTTCCCCATAGCGTAAGATATTACGCAGTACTCGTTCCCTCTCTAGAGAGAACCGAGGTTACGTTAGTAACCGAGTACGTTTCCTTTGCAGCGCCTCGTGCGCATTTAACGGTTCTGGTACGCACTACGCAGCAGTTCGCGCGAGTCTTCAAACGAACAGCAGGTAACGTTAAAGCTAATACGGAAAATTACATTTATCCTACCCTCACCATGCTACTCTAAAAGTTGTGGCAGCATTCGAGTTATTCTTAACTACAATAAAAGTATAACTCGATTTCAGACGCATTCTGAGTGACAATGTCATTCGTTTTTATCCAAGGAATAAAAGTGCAAGGGGAAATACATCTAGTTAAATGAAATCTTAAGTCCATGTCCAACTCTAAATTGTAAGGAACTCATAGGCCTATCTTTGATTTCATAGTAACGCTTTACAATAAGGTTCATTTGTTCATTAGCCTACTCATGTATGAACTAACCATGAGCGACACATTTGTTACTGTATATCTTAGTTAATAATACAACTGTTAATTGTTTATTCATGTTATGTCACACAGTCAGTGCATTAACTAATGATAACAAATACAACTTTTGATTTTAATGTTTTAGTAAATGCTGAAATTAATATTAACTAAGATTAATAAATGCAGTAGAAGTGCAGTTCATTATTAGCTAATGTTAACTAATTTAACTAATGAAACCTTATTGTAAAGTGTTACTGATCCATGATAGCTAACACTGTCTTTCATACATAATACATACATTAAATTTACAACATCAACAAAACTAAAAATTATTTTTCCATAATTACCTTCTTGATTCTCACTGTTTTGTTTGTTAAAGTAAATAATATTTAGTAATATTATCATAATTTCCTTATTTTCATTTGATGTGTTATGCATTCTAATAATTGTATCAACATATTTTCTTAGAATGCCAAGGAAAGAAAGAATAAAAGAATAAAAAAATCAAGGAACTCTCTGATGCAGCCAAAGGAAGCATCCCTTTCACAAATTGGCTGAAAAGAGAGAATAAAAATGCAGGTACTGTTAAATTAAATGAAAAATTTTTTTAGTGCCCTTTTTGGTCCCTCCGCCCCTGCCCCTGAGGAGGTCTGTGCACGCCACTGTTTGAAGGCATTTACCAACTAGAGCAGTGGTCTTCACTATTTTTTTCATGAGAGCCGCACTGATAGGACAAAGTCAGTAGGAGAGCCATTTTTACAGGAAAGTATAAAAAGTTACATCCAGTCATAAATACCATGTCTGTTTATTAGTATGTCACCCCTGAACATTCAATATGCAATGCAATAAATATATATTTTTTAATGATTTACCAGTCAAATTTGTAACTGAGACAAGATGATTTCCCTTATGACAAAAAAAAGCAGGATTTCCAGAATAGATTCATCCCAGAATGACATTAAGTTATTTTTTTCTACATTAGCCCCTCATGTAGGCTATCTAATCATCCAAGAGCACATGCGGCGTTAAGAGCTGGAAATACCGCCATAACTGGCAACTCCGCAGGGACTGGATATGTTCACATGCACAACTTTTGTTTCAATCGGTCTGAATTCATTCTGATTGATTAATCTGAATGTATTGTAGTTTACATGAATGCTTAACGCTATAAGTCAAAAGATTCAAATTGGGAATAGGTTTTTTGACATTCGCACACTGCACAAATATACAAAGTTTCCCGCTGTTGTCGCGTAATAACCATTTTCCTACATTGGTTCTTTATTTGTTTTAAACAGCAGACTTAATATCAAATTCTGGTCATAATTTGGAGACTATGATGAACCGTTATGCCGTGCTGTTTGTATTGATCACGCAGTAAAAATGCCCAAAATCAGTCGTCTGTGGAAGAGAATCTGAAACAAGGACTGGTGAGCCGTTGTCCTGCTTCACTTCACAGATACTGAGTGAAAGGAGAATTATAGAACGACGGGACACTCGTTTATGCGACACTTTATTCATCAGAAGAACAGCGCGTTCAGCGCGACGGACGGCGTCCTTTCAGTTTCGGTTTTCAATCGATCAAGTGAACATGTTCTCTCGACAAACCACCCCTTTCAATCCGATCGAAATTATTTGAAAATAGAGCTGACACTTTGAGTTTTTAATGGGTTATGTTATAGTCCTACTTCTTTTTAAATGTTTTAATGAAATATCTGTAGTGACTGCTTGATCGTATCACTGTATTATTTACCGCCATGCGAGCCACAAATGAAAGCTTGGCGAGCCGCATGAGGCTCGCGAGCCGCGCAATGAGTAACACTGAACTAGAGTAAACTTTTCCGGAATGTGCGCAAGTTCAACTCCAAAGGAATTCCACTTTGGTTTGATTTCGAAATTATGTCACACCAGTTTGTTCTTCGATTTCACTTGAAGTATATATCAGGGCCTTTAATCTCAAATGAACTATGTCCCAGTACCAGTGCTTACTTTCACACTTATACTACATTATAATGCCAGGCTGCTGTACCAAGACAGTTTGTTGCTTAGCAACATGATGATTTTGTTTACACTACCAGTGGAGTGAGCAAGCAAATTAATGTTTGTGTGTCTGTGGATCATCTGGTGTGCAAGGCTGTGGTCATTTCCCTCTTGTCTCACTCTGTTCCCGTCTCTGGGAAGATATTCCCCTCCAACACAAGAGTGTCTTCTGAGAGATTCGTCTATTCCCATCTGTTTTTCCCTGAGCTGGAAAATGCAAAGAGTGTGTGCATGAGTGACCTACTGCCTCATGGGAAGGAAAAAACAGCACTGTGTTTGGGTGCTGCTCCAGCATTAAGCTCTAATGTAGGTCTGGACAGCACGTTGGACATCCTGGCACGAGTCCTGGTATTAGTCATTTAGAATCTCATCCAGTCAGGGTCAATCTCCTCCCCTCATCCCTGTCGTGCTCTAGTTTTCCGTTAGGCTCTTTTGTCAAACAGTTGTGGCTTGAGGGACAGGTGGAAGTTTGAGCATGTTGAATGACTTCAGAAAGGGATCAGCTGTCAACTGGCTTTATAGCATAACTGGAGTTGTCTCAACGGAGTAGAAGGGACCCTGCGCGAACAAAGAACAGAAGAAAGAAGAAAAGAAAAACGGTGAGAGAGGCTAGGTCAGCCAGTGTGATGCTTACAGTACGACTGACAGATGATGGGGAGGGTATGATTAGGACATGGGACTATACCTTTGATGTTCTTTCTTTCTTTTTAAATGAGCATTGAGGGTATATATACATGTTTAGCTCTCTCTCTCTCTCTCTCTCTCTCTCTTACTATCTCTCCATCTCTCCCTTGGCAGTGGCAGTTAATGGACCAAATTAATCATGGATCTTTCAAAGCTTGTCTCCCTGCAGCTTGTGTTTGTGAGTGAGAGAGATTGAGAGAGAGAAAATAAATATGCACGATTATACTGACTACAACTAGGGAGGACACAAATTTGTTTTACAACAAATAATGTAACACTGCAGAAAAAACTGTAAACTGTGGCTGTCGGGCGAAAACCTTGTAACCTTGTCCTTTTTTTTCTTAAATCATTACCATTGGTCACCCTTTACGTCTGTCTGTGGGTTTTTCATATATATCTAACCAATGAAAAATATCCTCAAACTGTCGGTATAAACCACATAACTCCACCTCACTTCTATTGTGAGTGAAGTGCCACATGCAGTTTGGACCGTCTCTGCTTGTTTGCAATGCAATGGTAAATAAATAACTGGATCTTTGAATAACTACAGTGTTTTCCATGTTTGCAATGATTTCACTTCCACGAGAATGATTTCCAGATGTTTTAATGTGAAGCATAACTTACCATTGCTTGTCGAAATTGTTTGGGGAAATCCAATCATTTTAATAGGAATCAGTGCAACAATATTACTAATATAAAATATTCTGGAATATTTCTTAATATATTGCTAGTCTTTCAAGTCATATATTAGTACAGAACTCTGATACAAAAGTGTCAACATCTGCTCAAACCAACATAGAGCGTGTTTACTTGCACGTTGTTAACACAATTATGCTTATTAAGCCGACAATGCATGTTGTCATGTAAACACATGAACCTGTTTTCCTTTATCAGAGTTTATAAGGTTATAAACGGCTTAACCATAAACCGATCAACACAGCTAGATGTGTGTCCCTTACCCATCCTTTACACTGACCTGTGTTGACCACAAATTTGGAATACTCTTCGGTTTTTCATCACAGCCGACATAACATATGGAATACTTGGAGTCAGATACACAAATTATCACATTTTGACCTCACTACCGGGAAATAATCTGATTTATTAATAAAGTCTTGTAAATGCGGTTTACTTGCATTGCAGAGTTATTAGTTTATATTTAAACCGGGATTACATGTTACAGTATTTCAAAAAGCTGATGTTTGGGAGTCATAAGCATATTGGTGTCCATGTAAACATGCTCATAGTGGATTGGTTTAATTCACCCTAAAAAAAATTAATTGGATATTGTAGCCACTATATTAAGCCATGATGGGGAATGTATAACTGAAATTATTAGTCTTTTTAACTTGCAGACAGTCATACTCAATCTATCTTGTTTTATCTCTTAATCCTTTATCACTTTTCACTCTGTCACTGTCAAATTCTTTCTCATTCTGTAGCTCCATTGCTGTTCTGTCAGGAATTGCCCCTGTCTTTCCTAAGAACAGCTGACTGTGGTTGTAGATGTGACAGAAGGGCGGTTCAGATTCTGCTCTGTGGGTGCAGTGAGAGTGTGAGTACTGCTCAATTAAACATTCAGAGGCAGCTCTAGCCGTACTGACTCCAGGCTTGCTGCCTTCACTGCATGGAATACAAAGTCGTCTTAATTGGTACCACATATGCTCCTCTTGGGACATTGCCTTTAGAAAAAGTTTTTGGCTTCACTACTTATATGAATGTGATGGTGTGTCTTAGTTTAGTTGAGATAACAGTGGTAAGATTAACAGTGTTAAGAAGAGGCTAATTACTCACAGTCAGCCAAAGTGACAGTGACTGACTTCACTTGGTGCTGGTAAATATTGAGCTGCTTTTTTGAAGGATTAAGGAAAAAACAACATTTAATACTGCTTGATATTAGGATATATATATATATATATATATATATATATATATATATATATATATATATATATATATATAGGGGTATTGCGAGGGAATGCACCATATTTCAGGTATCAGTGTGTGTGTGTGTGAGAGAGAGAGAGAGAGAGAGAGAGAGAGAGAGAGAGAGAGAGAGAGAGGATTAACCTGGCTGAAATCTGTATTCTGGGCTATAAGGGTTAAATCATTTTCTGGATTTGTCAGGTTAGATGTATCAGATCTTTAATAGATATTCAAAGTAGTTGTAGCACTTTGTAGCAAATTAACTAGACAAGCAGGACTATACTGCCCTACAAAGGCAAAAGACCTTAACTCGCTAGAGTGTGGAACTGAGAAAAATGACTTTAAAGATTTTTAGTTGTCCCGCCAAATTAATAATAGGTAGGACACTGAAAATCGGGCAATTAGATGTTTAAGTAATGAAAATTATCTACATAATTGTCAGCAAAAAGTGAGAAGTCATGCCAAGGCAAAAGGCAGTAACTTCCATATTATCAACATTTGGTTGCTGATCACCATTAACAAAATCATTATAGCAACACCTGTATAAAATCTAGTGATCATGGCATTTATTTTGTATGATTTACAATTATAGCCATCTAGGCCTACTTATTGCTATCCTGTGCTTTGGTTGCATTCTGGGTGCCCTATATTAATAGCCTACATTAAACATGACAAAATACCTCCATGGGATAAAGAGTATTTTCAAGTGGTACCGCGTGGCATAAGACTTGCTAAACATGCGTTCAAAATGATCACAATAAAACAGATCCTTGCGCACATTCGACCCGGAGACTGGTTTATAGCAGGTGGACCTGAAAGATGCATACTTTCACAGGCGCTTACCGAGATTCGTGTTCGAAGGTGTCAAGCTCCTCGTCCGTTCACGAAAATTAGCCTACCCAGTGCTTTCCCCCTTGAAGCCTGTTTTATGCTTCTGCGTCAAATCGACGGCGTACCCCCGCAGACCCCTCTGCGTCGACGCGAACCCCTCTCCGACCCCTCCGCCGTAGCTCGACGTGCACCTCCAAAAAATGTTAACTACACGTCGAGGCGACGCAGACCGCAAGGGCTGTGATTGGTCAGATGCACCGCGATGCAACGCAACCTGACGCAGAACCATAAAACGGCCACGACGCCGTAGGAGTGACGGCGTAGCTACGCCGTGGAGTTGACGCAGAAGCATAATGAGGCCTTCAGTAGGGAGCGCGTTCTGGACTACCTAGACGACTTAATGCATTTATAGCACAACCTTCTGTGTTTCGCGTCTTTTCAGTATGCGGTAGTTTCAGCTGTCTGCCGTATTATTGTGCTTGTGCACTTCGCTCATCCCGCGGATTTATTCCGGACGCTGTGATTGTAGCCTATTAGTAACCTGCTTGTAAAAGCTGGTCTGATGTTGTATGCACCAAACCTTCTTGCTTCCTTATATTGTAGGCTATGCACCAATATACCCTTGTTGCTTCATTATTATCACTCCCTGACCCTGTGATATATTAGTCCGGTGTCAGCTCGACCGGGTTCAGGGTGGTGCTGAAGGCGCCGGCGAAGTTTTGGCACTCCGCCAGCTAGATGCATGATTGTTGTTTCAACCAGGTCCGGTATCCGAACTGGGTGAGGCGGGACTTTAGTTCTTGGTTGTATTCACCTGCTATGGCATGTGTAACATTTTTCTGTCATCTCTGCATAAATCCTTCGCGATCGTTATCGCACGTTTGTCGATGGAGCGGTTTCAGACCATACTAAATGTTCTGACCGCATTAGTGCAGGACAAAGCTCTGAGGACATCAGAAGACAGCAACTGATGGCAGCTGTACACAGCTCTACACAGGCTACATCGTAATTTAAATTTTAATGGAGAGTAAAACAAAGGCAGACCACCGTATAATCTGGTAGGTATAGCATTATTTGATAGAACGCCGGCACCGTAACTTCATTGACGCGCGGCTAAACAAAGGCAGAGTACCATAACTCAACAAAGCCAAAGACTGGTGACTGGCGCCGTGGTGCATCATGGCGTTCCTTGGTGATTCATATTTTGTTAATAAACTGGTGTTATGATGTTCTGCCTTGGTTTCTCATGGGCTTTTGGATGTTACGGTTAAGACAACCCATTATTTTCTCGAAAAAACAACGGATTTGACTCAAGCTACTTATCCACATGATAAAGGAGGTCTTGAATGTGCCAAAAATATAAATAACTCATTTTCGACCAAAAACGATGTTACGGTCTTTTGCCTTTGCACGGCAGTATATACATTCTGCTTTGTTTTTGAGTTACTGGATAACTGTGAAATATTCTGTTCTTATTGATTTTGAATGGACAGAAATTCCAATCACAAAGTAATTATGGAAACACTTTATTTCGATGGTCCAGTTTAGATATTCTACTAAGAAAATTTGCAACTTCATGTCAACTAACTGAGTATTAGTAGTCTGTCTGCTTAATATATACTTCATTTTCAGACATTTTACTGACTATAAGTAACCTTGCAACTATATGTCAACTTATTCTACCCTAACCCTAATACCTAACCCTTACAAAACAGTCTACAACTCTAATGAGTTTTAGTTGACATGGTGCAAAGTTACTTATAGTTAGCAGAATGTCTAAAGTGGACCATCGAAATAAAGTGTAACTGTAATTTTTCTCTTT
The DNA here is from genome assembly GCA_026230005.1 of Gila orcuttii. NCBI lineage: Eukaryota > Metazoa > Chordata > Actinopteri > Cypriniformes > Leuciscidae > Gila > Gila orcuttii. The sequence continues at coordinate 21,068,159 of JAPDVR010000007.1, read as the reverse complement.
TTTGTGTTCTATGTAGAACCATAAACCCAGCCCGAAATGGTACTAAGATTGGTTATTGACAGTATGGCTGGTGGCTTTATCATTAAAGTAGGACAGAGTAAACAGTCATGGTTCACATTAGCACAACATTCATTCCTGACTCTTAACACTTACCTTAATGCACAGAAGATTTGACATGCTCTGGGTGGGTGATGAAGAATTAAATTAATGCATTTTGAAATCTGTAGGTTTAAACTGGAAAAAGAGAGTCTCCCAAGATGTTGAGTAAAGTCTTGTGCATGTATATGGTATATGCATTTTCCCCCAAAAAAATTCTTGTTTTAAACCCTTGTTTTAGCCCTAGGATGATGGTCACATTTCTGACTGTTTATGTGATTCAACACAAAAGTTTTAAATCCCTTATGATAAGGTCACCTGAGATAAATGTTAAAACCATATGTAAATGTGGCCTATGTGTGGACATTAAACTGTAAGTATCCAAAGACATCAGTGGTGTTAAGACATCACAGTAGAGATAACAATGGAAATTGAGAGCAAACCACATATTCAGGAATGAAGGAGCAAGTGAGAAGACAGAAAGACAGATAGAGGGCTTAAGGAGATAAAGCGATAAAAGGAAGAGATAAGGGCATTAATCCACATCTTAATGGACCACTAGATTATAAATCTACTGTACTGTTTGTGTGACCTGTAGCTCTACGATCTCTAATAAAACGTCTTTGAAGATTTCATATACTATTTTTTTAATCATCTTCGCATGCAAATTAAGTATTGCGCTTGACAGACAAACTGTGCATTTCACTTCACAGTTTACTGAGGGCAACGTTTTAGGAGATTTTCATTTGCCAGTTTACTGGTTGGGAAAATTAACCCTTAAATTATGCTAATAGAATTCAGCAGTGAAATTTGGGGAAAAAGAAATATTTAGTAGTGTAAATACAACACAGGGGCTGAATAATTAATGTCATGTAGAGATTGCATCACATGTTTAATTCATTCCTTAAACACTGGCCCTTCCAGAGGCGCTTACCCTCCCTAGGCCATGCATGCTGCCGTAATTGAAAGTGCTGGTTCAATATGGCTGAACTGATTCATTAGTGTTTGTGAGATCCTTGTCACAAGCAGTTTTAATTAGTGAAAAGAGCTTCCGCAGGGTCTCATCAACAGCTTTTACAGCTGTGGTGTGTGAATATAAAAGCAACATAGCGAGGTAAGATACACATGTGATTATTAATAGGCACTATGAAATATTGTTTGGAAATGCCACACTATTTAGATGAACACTTGACAGGTGTTAAAAAGGTTTTGCCTGAGCTCTCAAAAATCCAGACCAGTAAAGTAAAGCCCTGTGTTTATTGTCACACACAAATAATTATTTATAGGAATGCTACTGCCTCCTTGTGACAGGTGCTTGATACAATTTATATTTTATTACAGGGTGCAATGCTAAAAGGTAGGGTAGGCAATTTTCGGAGAGGCTAGAAATAAGATCCCACCCTCCCTTCAGAGCGTCTCCAAAGCCACGCCTCCTTCAAAGCACATGAACGCGTACAGCAGGGAGCAAACAAAAGCATCGTGATAGACAGCGTTAAATTACCTCATATCTCAAAGTACATAACAATGCAATAATAATGAACAAAAACAACTGAAAGAGCGCTGACATGTATCACCTGACTGCTCCATGTCCAGTTAGGTGTTGATAGTGTTGCCACTGAAACACATAAATTAGTCATGAACTGCTCCAAGTATAACGTTACGGGTTTCCATCTTTTCCAAATTACAGTAGTTATGGCGTGACCGCAGCATTAGCTCGATGATTTGGTTCAGGAGGAACTGTAAAAGGTGGCTGCTGTTTTGGTTGCGTTGCTCGGTGACTGACGTATGTCTAACTCCGCATAGCATTAAACACCTTTTTTTTTTAAAGGATTCTAAAGGATTCCTATAACTGTAAAACTAAAATCAGTTTAGACTTTGCCCTTTTGCTCAGTTTTGAAGTTAGGTGTAGTGACTTGCAGTACACAGCTGCGCTCTCAAAGGTTTTGATGTTGTGGTGGCATGTCCTTCATACTCATGATCAGTGTTTGGTTTATTACTGTAGTAGCTTCTTTACCCAGAGACTGACAGCTGTTGATAAGACATGTTTTTCCATCTTAGTCCTGACAGCTCAATACATACGCTGAGACTCATACCTCATATTATCTTCTGGAAATAGGGTAATTTCTCTCTCTCATATGCTTTCTTTCTCCATCTCTGTTCCTCCCTCTCTGTCTTGACATTTACCTCAAATGACACTCTTCTCTCCAATCCTTTATTGGTCTGACAGAGGAGACCGGTCTCCCTCCCTTTCTCTCATCTGCAACTTGAAGGTCTGACATTTCTCATAGCACACAGATAGAGGAAAACATCACATCTCATTTCTCTGTTGTGACTCACTGGCATAGACAGTACTCTTCTGTGACCTTTGACCAAGATGGACTCAAGTGCACTGACTGGCAGAGACATGTCGGGATTCCTTGTGCATCTTTTGTCATCTGTGAATTACATTGTGTTTTTTTTTTTGTGTGAAAAAATAAAGGAAAAAAATATAACAATGCATAAACATCTGTGGGATGTTTCAAATTGTTTTTTGTTTTTTTTAAATAAGAGAGACAAAACAAAAACTGAATTTTTTATGAAAATGATCCTGTTCAAAAGGAATCATACACAACAATAACAAAAGCTACAGTCATTGTTGCTTCAGTTAGTAACACACAAGTAAGTGGGAACATTTTTTAATTAAGTTGTTTTTTTCTTGTGGGGTTGTATATGTGTGGATTGCCCCTTCTCAAATTCACTGCTCTCTAACTGCTCAGTGAATTCTGGCTGGTGGAAGAGGATGGTGTGAAGGGTCATTTGTCCCCTCAAGTGATGTATAATCTCTATTGCTCATCCATGAAATGTGACCTTCTTGGAGATCACATCCAATGGGAATATGTCTTACCACTCTTCATTTTTCAGTCATTTTCAATGTTATGTTCTTCTTCCTTTTTAAGTAACTCTCTATTGTTTGCTCAGACTTCCATCCATCCATCCATCCATCCATCCTCAAAAACCACCCAATCCATGGCAAAAAAATGAGGAATAGACTAAATCGTTAATATAATATAATATAATATAATATAATAAATAAAATAAAATGCCAAAAAGGATCAATACAAATATTTTAATAAAAAACAGTTTTTACCCAATATTTGTGTATTTGTAATGCATATTATTCACATTAGCTTAGCAAAATGATTAAATTCTACTAATTCTAAACATTTTATTTGTATTAAATTATAATCACACTTTCTTTAAGGAGTGTTATTTGTATGACAGAAAGTGTTGCTCCCTACGTATAGAGCATTCCAAATCAGTCAACGAGGTCCTATTTCAGTTAGGATGCTATAACAGACAGCAAAGCAACTCACTATTTTGTAGAAAAGCCAAAGTATCGCATTGAAGAAAAAAAAAAAAAATACGACATGATTTTATTTACATTTTTGGACAATAACACTTTCCACTCCTTATTTTATTTTGTTTTAAGTCTCTCATGCATTTCATGTTTCTGTCAAGTCATCTCTGTCGCCTGTGTCTCTAGTCACAAAGTGAATATATCAAAAATAAAAAGCTGCATTAAATATTCCTCCAGTCCATTCCTCGGCCCACTCGTTCATCTTTTTTGCCTTCATATCTCTATCTGTCATCCACCCTTCCATCTGTCTTTCCCCCATACCGCTTCTTTTCCATTCCTTCTGCTCAAGGGCGCTGGGTTGCAGCATCTGCTGCAAATGATAGCAGCGAGAAAGACGCATCCTTTCAAATAAGTCCCTCTCACCAAAATTATTTAATACGTTTTTTATTTAGTGATGTGGTCATACTGATCGACGTGTTTCCACACAAACAACCATGACTCTGACAAGTTATTTTAGAGCATATGTGTATGGTCCATGAGAATGAGTTAAATATCTCTGTAAATGTGGATTAGAGTCTTGTGAATTAATGTGATTTCGGTTTTATGATCCTTGGAATCATTTAAAACTCCTCCAGATAGAACATTGTTATAATATCCATCTATGGCTATAATATCCCATTTTACTGCACATGAATCCCGGCACACCGAGCAGATGCAGCAAGAAGAGGGTTAAATCTCGCACACCGAGCAGATGCAGCAAGAAGAGGGTTAAATCTCTGACCTGGATACACATGACAGGCTTTATTTTGGTCTTTATTTCTTTTGCTCTCACGGTTGTTTTTTTACCCTCTAAAGTGGAGTTTATGTGTGGGTTTGTGTGGAGGTGTTTGGCAGGAAGACAAAGATATGCATACATTCATGTTCAGTCATACCCACATACACTCCAACACACAGTGAGCCAGATTCACTGGTCAAAATGGTGATGGAAATGCAATGTAATCAGTCTGATGTGCTTTACACAACCTCACGTTCACACGTCACATGAAATTTGCAAACTTTCCTGGCCCTGTTCACGCATGAAGGTGTTAACCCAGAGCAGAAGGGAGAGGAAGCTTGTCCGAGGTAATTTGTCGCCAGTTAAACACTATTGCTGAGCAGTTAAGCTGTCAGGACTCGCACCCGTCAACACTGAGAGCAAGCAATGGGGTACAACAAAATATGCCCTTTATCATAAATGACACTGCATTCTAGGGGGTTTTGTTTCTTCATTCTGTCTGTGCTGTTTATTTAAATAGTTGGTTTATGCAGAATATATGTTTCAGATAGAAGTCTCGCTGTTTATTCAGCGTCACTTTGCCTACTTCCATACTATATAGTAGGGGGAAAACATATTTGAGTCAAGTACTGTAGTATGTCAAAATTCCTAGTATTCATAAAACAGTAAGTGAAAAATAAATGGATGACCTATTATTTCCGTTCAGATTCTGAAGTGCGCATCCAATGGACACTTTAATATCCCATGAGGACATGGGGGAGGATTTGTGAATGGCAGTGAAGCGACGAAACTGGCCACATGACAGTGACACATTCATTCCAAAGATATATAGCATGTTTAAAAAATAGTTTTTAAACATTTATGATACAAGCCCTTGTGTTTTGCTTGTATATTGTATAGTGCTGTCACGATAATACTTATGGGTTCTCTGACACATCACTGTCCTTCCACTGACTATACCTTTTGCATTGATAACTTTGGGTATGTAAAATTTGACTCCCATGAGCACAGAATTGCGACGAATGTTTCTCTAGTCTAGAGTGACGTAAAAGTAGCATGAATTCAGATTTGACTGTTCAGACTGAGGTCACATTGCAAAACATCTGACTTGTATTGGATTAGTACCACATATGGAGTTGGCAAAAATTGGAATTTAAAAGATCAGGGACCAGTTGCATAAACATACAGTAGCCATTACGTTAAGGCTGTGTCTTCAGAACTAGTATGACCAACCAGCAGTTAAATAGGGGTAATCAGTTTCCCTCAATTCCCCAAAATCAATTTCGGCATCAAATTAGATCAATCTATATTCATGTAACTGACTTGAAAAAGTTATTAACAGTCCAAAATAAAATAAAATGATGACTAACTTGTAAGACTAGTCTTAGCAGTTTATGCAACCTGTATTCCATGTGGTTTATGCTGTTCACACTGTCATGAGAAAAATAATCTAAGTCACATATGAGCAAAAAAATGGATTTGGGCCACACTTACCTGCAGTCTGAACGTAGCCTAATACTTCCACAGCATCAGCCATGCTAATTGTCATTAGCCTTTCACACATACTGTACAGTCTTTACTGGTAAATGACCAGTCATGTATGTGAACAGGACCTTTTCAAAAATACTGGCAAATTGGTTCCAGCAATTTAACAGTAAGGGAAGTTGTAACATTATCAGTAAATTACCGGTAATGTGCTCTTTGTGAACGCCGAATAAAGATTACCAGTATGAGCATACATGAAGTCAGAACGTGCTGATGTAAGAAGTCTGCTTTGGGCCAATCATAAAGTTCTTATGGAGATAGCGTGATTAGCCTACTCTGCACTGTTTACAGTAGCCTAAGCTTTTTAATAGTTTTTGTAAATATGCGCAAGATGATCTTTGAACGTTGCGCCATGTCTCGCAGCTTTTTTAACGTCACGAAACCCAGCCTTCTTTTCGTCAGCGTTGCGGCTCTGCAGCTGGATACTTTTATGCGAGTCTCACGTTTTTAAAGGGGTGGTTTACTGCTTTTTTTCTTTTCATGATTGTGTTTATGGTGTGCAATATAACATGTATTCGTGGTTTTTCTTTTTTTTAAAGTCTTATTTTTCATAAATTTCACCTTTATTGTAAGCCGCGTTCTCCTCTGTCATTTGAAAGACCGGTTGACTTCCTGAGTCTATGAAACCACTCCCTCAGAAACAGGCAGTGGGCTCAGATTGGTTAGTTTGGGCCAGTGTGTTGTGATTGGCTAAAGTGTAGCGCACGTTGTCCGGATACTTAACGCCCATTACCTTTACGGGCGAAAGTTGCATGTGTGTTCCTGTCAAATGTAAATAATGGTGTCGATACTGCAGTATCAGTCTCTGGTATGAGCCAGAATCAGACCAAGAAAGCGGCGATGAAGAGAGTCAAGCAGAACCTCCCTAAAGACGGCTCTTACTAAACGTTTCTGAATGGTAATTTGCCTAGATTTTGTTTTTTAACTTTATACACGTTTGTTTTACACAATAGCATCAAACTAACTGGCTACTATATACACAAACAGTGTTGCCACTGGTTTACGTTCTTGATCAAATCGAAAAATAACACCATAAAGTATATATACATGAAAAATACATTTACAACATTAGTACATACAAATTCAGGTCCAAAATGTTTGTACGCGTTTGTCGTAGACACGAAATAGCATAACTAGTAGCCTAGTGGATATAAAGCCAGCGCTGGCATTTGATAAAAAACATTACGTCTGAAATTATACATGCAAATACATTTAAAATGATTAAGTCTTAGCCTACTTACAGGTTGTGGCCCAACAACTGCTGCCTCTGGTTTTAAAGATGGAACTGCTTCATGTTTTAGTAACAGTTTCTTGTTGAATCCGGCATTGAATTCGTGGAGATTCTGGAAGCTTTCTTTCGTAAAATGCGCAGCACAGAGAGCTATGTCATTTTCAGGAACATAATCAAACATAAATTGAATCCATTGTTGACGAACTACAGCGTCCGTGGGAAGCCCGAACACAGAAGACCTGACAGCTGGTGAACATAACACACTTGACGAGCCACAGAAATATGGCCATGCCCTTTTTTGCATATTCCGGAGGGAGGGGTTGATGTAAATGTATGGGTTAGTGACGTCTAAAACCCGGCTGTAGTCCCAATCGAGTCGTTTTTGTAGGCATTTACACTTCCTGATTTTTAAAAGACGATATCTCTGCTTACATTGAACTTTCAGCGCTGCAACTTTGCAGATACTGTTCATGCACCAACAGCAACATTACACACTATTTAAAATGAAAAAAGTGAAATCGCAATCAACCCCTCACTTTAAGAGAAAAAAACGCAGTTTGCTCATCCCGCCACCACTCAGACGTCAAAAAATGTTGTCAAATGGAACAGATAGTGAAACTAAAGCGCTTCTCCTCATGGGGGCGGATGAAGACAACTTTCGATGACAGACATCACAGAATTTACTGCAATTTTGAAGCTGATGTGTAAAAGGTCTGTTACTGGAACACTGGTGCTTGAGTGAACAGCATGTGTATTTACCAGTAAAGTAATTCTGACAATTTTACAGTAATTAACCGGAATTGCTGTGTGAAAGTGGCTATTGAGATGAGAGGAACTTGTAAAAGATATGTAAGGAAAGACACAAATTGGTGTTTGTATTCTTCATTACGTTAACTTTTTACTTTATATGGTAACATAAGAGCTGGTCTTAAATATGCTTTAATGAAATATGTTAGGTTCTATTTTCCCGCGTCGTATCTTTCGCTCCCAGCATATATTGTCTGATAGCCGCACTGCAGTAACTTACCTCAGCCTCTCTCTCCCTCAGTCTGAACCCAAATTTCATGCTCCCCTCCCCTCTTCCCTCTCTCCTTCCCCCTCTCCTTCCCCAAACCTCCTACCTCCTGTCATCACTCTCTCTTCCATTCCTCACCATTCGTCTCTTTACCCCTCTCTCTGAAGCGAGAGCGCGCGCGTTACTGTGTGCGAGGGGTGTGTGTGCAGCGGTGGGCGGGGTTAAGGACGCGTCAATCAGCGGCGCTACAATAGCACGTGTGGCGGTTATGGTCATAGAGCGGCTCGGTTGAGTCGACGCGACTGCAGGAGAGAGAAAGCGAGCGAGCGAGCGAGCGAGCGGTTACTGTCACCTTATCCACCGCTCCTCCTTCACTACAACCACAACCGCCTCTGCAACCCGATCGCCCTTTAATAATGCACGGGGAGGGAAAGCGAATTTCAGAGACCGGGCTCTGAATGATGTATAGCGCCGGTTACTACAGCACCGCACCGGAGAGCACGAACCTGTAGCTGTGTGATCTGCAGAGAAAAATGTCACACTATCATTTCATCAAATGCTGTAAGTAACGAGCCGCGAGAGAGGCGTCTTTCCTTATGCATCTGCCAATGATGTCATTTCGTCAATGATGTCATTTGTCAATGATGTCATTTGTCAATGATGTAATTTTGTGCGTTTGCTGGAGAGAGTGATTGAGAGGCAGGAGGAATTGTGTGTGATTTAGGGTGTGTATCTGATGCAGGTCTAATTCATGGGTCCTTAATGCATGCGTTTAACACACCACATGCATGCATGCATGCATCCATCCATCCATCCTGTGCAGTGAGGCTGGATGATGAGATGTCATCATGATGATGGGTTGGCTTTGATGACTTTTTGTGCATATGTGTGTATGTGTGAAGTTGCAGGAGGATGCGGCGGCAGTGTAAAAGTTGACTGGTGGCTGCTGCAGGTGTGTGTAGGGACCTCCTACGGGAGTCTGCCTGCTTTCAGACAGACGGCTGGTGGGTGACAGTCTGACAGCCTCTGCAGGATCCCTCTCTCCTGTGTATCTTTGTATTTGTGGTGGTGTGTGGGTGTGTGTGGTCGTGAACATGAGAGTGTCAGGTAGGATAATGGAGCAAGGGAAGGGATGTTGACCCAAACGGATGTTGCAGTGGTGGCTGGGAGGATGGAGATGCTGATGTGGGAGAAGGTGGTAATCAGGAAGCATTTGTGTTGCCAGCTGCAGATGAAAGGCAGTTGTTAAACTCGTCCCTTTGCCACCCCCCTCTTTTCATCTTTATTCAGATAGTCTAATTCTCCTTCATCTCCATTGCTTGTTTTCCCCTCTGTATGTTTTGCTCATTTGAACACACACCCACACACCACCTCGGTTGCTTTTAGTGGATTATAGTATGCTTTTGCTCTGTTTAATTATTATATTTTTGTTAATGGCACTTTCCATGAATAGAATACAAAAAAACAAACATTTTGCATAAATTACAGAAAATGTTGTTCGTCAACCTCACAAGGTAAAAAGTCAAACTAATATTTACCATATTTTAATATATTTATACATATAAAATATATTTATATGACATTTGCAACCCTGTGAGCAATATTTACCCATATGCTTGCATGTCTAAGTAACCAGTAGATCTATCCAAAATTGAGCGGTGGCTGCTTGCTAGTTTGAATCAAATGTTGGTTTGCTGTTATTGATACTTATATTTCCCATGAATTAAAAACACTTGTTTGTTTGTTATATATTTTAATTTAAATTGGGTGACAAGGTTTAATGGTTGAGCTTGATGAATTGGCAACACCAAAATGTGTCTACAAATGGGAAATTGAATAAGAATATGTAATTGTCATTTTGTACAAAAGATCCAAATTATCTATGTTACTTTAGCACAAAATGCTAAAACAAAAATTAGTTATTAGTTAATGTTTTGTCAAATCTATGTCTTTGTTGGATACAGTTAAGGAGGTGGGAATGTTCAAAATCTTCATTTAGGCTTCACTGAAGTGCCTTGAAACGTAGCACTATTCAATGTGTTGACATAATTTCCACTGAAACAGGAAGACAAGGTGGGACATATTGAACAGCTCCTCCCCTTTTTTGAAATAGCAAATAGGGTTTAATTTATATCACAGCTCGGCCAGAGCCGTTGAGCTTGTTAAAGCCGCAGTTTCCTCCTAATCTCTAACTGTTTCTCCTCCATATCAATTTAAAAAAATATAGCATTTTCTGCAGAATTCAAATGGATCCGATACGTTTTGTGGTATGGGCTGACACACCCTTATGATCCGCTCTGTGCTATTGTGTCTCTGGAGCGTAGCAGACTGAGCTATCGCTGCGGCAGTTCGCGTGACACCAACATAAAACCAGACTTCATTCGCCCCAATGGAAAGTATTTACACTGTCGTCCCCTATATAGTGCACTATGTGCCATTCAGCATGTAGAAAATAGTAAATGTGTAAACAATGACCAATTTTATCCGCAGCTTCAGTGTCTATTTATAATGTAGGGGTTGGAACGCTTCAGATTTTAGAGAGCATCATTGATGCTTCGCGGAAGTGAGACTGAGAGATTGTACGTTTTGAATTATTATTCTAAATGTGAGTTTTATTATTGGTTTGGAGCAACTACCTTATAGATAACAGGAAGAGTAACATTCATACTAAGGCCAAAAAACTTAAATTTTGACTTGATGGGGACTTTAAGGTGGCAGGTGAGGGTACAGACATTTGTCGTCTTTGGACTAGCCACTTTTCATGTTAGTTTTTATAGCTAGGAATTGGTTGATCAGACAAGTGATGCACTGAAATTTCAGAAAAAAAAAAAAAAAAAAAAAACCTCATTGCCGAAGAACTTTACTTCGGCTGGTTTATCAGCTGTGAACACGACACCCTGAACAGCATACCAAGTTCAACTACCCAAATTTTATTAACACAACTTTTTTTTTGTGGCTAAATTCAAAAACCTTTTCAGGGTTTCAGTAAAAAAATAAATAATTTCAGTTCTTCTATCCAAGTTCTCACAATGGAAAAAAAATAGATTTGTACCTCTAATACATTAAAGTGTGCTGTATTCATGGAAAGTACCTTGTGCTATCACTTACACCTCCCTTTCTTCCCCTCACCTTTACTCTTTCTTCCTGTGTGTTTGAGCAGAGATGGCCAGTGTCAGAGGCAAACTGTGAGAGAATGTGCAAGGTCGCACACTCTGCTGCAAAGCCAGCAGAACATTGTGCGTACCTGTAGTTTATGTGTGTGATAGTGTTTATGCGTGCCACTAGTGCTCTTCTTAGAGCCCCTCAAGGTTTGATATGTAGTAGAGGAGACAAGTGCATGCTTACTGAAGTCTTTCACATTCAGGTTTGTCTGATTTCATCTGTCTTGTGAGGGGGGGGAAAGGAAGGGATTTTTAGAGTCAGTGCATTAGGGAGGAAAACCATTACCAATTTACAGATAAACCACAATAAAATTCCAGGCAGCTAGTACGCTATTACTCTTCCATATTTTAATTCTTGTAAAGATTCTTTCAACTCTAAGGGTGTTTTCACACCTGACTCGTTTGGAGAGTTTGTTTTGGAACCTGGTGCATTTTGTCTCCCTTAGTTCGGTTGATTTAGGCATATGTGGACACAGCAGTCACGCTCGGATCCGCACCAAAACAATCGCTCCGAGATCACCTGATCGAGGTGGTCTCGGCCCAATTGAAAACAAACTCTGGAGCGGTTCGGTTGAGGTGAGAAAGCAATCCGACCCAATGGACTAATGAACCAATGGACCAAGCGGTATCATGATTCATAATGGTAAATGTGTTATGTTATGCATCAGTTTCTGATTCTGAGTGTTCTGACTAGTTAAGCTAATAGTTTTTGCTGTGATATCAGTGTGTGCTTTAAGAAATAAATGGAAAGCAAAGTTACATTTTAAAATTAATGTTTTTATTTTGCTGGTCTGAAAAATGATCCAATCTGTGACTCAAAAAACTTAATATGATCCAGACCGTGAGTTTTGTGATCTGTTGCACCACTATTATTTAATATTATCATGTTTATGCAAAGTCAATGTGCATAGTGCTGCTAATTTTACGTTGTTTGCTGGTTTTCGGCATAGGTGAAATTATTCCAGTGCATTTTAACAATAATATTGATAACCATAATGATTTTGGTCACTATAATTGTGATGTGAAAATTACTAGCATTACATCTCTACAGTGCATCCTCTGTGTTCAAGAAACTAAGTATGTTTATGTTAGAAAGACGAAGAGAGAGTGCACTCTGTCTAATTTATGCTTTCTTATTCCCATGCCTCTTATATTAACAGAAGCTCATAAGATATTCCAGTGTAAATCAATACCTGATAGCCTAGAAGCAGACACAGAAGCTACCCAGAATAAGGAGGAAACCTCACACATCTCCTTCTTTATTCCACCATTCCTGTCATTCACTGCCTCTCCATGACTTGATCAATCACATGATGAGTGACATTTTTCAATCAGTCAGAGGGGTCACCAACTCAGCCAGCACCCATGATGCACTGCTTGTGTGTGAATATCAGTACTCTACAAAATAGGCTACATTTGACAGCAGTAGTAAATAAGTTTATGCCACAAGTTTTATGTGTATAAATCAACAGTTTAAAATGACCTGTGGGAGGCAGTTCACACTTAAAGTTTTTGCATTCCAACGTGCTGCTTTTCTACAGATTTTCCACGTAGACGTGCATGTGTAACCATTGCACACTTATGCGTCTTTTTTAGTGTCTCGTTCATGACACTGCATTCTCAAGTTAAACTTTAAAAAAAATTATGTCTTCTGACCTTGCACCTTGCATGCACAAAAAACATTCCATGTGAAAGGCCTGAATTTGACAAGGGCTAAATAGCAATGGCAGAGCATCTCTGGAACGGCAAGTCTTGTGGGATGTTCCTGGTATGCAGTGGTTCGCACCTACCAAAAGTGGTACTAGGAAGGACAGCGGTGAACAGCTGTTAGGGTCATGGGCACCCAAGGCTCAGTGATGCACGTGGGTAGTAAAGGCTAGCCCCATCTGGTCAGATCACATAGAAGAGCTACTTTAAATTGCTGAAAAACTTAATGCTGCCCATGATAGAAAGGTGTCACAGTGCATCGCAGTTTGCTATGTAGCTGCAGACTGGTCAGAGTGTCCATGATGACCCCTGTCCACCGCTGAAAGCGCCTACAAGGGGCATGTGACACCAAAACTGGACCACTGAGCAGTTGAAGGTTGTCTGATCTGATGAATCATGTGAATGGTTGGGTGTGTATGTTATTTACCTGGCGAAGAGATGGGAGCATGATGCAGTATGGGAAGAAGGCAGGCCTTTGGAAGCGCTCTGGGCAATGAAAGTTCTTCTGGGAAACTTAGTAACTTTGTTACTTTAACTTGGACTACCTAGCTAAAGTTTGTTGCAGACCAGACAATGGTGTTCCCTGATGGCAGTGGGCTCTTTCAGCAAGATAATGCGGACTGCAAAAATTGTTCAGTAATCGTTTAAGAAACATGACAAAGACTTCAAGGTGCTGCCTTGGCCTCCAAATTTCCCAGATCTCAATCTGATTGAGCATCTATGACAGGGATGGGCAACTTAAGTCCTGTAGGTCCACTGTCCTGCAGGGTTTAGCTCCAACCCTGATAAAACACACCTGCTTGTAGCTTTCTAATAATCCTAAGATGTTGATTAGCTTGTTCAGGTGTGTTTGAGTAGGGTTGGAGCTAAACTCTGCAGGACAGTGGCCCTCCAGGACCAAAATTGCCCATCCCTGATCTTCAGGATTTGCTTGACCAACAAATCCAATCCATGTAGGCCCCACCTTGCAAATTGCAGGACTTAACCCTCTGAGGTCTAAGGTGTTTTCTGGGTCCTGGAGGTGTTCTGACATGCTCTGACATTTGTGCTTTTTTCAGTTATTTATAAACATGTTAATGGAAAACGTGTAAATTCACTCTATATAGCACAAACAGGGCTACCGTAATATGTGAGCAACATGCATGTACATGTATTTTTAAGATAATAATGTTTATGCGTGGTTTGTGAAAAAACAAAAAACAAATGTCACTGAAATAAGGTCATAAAACCCATAGTGATTATTTCTTCACATTACTTTTGAAAATTGTATCACGTAGCATAGAATATTTGCTCCAAAACTATGTGAAAATCATCCTGCATACTCATTTAGATAAGACAATATATTGATTTAAAATGTGTATGACGTGTTTTGTGTGAGAAAGCTTTATGCGAAGGGGCGTGGATCTCTCATTAATATGAATGCATTTTACACCTGAGAAAGACAAAGACCCTCCCCTAATGGCCCTATTAGGGGCTATCAGGCCCTATCATCATGAGAAGCCTTGCACAAAGAATGAGGAGAAATTAAAAAAAGAATGGCTTTTAGATTGTCTGGATTTATTTACAACACAACATAATCCAAAGATACACAACAAAGGACAAAAAGCACATTAGTAAACACACTGATGTAAAGACAAAGACTTAAACAGTCACACACCTTTGTGCCATTCCTGAAACATTGTAGCCTACATACCTGTCATGTCCAAGGTGTTTGACTTTTCATTTTACCATGTTCATGTACAGAGACTCGTGTGAATGTTGAAGTCAGCAGGACTCATCCAGTGGCATCTGTCCCTTTCTAAAAAATAAATAAATAAACACCTGTAAACATGTTGATATCAAGACAAACTATAGGGCTGCACGATTCTGGGAATACATTTTAGATTTTTCACTCACACACACACACACACACACACATATAGCCTACATATATATTAGGGCTGGGCAAGTTAACGCGTTATTATCGCGTTAACGCATTTATTAAGTAATGCCGACAATTTTTTTATCGCACGTTAACGCATTTTTTTTTTTTGTTTGTTTGTTTGTTTTTTTTTAAGTCCGTTGCTCACTGGCTCTGAATACACATAGGCCTACAGTCAAACCATGATCACAGGAGGGGTGGGATGTTGGTCAGCCAGCAAATAACCCACCCAAACAAGCAGTGGAGAGAGGCAGGTTGTCTCTGGTGAACAGTTAAAGAGTTGCGCTCCGCGAGTGAATGACAGGCGCTCTATGGATAGTAGCCTACCTATAAACCCTATAGATAATAACTATTTAGATTCTGGAAACTCACTAACAGCGAGCCGAGGATCAGTCTCTCTTCTAATGATTTGTGCTGCGCGTCCTTTATAAAAAGTTATAGACAATTCAACTTCGGCAACGAGCGGGCGCGGGCGCGTGCGTGAGGCGAGCATGACTGCAACAGTTTCACAGGAACGCAGCCGCTTGTCGCTGCACCTTGTGCTCGACCACTTCACCTCACTCTTGGCTGATTTATACTTCTGCGTCGGACTTACGTCGAAGACTATACGCTATAGACTACGCGTTGGTTTTCATTTATATCTCTGCGTCGTTGACGCGCAAACACATGCAGAGGGAGCATGTGAAACCCGGGTAGCGGTTCTAGCAATCACAGCGCTTGCGGTACGCGTAGAATTGACGTTACATTTTTGGAGAGGTGCACGTCAGGGTACGCCGAAGTGTATGCGCGCTACACAGCTACGGCGTGAGTATAAAGTATAAATTGTTTTTTTACTCTGTTTAATGTAATCTTACGTGGGAAACCATGGCATGACCAAACCTAAGCTACTATAAGTAACGTTGGTCGACTTATATCTGTAGTAGTGATCATGACCTCTGACTACTACATAGACTGTTTCTGATGCTCCCTGATAAAATATACCTGTTGATACCTGTTCAGAAAAAAAAAAAAAAGAAAACTAGACTCCTTTTAACAAACTAGATAAAAGGTAATGCCCTGGCAGTGGCAAATAGCTTTGTTTAAATATTTGATTTGATTACATTAATGTTTAAGTTGAGATTTGAGATTACCGTGTAAAGGGAATACTGCTGGTATAAAAGCACCTTATTTGTTTAAAGTTATTGCACTCTTGTGTATATAGCAGTACATTTAAATCAAAAGTGCGCAATACACTACTTTAGAAGTCATTATTCAATTTTGCGAATAACAATGCGATTAATCGTGATTAATCGCAAGAAAATCATGCGATTAATCGCGATTAAAAATGTTAATCGTTGCCCAGCACTAATATATATATATATATATATACACACACACTGCCGTTCAAAAGTTTGGGGTCGGTATGATTTTTAATGTTTTTAAAAGAAGTCACGTATGCTCACAAAGGCTGCATTTATTTGAGTAAAAATACAAAACAAACCCAGTAATATTGTGAAATAATATTTCAATGTTAATCAGCTGTTTTCTATGTAAATATATAGTAAAGTGTAATTTATTCCTGTGATCATTACTCCAGTCTTCAGTGTCACATGATCCTTCAGAAATCAGTATTGTATGATGATTTGATCCTCAAGAAACATTTTTCATTAGCATCAATGTTGAAAACAGTTATTTACATTTTTATTTCAGGATTCTTTGATGAATAGGAAGTTCAAAAGAACCGCATTTATCTGAAAAATAATATAATCAAGTGACTTCTTTTAAAAACATTAAAAATCTTACCGACCCCAAACTTTTGAACGGCAGTGTATATGTATTTTGTAAATATATATAGGAACATCTAGTTTGTTGTGCCTTGTATATAGGCATGTGTAGGGCAGCATAAAATAATAACAATAGCCTAGATAGCAGGCAGCCTATAAATCGTTAAAAATGAACACTTTTCAGTAACACTACACTAGACAAACATATTGTTTATCATATGTTACTTCAAATATTTCTATTCGTTATGAAATGAGATGAGTTTGTCGTGAAGCCTAATGTGTGGCGTGTTTTGCTTTTCAAACACACAGCGTGACTCAGACCCAAACTCAGCTCGTGGAGCGATCGAGCCGCTCCAAACTATGAAACATTGTTGTTACATTATAAAGTGAAAGTGACACGTGATGGCCAAGTATGGTAACCCATACTTGGAATTTGACCTCTGCATTTAACCCATCCAAGTAAGTGCACACACATTAGGAGCAGAGTAGTGAGTAGTGAACACTGCAAACGTGGATACACACACCCGGAGCAGCGGGCAGGCTTGAGTGGCGCCCGGGGAGCGATTGGGGGTTAGGTGCCTTGCTCAAGGACACCTCAGTCATATTCCTGCCGGTACTGGAATCGAACCAGCAACCTTTGGGTCACCAGTCCAACTCTGTTACCATTAGGCCATGACTGCCCCAAATACATATACATATACGTATACATCTACGTTTGAGCAGATATCCACAAACACAGTATTTAACAGTAAACACAGGTCTAAACATTAAAATATTCACCATATTAGAATAAACACTCATACTAGCATAGGCCTACTTGTATCTCATTTCATAACATTTTAGGCTGCACCAGTTTGAGTTTAGTAGCTACAATGTAAAGTTTATGCAACAATAAAACACTTACGATTATGTCTTTTACCTTAAAAATTGTTCTCATAATAAAAATGTGTCCTTCTAAGGTAAATCCACAGCACAAACAGTCTTCCAAACTGATGAAAAGTAGAGACATACTGGAGTCGCTGATTCTTTGTTTAGAGCTGATGAGGGTGTTAACAGCTCTGCGTTCCTTCACGTGGATCATTTGAATGAGAACAGCTCACACGCGTGGGGGTGTGGTCAAATTAAAGTTAATGAGCTCGGGCTGGAGAAACTGTACATGTCGTTGCTTTCATACGGATTTCTTAAACCGAGAATATTTGTTTTTTATATGATTTACTTCATTTAAAAAAGGAGACTTCGAACTTTGTAAAGAAATTACTTTCATGTGTGGGTGGCAAGTATTGGGTAAGTTACAGATTAGTTTGTCGCGTTTCAGAATGAACTTCACATTGAGAGAGAAGACAGAACGTGCATCATGTTTTTTTTCTTTATTTTACGAAAAACACAAATTTTTGTTTTTATTATTAGTGTACACAAAAAAAGAAGACATTTAACAGTTTTTAAAAATGTATAACACTTGTCTGTATGACAAAAATCGACGGAGTTATTTGAGTTTCTTTTGCACTGATAAGAAAAAAAGCGAGACTATCGCGCCGGCGCGATAGCCGACCTCAGAGGGTTAAAGGATCTGCTGCTAATGTCTTGGTGCCAGATACTACAGGACACGTTCAGAGGTCTTGTCGAGTCCATGCCTTGTAGGGCTGTGACAATAAATCGATTGTTGAAGTGAAATAGAAGGGTGTTTGCAGTGGGCTGTTTACATTAATCTCGCGTCATAAAAGCATTCTAAGGTGCGAGTACATTCTCAGACTCAGCCGAATGTACGAGCGCTCTTCTTCGTAAGCATTTGCGTGTGCGGTTAAAAACTAGCCTAGAGCGTCATCTGCTGTCAAAAACGAAGTTTGGAATCGATTCGAGAGAAATTTGCGATGCGTTCTGAAAATATCAGAATCGATCCACGAATCGCAATGCATCGACTTATTGTCCAAGCCCTAATGCCTTGACGCATAAGAAATTTTATGGCTGCATAAGGGGGACGTATATTTGTACCACATCTTTACCCTCACTTAAGATGCTCCTCTTATCCAATATCTCTGTTTCCATTTAATCTCCCACCCAAATTGAATATTCCATTGACCTTTTGTATTTTGAATTTTCTTATGTGATTAAGTTACTCTTGTTCTTTTGTCTACTTTTTACTGCTGAGTGTTTGTGTGAGTGCTTAGTCATGTCTACTTCATTATAGATACAAAATATCTTTCAGCAGAGAGCTACGTCTGTAACAAATTTCTGTGTGTGGGTGTGTGTGGGTGATGGCTGTGTTTGACTTAATGCAGTCCTCTATAAAACAGTTATGGACTCTCTCAGCGTAGGCCATAAAGAAGCCAGTTAGAAGCAGACAGCAGTGAATGAGGTCAAGAAGAAACAGAGCTGGAAATATTGGTGATTGAATGGTTGAATAATAATAAATAAAAAAAAACAGGGGTGGATGTAATTGTAAGGTGGCTGTAAAAAAGGAAAAGAAAGATGGCTGATGGCTTTGTTGGACAGAGAGGGAGTTTACAAGAAAGACCGCAATGGAGGACAGCTAAAGAAAGAGATGAAACCGAGACTGGATTGAGAGATGCAGGAGTTCGTTCCTGGTTCATTAGTCTCATGCTGGGACCGGCAATACAGCAGCATCCCATTTGTGCTTTTTGGCTTATGCTACTGTTCTACTAATGTCCAAAGCTGCATTCTGTTCCTCACCACTGGGAATGTATTGAACTAATTTTGCAGGAACACAGTCATACAGTAATGTTGCCTTGGTTTGCACCACTTTTGTAACTATATGTTATACCATTTAATATAATTTTTATTGCAATAGTTCATCAACAGATGACATTGATCATGTTGTTTCAAACCCAGCTTTACTTTCTTCTGAGAAACGCAAAAGGAGATACTGCTCCATAAAATGTCATTTAAAGTGAACAGGGGCTGTCGAACGAACACACAACACACAACACACAACCACAAAAGGCAAATAAATATAATGAAAACAGTAAATACGACTTGTGTATGTAATGTTCCAAATCTTATGAAGCCAAATTATAGCTTAGCAGGGCTTACCAGTAAGGATTTTTGACTCAAGTTAGGCCATTAGTTTTTCAAAGTTTAGTTTACATTTTATCACATTGAAATTAGTTAAAACGTATACATTTAAATGAATTTATTTTAATTACGAATTATAATATTAATTACTTCACACTTTAAGTTTAAATATTTTATATATATATATATGTATATATATATATATATATATAATTTTATATACAGTTATTATACAGAAAACTCTAAGATCACAATGCATTCATAAACACATTAGTTGGAAAATGATGGTGCACATTTTAAAACATTGATTGGTTTGTATTTATCAGTCCTATTTTTGCTGATACTACCAAAACTATCTCAATTAATTTTTGCAGTTTCAACAGCCATTTATGTTAGCCAGCTAGTTTTAACTACATGCGACAACTAAACATGCAAACATAATACACGTTTAAAAAATTGTCATCTTTGGGTGAATTGTTTCTTTAACTGTGAAAAAGGTGTCTGGTTTTACAAGGCTAAAGGCAGTGTACTCGGTAAACATGCCATTGTGCTTCTATCACAGCCACCCGCAATTGATTCCTAATGCCTCCTATGTCTTGACCTACATTAAAATTCTTGCTTCTTTGTTGCCAGATGTGTCAGTGCAGACGTTGCAATTTATTTCTCAATTTTTGCTCTTTTACTTTGCAAGAGAACCACTGGCTTCTAATCTCCCTTCATAATTTCTCTAAATGGAACTGCAAGCCATTACCATTGCCAGGCAGAATGTAGTTGGTCAGTATTCCTCTGCACTCCTTTAATCCACATGATCTTCACTCTTGGCTGAGTTTGGATCATGTTCGTTTGATTCCGTGACTAAGCAATGGGAGTCTTTCCGAAATATAGAGCTCCAAGCCTGTGCCATACAGTCCTGTGATTATACTGTATGTGCTACTGTCCCATATATCTGTGGCTCACTGATAGCAGGCTGATGGGGAGATGAAAGCTTGCAGCTAATTCCCTTTGTTAATGGAATTGCGTTCATGCTTCCTCTGCGTGTGTGTTGGGAGGGTGTTTTCTGGGAATGTTTCACTAACTTCAGCTTATGGTTGAGTCTTGTGTATTGTTCAAGGCTTTAAACGAGGAGAATGTCTTTCACATCCATGTTGAATGGTGCTGTGGGAATCCCTACTGCTCTAAGTCTGTCTGACATTGCTGTGCATTTGAAGGGCAAATGTTCATGGTACTGCATTCAAATCTGAAGGCTTAGAAAGTGCAGGAATTATAGCACTTATTTGAGGAGCTGTTGGTTTTGAATGTGTTAAGGTGTGTATATATGTGTAGGTTAGAAGATGAAGGTGGCAAAAAGGGTTTTCTCAATCCTCTTGATGCTTTATATTGAGTATTACAGAACTGTAGCCTCCCTGTGGTGTTGGGTTTAAATGCACATTTATGATGGTTTTCACATGTTAGGTGAGAGACCAGGAGTGTGAAGACGTTATCTGGTTCCTCCGGGGTTTGTGTCGTAGCTCTTCTTAGCTCTTTTACAGTAGCGTTCCTGGGTAGAGACAAAAGAAGTTAATCTATGGAACTGATTTTAGGGTAATTGTATCCTTTTACAACCAAAGGCTTATTTAACTGCAGTGCGGGAGCTTCTTTTAAAATGTCTTTAATCTTCACAGTCTTATCAGAGTAGAGACTGAGTCAGCAGAGGAGAGGGAGCCTGGCTGCTGCTTTCCTCTATGAAGTCCAGAATGGAGAAAGAAACAAGACTGGAAGGATGAATAATTTTCTTTTTCCATTCCATTCTGTTGCAGATCTTGGCGAGAGATGTTGAAATGGGGAAGGAAGTAGAATATCAAATATTTGTTCTTCTGGCAAAGTCACCAGGAACTGATGCCATGATGTTTAATGTAGAAATTCATCTTGGGTGCTTTAAACTAATGAAATGTGACAGTAAATAAATACATGTGAAATGTTACAAAAGCTTTTTATTTATTTTTTTACCAAAAAAAATAAAAAAAAATAAAAAAAAATAATATATCCAGAATGGAGAAAGAAACAAGACTGGAAGGATGTATGTATATGTATGTGTGTATATATATATATATATATATATATATATATATATATATATATATATATATATATATATTAGGGGTGTCACGATTCTCCAAATCCTCGATTCGATTACATTTTCGATTCTAAGGTCACGGTTCGATTCGATTCTCGATTTTTACTTTTTTTTTTTATTTTATTTTTTTTACACAGGTTGCTGTTGCTCCTAAAAAGCTGACATCAGTTCATCGCAATCTCACACATCTCTGTTATTATCAATGAAGCTGACTGCACAATGAATCTTTCATAATATATAGCCTACACTTTGTTTGTTATAATTAGAGGACTTGCCAGCTTACATAATTCAGCACTGAACAAAAAAATCTGTTTTGAGCGGTGAGGAGAGTCTATCTTAAATGCTTCTGATTGGCCATTGCGTTCAAGAAATCAACACACATGTCTGTGATTGGCTAAATCGCTCAACGTTGCAAACATGTTATAAATAGAAACTCTGGCCTGTAAATCGTTTCTATTTTGTTTTAGTTGTTCTTGTTGCTTTTCTGCAACAGATAAATAAAAATGTATTAGTTTTTATATGTTTTATAAAACAATTAGATATAGATAGATATTTCTAGTTTGCGGGAGTCCCGCGAATCGTTTTATTCTTCCGCACACACAGAGTGAGTGCATTACCGCCCGCGCTCGCACTCGGCCATCAAATCTAGTCCCGCGCCGCACTCTATTGCGTTGGGAGTGCACGTCTACAGATCAAGAGCCCGGCCCGAGGATAGTGATTTCGATAGCCAAGTTCGGGCTCGGGCATAGAATCTAAGTTAGAGGACTCACAGCCTTTCCACACGTGTTTTTTTTTTTCCGCGCCGTGATGAGTCGTTCATGAACGATCCGTTCATTGCCTCTGTCACGCGACAAATGAATAAAAGACTCGGAAGGTCAAGTAATTATTAATGTTCCCTGTTAATTATTTTTGACTGCATTATAATGATTCAGAATATGATCAAGATTGCGTAGGTGGATGTGTTCGGGGAATTTGCCTGTTAAAAGTATAACATTTAAAGCCCCTGAAATGACTAGAAAAAATATTAGTTAATTTTGATGAACGAGATTGAACAATAGAGTCAGTAAAACGATCCGAACTTTCCATCACGGGCGCGATATGGGGGCGTGGCAGCATCGACGATTCCATTTTTTATTTCGATTTTTGAGATTGTGAATTAATTTCGATCGATTTCGATTTAAAATCGAAATCGTGACACCCTTAATATATATATATATATATATATATATATATATATATATATATATATATATATATATACAGGTCCTTCTCAAAAAATTAGCATATTGTGATAAAGTTCATTATTTTCCATAATGTAATGATAAAAATTTTACTTTCATATATTTTAGATTCATTGCACACCAACTTAAATATTTCAGGTCTTTTATTGTTTTATTACTGATGATTTTGGCATACAGCTCATGAAAACCCAAAATTCCTATCTAAAAAAAATAGCATATTTCATCGACCAATAAAATAAGTGTTTTTAATACAAAAAAAGTCAACCTTCAAATAATTATGTTCAGTTATGCACTCAATACTACTTGGTCGGGAATCCTTTTGCAGAAATGACTGCTTCAATGCGGCGTGGCATGGAGGCAATCAGCCTGTGGCACTGCTGAGGTGTTATGGAGGCCCAGGATGCTTCGATAGCGGCCTTAAGCTCATCCAGAGTGTTGGGTCTTACGTCTCTCAACTTTCTCTTCACAATATCCCACTGATTCTCTATGGGGTTCAGGTCAGGAGAGTTGGCAGGCCAATTGAGCACAGTAATACCATGGTCAGTAAACTATTTACCAGTGGTTTTGGCACTGTGAGCAGGTGCCAGGTCATGCTGAAAAATGAAATCAGATGGAAGCATGAAGTGCTCCAAAAACTCCTGATATCTAGCTGCATTGACCCTGCCCTTGATAAAACACAGTGGACCAACACCAGCAGCTGACATGGCACCCCAGACCATCACTGACTGTGGGTACTTGACACTGGACTTCAGGCATTTTGGCATTTCCTTCTCCCCAGTCTTCCTACAGACTCTGGCACCTTTATTTTTGAATGACATGCAAAATTTGCTTTCATCCGAAAAAAGTACTTTGGACCACTGAGCAACAGTCCAGTGCTGCTTCTCTGTAGCCCAGGTCAGGTGCTTCTGCCGCTTTTTTTTGGTTCAAAAGTGGCTTGACCTGGGGAATGCGGCACCTGTAGCCCATTTCCTGCACACCCCTGTGCACGGTGGCTCTGGATGTTTCTACTCCAGACTCAGTCCACTGCTTCTGCAGGTCCCCCAAGGTCTGGAATCGGTCCTTCTCCACAATCTTCCTCAGGGTCCGGTCACCTCTTCTCGTTGTGCAGCGTTTTTTGCCACACTTTTTCCTTCCCACAGACTTCCCACTGAGGTGCCTTGATACAGCACTCTGGGAACAGCCTATTTGTTCAGAAATTTCTTTCTGTATCTTACCCTCTTGCTTGAGGTTGTCAATGATGGCCTTCTGGACAGCAGTCAGGTCGGCAGTCTTACCCATGATTGCGGTTTTGAGTAATGAAACAGGCTGGGAGTTTTTGAAAGCCTCAGGAATCTTTTGCAGGTGTTTAGAGTTAATTAGTTGATTCAGATGATTAGGTTAATAGCTCGTTTAGAGAACCTTTTCATGATTTGCTAATTTTTTGAGATAGGAATTTTGGGTTTTCATGAGCTGTATGCCAAAATCATCAGTATTAAAACAATAAAAGACCTGAAATATTTCAGTTGGTGTGCAATGAATCTAAAATATATGAAAGTTTAATTTTTATCATTACATTATGGAAAATAATGAACTTTATCACAATATGCTAATTTTTTTAGAAGGACCTGTATATATATATATATATATATATATATATATATATATATATGTGTGTGTGTGTGTGTGTTCGGTTTTGTGACATTATTATATATTAATCTAAAATATAAAAAATATGATTAGGTCTGCAATAGGATCCATTTAACAATTAAACAGTAATACATTATTCTAGACTTTGGCACATTCTTGTTTGCCCTTAAGTCAATTGTGGTTTGGGATCAACAGTTCATGTCTTTCTCTCACATTCTCTGTTTTTGTCTTTGTCCTGAGGCTGTGTTTAGACTTAAAACTGCTCTTCTGAAGTTCACGCATTCCATATGCCACTTTG
Organism: Gila orcuttii; assembly: GCA_026230005.1. Lineage (NCBI taxonomy): Eukaryota > Metazoa > Chordata > Actinopteri > Cypriniformes > Leuciscidae > Gila > Gila orcuttii. The sequence continues at coordinate 21,043,300 of JAPDVR010000007.1, read as the reverse complement.
TTTAGCATCTCACCTCTCCCCTCCCCTCGCATGTGCCCCACAGTGTAATACACAGTAAACCAGACAATATGCAAATCGCCTCAACGAATGATGGCATATGTGTTCTTCAGTGTCCGTTTGTAACAGGTGTGATGCTGTAAGCAGATAGTTATCTCTCCCAGAGCAGATTGAAAGCATCAGTCATGCTCTCTCTCCTCCGCTGGTGTCTGATTATCATCACTGCTCCTCTCAACTCAGAGAACGACACAATGTTCTTCACAAAAAAACAATTATATATATATATATATATATATATATATATATATATATATATATATATATATATATATATAATTTTTTTTTTTTTTTTTTTTCTAAACATTTATCATTTGTACTAAAAAAAAGGACAGATATACTGATTAAATGCATATTTACTTTTGCCGTATCCAGTTCTTAATAACCAGCTCAGCTAGCCAGTACTGGCTAGTTTCAAAGGGTTGTTTTTACCTCAAGGTCTTCTGGCATCTGATTGTAAACGTATAATATTTGACTTAAAAAGTGCCTCTTTTATGCTTTTAAAGGTTCCTAATTTTGTTTTGGAGGTCTCCTGCAATAGAAATACATGCATTAAAAGTCAAAAGCACTTTAAAGGGACATTGTGTTGGAGTTTCTCCCTTCTAGCGGTGAAATTGTATTTTGCATTCAAACGAATTGTGCTCTCCAGCGCCTCGCTTTTTCAAATGTGTGTTGCATCTACGGTAGCTGTTATGTACCAAAAAGCTATGACAAACAATGCAAGAACAATCATATACTCTATTAAAATATATTCTTATCGAATTTCTAGGTTACAAAAAGTAAACTTACAAACCTTGTTTTTAGCGCCTTCTGAACTTTATTCAATAGCTGCTATTCATCAAAGAGCCTGTTTATCTTTTAATTATAAATGTTCTACTGTCTATATAATAAAGTACACAACCAAGCAATGAAAAAAAGCATGTCATTAAGACATGGAGAGTCGAGGAGAAAGCAGGCAACTTCAGCGTCTCTTTTGAAATGTTTCTCCTGCGTTAGCTCTTTCTCTTTTTGGAAAAAGCTATCCCGACATTGACTCTTGTTTTTTGGAATGTCTGGTCACATTTCCTTTTACGTTCAATTTTGGACTTTTTTGGCGACGAGGATTTCTTCTCCTGTGGCTCTCTTTTTGTTTTTTCAGATAAAACGGACAGCCAATTAGAATCCATTCGAATTTAAGGGCTTGTGCATTTAAAATGGCAGACGAAATTGATCGCCGAGGTCCAGAAATATCCACCACTGTTGGACAAGTCAATCCACCTTTTCAAGGATACTTTAAAGAAAATGGATCTATGAAAAACTATCGGTCATACCCTCAAAATAAATAGTGAGAAGTATTAACGGAGATGATTATGCCTGACATTATGGCAGGCTAGCAAAGGCCATAAAATTACCTCCAGCGCTAGTTTCAACAACATTATCTTACTTCCTTTGTAGTTGCGGTGAAAAAGATTAGGTGTTATTTTTATTCCACTATATTGATTACTACTGCTAAATTCACTGTTAGAATAGATTGATTACACTAGCTAGATTGACTCGAAAAATAGCATGCTGGGGACATGTGCTTGTTAAAGCTGTGTAAAATGGAACAAGAACAGCAAAAACCACTTAGAATAAACAGACCTATATCATTTGTTGGTGTGGACGCAAATATAGTTATTGTTTTAGTTATCTTTATAGTTATTGTTCTTGGTGTGAACGGGCCTTAACGCCCATTACAATATCATAATTTCAGCTCTGGGGTCCTCCTCAGCACATGTGTACACAGTAATACGAACAGTAAAACAGTTACAGTTTTTTTCTATTTCAATTCTAGTGCGTGTCCTCATCTTTTTCAACTGCATGCAAAGTGGATTTGGAATGCAAAAAACAGAATCTTCTCTATGTCGACAACACAAATCAAACTCTTCCAGGTCTCAGTTACAACAACAGTGTTTGAGGGCGGGGCAAAGTAGATGTTGTTCTTTGGCAGTAAATGAAGGCCAAATAGCATTATGCAAATTTGCTAGATTGTTACTTGGGTATATAACAGGAAGTGAGACTGTAATTGCCGACGACTCGTTTTGGCAGTTCAGAATCGATTTTTTCTTTTAGGAGACAATAACTTTATTTGTCGTGCACTTTGACCTTTAAAACTTTGCAGAACTTTTACATTCATAAATGGCTATTAAAGGTGCCATATGTAAAAATTGAGGTAAATATATCCAAAAAATGAGCTACACGTATCAAAAGAATGAGAAGAAATAAGTGCAATGATGTAATTAAAAAAATGACAAGTTATAGTGCTGCTGAGATATAAACCTGAATTAGCATGCGAAATTACTAGCCCCGGCCCGGCCGGTGTCTAATACCAGTTTCGGCCATGGGAGGCGGTATGCGGGCAACATACATAACCACCAGCCAAACTGCAACACACGAATAACTCGCACGGCTTGTATCTCTTTAATCCCTAAAAATCTCCAAATGCTCCACGTGAAACTGCGGTCTTACTATAGTGTCAATTGATTTGATTAATATGCGCGAGGGAGAGAGAGCAGGACCGCGCTAGTGTTGTTTGTAGACGTGAGAGTGCGCGCGCGCGGCCGAGCTTTCGCTCTCTCTCTCTCTCTGCTCGTAATGCGCCCTGTCAAGTGCAGCGGCAGCAGTCATTCTATTCTACATCCCTCACCGATCAAAATAGGCTTTGGCGGGACAAAGCGGACTATTTGACGGTTTTAGAAGATTAACAACCTGAAACTAAAAAACTGACTAGAGTAGGCCAACTTTCTGGAGGTATACTGCCCCCATCTGGTATGGAATATGTGGAGTATGAATTGATTTTTTGACATAAGGCACCTTTAAACACTGGATTAAAGGTAATATTCAAAAAAAGCATAAAGGCAGTTTAATAGAAAACGTTTTGCTGTAGTTGTCTGTCGTTTTGTGCTTTTGGGTTTCTGTAAAATATTACAGTCGTTGTCTTTGAAGTTTAAATACTGTTAATGCATTTTCTTCACCAATTGACCTGGAGATCCAATAAACCTCAGCAGCGGTGTTCCAATTTTATGGTTTAGAAGTCAAATTAGATTACTGAATCACTACTTTCACTCACAGATATAAAAGGTCCCCATAGTCTATTACATCAAATTGCCTTTTTAAATGTTATGTGCCTGACCTCTTATGTCCTTAGAGACTAGGACTGTGAGGGTAGAGGAGGAGATCTGGGGTGTGAACATATGAACAGGTTGTGGAATGGACATTTTGTCTAACAGAATTATAATTTCCTTTTGTTAGCATCACCTTCCATGTCCAATCTGTATTTAGAATATATAGGATAGGATAGGAAAGAGTTCTGGCTTATATGGCAGTGTTTCCCAATCTTACGAAATGTTTACTTTACATCTATAATAACACTAGCTACATTTACATGGACACCTTTTGGTTCAATCGGAATGAAATCAGTCCGATTGATGAATCCGAACACGGTGTTTACATGAACGTTTATATGTAACAAGCCTTTCCCAATCTTACGAAATGTTTACTTTACATCTATAATGACACTAGCTACGTTTACATGGACACCTTTTGGTTCAATCGGAATAAAATCAGTCTGATTGATGAATCCGAACACGGTGTTTACATGAACGTTTATATGTAACAAGCCTCAAATCGGAATTGATTTTTTGACATGCGCACACTGCACAAATATACTGCCGCTGTTCGCGCATAACTATTCTCCTCTATTGCTTCTTTATTTGTTTTAAACAGCAGACTTAATATTCATCCGTCTCTGGTCATGATTTGGAGACAATGAGCATATGAACCGTTTTGCCGTGCTGCTAATATTTATCATGCAGTAAAACCCCGCGCCCAAAACCAGTCGTCTGTGGATGAGAGTCTGAAACAAGGACTGGTGGGACGTTATTCTGCTCCACTTTACAGTCGCTGAGTGAAATGAGAATTTTAGCTTACCGGGACACTCATTTAGATGACACTTTATTCAACCGGAAGAACCGCTCGTTTCGTGCGTCATACGTCATTACGCTATTTCAACGTCATTGCACATGCACAATCCTTTCAGTTTCGGTTTTCAATCCGATCAAGTGTTTACATGTTCTCTCGACCGGATTACAAAAGGAATAAACCACCCCTTTCAATCCGATCGAAATTCCAATCGGATCGAGTTCAATCGGATCGATTGAGGTGTTTACATGAAAGTTTTTTTAGTCCGATTGAGCTGTCAATCCGATTATAAGGGTCCATGTAAATGCAGCTACTGTTGACCCTTCAATTACCCCTTAACCCAGCCTTATACCTTTCCATATCACCAAACCTGTCCCTAAAATTACATGTATCCTACCTCATTAGCTGCAAAAGTGTTATGCAATACAGCATCAACACAATAAGTACGATGTACAGTTACAAAGTAGTTAGTTGTAGATGTGGACCAAAGTTTCTATTTATCAAATAATCCAGAAAAATGTATCGTGGTTTCCACAAAAACATTAAGCACAACTGTTTTAACATTGATGATAATTTGAAATGTTTCTTGAGCCGCAAATCAGCACATACAAAGGATCATGTGACACTGAAGACTGGACTAATGAGGTTAACAATTTAGCTTTGCCATCACAGGGAACAGTTATTTTACATTAGGCCTATGTTGTTTCACAATATAACTTTTTATTATTATTATTAAATTTTTTTTTTTTTTTTTTAAACTGTATCTTTGATCGAATAAATGGTCTTGGTGATCATAAGATGCTTCTTTCAAAAACATTTTCAAACTTGTGAACTATATTAGGCGTAACGGAACAGAATATATTCTTCTGTCCTCATATGCTGTTCATAGAATAGAATAGAATAGAACAGAACATATCGTTTCTGTCATGATGGGTTCTGATGACTGAATAGAACAGAATAGAACAGATCCTTCAGTCTTGCCGTTTCATTTATAGAATAATATGATTGATGTCCTTGTGACCCTGGGAAAAGGGCAGTATTGTCAATGGGGTTTTTGGCTCAGTTTAACATGCGTGTTAGAACACTAAAGAGACTGAGAGTGTGTGTGTTAATGGAAGATCGAGAGCAGAAAGTGCTCCCTCTTTAATTTGTCTACAAAGACAGACTTTCAAACTTTTATTTCCCTGGCTGAAGGGCTTATGGTGACCTGAATTATCTGAGTAATTACAGATTTGCACAACAGCGTGTCTGATAGGCTTAAAGAGAAGTCGTCCTTCTAGCTTTGGTTCCTAAAACACTGCCTTGAGGAAGGGGATTGATGTTCTCTTGATTGCTGTGATGGAGCTTACTTGACCTTGTTGATGTGGGCACTTCTTTGTAGTTCATTTAAAATGTTTTAGCTCTCATTTGGACTCACTCAACACGTCTCTCTTCTAATGTGAGCTCATCTGTGGATATTTCTTATTCATCTCTCTCTGGGTAAGATGGGCGTTGAATGACTTCATAATGCATGATGTGTGCGGCTGGTGCCGGCTCCGCTTCAGGCTGAGGATGAGACGTGTGAGAGAATGAACAGCAAATGATCCTTGAGGAGAAGGGCAGCCGATCTGAAGTTTCAAAACTTCAATTATTTATCAGCTTAAAAATGTCCTTTTAAATGTAAATTGTGATACATCCACGTGTGGCTGTGAGTGAAATTGATATGTCCAGCACATCTTAAAGTAAAATAAAGACTCATGCGTTGTGTCCGAATATGCCTACTTCCATATAGTATGCGAAAAACAGTATGTGAGTGAAGTAACATGTCTGAATACTAGTATTCGAACAGTAGGGGAAGAGTACCCGGATGACCTATTACTTCACTACTACGACACTTTACTATCCCATGAGGACAGGGGAGAGGATTTGGGAATGGAAGTGAGGTTAAGTGATGCAACTGACGGCGTAGGTCACATGACAATAACAACACTACAAATGTACAGTAGTACATCCAAATGTACAGTAGTATGTCCGAATTTTATTCATACTACACGCATTCATACTATATAGAACAGATATTTTTTTAACTGTTGCAAAGTAAGTTTCAATCCAAATGCAGTACCTACTATATAGTATGGGGTTTTGGATGCAGGAAAAGGTGTGGGACTATTTATTTTTTAAATATCAAGCAATTCAAGCTGCCATGTAGTGGTCGACCAATATGGATGATTTTCTAATGGCTTTGAGGGCAGGGTAAATAAAAATGGCAGATAAAGATAGTAAACAATACATGCCGCAATTAAATTTATATTTATTTTACATAATATTTACTAAACTAGAAATATATTTTCAAACTAATTTGAATCAAAACAATAATAAAAATAACTTTATGGGGCAAAGATTATTTTACAGGATTTATTTGTACATTAAGAATTTCATGATTCTGTAATCCTATTATAGTATTTTTTTTTCACAAATAAAGACATTTTAAAGAAAGGCGAATGATATTAAACATTGATATATAGTTTACTTTTTATTTAACATTTCTGTCTAATAATTTAGACAAGACAAAGACCGTAAACTAATGAAGACTGAGAATTGGAGCTGTTAAAATAAAAATCCTGCTTTCGACACTCAGCAAAAAAGGAAATCTTATCCATCAATGGCTATAATAATAATAAAAAAGGCAAATATTAGCTGATATAGGGTGGGCTTGGATATATATTGGTCGATCACTACTATAAATGAGGTCATTATGATATTTAGATAATCATTTGCTACTTCTGCTTACTTTGTACCATTCAAAAATTGATAGATGGAGCACAACTGAGGCCACATACAGACTGCTGGCATATGTGGCCCAAATCCAATTGTTTTGCTCAAATGTGACTTAGATCTCTTTTTCTCATTAGAGTGTTAACAGCACAAACCAAATGAAATCTGATCTTTTCAATTTCGATTTGGGCCACTTCAATATGTGGTCCTAATTTCGATACAGGACAGATGTTTTGCAATGTGACCACAGTCTGAACAGTCAAATTGGAATTCATGCGACTTTCATGTCACTCTCGATCAACATTCATCACAATTCTGCGCTCATGGGGAGTCAGATTTTACATACCCGAAGTCATCAAGTCAGTTTTGAAAGGTAGTCAGTTGAAGGATGTTGATGTGTCAGAACTCATAAGTATTACAGTGACAGCTCACAAGTGAAACATTAGGGCTCGTATCATAAATGTTTAAAAACTCTCATCTCTTTTTCACATCCTCGTCTTTATTTTTTATATTGCCTGCGCATAAATTCGCTGCCTTCCACGGCAGATCACGCAATAAATAAGCAAGTAATCGCTTACTTTAATGTCCTCCGTGTTTTCCTCCGTATGACAGCGTGCTGCGTGACGTCTTTTTTCATCGTTCATTTGCACATGCGGGTCAGTCCAGGACCATGCTGTGTTCACTCTGGAATCTAACATTGGCCACATTTTACAACAATAATGTGAACGGCTAAACAAAAAAAAACAAAAAAAAATCTGATCTGAGCAGCAAATCAGAATTGAGCACTAAGGCTCTTAAGCCTTGACTTTTTGTGTACTAAGGGTTTACTGATAGTTCGCTTTGTTTAGTGATTGCGTTTGTGAATCAATGCGTTTGCTGGGCATTAATAAGGGGTAAAGTTTATTAGTCCCGCAGTGTTTGTTATTCCACTTTTCCATAATTTACTCAATAATTTAATTGCATTCTCTTGGAGATTTTTTTTAATAAATGCCCAGCCCTACCATAACCTACAGTACTGTATATGTCTCTCACAGTGGGTGCCATTTTCTCCTTTATTTACAGCCCCCTGCAGTCCAAGAGCGTTCTGCAGTTCTTTACATTAATGTGTACAGGGAGGGCATTGGGTTTGTTCTGTCGTTCCACTGCAGGAGAAATGCCGAGTCATGATAATTCAGTCTCTCTGCTGCCATGTGCGTGGAGAGATTCAAGGTTAAACAGACACACTATTCAGCAGTGTGTGCCAGATAATGTTTAAATGGACTGAGCTTTGAGGAATACACAGACCTATATGGCTGGCATCAGTTTTGTCCTGGCTTTAGTGTCTAAGCATAGAAGATAAAGACTGCATTTTAATTTACATACTATCTGTTCTATATAGTATGCAAGACCAGAATTAGAGAATCCTGAACTTAGTATGATAAAAAATGGTATGCCAAAGGTGCCACGATGCACAATTTTTGAAGCAGAAGTGTACAAATGTTTTTAATGCAAGGAAATAACAAAAACATCAAGCATTTTTGTCAAGTTGATTCAAATTTCTACTTTTAAGCTTAAAGTAACATTTCTTAGACTTAATAAATTATGTTCAAATAGAAAACAGTTGTTTTAAATTGAAATAATATTTCACAATTATTGTATTTTGCATATATATTGTAATTTATTCCTTTTATGGCAAAGCTGAATTTTCAGCATCATTACTCCAGTCTTCAGTCACATGATCTTTCAGAAATAATTCTGTTATGCTGATATTGATAAAAAGAATGTTTTTAGAGCACATTATAATAAAAAAAACAGTGCTGCTAACTATTTTTGTGGAAAACTTGGTGTTTTTTTTCATGATTCTTTGAATAGGAACTCTTAATGATCTCTAGAACATTTATTTATAGGGTTAGTTCACCCAAAAAATATAATTCTATTATTAATTAATCTCATGTCGTCTCAAAACCGCAAGACATTCATTCATCTTCAGAACACAAATGAAGATCCTTTTTGTGTAATCTGTGAGCTTTCTGTCCTTCCATTGACAGTCTAAGCAACTACCACTTACAAGCCCACATTCCCTCTTCTGTCTCTCTGTCCAGGTTGTTTTCAGCTATGTAACGTTTTCAGGCAGAACATGGAGATAGACCAGTGTCTGCTGGAGTCTCTGCCGTTGGGCCAGCGTCAGAGGCTGGTCAGACGCATGCGTTGCGAGCAGCTGCGGGTCTACTACGAGCGTGAACGGACGCTACAGAAACAGAGCTTCCCCAAACCCCGGCCCACCAACCGCAAAAAACAAAGGATCAGCTTTACGGTTACAGACGTCATCCAGGATGCCATCATACGACACGATGACAAAGAGGGTAAGAAACTTTTGTTTCTTTATCTGTTATCTTGCTTTCATGTTGTAAATTATTCATTTCTCACAAGCAAATTACAATGCTGATCAAATGCCAATAAGTCACTCAAAAATGCTGCATATATGCCATCTAAGTGGTCGTTGACACAGGACGTTCTTGAGCAGTCAGTAACACTTTACAATAATTACTCCTTTGTTAACTTTGCATTAACATTAAGCATTATATTTGTCACAGTATTTATTAATCTTTGTTAGCATTAGTTAAGGTCCCCCTGTAGTCAATCATTTTATCCCTCCCCTTTGATCACCAAAATTACCATATTTAAGCATTTTTTTGCCTGAAAATAATTTCTTCATGCCTTAAAATAGCTTAAATGTAACTCTACACCCTTGCCTCATTTAGTATACGCGGTTCTATGAATATGCAAATTAGCCCTGCCTCCACTCACTCACACCAGCTCAGAGATCCACTCGTTGATGATCACACGTTGACATGATTGGTTACAAGGTAGTTGATGGTAGTTTTTGGGGAAGCAGAAACACGCTTCAAAACACATTTTTGAGACTGTCTTTGGGTCACTGCAGTTTTAAGGAGAAAATACTCAGCAATGGTGTTGACTTATGCATTTACACATGGTTTGTCTTAAAGAATATTAAATACACCACATAGACATAAACAACATTATAACCTTGATTTTTATCACAGGGGGACTTTAATAAAAAATGGGCTGTACCCTATTGGAAAAAAACTGACATTGCAATATTTTAAACACAGGAGGTTTCACCAGATGACTTATAGCTCTATTTACAAAGAATGCATCATTCTAGAATGATTGGGGTGATTTAGTTGGGAAGTGCATCTGCATTGGGAAAAAATAGCTAAAAAATTACTTTTACTCTGAAGACTTTCTTTAAGTGCAAATCCTTTTTGGGATAAACGGTTTGGGAAAAACTTGAAAGATTTGTGTGTTCATACTTGGGTTTAATCTTTACTAGAACCAACTCAAACCATAAGTAAACTCTCTTCACTTTGAATGGGCCACATTTACACATAACGATTATTATGCATTTGTGATTTATTATTAAATACATTAATAAAATGACTACAAATTTTTTCTTAATTTGTGTACTAATTTTTTTTTTATTTTACAGTAGTATTTAATTTGACTGTAAAATTATAATACTAATATTTACACCTTAATTTCTTCATTTTCAAACGGTACACGTCAAGATTTTATTTTGATTGGTTGCCAGCAAATAAACAAATGCCCTAGTTCATTTGCTAATTAATGTTAGCTCAGGTCCAATAAATAATTAGCCTGACTTCGTCATACTCAGATTCTAGTCAGAATGATACTGCTCCATTGGGCTGTGATTATGGGGCGTGCTTCAACCGAACCAGGAAAGAAAATGGTTCTGTTCCTCTTTTAAAATGAATGTGTTGTCTACATCTTCTATAACAGACGCGATGGCTGAATCTACACATCTAAATTATCCAGCGGCAGCCATTCTTTGTTGTAAACAAATTCAACCCAAGCTCTCTTTGGTGACGTGGATGATTACATTACTGTTGATCATCTGTCCATCATCTTATAAAGCCCACCCTGACAATTTGATTTGTCCGAACAGCTTTGGTTCGGGCGTACTTGCTTCACAACGGATCAAGTCCAGACCGAACTTCCCATCCTCAAATGTTCGGCTGGCATCCAGGCTATTAAATAATATTAACTGATACAACTTTTGATTTTAATAATGTATTAGTAAAAGTTAATAGTTAGGTAATAGCGAGAATTGAACAATGACTTTTGCCTTAATAAACTCCTAATTACTGCTTATTAATAGTTAGTAAGGTAGTTAAGTTTAGGTATTGGGTAGGATTAAGGGATGTAGAATATGGTCATGCAGAAAGAGGCATTAATAGCCTATGTGCTTTATAAGTACTAATAAACAGCCAATATCCTAGTAATATACATGCTAATAAGCAACTAGTTATTCGTGAGAATTGAACCCTAAACTAAGGTTATTACTTTCTCTAGAAATATTTTTCATCTGTTTATGTTAACAAATGTAACTAACTAATGTAAACAAAAGGAACCTTAATGTAAAGTGATACCAAAACATACGGAGCACAACAGAATTGAACATCTGGCGTATTTACCGGTACATTAATTTCCATGCATCAATGTACACACTTGTTACTCTTTATTTTTCCTGCAGATTTTTCCCAAACTTTTGAATTGCAGTGTACATGGGTGGGAAAAAGAACACCCCAGGAAATCACCCCGAACAATTCTAAAATGCGCCAAATAGTGACACTAAAAGTAGAGAATTGATAAAGAACGTGTTGTCTGTGTATGAGTGCGTTTGAGTGTGTTTGTATTGCAGAGAGAGAGGAAGGGAGGGAGGAGTGGCTTAGTCAGTGGGCAAGTTGTTGAAAAATGCCAAATTAATTTCCAGAAAGGCGAGCCATCACAGAAGTTGCCATTAGCTGCCGAGTATTAGATCATTCCTCAAGCTGATTATGGGCCAGTCAAAAAGCTAATATTCAGAGTGTGGCGGGCCACTCCTGGGACAGGCAAAAGTAATCTAATCAAGAGCTTGCGGGGGGAAAGGAGCTTGTGTGAGACAGAGTGACAATCACAGAGCGGCCACCTTCTGCATCATGAGCAATGGTGGAGGCTAAATGAATTCAACCCAAGTCAGCTATTTCTGTCTGTGACTTTGCGGTAGGGAGTGGCAGAGCTGTTCTCATTTTGCTTATGCACGATAAAGGTGAGAGAGAGGCCTCTCGTTTTTAATGTAGTGCCATCCATCTGAAGGCAACATAAAACTTTATCATGAAGGAGAGCTGAAGGTACTGCATTTTAAAGTCAAACTCATTTCCCAGATTATTCAGATTAGGGGGGAACAGTCATGAACATTGCAACAAAACATTATCAATTATTAAAAATACCTACTGTTTGATCTATTATATCTGATCTACACTGTTTGTTCCATGCACATTTTCTTTGGTTCTCCATCACCTAGTTTGTTGGATTTTTATGGTTTAATTGGCCTTTGACATATTTAAAATCTTTTTGATAACTATAATCCAGATATTACTCAATTCCTGTGTCATAAGAACAACCAGTCAGTAGAGCTGCATTCAGGATAAATTGAGAATGGTTAAAAAAAAAAAATATTGCGAAAAGTCACAATTCTCCCACAATTCTGAACAGACAACTAAATAAAATAACATGTAATTTACTAGCAATTTACTAACACTTAGAAAGTGTTCATTTTTGCAGTCTATTTAAAAATGTCCATTTAAAAATGTTTAATTATATAAATCTAAATGAATTATTTATGTTTAAATATGAACTATAAACATCTGTGATAATATAAATATTTGTAACACAGAAATAACGATACTGTGTGTTTCATACCTATACAGTTGTGGTCAGAATTAATGGCACCCCTGGTAAATATTAGGGATGTCCCGATACCACTTTTTCACTTCTGATACCGATACCGATGCCGCAGCTTTGGCTTTTGTCGATACCGATATTAATCTGATATTTTTATTTTATTCTTAAACTAATACAAAATATAGCAATTTTCTCAATTAGCCACCTAAAATATACCTCCTATATAGTCCACAACAACAGTTGATTATGAAAGATTGCCACCCTTTATTCAAACACTACAAAAAAATAAAGAAATATATAAATGAAAGAAAATACAGGTACTTCAGTACTTAAAGCTAGCTAGCTACCAACAGGTTTAAAGTTAAAACAATTTAAACAGCAGCATTCTACATTGTAAATACCAGTACAGTTTTTGTTTTTTAAATCAAGTAGGATTTCTATAACTGTGTGTTAAACTGATTATCACTCTTGTGTGTGTTAAACACAATCTACTTAATACAGACAGCTTCATTATAAAGATAAACAACAAATCCCCAAAATATATGATCATAATCTATGACAAAAATGCTATTATAAACTAGATTAGTGGATAATACACTGCTCTTTTTATTGTTGTAAAATACATTCATGAAAAACAAGATAACAAAAATGAAAAAGATAATTATTTTAGATATAGCTAAATCTGCTATTAAATTGAGACATGTTTTAAATGTATGGCACAGCTATTTAATGAGGCAGCAACATTAATAATTATTAATGTTAATAAGCTTTAATTGCGTCACTGCATTATGATATGAAAGGCTCCAATACAGTGCGGCACAAAGCGCTTATGCGCATCCCGAGCGGAGAATGATGCGCTTGAAGCCACGTGGAGTTACAGCACGCAGCGCGTCGAGTCCGCTTTGAAAAGTTCAAAGCACAACGGAGATACATATTGATGGACAGTGTATTATACAGTATCTATCTATGCAATCGTTTATTGAGCCTTTTCTTTTAACAGTTTTAAATTTCAGTTACTGTGCGCGTGAAGAACAATTATAGTGCTCTGACTCTAGTGTTGTGATCAAACCGACAGCGTCCGACACCCGGTAGAGAGTAACACGATTGAGTTACAGCAATAAAGTCCAGCAAGATAAAGTTGTTTTATGCGACAACATAGACCTTTATCTTACAGATCAAGTATAATAGTATTAACATTGAATCATCTTGAAGATAGTTTCATCATTGACTGTAACCGAACGCGACGCGCTGTTTGAATGCTGAATGGAGAATGACTGACAGCCGCGAGAGGGAAAAGTTTACGTGATCTTGAATTTAATGACTTAAATATTAATTTCTCTCTCACATAATGGCTTCAGAACACTTATAATAGAGTGCACGAAAACGTTATGGTACTTTAGAATGTTTTTGTGCCTTTTGTGGGGCTTAACAATAACACATAGTATAGCCTACCCATAATATCGGATTTGGATCGGCCTCGTCTGATCGATGTCTGATCGATACCCGATCCCGCAAAAATGGCAGTATCGGAGCCGATACCGATCCTGAGTATCGGATCGGGACATCCCTAGTAAATATGATCAAAAATGGCTGTAAAAAATAAATCTGCATTGTTTACCCTTTTGATCTTTCATTCAAAAAAATTGCAAAAATCTAACCTTTCATTGAAGTAAAATAATTGAAAGTGGGGGGGAAATCACATTATGAAATAAATGTTTTTCTCCATAACACGTTGGCCACAATTATTTACAACCTTTTATTAAATACTTTTTGCGATCTCCTTTTGCCAAGATGACAGCTCTGAGTCTTCTCATATAATGCCTGATGAGTTTGGAGAACATCTGACAAGAGATCAGAGACCATTCCTCTATACAGAATCTCTGCAGATCCTTCAGATTCCCAGCTCCATGTTGGTGCTTCTTCTCTTCAGTTCACTCCACTCATCAGGTCAGGGAACTGGGACGGTCATGGCAGAAGCTTCATTTTGTGCTCCGTAACACATTTTTGTGTTGATTTTGATGTTTGTTTTGGATCATTGTCCTGATGGAAGATCCGACCACGGCCCATTATAAGATTTCTAGCAGAAGCCGTCAGGTTTTTATTTTTTATCTGTTGATACAGTATTTGATGGAATCCACGATGCCATGTATCTGAACAAGATTTCCTGGACCTCCATCAGAAAAATATGGCCACAACATTAAAAATCCAAAGATACTTGTAACGTGTTAAATATGAATAATTTTCTTACACAAACTCATCGCTTTGCTTCAGAAGGCCTTTATTAACCGCCCGGAGCCGGCCGTGTGGAGCACTTTTATGATGGATAGATGCACTTTATTCAGCTTCAATCTGTTGGTTGCAATTAACTGCCATTTATAAAACTCTGAAGCGTCAGGGTATTTGTTAATATAACTCCGATTGCATTCGTCTGAAAGAAGACAGTCATATACACCTAGGGTGAGTAAATCAGGGGCTAATTTTAAAGTCAACTACCCCTTTAAAGACACCTGATCCAGCTAATCAAGTTCTACAGGATCATCAGAAACTTTCAGGTTTGTTTGTAGGTGCAGGTCGGAGCTAAACTCTGTAGGACGTTGGTCCTCTAGGAGCAGGATTGGACAGCCTAATTTTATAGGGAATTTTATTAATTGTAAGTGGTTAGCAAAGGGTGGTCAGTTTTGATTGGTGCTTATGAAGTCTGGTGCCGGTATGTGGTGATGTTTTACTACCTCCTGAAACTCCATCCATCTGTTCCTTTGTCTTCCTCTGTGCAGCTTTCCGTCTTCATATCGTTCCTTCTGTCTGTCCCTGCCAACCATTTTCTCAGCTGTCTGGGTAAATCTGTGTCAGATATCCCAGCAGCCTTTGCAGGTCACTGTGTGCATCTGCCTTATTGGCTGTCAGCCTGGTTCAGCTGGTCCACGGCACCAGCTGGTGTTCCTGTGGCAACGCCTGTTGGAAACATGGCACCTTTGGCTGAGGATGAATGGCAACTTTAGCCCACCCACTAAACACTAATTACCAAATTGGCAATGACTTTAGCTTTTGTTCTGATCACTCATCCAAACGTGATCAGCGTCCTGTGCAAACGTCTTTTGACCAGTCAGTGACTCAGAATATTGATTTCTCATGGCTCTGTGCCTGTGTTTTGGTTAAGGCATCAGTGTTGCTTGGCTTCTGCATACAGTGAGAGCGGTTGACCGAGACTGTCTGGTTCATTCAGTGAATCAAGATAATGCCTGTGCACAGACAAATGCACTTCTAAAATCCTTCAACATGAGCATGGCAGTCTCGTTGAGAAATTTAATAACATTGCACTTCATTCCTTTTTTTTATCTAAATATGTAAAACCTTGCATACAAGAGAGACCCAGCATGCAAGAGATCGAGTGAATCAATGGTTTCAGTTTCAAAATATTTCCAAAAACGACAGATGAGTGTACCGGGAAATTATGCAAGCTCCCGGTATGCTAGTATCACTCCCGATAATGTGCGCCCACTGTTTGATTTTAGACTTGTTATAGTCAGGTAAACATGTAGCAGCTTTAAATCACATTTCGTTTCTCAAATCTGTGGAAACACGTGGTCAAGTCTGTGGAAACGCAGCAGTTCGCCTGGGAAAAAGGCTCTCGCTCCGGAATATGAAACATTCTGGTGGAAAAGAGGTATCTGTAAACCATTTTTTCCCATAGTGTAAAGAACATTTTAATAATCTAAAACATGTCCCCACTGTACATAAACATTTTGTGCAACTGAAGGGTTCCATGGATGTTAAAGGTTCTTCATGGAATCATATACCAGTAAAGAACCTTTATTTTGAAGATTGATCGACATGAAGTCCACATTGGAGAATGTTCTGGCCAGGAACTACCTACAAGACAATAACCATCTGACAGCTACGTAAAGTGACAACTATGGTTATTTTGTTACGTGATGGCAGGGTAAACTGAATAGTTGATACCATAAAAATAGATTAGTATGCATTTTTTTTTTATTCAAATAAGAATGGTGTACAAAAAAAGCTTAAAGGTGCAGTAAGATATTTCTGAGAATCATTGTTGAACACTGTTAATATTTGAAACCCAAACAAACACAGCCCTCCGTAGTTTGCTCCACCACCAAAATACACAAACACACATTGCAGAAGTGGATGTCTCTTTATCATAAAAGAAGCAAAGCAAAATAAAGCTATGCGGAAAAAAAATAGAGTAAAGATTCCGAATGAACAATGAGGAAGAACAAAAAATTTACAGAGTACACTCGTACAAGCAAAAGTTTGTTGTTAGTTGCCAGCAGTACACACTCAAAACCAACGTTACTCCCATGCGAAGCAGAAACGATGTGACCTTGGCTTTCATTTTTAGACTTTCCCGCTTTTTTGATATTGCTCTGACCTTTTCTCTTTTGTAATGTCTCTCAGCCATCTCTCTTTCTACAGTCTTTCTTCCAATCCCCCTCTTGCTCACTCTCTCTCATCCCCTATTTTGAGTGTAGTTGCTATTACTGCCTCATTGTGCTTATACTCTTGCTCTTGTAATCTATTCTAACTCAAACTTTCCAATTTGTTGATTTTATGTAAAGACTGAAAGATTTGTTGGAAGCTAAATGGTAGTGATATTGAGGTAGTGTGAGTGTGGGTTGTTTATAGCCTACGTTTAGCTTTTCACTTCTGATGATTGTATTTAGACTTCAAAAGTCGAGTGGGGAGGGGCGGAGTGTGCTGTCTGAGTTCTGTGCCTTTCACCATTTTCAGAGATTACTAATTTATATCATGCTTGTACTCGAGAACCTTGCAGTATACTTTAAAAAAAAAAAAAATTATTGGGTCATTCCCATCTTAGAGGAATGTTAAATGCCTTCCTTAATGACTCATTGGTGATGATCTATTGATTTGCCTCTTGACTTGTACTATTTTTTTTTTTAGTTACTGACCCAGATGTTTAACCACTTAATCTACACCCCTTATCATGGTCACAGTAACTTGATGAGAACTGCCAGCAAGCGTCACTCAACACATATAGCATACATGTACAGATACTTTCCATTGGCCCAATTTTGGATGTATGTTTTATAGGAATGCACACCTTGTATGTGTGATAATGCTGATGGGAGTTTCAGCATGTTGGATTTATATGCAGGGAATGTGTTAGCCTCAGGCTGAAGATATTCCAGAGGAACCCTGGGAACACGATCAGCAATGTTCCTCATCGCCCCCAACTTTAATAATTTTAAAAGTCGGTCAAAATGTGTAAATGCCACATAATCCGGAGTGTAGGGATGTTACAGAAGTCAGAATGGAAAAGGGGCGTTATACCTCTGTGGTAAAGGGAAATATTTTGCATGTTACAAACATATTTGGCTTGAGAATTTCATTAGTATTCTTTTTTTCCTATGTGAATTTCTACTGGATATGCTTTCATAGAGTGATGTAATTGATTTTTCCTGCATGAATTTAATTTTAGCATTGCACACAAATGAGGGTTGATGAACTGTGTCCTAACATTTTACTCGGTCAGATCTGAGCCCTGGAGACTGACTGAAACTGAGATCATGCACACACAAATATGCATATGTCATTGAGCTCTTAAGCGGCACCTCCTCAGTTGCAGATGTGATACTCTGCATTTATCCGGCGACAAGCACTGAGGCGTGAGCGAGATGGGGATCACACACCCGTGATACTGAGACACAATTAGATTACACACTCTGCCTCTCATCCGCTATCACCTATGCCGTTCACATGACTTCTCAACAGTGAACTGAAGCATTACATTGTTGTGACATCAGCTCAGGGTTAGACATTAATGAATCTCTGATAGAAATGCAGACCCACAGCCTTTACTAGCATGTGGGTGTGTTAGTTTATACCATTAAAACTTGTCAATGTTGTTTCTTCCTCCAGTCAAGGATTCGCAAGGAACACTTGCTCACTTTTAATACTTTGGTTAGGGGCTTGTTCAAATCCCTTACTTAAACTTTAAGCATTAGACACATCACATATTGTGGCTATTTCTATTGTAAAGCAGCTCTACAGTGGGTTCATGCTTTTTACTTCGAACTTCAAACTTGTTTTTACTCAACTTCTTAGCAAAAACCTGGAAGAAGACTTCATAGCTAGTGATCAAAATATCTTAGAGACTTCATGGTGGGCTTTTTTGATTTGGATTAGTAAGCAAACACCCAGAACATATCTCTATGCTATATGTAATAAAAGGCATAAATAAACATTTGGGCTCTACTGGGTTGTTCCAATATCAGTTTGAATTCTAAATATGATCTTTTATATTGTGTGCACCTGTGGATGTGCGTTTCTTATTAGAGGTCCTCCAAGCTCATTGTCTTAACGTGATCAGCCCGTATGAGAGTGGGAGCAGCATATGGTCTCTCGGAATATAGAACAATGAAATCAATTCCAGTTGATTTCTGAATGCTGATGGAAACTGTATTCTGTATATAAACTTGGCATGTTATTGGACTGGTATTGAATGTTATTCTCAGTATCAGTTTGATAATCTTGTGAGATTCACAAACATGAATACATTTTTACACCTCGGAAAAGCCAAAGCTACAACAGGTTGTTTTGTATCTGCTTTTAGGGGTCCAAGCATCAAAGTTGCTGGAACCCTATTGTGTCTGTACAGATTTTCTTATTAGTCTTCATCAATGACTTCATCTTTGTTGTCGTCATCGTGGTCATCTTTGTTTTTGTTTTCTTTGTCTTATGCCCTAAAAATGTATATTACAGTAAATCTGCACCGCTACTTATACGCACAGACATTTTTGGTACTTTGTGTTTAGGAACCTGATCACGACTTAAAATGTAGTTTTTCCATCCACTGTCATTCTGTACCTCTCTCTTTTATTCTGTTCAATAGCTATGCTAGATTACTGGGTGTTTCAGTGAAGCGCACAGCACCTCTGCTAACTCACCTGCAGTAAATCTTGCTGGATTCCTCTTGATCTGAACCTGCTAAATCAGCAACTTGTCTTTCGTATCTGCATTTAAGAACAGCCGCACATATCCTTTTATTAACTTGTAAATCTTATAAAATACTGAGAAAATGCATTTTGTTTTAAAAAACAAAGATCTGTGCTAATAAGTACTATAAGAAAGCGAATAATTTGAACTATTGCACACACACACACACACACGCAAAAACATGTTTTATACATAATTAAAAAAAAAATCTATTTTGTTTTGCAGCAATGATATGATACGGTTATTAACATTTTCTCAGCCATTGCTGAGAAATGGCATTTGTGCACAATTTTAGTTGTCTTAAAGTTTTCTTCTTGTAGGGAATTATTTATTTTTCCTTTGTACTGTTATAAAGAAGCTGCATAACCGGTATTTACTTGCAGGTTATAGATTATTGTATAGCAGTATACTACTGTAACGGGGTTCAGATGTTATGGGAAGAAGGAGGCGGGAACCGGCAAACATTCAAACAATTTAATAATAAAATAAAACAAATACAAAAACAAAAGGATCCGCCAGCATCCCCTCACGGACGACTGCTGGCTACACAAAAGAGAAATAAAACAACATAAAATCAGGCCTGTTCCTCTCTCGATGTTCAGCATCGTCGCTCCTCCTTTTATGCTTCCGCTCCTCCGTGAGAGATGCGAGACTGGTGCGTCTCACAGGTGTCATTCGTTATTACTCACGCCACCGGCCTTGCGCCGTTCTCTCACGTCCCTCTGCCTTGTCCTGCTCGCCACAACTACTATAACATAAAAAAGTTATAACTTAAAGTGTTTGTGCTGCCTTAACATTGTTTAGTCAAGTTACAACTTGGATATTTGAGTTGACCTATTTTTTTGTTTTGTTTTTTTAAGTTCAAACAACAACTTTTTTTACAGTAATACAAATACTTTGTGTTGCCTCCTTAATATAAGCAGTAGGGACTGTTTGTAGCCTTTTGCAATTATTTGATGTAGATTCACACCAGTATGAATAATCAGTAATACATCAATAAAATTGCACATCACTGATGGACATTGCATTTCACTATGGTATCTTCTATTGAATTATATCACAATTACTAACTATCAGGTTAACCTTAACATGGGTTGTTTTATAAGGTTTTGCCTTTTGACTTACCATTGTGTTTCTTATCATTGCAGTCCAAATGTGGCATGAAAAGATGTCAGAAGTCAAGAAGCTCTTGTTTCATCCCATACTAGTTTAGGATGCAGCAATTGCTGATTTTCGTTAGTAGTGGAGAAATGTACACATAATGATAAAGATTATTTAAGTATCCCACTTTAATACTCTCTTAGAATAAAATATTCTATATGTAAACTTTTAAAGGTTCCCAAGTCAAGTCACCTTGCTGCCCATCCGCATAAAACAGCGCCTGGTGTCTCGAGAACGCACTCCCTGAAATAGGTTAGAAGATGCAAACGATTATCCGTTATATCTGCGCAAACCCGCGAAAACGCAGACGGCGCGCACATGCACATCACGTGTTCAGTCGATAGGTATGCGCGTTTGAATAAATATGTGCGCAGGCATGTAGTCCTTCACAAATCAACCCTCAACAAACTACTTGTCTGGCTTAAAAATTTATAATAAAGTTTTAAAATACAGATTACAGCCACTCAAACCAGAATTATCCCGACAACGTTTTATCTGTAAAGAGGTAAAGGGAAGGGAAGAGGCCTTCACAGTGGAGAGACCAGTTGACACTTCAGGACTGCGTTGCCGTCACGTCCAGGCGCTGGTCCCTCATCAGATCTAGATATGGCCTGGATACAGTGGACTGCGGTAAACCTCGGGATAAACAGAGAGACTAATATTAGCGTAGACGCCATCCTTCTGGAGCTAAAACATTTAGTGCTTTGTAAGTAATCAGCAATATTTTAAAATGTATACTATGTTCAATAGGGAGCCAATGCAGTGTTGTCAGAACCGGGCTAATATGGTCATACTTCCTGGTTGGTAAGAACTCTAGCTGCTACGTTTTGGACCAGCTGTAATTTGTTTATTAAGCGTGCAACCACCCATAATAGCATTACAATAATCTAGCCTTGATGTCATGAACACATGAACTAATTGTTCTACATTATTCATTGAGAGCATATGACGTAATTTAGACATATTTTTCAAATGAAAAAAAAATGCGGTTTTACAGATACTAGACAGACATGTGACTTTCAAATGAAAGATCGGTATCAAAGAGCACACCCAGGTTCCTAACCGACGACGAGGACTTGACAGAGCAGCCATCAAGTGTTAAACAGTATTCAGTAAGTAAACAATACGTTTTTTTTGTCCAATAATTAGAATCTCTGTTTTTTCAGAATTAAGTAGTAGGAAATTACTAGTCATCCTTTTTTTTTTTTTTTTTTTTTTTTTTTTTAACTTTTTCTTTTTTTTTTATATCTGCTATGCAGTAGGGCTGCAACAAACGATTAATTTGATAATCAATTATTCTAACGATTATTAGAACGATTAATCGACTAATCGTCAATTTTTTTGACGACTAACCAGTAAGTTTGGAACGATTATTCAGCCTTTTCAATTAGTTAAAACATTCTAACTATAATATGAAAAAAAGAAAAATCACTTCATCTTTTGAAATGGTGTTTTAATGAACTTTGAGCCAACTAAACAGGTTATTCTCTTAAATTTTTCAGATTTCTGTCCAACTCAAATCACACACAAATGCTCTCTAAGCATTGTTTAAATATTATGTTCTCTTTCAATAGAAAAACAAACAAACATAAATGAATCAGAATCATGTTTAGAATTGACTCCGTAAGAACAGCGGCTTGCTGAGGAGTACAAGAATTCCTCATCAGCAAAAAGTCATCAATAGGCCCACTGCTTTTCTTAGAACTAAAACAGAAAAAGGGACATTTAGTTCAGGACACAATTCACAAAGAATGGTAAAATATGAATCTGCAAACAATTATTATAAGTATAAAATTACAATATTTTTTTACATGACATTTGAGCTGACAGAGACATTTTCATTCACCATTTAATTAACAGTATGAAAAAGTAACTGACATGATATTCTTCCTAACATCTCCTTTTCTAAGTCTTCATGAATATGGAACAAAATACAGACAAGTGATAAGACTATAATACCTAATAGTGTTACAATAATAAAAACAGCCCTGACTCCTAAGCTCGATCAAGCTTTATTCTATGCAAAATAAATCATCACATTACTGTAATTATATCATTATTGTTAACATTATTACTAGTAGTATTGCATTATCTAATAAAGAGATGTACAACTAAGTTAGTTAGTTAGTTAGCTCCAGCTGGAGAACACTCACCTCTCACCGGCTCCTCTTGTGCCGGGATGTTTCCTCTTTAAGTGCTCCAACATGCATGATGTGCTCCCGTGAAAAGAAAGTTCCGCCTTGCATGTATTGCACACAACAGCATTTTTGGTTTGAAGTTTTGTGATACTTTCCCACATCTTGCTAATTTGGATTCGTTTGCACTCCGTCATAATTCGCGCTGTTTTCTTTTACCGCAATAGTATTTGTAAGGGCTGCATTACACAAATCGCGATATTGCAGGCCTTTACATTAGGTCACGTGAGATCAAACGACTACTCGACAACAAATTTTTTATTGTCGACAATGTCGACTAATCGTTTCAGCCCTACTATCCAGTCCGTTAATTTTGTGAATTGGTAAGTTTCGTCAGGGCGTGAAGAAATATAGAGCTGAGTATCATCAGCATAACAGTGAAAACTAATGCCATGCTTCCTTCCTAATGATATCTCCTAAGGGTAGCATGTACAGAGTGAACAGCAACGATCCTAGTACTGAGCCTTGTGGTACAAACATCTCTTTACTGCTACAAACTGATAACGGTCAGATAAGTATGATTTAAACCATGCTAGTACAATTCCACTAATGCCAACATCATTTTCGAGTCAATTTAAAAGAATGTTGTGGTCGATGGTGTCAAATGCAGCACTAAGATCGAGTAACACTAATAGAGAGATACAACCACGATCGGATGATGAGAGCTAATCATTTGTGACTCTAATGAGAGCTGTCTTAGTACTATGTTATGGTCTAAAACCTGACTGAAAATCCTTGCAGATACCATTTCTTTCTAAAAAGGAACATAGTTGTGAAGATACTGCCTTTTCTAGTATCTTTGACAGAAAAGGTAGATTCGAGATCGGCTTGTAATTGACTAATTCTGTAGGATCAAGTTGGAGTCTTTAGGATCAATCTTGTAAGTAAAGAAGTTCATAAAGTCATTACTGCTGTGCTGCTTGGAAACGTCTGGGCTAGAAGCTTTATTTTTCGTTAGTTTAGCCACTGTTTCAAATAAATACCTAGGGTTTTGTTTATTTTCTTCTAATAGGGTTGAAAAATAAGCAGATCTAGCAGCTTTTAAGGCAACATCATAGCCAAGAGCCTGTTCTACAGGTAATGCAGAACAAACCACCTGAGCTTTTCCAGATAAATTACATTGGAGAAGTAACACCCACTTGTCTTTTGGCCAATTCAATTTAACTGCCACCCGCTCAAATGTAGTAAAATATGAATCGACCTCAGCTTCATAGAACTGTGGTACCATTTTTACATACTTGCTAACATCAAAAACTGGAGGCACAGAATCCATGTGACCTGACGATGGTGGTCTAGAACAAGGTAAAGGGCTGGACTGATTGCGTAACGTTTGAAGCTCCACTTCTAGTCTATAGAGTTTTATATCACGATTTGATTCAATTTCGAGAGCTCTAACCTGTAACAATTGAGTCTCATGTTCTTGTTTTTTAAGGCAAGATCAAGCTCTTTTAATTGAATCGCGACTTTAGGATTAGAATAGAATACCTCATCACCCGAACCAGCTGACCTCGCCTCCGCTGCCGACTCCATATCTCCGCTCTTTTCACGCGTCTGATCTGAAAAAACACCTGCTTCCATTAACTGCCGATGCAATTCATCTTTAATCTCCGGTTTTCTCGCCGTTCTAGAAACGGACATATTATAGAAGTCAGCTATTAACAACAGGTCTCCTTTTCTACATCGATGAAATTCCTCCAATGTTGAAGCCAATGTGAACTTAATCAAATCAAAATCCATACCGATTTCACCACTATATGGAACTCCTCCCCCCTTAAGAAATTCAAAAACAGCCAAACAAAGAGATCAATAGCTAACGCGTTCTTACGTTTACAACCAGACGAGTGGTATTATTTGTGAATGATCAAGCTTCCACATCAACAATATCCGAATTCTCCTGAATTACGAGAAATTCTCAGTTGTTAGAACAAGCCCTGAAATCTGTTACGACCTCCCCTGTCTAGGGTAGAGGAGAACGAACAGAAATAAATTAAATTAAAAAGAATAATCATCTTCAGAGCCCCTGTCTCCCATCCCAGTACTGATTCAACACTAGAACCATTTTCCAAATCAAAAGAAGGAATTTATTTAGGGAACATATAATAACAGTGACCAAGAAAACTCAAGAACTTTACAAGGAAGTAATTTTCTTCAGGAGGAGGCTAATGCCAAAATAACAAACAAAACACGTCTAACTATTTTAAGAAACTAACAAACTAAATAACCTAAATGGCAAAATAACTATGTAAACAAAAGACAATGCTAAGCCTAACTTCCTCTCTAAGTATAAACAGGAGAAAAATAAATCATTCAAATTAAAAGGCACCTTCCTCCCTACAGCTTCCTTAAAAAAAAAAAAAAAAAAAACATTGTTAAATGTAGCTGTGTGGTTGACTGATTATTTTCCTAAATTTAAAATTGTTTGCATTGACAGTGTTTGTTATTGTGATTCTTTGAAATTATACGCCTAAAGCCCAATGGGTCAAATTTGGCCCTAATCCTAAATTAGGGAATAAAGGGTTAAAATTGAAAAAGTGGATATTTTGGTGTTCAGTGAACTTATAGCAGTAATTTAATGCATAGTTCATAATTTTCCAAAGAAGAAAAGGGTTCTTGGGTTCTCCAGGGTTAAATTAAAACAAAATGATAAAGAAACGATACAAACAAAACTTGAAGAAAACAACTCACCCTGCACTCAGTCAAAACAACATTGCACTGATCTCTCACCTCAGTAATAAGTCTTACTTGGTACACAAACACAAATAGGGAGAACTAAAACGCATGACTGTAACAGGAGAAAGGGTCTCTTCAGAAGAGAGACGGAGGGGAAAACCTCCCGCCTCTGTTGCACTGCAAAACTGGTCAGCTTTTATACAGAGCACGCGCCGGCAAGAGCGAATCAGCATAGGGTGCTACACAGGAGCGCTGATTACCCACAGGTGCTGCTACTTATCCTATGGGAGAGCAGAAACAATAGAATGACAAGCATTCACAACACTTTTATAAGGATACGCACTTTGACGTAACACCTCTCTGTATGCAATTTCTTTCCATGAAATGCGAAATACCTCAAATTTTGTTTTCTTCCAGTTGCGCTCCATTTTTATGGGCGCTCTCTTTAAGGCACATTATGCAGGAATTCTGTTTTTGTCAAACAGCGACCCCTAGAGTCGCTGTGGAATACTTGCACTGTCGTAAATGCCCCCCACCCCACCCCCCACACTGATACCTGTTCGGTAGGATAGAAGCGTCAGGCATGCAACAGGCACAGATAGACTCGGAAGATATTGACCAGGTAATGTTTCACGATTTCATACAAATATTAGGCTACTGCATAGTCTACTGAACTACTGATGATGGTAAAAGGATAATAATAACTATATGTCAAGTGTTAGACTACTTTATAATAATAAAGTAGCCTACCGCGTTTGCTGGCTTATAACGTTTTTACATGATTGCTGCTAAATCACAAGGAAATAGCCTATAGTCTAGGACTACTGTATAATTTGTTATAATACTGTTATAATTTGATTTGTTTTTTGATTGTAATGTAAACATTACAAAATGCCAGATGACATCAATAAAGTTAAATGTACGTCGCATTATTTCATAACATTCGCCGTTGTGATGTCATTAGACATGATTATTGCAATTTATCATAATAGTTTGCAAATTGTGCTCGTTTACACTTTTTACAACCTCTAGGCTTAACTTTATTTGTGTCCTGATAACTTTGTGAGATATTGACAACTGTTCTCATGATAATCTCATGATAAATTATTGGACTGGTCTAATTATCAACAATGGATGAATGAACGGCATCGTAAAAAATGACATACTACAAGCAAGCGCAACAACATACAATATAGAACGCAAACAAGTTTACAAATAAGATATTTACTTACTAGTCCATCAACAAGATCGCCAGGTCAGCACTGCTGTTGCATCCAGTGCTGCTTTTTAGCTCGCGCCAACGAGTAAATGACAGACCGAGTGGGGACTCTTGTCCGGTTCCTCACGCGGTCAGATTCTCTTTTCCTTTTCCTAGTCTCTTCCGACCGCGTTTTCTTTACTTTTTCCATCTTCGACTCGAGTATTACGTCTGAAATGCACGCAAGTGTCTTCATGCTTCATATGTTGTTGTTGATCTATGGATGTGTGTGACGTCGTTGCCGTAAAGCATTTCGTGATTCTCGCGAGATTTGTCGGGGGCGCTCCTCTCAAACTTGCATTGCTGGTTTTTCCAGCGGCGTCCCCCCCAAGGTTTACTACCAGGATGATTCGCCCTAATATGAGTTTGTTTACCACCGAAATTACTTTGAAGCTGTTATATTAAGGTAAAATTCCTGCATAGTGTGCCTTTAAGGGCCCGGATGTGCTCGTTGTACCATGGCATTGGACTATTTTCTTTAATCTTCTTTAAGCGCAAAGGAGAAACTGTGTCTAAAGTGCTGGAAAAGAGAGAATTAAAAGTTTCTGTCGCAATATTGAGTTCTTCTAAGCTATCTGGGATGCTGAGATGATGAAACTGATCAGGAAGGATTATTAATAAAGCAATCTTTAGTGGCAGAAGTGATAGGTCTAACATATTTATAACACTGAGTCGGTTTTGCAGCCTTGGCTAAATTGAGTTTACACAAGACTGGATAATGATCTGAGATGTCATCACTCTGCTGCAGAATTTCAACAGCATCAACATTGATTCCATGTGATAATATTAAATCAAGAGTATGATTACGACAATGAATAGGTCCTGACATGTGTTGTCCTACTTCCAATAGAGTTCAGAATGTCTTTAAATGCCAATCCCAATGCATCTTTTTCGTTATCTACATGTATATTAAAATCACCAACAATTAGGGCTTCATCTGCAGCCAGTACTAACTCTGATAGAAAGTCAGCAAATTCTTTGATAAAGTATGTATGGTGCCCTGATGGCCTGTATACAGTAGCCAGCACAAATCTCAAACGTAATTTATCATTTACACTACATATTGTTACATTAAGGACCAACACTTCAAAACAATTATATGTAAAACTAGACTTCTTAGTAATTCTGAAAATATTACTATAAATTACAGTAACACCTCCCCCTTTGCCTTTCAGACGAGGTTCATGTTTATAACAGTAATCTTGGGGGGTGGACTCATTTAAAGTAATGTAATTATTTGGTTTTAGCCAGGTTTCTGTCAAACACAGCACATCTAGGTTATAGTCTGTAATCATATCATTAACAATAAGTGCTTTTTAAGTAAGGGATTGAATATTCAGAAACCCACGCTTCATTTGTATTATATCTGTTTTTTATTTGTTGAACATCAATAACATTTTTACCCTTAGATGGGTTTGGAAGATTTTTGTATTTCCTATTTCGGGGAACAGACACAGTCTCTATATGATGATATCTAGGTGAAAGAGTCTCTATGTGATGGGATTTATCTCGGTGACGTGAGACAGCTACCAGACGGTCGGTTTAGCCAGTCTGTCTGCTTCCTGACCTGAGCCCCAGATTGTCATGTTTGAGTTCTAAGACTGTGCCATATTACTAGAGAGAAGAGCAGCACCATCCCAGAAGGGATGAATACCATCTCTTTTCAACAGGTCAGGTCTGCCCCAAAAACTTTTCCAATTGTCTATGCATTCTATATTATTTTGTGGACACCACTTAGACAGCCAGCCATTGAGTGAGCACAGTCTACTATGCATCTCATCACTCTGGCGAACAGGAAGGGGGCCAGAGCAAATTACAGTGCCTGACATCGTACTTGCGAGTTCACACACCTCTTTAACGTTAATTTTAGTGATCTCCCACTGGCGAAGTTAAACATCATTAGTGCCGACGTGAATAATAATCTTAGAGATTTTACGATTAGCATTAGCCAGCACTTTTAAATTTGCTTTGATGTCCAGTGCTCTGGGTCCCGGCAAACATGTGACTATGGTGGCTGGTATCTCTATTTTCACGTTCCGTGTAATAGAATCGCCAATAACTAGGGCACATTCAACAGGATTCTCAGTGGATGTTTCACTGAGTGGGGAAAATCTATTTGTCATGGAAATCGGAACAGAAGAGTGGTGTTTTGTCCCGCGACTACAGCGTCTCACGTCACCCAATTGCCCTGCTGCACGGGCTCTACAGCCGGAACCGAACAATGTACAGTGTTCTCTAAATTAGTCGCATCCAAAGCAGTATCTAAAGCCCTTGCACTCTTACAATTAACCTCAAAGTTTGGATGCGTGTCTGTAGTTCTGAAATCTTTTATCACATGCAAATCCTGTGCTGACAGAGAAGGCTATGCTATACATGTTACATGAAGTGCAAGTGACAATAAGAGGAGAAGATGACATGACTCACCGTGTTTGTTAACTGATCCTACTCACCACAGTTGTTGATGAACTTAATAAATGGCGAGATGAATAAATAAAGCGCACGGATGGCACGCTAACAGGCTAGCGAATTACTAGCATGTTGTGCAAGCAACGATTTAGTTTGAAGCTAGCAATGTCAGGTTAATATGTGATGTTGAGTAAGTTATATTTAGAAGTATAAACAACAGGGAATGATAGTAAATAATAATTCAAAACAGAAAGATATACAAAGCTTACAGACGCAAACCAACTCAGCAGCAGCCATCATGGGATGATTTTACAGATTTAGTTTTAAATAATTTAGTTTTAATTTTTTTATTTTGAAAACATTTTATGAAATAAACAGATCATAAACATACTTTATCACTTAAATGAATGATGATTTAAGACATTTATCTTATATAGAACAAAGTGTAAAATCTTATTGTTCTATAGAACCCCATTGATTTGATTGCAGTTACAATTTACCCTATCTATAAATCTATTACAAACTTTACCAAATCTTACTTGTGATTTAGGTCTCACAAGAAATTAGATTTTTAAAAATCTCTACGAATGTCCATCAAAATATATGGTGTACGGCTGAGATGTAAATATCAGTCACTCACAAGGACATCTTTAACCATAAAAAAATACCCAGCAGTTCTTTTAAAGACCGTATGGGTGGGCATCATTCCTTTCACCACACTGTGCCTCAGGGTCCCAGGACATGCCACTAAATCATTGTTTCATCTCTACAATGGAAATTAAAAATGGCCACAAACTACAGTGCCCATTATTCTGAAAGATCAAGAGGTCAGAAACATCTCATCAGAAATGTCCCAATTGTAATGATTCCCTGAACCTCAAGAGACTATGAAGTCACTTCACACAAGGATTAGGATTGAAGTGCTGTGTCCTACTTTTGAAAGCCCTTGGAATTGGGTGGAATGATGTAACCTATCACGATCATGTATTTTGGCAGGTGGTTTGCAGAGGAATCAAAAAATGGCTGTCAGGATAATGGAATAATGACAGAGATCTGGGAGTGAGCGAATGAGTTTTTACAAGCCCCTCACAGCCCACTGTGATGCAGTGCTAATGGAATTCCTGCAATGCGCCATTCGTTTTGTGCGACGGGATGGAAATTAGCAAGAAATAAAACAGATGAACATATACAGTAAAGTTCAACTTCAATACTGAGAGGGTACAATGTGATCTCTTCTTTTTCAGACCCACTAGTGTTTAATTCAATGTCTGATTTTGTACATGCTGAGGAATTAATCTCTAGCATGGTGAATGAGAGCTACTCAAGAAAAAAACTTTTTTTTTTTTTTTTTTTAACTAGGTGAATTCTTACTTGCTTCTCAAACAATTTTTAACATATTTCCTTTGAGGATTGACAATTGTAATTGTGTCATTGCAGATACATGAACGCTTTGATTAAACATGACTTATAAACACATGAGTGCCTTATTCTGTGTAAGAAGCCACATCTCACAGACGGATGCTCAGCTGTCATTATGAAATGAGTTTGGAGTAAAAGCATGTTATTAAATGTTGCCTTTTGTTGGACAAGAGGTTCATAAATGCTTCTCATGTTCGGAAAAATGTTTTACTCATGTTTCTTTTTCAAATGCAAGTTATAAGCGTCTCAAACTCGCTTTCAAATAGAGCAGCATTTACAGAGCCGAACATCAATGACGAGCTGCACATAAATTATCTCAGCCTCTGCGATTTCATAATTGCGATTAGGCCAAATCGGTGCTTCATGTAAATTGCGATTAATCTTGCAGCCCTATCAGGTTTCCTTCAGCAAGAAATGCAGAGCAGCAGGTGCTTCATGCAGTCAGGAGGGTTCTGTTAACTTTTTGTATGCTCTTACTCTTATAAGTTATAATTAGCAGACCAAACTTCTGTACAACATTTAAGTGCAGTTAATATGTAAATCTTGGAACCTGATACTAAATTAGTTTTTTAAAATACATTTTCAATAGATGGTCTTTTTGGACTGGGAAGGCCCAAAAGTTCATGGAAAGTTTGAATTTTTATGATATGACCCCGTTAAAAAATGAATGAATGTGATTGATTTGGTATTCCCAAAACTTAAAATATCAAATTTAAAGTGACTTCATGAAACCAAAAATTCAGCACACATTCATATTTTTACTTTTATTTCACTACATTCCAAAGCATGATATCATTGTTTACTTCACTTCATTTCATAAAAAAAAAAAAAACATGTCATTCCTCGTTATTATGAACTGAAGAAATTGCCACCCTTTCTGAGATGCAAAAGCGATGTATGATTTAAGAACGAGCTGATTCCAAGTAACCTGTCGAACTGTATTGCTTATTGTAAATGAAAATGCTTGGATGTGGAAGTGTCTGTGCTTGTATGTCACCATCTGTACGGGGCAGGCTATTTTAGGTAAAATGACAAATTAATGCATCTTCCCTCACTGCTGTAGCAGTTTAAAATTATATAAAAGTACTATGTTTGCATAGCATTCCTCTTCCTCTTCATTCCTCATAGCATCGCCCCAAGTGACACCTGTACATTGTTTTTTTTTTTTTTTTATATTAATTGTGGCCAGATATTTACAAAAATAATGTTTTCTTAATTTTCAAAATACTTCATTGCATATTATTTCACTTGCTTGCACAATTAAATATCAGTAATTTAAACTTATATTTTAATATATTGAAGTTCAATGTTTTTGTGGTGTAAAATATTTAGAATTAAAAAAATATTGCTTATTTGCAGATCAGTGGATATTAAATGTCTGCACTAATCTTTCTTAGTAGCCTAGTCCCAGACTAAAATGCATGTTTGAGAAGTTTTAACAGAAAGCAACTTGCACTGGCATATCTTAAAATGGCACTGGTACCTTCCCTTCCCTTTACCTCTTCACAGACAAAACATTGTCAAAATACTTAGTTCACATGGCTATGCGGAAGCTATAACAAAATTATGTATTATAAATTAAGGCCAGACAAGTAATTTGTTGAGGTCAATTTGTAAAGAAACCCTACATGCCTGCACACATATATATTCTGTTTTCTGTTAGAACGGTGTTGTGTTTGCGGCCCCTAAGTTAATAACTAATGGTAGTTGCGACGGAAGTGAATCAATCAAAACTAACTTAAGCTGGACAATAACTTTATTCTAGAGCTGCTGTAAAGCCAAAACAATCGCTGTTACTTTTCTTTCCTATTATCACTGTAAAGCTGCTTTGAACAATTTATATTTGTAGTGAGGTTCAGAATGTGTGGGTGTAGGAAGAAGACAGGGTCGGTGGAACTGGGACTCGCACTTTTATTTACAAAATAAATCAAAGAAAACAAAAGGTGCGGTCGTGCGCCTTCACCGTAGTTGTTACTACAGCAACAAAATAACAATCACTCTTCCCGTTGTACCAGCTCACGCTGTGTGTCTTCAGCTCTCACAGTTCAGTCAGACAAACACTCTTTCCACTTTAGAAATACTCAGTCCATTCGGTGCAATACTCTTTCCACTTGATCAAATACTCCTTCCGATGTCAGCGTTCACTGCGGGTCGCGTGCGAGTCCCAAGTCCAACTCTCTCACTCGCTCTCTCACTCTCAGCGGCTTATGCGGTCTCTCCACGGCAATCACTGCAATCAGACACAGGTGTTCATCATCTGCACTTGACCTACTTACTCAACGCACAGCTCGCTGATTCCCCTCTCGCTACAGATTTCGCGAAACCACGCCCCCCTCGCCACATACCCCCACCGCCCGACTCAGGCTGGGGAGCCGTCCGGCCTACAGCCTCCCCTCCCCTCCTCCTGGAGAGGAAGTTGGCTACAGCCATCTGTGCACCCGGCCTGTGGACCACCTGGGATTTAAAAGGCTGTAAAGCTAGATACCAACGGGTGATCCGCGCGTTGGTATCCTTCATGCGGTGGAGCCACTGCAGGGGAGCGTGGTCCGATCAGAGGATGAACTCCCGCCCCAGGAGGTAGTAGCGGAGGATGAGAACAGCCCATCTGATGGCTAAGCACTCCTTTTCGATGGTGCTGTACATCGTCTCTCTCTTCGAGAGCTTCCGACTGATGTACAGCACCGGCCGCTCTTCACCCTCCACCTCCTGGGACAGGACCTCGCCCAGCCCTTTGTCTGACGCGTCCGTCTGTAGGATGAAAGGGAGAGAGAAGTCAGGAGCATGTAAAAGCGGCCCACCACACAGAGGAGCCTTTATCTGGGTAAAAGCCTGCTGACACTGTTCCGTCCACTGGACCGTATATGGTGCTTCCTTTTTAGTTAGATCAGTCAGCGGGCTAGCGAGGTCCGAATAATTAGGTACAAACCTCCTGTAATATCCCGCTAGCCCCAGGAACTGTCTTAACTCCTTTTTGGTCTTAGGTCCCGGACATGTCGCAACTGCTGCCGTCTTATCAATTTGGGGACGCACCTGTCCGTGACCCAAGTGGAAGCCCAGATACCTTACTTCCACCCCCCCAATCGCACACTTCTTCGGGTCGGCAGTGAGCCCAGCCCTTCTCAGCGTCCTCAGGACAGCACGCAAATGCTGCATATGACGCTGCCAGTCGTTACTATAGATGATAATATCATCCAAATAAGCAGCGGCATATGCAGCATGCGGCCGGAGAATTATGTCCATCAGACGCTGAAAAGTCGCAGGAGCCCCGAACAAGCCGAAAGGAAGGGTGACAAATTGGTGTAATCCAAACGTTGTGAAAGCTGTCTTTTCTTTGGACATAGGAGACAAGGGGATCTGCCAATATCCCTTTAAGTCCAGTGTTGAATAAAAACGAGGAGTACCCAGCCGATCAAGCAATTCGTCAACCCTCGGCATTGGATAAGCATCAAATTTAGACACCGCGTTCACCTTTCTATAGTCCACACAGAAACAGATCGAGCCGTCGGTTTTAGGAACTAAAACTATCGGGCTCGCCCAGTCGCTGTTGGACTCTTCTATTACCCCCATGTCCAGCATAGCCTCTAATTCGTTCTGAACTACCTTTTTTTTGTGTTCAGGCAAACGATACGGGCGGCAGCGCACCACCATGCCCGGTTCCATCTCAACGTAGTGCTGAATGTGGTTCGTTCGACCAGGCAGTGGCGAGAACACATCACCAAATTCAGATTATAAATTTTTAATGTCAGTGCGGTGGGAGGGTGAGAGGTGATCTCCTCCAAGAGCCAGAGCGAGGGATTGTGGTTTTACGTTCGTTTCTGGTCTGAGATCCTCCTCTCCGCTCACTACCGTCGCCAGCATCACTGACTCCGCCTCAACCCACTTTTTGAGGAGGTTGAGGTGGTAAATTTGATGTGCCCCGTCCCTATCTGTTTGAATTACCTCATAGTTGAGATCGCCAATTCGCCGTGTGACCTCAAAGGGTCCTTGCCACTTTGCGAGTAATTTAGAGCTGGAAGTAGGGAGTAATACAAGCACTTTATCTCCCGGTGCAAATTGACGAAGACTAGCCCCCCTATTGTACAGCCGACTTTGTCTGTCCTGGGCCTGTAACAAATTCTCCATTGATAGCCGCCCCAAAGTGTGGGGTTTTGTTCTCAGGTCCAAGACATACTGAATTTCGTTCTTACTAGCGGATGGTCCGTCCTCCCAAGTTTCTCTAAGAACGTCTAACACCCCGCGGGGCTGATGTCCATAGAGAAGCTCAAAGGGGGAAAACCCCGTGGAGGCTTGGGGGACCTCGCGTACAGCGAACAAGAGGGGTTCTAGCCACTTATCCCAATTTTTGGCGTCTTCGTGAACGAACTTACGAATCATGGATTTCAACGTGCGATTAAATTGTTCCACCAGAGCGTCTGTTTGTGGGTGGTAGACGCTAGTGCGAATCGATTTAATGCCTAACAATTCGTACAGTTCGCGAATAGTTCGTGACATTAACGCCGTGCCTTGATCGGTGAGAATCTCTTTAGGGATTCCCACCCGGGAGATTAATGAAAACCGCGCGCTCGCAACACTCTTGGCAGAAATGTTGCGGAGCGGGACTTCTTCAGGCTACAGCGTTGCGTAATCCACCAGGACTAACGCAAAGCGGTGCCCACGTGCTGACCGTTCTAATGGCCCGATGAGGTCCATACCAATTCGTTCGAAGGGGAACTGTATTAACGGAAGGGGGCACAATGGTGCTTTTGGATTGGCCGGTGGATTCACCAACTGACATTCACGACAAGACACGCACCTCTTGCGCACATTCTCGTGAATGCCCGGCCAGAAGAACCGGGCCATGAAACGGTTTAGTGTCGCCGTTTGACCTAAATGCCCGGCCATTGGATTACAATGAGCTGCCTGGGAAAGCAGTTCCCGGCGGCTTTTAGGAACTAACAACTGCGTTGTATCTTCTTTTATCTGGGCGTCTTGGGTCACCCGATACAACTCATCTTTTAAAATCGCAAAATAGGGATAAGAGAGTGGTTGGTCTGGGTGGAGTACCTGACCGTCGATAGAGCGGACCTGGTTAAACGCATGTTTTAACGTCTCGTCCTGGGACTGTTCCAGGGGAAAATCATCGCGCTCTGTGAGAATACTTCTCTCCAGAGTACTCCGTTCCCCTGCAGCAGAACCCAGAGGTCCCGGCTCAGCATCTCCCACCTGAACAACCACTGTCTTTCCTTTACTTCTCTTTTCCCAAGAGGCATCCGCACACAAAGACCCCAATAACTTATTAAAAGCAGGCCAATTCGTTCCCAGAATTAGTGGATGCCGGAGGTGCGGGTTAACTGCTACCTCCACACTATGCTTTTGTCCCCTAAATTGAATTACCACAGGCATAATAGGATAACTCACCACCACCCCGTGCACACACCGTACCTTAACCATGCGGCTGTTATCCAATGCCCCAGGTTGAATCAGGCTTTGATGAATAGAGGTTTGGTTGCAGCCAGAATCCACCAAAGCCTGATAAGTACCCCCCTTGATACTCACTGGTATCTGGTACAGGCCAGCTTGATCGGGGTCAGCCTGTGGCGCGTCGGGAACCCGGATCAGTGTCCCCACTTCCATCACCTGACACCTGTCAATAAAGTGTACCGGGTCCCCGCAGCGCCAACAGGCCGGCCCAGGCCTCCCCGCCGCCCCCGTGGCAGGAAGCGGGTCAAGGGATTGGCGTGGAGAGAGCAAAGCTGTAGGAACCGGAGTGGAGTGGCCGACGGTCGCACCCCCCCTGGGTGGGGCGCTGGGACAGGCTCCGCTGGAGATCCCCTTCTCCATCTCGGCGCCGGCCGGGGCGTCAGCCCCCCACGAGACCTGGTAATGGGGACAGGTTTGGGGAGAGAAGGGGACGAGAGAGAGAGAGAGAGGGAGAGAGAGGGAGAGAGATGGGAGGGGTTCGCCGACCCCTGGGCACGCCACCATGTGATCCTCCGCCAGTTGGGTGCCCTGGTCCAGCGACGTCGGGCGGTGGCACTGGACCCACTGCGCGGTCTTCTTGGGCAGTTTAGAGATGAACTGTTCCAGTACCACCTTGTTGATGATGTCCTCGACGTCGCCTCTGTCGGCCATCAGCAATCTGCGGCAGGAGTCCCGGAGCTGTTGCGCCATGACAAAGGGTTGGCCGGACTCTTCCAGGCTCAGGGATCTGAACCGCTGGCGATGTTGTTCCGGGGTCCGGCCGACCCGCTGAAGAATGGCGCGTCTCAGGTCTTCATAGACAAGGAGATTCTGGACTGGCAGTTGGTGGGCGGCTATCTGCGACTCTCCCGAAAGCAGTGGGATGAGCCGCATGGGCCAGTCCGCTCAGAGCCATCCCCGGGCCTCGGCCGTCCCATCTTGTTAAGAGGGAGGGGCGAGGCTGAGGCCTTAGTTGGATAGGGGACGGCCCGAATCTCCCGGTCGAGCCAGCTCCGGAACAGGTCGCGGTCTTCTTGCTGGCCTTGGAGAAGCAGCTGGAAACGCTGGTCCTGCTCCTCCTTTACGGCCAGCAGGGCTTGGTGTTTCTCCCTGTGAAGACCCGCGAGTGTTTGGATCAGGTCCGCAAATGGCGTTCCTGGTGGGTTCTGCATGGCGGCGGCAGTCTTCTTCTCCCGGGTTTCGGCACCAGTGTAGTGAGGTTCAGAATGTGTGGGTGTAGAAAGAAGACAGGGTCGGCGGAACTGGGACTCGCACGTTTATTTACAAAATAAATCAAAGAAAACAAAAGGTGAGCTCGTGCACCTTCGCCGTAGTTCTTACTACAGCAACAAAATAACAGTCACTCTTCCTGCTGTACCAGCTCACGCTGTGTGTCTCCAGCTCTCACAGTTCAGTCAGACAAACACTCTTTCTACTTTAGAAATACTCAGTCCATTCGGGGCAATACTCTTTCCACTTGATCAAATACTCCTTCCGATGTCAGCGTTCACTGCGGGTCGTGTGCGAGTCCCAAGTCCAACTCTCTCGCTCGCTCTCACTCTCAGCGGCTTATATGCGGTCTCTCCACGGCAATCACTGCAATCAGACACAGGTGTTCATCATCTGCACTTGACCTACTTACTCACCGCACAGCTCGCTGATTCCCCTCTCGCTACAGACTTCGTGAAACCACGCCCCCCTCGCCACAATATTGTTAAAAGCGCTATATAGAAGGTGACTTGACGTGACACTGCAATTGTTTTTTTCTCAAGATGCACACCAATAATGTTTTTTTTTTTTAAGGCACATTTATTAAAGTTACTAAATGTCCTAATTGAACCAAGGTCTAATCCTGGCTTAATCTAAGCCCTTTCTGTGAAACCAGGCCTATAAGTAGTAAGTACTTTTGTACTTTTATTCAAATACAATTAAAAATAAGTACTCACAGTTTTACTGGAATAATATTTTATAAGGATATCTGTCCTTTAACTCTGTCACTTGATTTGTGTACTCCGTCCACCACTGTTGGGTACAAACTGGCCTGTGTCTGCTGATCCAAGGCACAGTCCATTTAGCCTGGCATAGGACAAGATGGGATACAATGGCATGATGTCAATTGTCACTTCAGCTCTTTCTGAGTGAAAAAGTCTCTGTTGGGAATTTAAATGGAATCAGAGAACTGACTACACATGATTTTTTTTATGTTTCTGTTATTAATATTTTCAGCTCCTTCAAGTAGCTGGAATGCTTTTTTTCCACCCCAGTGAGCTCATTTTAACCTTAACATTGCCCGCAAATCCTCCTCCTCTTATTGTCGAGGACTGAGCTCTCCCCTGATCAGAAAAACATAGCCAGGCCTCCAAAGCCCATTTCAAAAACATGAAGCATGTATGCTTGACTGGAACTCCCAACAGAATTCTGTCAGGTTTAGAGATAAAGAGAAACCTCACTTTGCTTTTTTTCTGGAGGAGAAGACGATTCATTTAAGAGATGAAAGGCTGAAGTCTCTTGTCATTGATGGTGGAACATGGAGGAATGTGGGGGTACAAATAAGGAAAGGACCGAGAGATGGATATGGAATAGGTGTGACCCTGAAAGAGAATCCATTTAAAGAGCATGTCTGAGACCATTTCATAAAAAAAGGAAGATGAGGAGAGAAATGTTAATTTAAATAAGCAAGAAAATGCAATTTTGACTATATTTAAAGAGTGTGGATTTAAAAAAAACAACTAAAAATGTGCTATTTGTGTGACATTTGCATGCTAAGAGTACTGAGCTGTTAGCTTAGCAACATGCTAACACCTGACTCAATTGAAATCAATTGTGAGTTGAGTTTCTGCCTACAACAGAACAGCATGTAGAATGTTACTTATTAGGTTTAATTTCAAATTGCTGTCTCAGAAGACAGCTGCCTATCTAGACTGTAGACAGCAATGCAGCTCACTAAGTTTTGGCGCTGAGCTAATGTGTTTCAAATGGTTGTATACACTATCAGAATGATTCAATATGTCTGTTTGTGGTGCCACTGATTGAATTCAGACCTCTAGAGACATCTATTTGTTGTGTGCACTTCTTACTATTAGCGTTGCACATTAACATGGTCTAGGCTCGTCCACAATGCCTAGACGGCTGGCTCCCCTTGCCTATTATATTATGGCTAATGGATGACACCTGTATCCTGCTGCAGAGCATAATGCACTGTAGTGTGTAATGCAAGATACACTCATGCACTTCATTACAGTTCAGCAGTGGATATGATTTAACTCGAGAAGCAATTTTCTAAAGGGTTGGTTTATTTATCTGGCAAAAGATCCTTGGCGACAAAGTCCTCGATTTCTCAAACTCACACCCATAAACAGACCAACAACCCCCACATGCACTGAGGAAAATAGGACTGTAAACCAGTCTCTTATTCACTGCCGTTTTTCTCTCTTTGACCTCCATCTCAGGTGATCTGATCACAAATGTTAATGTGAGGCAGATTCACAGTCTGTGGTAGAATTTCAATGGGTGGGTCTTCACAAGCTTGCATGCCGATTGGCCATGCTTAAGATCCGTGTATATGTATGTGTTTTTCCGATTTATTTTAAAGCCACACACACAAGTTTAAACCCCTTGTTTTGGTGCAGTGGTTGATTTGGTAGTTGAAGTTGCTTTATACATTTTTTTACTTTCTAGGCCTATTCATCAAATCCTGAAAAAAAAAATGGTTTCCACAAAAATATTAAGCAGCACAACTGTTTTTACCATTTATAATAAGAATAAATGTTTCTTGAGCAGCAAATCAGCATATAATGATTTCTGAAGGATCATGTGACATTAAAGACTGAAGTAATGGTTTCTGAAATTCAACTTTGCCAGTAAGTAAATTCAAATAAAAAAAAAAATAAAAAAAAGTCAAAAAACCAGTTATTCATATTCCTTATCTTTTAATTTCTCATCTCCTACTACCTTGCCTTTTTCTCACCCGTCCTTTCCTTTCCCCATGCCTGGTTTCCATGGAAATGCCACATATGGTTCCAACAGCTGTTTTCCCATTTTCCCGTGACAGGTTGAATTTCGCCCACTCTTGCGCCCAGCATCAAGTCATAGGAAATACAGAAGGTTATTAACCAGTGGAGGAAAACACATATTAGCCTTCTCAGGCAAGTGCCAACGGAGCACATTCCAATAAACAGAGGATTGAAATGTTCGGATAATTCCAAGGAGGTCCAGTTTCATTCCAGAATTGCTGATGTGAATATTAGACCATCTGTGTCTGGTCCATTTGAGTCCTGTATATGTCCATTAATGATAACAGCATGTTAAGCTTTATGGTGGATTTGACCCAAATGAGTAATAATTTGTTCCACCAGTAATAATGTACCCTGACTTGAGCAGGTACAGTAGCACAACATGCTTTTAACCAGTGTGCAAAGACACATTATGGGCTAACTGTGTCTGCTGACCTCTGTTTGGTCACGGTCAGTAAAGAGGCCTGACACACAGTCGGATGGTCTCTGGTGTTTCCTCTAATGCCTGCAGCCGGACCATCTAACAGATGTGCTCATCAGGCTCCATAGTGCCATGTTAACATGCACAGGTTGTTTTCTCTCTTTGCAGTCAGCAGAATTTCTGTCCTCTAAAGACCACACAGAGTTTTCTCCATGGTTAAGTGGACCATTTTGTAAATTATAGTCGTGTGCTCATGCAAACATTAAGCACTATCATTGCTAAATGTATCATTCATGTCAATTGCTAAACAGATTCTTAAAGGGACAGTTCACCCCCAAATGAAAATTCTCATCATTTACTCACACACATACCATCTGAAGCCAGTATGACCGTTATTTATTCTATAGAACACTAAATGAATTATTTAGAGCTGGTCTTTTCTGAATGGTGACCACGGCTATCAAGCCAGATATACAGTGAATAATGTTTAAAATTTTTGCCTGTTCCTCACAGAAAGCAACTGTATTTCTTCAGAGGACTTGGAATGTAGCACACATGTTGTATGGGCCACTGTTATTAGGGGCAGTTGTGGCCATAGTTAGAGAGTCAGACTTGTAACCCGAAATGTAGGTGGGGGAGTGAATGAACAGTGCTGTCTTCCACCTTCAATACCCATGACTGAGCAAGGCACCTAATCCGCAATCACTCACTGGGCACCAGAGCAAATGGCTGCCCACTACTCCGGGTGTGTGTGTGTCCATGGTTTGCAGTGTGTGTGTTCACTACTCACCGTTCTTAATGTGTGTGAAATAACTTGGATGGGTTAAATGCAGAGGACAAATTCTGAGTATGGATTACCATACTTGGCCCTCACATCACGTTATGATGCTTTTATGAGGTTCTTAGTCATATTTTAGACTAATAGCTAATTTTGGAGCTAATAGCACTTTCATTCAATGGTAAAGAGCAGCTCTGACATTTCTGGTTGTTGCATCCACCAGCTGGAGTGCCCGTAATCTCCACCTGAGGGCGCTCCTCCCGACTAACTCATCATGAACTTCAATTCCCAGATTCCCAGATCCCATTGCCTGAACTCATTATGTTGTGATTAGGTTCGGCTGTGTGTCATTAGCTTGTTAAGCCCTGCCTATATAAGCCCTCTGCTTTTATTCTTTCTTTGCAAAGTCATGTTTAGTGTAAAATTGCAATTATAAGCTCTATCATGGTTTTGATCTTCTGTCTGGTTTCCTGTAATTCCCCGTTTTCTTGTGATTTGGACTCAGTTGTGGTTAGGATTGTTTGCCCTTTGATTTTGATCACTAGCCTGTTATTTGGATTGTGATTTTGGATTACCATAATAAAGCTGCATTTGGATCCTTAACCTCAGTGTCAGAGCAGTTTGTGACAGAAGACTGGATCCATATGGATCCATTGTGCATCAAGCTTTGATGGCCATAGAGGTTGGCCCATAAAGGAAACCGGTGCGTCCAAGTCTGGTGATCGCTAGTCCAGTGCTTCCGAGTCCAGTGGTCCCAAGTCCAGAGCCTCTTCACGACATGGCCGCCACGCCAGAGCCTCTTCACGACATGGCCGCCATGCCAGAGCCTCTTCACGACATGGCCGCCACGCCAGAGCCTCCGGTCGTCATGGATTCCAGAGTCGTCAGCAGTCATGGATGCCACGCCAGAGTCTTCAGCCATCATGGACACTGCTAAGGCGCTCCCTAGGCGTTTGAGACTAGCTTCCAGTTTGGCGGACCCATCACTGATGTCAGTGGTTGAGGCTGGAATCTTAGTGGTCCTAACATCACCCTAAAGTCCAGTGCATCTGAGTCCGGCAATGGCCATTCTATGTGCCTGTGCTGTGTACGCTTCTTCCGAGGCAGCGGCACCTGATCTACTTTTGCACGAGGTGGTTTCTTCTGCTCATGAACTCACTGTCTGTCTAGATACGACCACGGAGGTTGTCCCTAAGCTCTCTGTCTGCCCTGATATTTGGATTACCCTAATAAAGCTGCATTTGTATCCTTAACCTTCGTGTCAGAGCAGTTCGTGACACTGGTAAACATCTAATTTTGTGTCCCATAGAAGTCACAAGGCCAGGATGAGTAAAATGATGACAGAACCAGGGGCTACTTAATTATGTATTTCTATCAGCTGTTTAGAATCAGAACTACCGAGGCCAGATTCGAGAATATATTAACTTAACTGGTCAAATGAAAAAGTTTATAACTCAACTTGATTCATCCAGAGAGTTCAATCATG
Source organism: Gila orcuttii (assembly GCA_026230005.1). Taxonomy (NCBI): domain Eukaryota; kingdom Metazoa; phylum Chordata; class Actinopteri; order Cypriniformes; family Leuciscidae; genus Gila; species Gila orcuttii. The sequence goes on along the minus strand of JAPDVR010000007.1, from coordinate 21,000,584 downwards.
CACTTAATTATTTGCTGCGGTTTCTCATACGTAGTAGTAACGGGATAAAGAAGAAACTTGGGAAATTAATTAAGCTCCCTGACTGCTAATGACTGCAAGTGTATTTGTTTTCTTGTAATTTTTTTAACTTTGTTCTCCTTGGCATTGTTTGAGTAATGGCGTGAGGGTAGTACACCTTGCTTAAAGCTTATGTTTTTTTTTTTTTTTTTTGGCTTCTTGTTGCGCAAAACATAATGGAGGTCACATAGATGATTTTGCAGCATTCAGCGTTATTGGGTTTAACAAACAAGCCAGCAACACATATCGCTGAGTCAGATTGCTATAACAAACACCTCATAAATATGAACGAGTGCAGACTTTATTATTAGCATGAACTGCTCTACTTCACCATCACTACTCACAGTGGGCATGTTCTCATGCATAAATGGGTAGTCTGTATAAACCGGCCAAACACTTATCATCGGGGTCATCCACAAGCACATCTGTTTGAGGCAGTAACTACTCATGTGTGGGTCATACTATTGAAGCTTGGGTAGGGGTGTATAACCAGAATTATCATTTCATAGTTGCATTGTAATTAACCGTCACTCTGTCCTGTCAAGTAGTGAATCGAGCACATATGTGACCCGTCACAGAAACCAGGGACACAAGTCGGCAGCACAACTTTCGAGCAAAATGAGAAAGAAGAGTTTTTTTTCAAAATTGATGAATTTCATTTTTTTGCAGAATCTGTTAGTTGAAATCACGAAGAAGCCTCTCCATGTTTGAGATAGCAGTATTGGTATATTTAAAAGCTTACAGTTTGAGGTTGAAATCGGCTTGTTTTCGGAGATTCTAGCACGCAGTAGGGGCGTGGCATGTTATTGTCTGTGTGTATTTCCATACTGAATATGGCGCTTTTGTCCCCGCCCTCCAAGTGAACCGCATGGCTACTTATTATGCTGTGCTCTGGTAGGCTCTATCTGATATCAAAATTCAATGAAGATGGACGCCGCAAAGATTGTCGCAGACGAGCTGAACCGTGGCAGTTACACCGAAAATGTTTTCGCCGCTCGGGAAACTGAACCGGAGGTATGGGCGCGGCGCGCGCGCCCTCGGTGTTGAATATGGCGGCCCGGCTCGCTGACAGCGGTGGCTGGCTGTTTCATATGTGACGTCCCGATTGCTTTGAATGGGGAAAGTTTTGTGAACTGAACAGACTTAATGGACTGGCAACAATCTCCATAGAACATGAACTGGCACAGAGAATCGAAATAGAGGATGCAGTTAAGACCTTTGCTGCGATGAAGGCGATGAAGGCCTGCCGTGCGCGTTTCTGAAACGTAAGTTTAGCTTCATTTGCTCTTTAGTCATTATTTAAGATGCTGAACCTGCTGATGATATAATGTGCTTGCGGACATTTCATTTGTGTGTGTATAGTATACGCACATAAGAAAGTGGTGTAAAGAGATTTGCAACAGTAATTTGAGGAGGTGAAATGTGATTATTTGGAAAATTCCTGTCATGACTTCTTAAAGAAAAATGCCAGCAGGCATTTGCCTCCTGCATAAACTTTAATATTGTTGATATTTTGGGCACACGCGCGTTGCGCACTATTTGCGTTATATGTAGGCCTATGGCTTATTGGTCTTTGTGTGTTGTTGCTGGTTTTGCGTTATATGTATGGCATATTGGTCTTTGTGTGTTGTTGCTGGTTTTGCGTTATATGTATATGGCATATTGGTCTTTGTGTGTTGCTGGTTTTGCGTTATATGTAGGCTATATGGCATATTGGTCTTTGTGTGTTGTTGCTGGTACGTTGCAAATATCACAATTGTTTTTCGCCTAGAGCTGCTGCAGAAGTGCACTCATTCGAAGTGCAAAAAAAAAGCTGTAAAGCACAGGGGGGAGCTTTACAGGGGGTATGGCTTATCTAAATGAGATGTAAATGAGCCCTATTGTCACTCCTAGCAGCAGAGAGAGGTGAGAACTGCACAATCTTTCGAGGTCGTTTTCTCATCTTTGAGCTTTTTTAAGTGCCTACCTTCAAATGGCCACAACTTCTCCAAATATTATCAGATTTCCACATGTTACACATCGTTGGAAAGCTTGGAGACTACACTTTCAGAATCTATGAATAACTCAAAATGCCCCAGAACCGACTTGTGTCCCTAGTTTCCGTGACTGGTCACATATGCGTGTCATGCAGAAATCACTCAGGTACAGATTTATTAGTTTAAGACCTATTGATCTGTCTTAGCTTATCTTTCCAATGAAGCTGGCAAGACTTGAGCCTGGCAGGCTTGTGTGATTAGCATTGATTGCATGTTTTGCAGTGGCGAAGGTTCATATGATTTAAGATGCACGGCCATCATTGTGTTATGGTGCTTGACAAAATTTGCTTCTTAGCTACATCAAGCTAATCTGGCACACTGCATAGCAACTATTTTATGACTGAATAGCCCTTAATTGCTTTGGCGCACATCTGACAGTGTCCTTTACAAGCCTTACACCCTACCTCATTTCCTCTCTGTGATCTTCATTCATTTATATTTTCCTGTGTTGGCAGCTCTGTATAATCCAAAGCGGTGTTCAATTTCCTGATGGGGATTGCTGAGTGATCTCTGAGATTCACCCATTCAGCCTCTGAGCCATCCATCACACTAGCGTTTGAGAACACACTTGCCACAGCCAATATACTTGTACCATAGTCACGGCTGTCAAGGAAATGGAGAACGGTGTCCTTGTTGACTGTTACATGTACTTACTATTGCAATAACAGTAAATGACACACAATTACTAGCAACTACAACTAAACTGTGTTGTTAATAGATATTGTTAATAGATATTACACAGTATGTAATTGTGTAATTACACTGTACCAAGGACACCTTCAAATAAAGTGTAACCAAATTGTCATTTACTCACCATCATAATAAGGCATCAATATGTGCTTTATAAGTAGGCTACTAATAATACACCAATATGCTAGAAATAATCAAGCTAATAGTGAGAATTGGTCCCCTAACTAAGGTGTTACCAAAAACACTGAACTATTTTTGTTTTCTCCAACTGATGAACGATACAAACATAGATAGCCAATCAGAATCCACCCGACTTTAAAGAACTCAAGCTTGACATAACAGCAGCATACAGTCACAATTAACCGAATGATCCTTAGCGTTGGTGTGGATGCTAATATAGTTATTGTTGTTATTGTTCTTGGTTATCGTTCTTACAGTACGTTTTTGTTTTTGTCTTCTTCCCCTTGTGTGTTTGTTTATCTCTTCCTTTCTGGCGTAATGATCCGTTGAATAGATATTCCTTTCGATATGCCTGAATCCATGCCAGATAGCCTCAGTAGGCTAACCTGCTGATGCTAACGTTTTTGTTTTTGTATGCACATCTGTCTTTTCTTCACTCTTAGTGATTTAAACCTCGGCTGAGATGATATGAGCCTCTGTCATTTCTCTGTGTAAGCAGATTTGTTCCTCACTGAGCAGTTTGAGATTCAATTCCAGACTAGTATGTTGTCACGTTATGGAGCTGAAAAATCCCTCAGGAATATACCAACATTTGTATGAGTGTCTCTATGCACATTTATATTTATACATTTATATTCTATCATCATATTTGGGATCAACATAGAGTCCCTTCCCTTCTGTACTGTGCTCATTTACAGTAAACGCCATGTAAGGAACACTTGTTTTGATGCATTTTGGTGGGAATCATTATAAAGTGTCTGATAGGTTCTTCAGTAGTTAAATTCAATGGGGCTTAGCCGTGTGTCATGTAGTGCACTTGAATTCAGGCCGGAGGGAAATACAGGATGAAACTGCCAATATGCACTAGACACTGCCACAGAGATTCAGTTAGTGGCTGTCAACAGTCTGATGGTTAAGGTCAAAACAGACCAAGGCTGTAAAGGCCCGTTCACAACAATAACAATACTAATATTAGCGTCCACAACAAATATTAGCTTTCTTTTTATTATAGTTTTGTCCTCTGCTGCTTTAAATGCTTCAGCTTATTAAAGTCTGGTGGATTCTGATTGGCAGTCAATATTTTTTTTTATCATTCATTCATTAGGAAAAATCACTATGAAAGTGATTTCAATGGTATTATTTCTCTGTGATGTTATTGTCCTTCCTTGGTGTGAATGGGCCTTTAGTCTGGTGAAACACTAGGCTAGTATTATTTTGGCAACATTATGTACCTTTTGTGGAGAAGGTCGCTCTGTGAAAAATCTTTCTAAAATGGAGGACAAAGGGAGATATATATGTCATTTTAAGACGTACAGTACCAACAAAAAAATTATAAATGTTCAATACAGTGTTAGTGTGCTTAGCAACATGCTAACAATGAACTATTGTTCATCTGAGTAGTACTATTTGTTTCCATCTACATGTGGTGTTCGAAGTTACTTGCGAGATTCCATTTCAGTCAGGATGCTGCCTTACAAGGCTGGAGCCAATGTAGGCAATAGACCGCTAGGCAGCACTCTAGGTACTCCAGTGTCTTTAGAGATCATAACAATTCATCATATTTCCTCACTATGTGTAGAATGGGTCACTAAGATTGTATGAAGTGTTCATTTTGCAGATATATTCATCCCTCTTTGTCACAGTGTCTGGTTTGTGTTTCCCTGGGTTTCCACCAGAGGTCCTTTTCCACCACGGTGTCCTTCACTCAGACTACATTTCCCATCATCCTGTTTGTCACTCATTGATTATTGCACACAGCTGTTTCCCGTCACCTTGTTAGTTTCTGTGTGTATTTATACGCTGTCTGTTTCTGTGTTCATTGTGGATTCCTTGTTTATTGTCACCGCACTTCGGAGGTCTGTTTCATGTTTGTTTCTTGTTTTGGATTGCTTTTTATGGACTTTGACCTTTTGCCTGCCTGGATTTACGTTTACGGATTGCCCAATAAATGCACTTGGATCTTACCTGTTTGTGTGTGCGTATCGTGACAGAAGGAATCCACCAATATAAAGATCCAGCATTATGGGGTTTCGTATCCTTCCCCCTAACACGGAGAGGGAGAGTAGGGGACGAGTCCAAAATTTGATGGACCTACGCCAGCAGGGCCAGACGGTGGGTTGTCTGGCTCAGACTTTTTGGTCTCTCTCTAGAGGTATGGACTACAATGATGCAGCATTGAAAGATTTTTTTAATGTCTGTCTTGATGACCCATTACCTGAGTTGGAGATGAAGGGGTTGGAGGTTCTGGACTTTTGGGGGTTCACCAGATACCTTCATCATCGGAGCCAGTGGGATACACCAATCACACTTGTGTCTCCTAACAGGAGGACAGAGCCTTCACCGCTGGTCCCGCCCAGCCCAGAGCCTTCGCCATGGGTCCCGCCCAGCCCAGAGCCTTCGCCGCTGGTCCCGCCCAGCCCAGAGCCCTCGCCGCTGGTCCCGACCAGTCCTGCGCCCTCTCGCTCTCGGAAACGGAGAAGAAGGAAGAGGACTTCCTGCACCCCACAGTGCCCGGAGGTCAGCCCAGAGGCCGTCTCCAAGCTCCTGGCCCTGCCGGCGCCGCCCAGGCTCCTGGCCCTGCCGGCGCCACCCAAGCATCTCGCCCTAACGGCGCCACCCAAGCGTCTCGCCCTAACAGCGCCACCCAAGCGTCTCGCCCTAACGGCACCACCCAAGCGTCTCGCCCTTTCGGCGCAGCCCAAGCTCCTTGCCTTGCCTTCACCGCCCAAGCACGTCACATCTACCATTCCAGAGACTGTTCACGTCACGTCTGCCGATCCTGAAACTGTTCACGTTGCGTCTGCCGATCCAGAGACTGTTCACGTCACGTCTTCGGAGCCGGTGTCTGTTCCTGTGCCTGAGCCGGTGTCTGTTCCTGTGCCTGAGCCGGTGTCTGTGTCTGTTCCTGAGCCAGGGTCTGTTCCTGTTCTACCGCCACGGTCGCCCGAAGGGTCTTCACCGCCCTGGCCGCCCGAAGGGTCTTCACTGCCCTGGCCGCCCGAAGGGTCTTCCCCGCCCTGGCCGCCCGAAGGGTCTTCACCGCCCTGGCCGCCCGAAGGACTGTCGTCTGCTCCGCCCTGGCCGCCCGATGGACTGTCGTCTGCTCCGCCCTGGCCGCCCGATGGACTGTCGTCTGCTCCGATTATTGCACACAGCTGTTTCCCGTCACCTTGTTAGTTTCTGTGTGTATTTATACCCTGTCTGTTTCTGTGTTCATTGTGGATTCCTTGTTTATTGTCACTGCACTTCGGAGGTCTGTTTCATGTTTGTTTCTTGTTTTGGATTGCTTTTTATGGACTTTGACCTTTTGCCTGCCTGGATTTACGTTTGCGGATTGCCCAATAAATGCACTTGGATCTTACCTGTTTGTGTGTGCGTATCGTGACACTCTTTGCATTTTTTTTGTTCCAGTACTGAGGCTGCTGAAGGAGGGAGCTGACCTGAACACAGTGATTTCCTCAGGAGGATCTCTGCTCCATCTGGTAAGAACATAAGGACAAGCTCTGACAAATTCAGATACATGTGCATTGCCTCTCGAGCTGTCATTCACTCTGACTGTGATGTCCACTGCAGGAATTCTGCCTGTCCCTTTTTTAAAGCAGTGCCCCAATACCCAGTTCCTTTTACATCTGAGGTCCTCTACAAAGTATTACATAGACTTATTTTTTTAAATAATTGTATAAAATGTTCTGACTTTAAATTAAGAATGGACAAGGCATGTTTGAAGCCACATCTGGAATGTACATTCAATATTGAATCTTTAAATATATTCAGGCATTTTCATTTAATTATTATTTTTAAATATGAAAATGGTTTACTCAATCTGACTGGTTCAAGGTTTAGATATAGGAAAAAATGCACTTCAGTTGAGGTCACACCCTGGCTGTTTGTGGTTAAAATTGATTAACCATTGGAAATTAATGGAAAAGCAACTTTTTATATTTAAAGTTGTTGAATAAGATCTATATACTATCAGCCTCAATGTAAAAAACAAAACACTCTTACTGTCCCAGTCAAATTTAGCCGCCAACAGCCAATATTTTATCCTTTTTTTGAAAAGCTTAGGAGGGTTGAAGATCTTAATTCATTTTCCTTTTATTGGACAATTCCTGGTTATATATGACACCTACATGTTCTATTCAATGCCTGCTTGTCAACTAAATGGTAGGCATCCATTACATTCCCTTTAGTTGGTTCATTGTAACTCTGGGAAATATTTGACACCATTCGGTGACACTGACTTTAATAGACCTGGTATAGTGTGTGAGCACTACACTCAAGCAAGATGGATGACTCAATTTTTGTTAGTTAATTTTGTGACCATAGGAGACTTAAATAAATGTAAAAGGTTCGCCAGGGTATAGTACAGCTAAACCGAAACAAATCCAATTTTAGTGGTAATTGGATATAGTTTAAGTCTTGGCACTCTCTAGGAGTCAGAGATGCTCAAATAGAAAACAATGCATTTTTATGTTGCAACATGAAATCAGCCATTACAACCCAATGCAATATATGCAATTCATTTTTTAATTACAATTTTGATTATTGCACCTCTAAATGAAATTAACCTCCGCTTCCGTGCAATTAATGTCATTATCTAATGTAAAAAGGGCTAAATCTTTTTGGTCCATTTAAATGTCTCATTTAAATGCATAGTAGAATAGCTAAATATTATCTGAATAGTTAAAGCCCTTATTCACTAAAGCTCTCGGAAAGTTTTGTTTTAGGGCAAAATGGTTTAAGTTTAGTTGAGGAAGATATTCAATCAAATGTTCCTACAATTACAGTAGGTGCAAAAAGTATTTGGACATGCAAGTCAAATCAAAGCATGTGTACTTAATGCTTTTCAGAGCCAATTTTGCAATGACTTTTAACATGTTCTCATGAGAATTCGTTTGATGCTCAAGAAACATTGCGGAAATACTTTATTTTACACTCCTATTCTGCATGTACATACTATGCAATAATAGTAATTACACTAACTTGGTAATAAACTAGGTACTAACTCCAAACTTATCCCTAAATCTAACCTCAACTCATGTAGTTGCTTTATACTATTGCCCAATATTTTCTTAGGTTTTTTATGAATGCAGTAAGTGCATGTACTAAATAAAGTGCATCTCTTCTTATCACACTTAAAAACAGCTGTTCGTTTTGATATATTTGTGAAAACCATGATTGGACAAATATTTTGGGATATGTAGATGTCTGTTAGATTGTTCCACTGTGACTGGGAATGCTACATGTCTACATCCTCTCTTTCTTTTGTCTCTGCAGTGTGCCCGCCATGAAAATGTGTTCGCAGCAGAGATTTTGATAGAGAAGGGACTGAATGTCAACCTGCAGGATGAGGACCTCTGGACCGCCCTGCATGTGGCCTGCGCCTGCGATCACGCAGATATGGTGCTGCTGCTACTGCTGGTGAGGAATACAATTCAAGTCTATTCAATTAAAATGTATTAGGCACTTTTTACAATACTTATTTTTTCAAAGCAGCTTTACAGAAAATGCTTGTTTCGATGTTACAATACAATACGAATTCACCGCACACAGACACCATCAAATCAAATCTTTTAGCCCATATTTATTAACTTTGAGATCATATATGCTAGTGTACTTAAAATTTCACTTTAAAGTATAGCAGATACACACATAATGACAATTGTTTCTGTTTTGGAAAAAGTGAGTTAAAATCTTAATGATTTATCTTGCATTCAGGGGCATATACAAAATCAAAAATATGCTGTAGTTAACAGATCGCTTTCTTCAGGGATTACAAGGCCAGCACAGAAAAGAAAACCGTACTTGTCAAGTGTTTTAATGGGGTTTTAAAGAGAATTCTTATTTCTCTTCGACTGTGTCATCTGTGACGCCTCTCTTTAATATGATTAAGAGGTTTGTGTACTGAAGGATGAAAGCAAAAATGAGATGGAAGAGATGAAAAACACGACTGCCTACCTCTCTGCTCTCTCACCAGGGTATTGAGAATTTAATGAGCTTCTTGACACACCACACCCCTGACCAGCCTTGATAGATGCGTGTGTGTGTGTGTGTTTCAGTAACTTATGGCCTATATGTAATTGGCGAGCACATCTCCAGAGGTGGAGCTTAAAGATATCATTAAGTGGTATAGAGCGGACAGGATATTTTATGTGTATTTTGTTTCCATAGGAACAAATTACATATAGTTGTAAATGGTGTCAAGTCAAACGTGTATCGAGTTGCAGTTGGATGTAAAAAAAAAAAAAAAGAGCCACATACACGTCTCTCCTGCAGGAGGAAATCCAACTAAGACAGCTTAGAGTAAAGTTCTATCATATGTTGGACATGCCGGATCAGATGAGCGTAATTCTCCACAGTGCTGACAGATCCAGGCAGGATCAGGATTTCCCTGCATCTTTAGATGGGCTGTGTTCAGCCAGCATGCAATCATGTCAGATCGCTACCTTTACCACAAACAAACACAGGTGATTTAACTTGCACTGACAGAATGCCTTCAGGCTTCTTGAAATACTGTTTGCAACACTTTTTTACTTTTGAAGTGTGACTTAATCGTGAATTGATTGGATTGTGAAAATTAACTTTTTTTAAATTGTAATATCAAGTTATTTAGAGCCCAAAACTTCATACGCCAGAACAAGAGTTGCTATTGTGGAAAAAAGGACATTTGTGATTTGTTTCTTAATATGGTTTTTAAATACAGATTACTTAAATAGCTATTTTAAGGAAATAATTAATAATTCTCTAACGTTTGGAGACTAGAGATGCGCGGTTGGCGGTTATAGCCGCGGACTCCGCGGATAAACCGCGGATCGGGCGGATGACGTGACGAAAAAAAATATTTTAATTAAATACGGGCTGGTGGCGGGCGGTTTCTAGTCTCGCGGCTGTCATCAGCAGCGCCTTGTATCAGCGGATGGCGGGCAGGCGGGTGCGGTTTTGAAAATTGGTCAAAAACGTTGGTGCGGATGGATGGCGGACGGATGATGAGTTTTGTGATGCGGTTGCGGATGAAATAATAGCCCATCCGCGCATCTCTATTGGAGACCATCCCTTTAGGGCTAAACGGAAAAACTTGACAAATGTATGTGTTCACACTTGGTTATGCTATAAGAACCAACTCAAACCTATTTCAGTAACCATAAAGTCTTTCCACTTTAGGTTTCAAAGACCAGTTTTTTAACCAATTCAGTATGACTATCAAATTATAATAATAATAATATACATTTGTAAATAAAAATAATGAAATATGATTGAATATTACTATTGTAATAATACTGTTGTACTCTAAAAAAAATACTATTGAAAAGTATTTAATAAAATATATACGTAGCAAATATTTAGTAAAGTTCATTTGCTAAACTTTTTTTTTTTCAAATGTTATATCCATCATGCTTTTATTCTGGTGGAAAACTGCAGTGAGCCCTTTTTTTTTGTTGGGAACAAGGTTCATAAACGTTTCCCACCACAAATCTGGTAAAATGGTTGGCATGGTTTGGATTGCATGTTATAAGAAAAATGCAGAGATTGTGCGGAGCCGAATTTGCGATTTGATAATCACACCAAGCCATATTTTGATTTTGGTGTTTGCTATATTGTGTTCCCCTAACCAGAACACTTACATTGACTTCTGCTTGAATTCACAGACAGTTAAGACACAAGTGTGTCACTGTTGTTCTTTTCACTGTTGTGCCAGTCAAAAGCTCACTCTGTGTGCGTGTCAGTGTAAGCTCAAAGTATCCGGGATATATGGGTTATTTTTAGCGCCGTGACTTCAAAGAGCGTCTTTCCTAAGGAGAATTTCTTCTCCAAATGTTAGAGTGGAGAGAAAAAGCTTAAGATTTTCTGCTTATTGCCTCCAGTACAGCACAGTATGCAGATGCAGCCTGTTTAGTATGGGCACCGATAGGCCACGAATGATTGGGTCATATTTCTCAAATGTGCGGTTTATTTATTTGCATAAAGCGTTTTTAATTTGCAAAAGTGGCCGATTCGACACAGCTCTGCGGTGGATGTTAAACCAACTGAGTGTTTTGGCGGAAATCTCAACGTCTTATGTCAGATGTCTGTGAATCTCACTGATCAAGAATGGATGAGAAAGACATTTCTCTCAAACTTCCTGGCACAGATTTGGCACCAAATGCCCTCTGTGAACCGTACGGTACTGTAAGTTGAAATCACTATACATTTTTGAGTGAGATGAATAAGATTTACTGCCAGCAATAATACCAAACTTGTTGGATTTTATCAGAGAGTTAGAAAGGCTGTTAAATCAGCAGGGCTATGATACACTGCAGTCCTAATATAATCTAAAATTGACTTATAGTGGTAAAATATTTCCCTTTATATCATTAATATGTCATTGAACAGCATATCCTCCACAAATTTGGAGCCTTGGGGTGTAAACAGAGTATGAGTCAGTGTGTTTATCTCTGAAATGAATCTAAAAAGGAACATGCCAAGGGAAGATATTCGCCCTCTTCAATCCAAACCCATTTATAAAGATTCCTACACAAGCTGTTCCTCATCTAGTGTGCTTTTTCATCCTTCAAATTTATGACTGAATTATTTCATTATTATCAAGAGAGAATGGAAGCTGTGCCAGCTCACGCATCACACATGAAGCCACATTTAGACCTCAGGTGACAATACAGATCACGATCTTCATATATTCATGGAAAATGCATAGCGAGTTCTCGAAGAAAACTATCATCTGGTTATTGTTATTCTGAATGTACGGCTTGGAGACACCAGTTATGCCTGCTCTACTTTTCAGTGTGTGTGTGTGTGTGTGTCTCCAGACCACTTTCGACCTGATTTTCATTGGAGCATGAAGCAGCAATCCATGTGCGCCTGCCAGCTCACTTCAATCTCAGACCTCCTTTAGGAATACTGGACAAAAATACACTTTACTACTATTACTACTACTACTACTACTACTACTACTACTACTACTACTACTACTACTACTGCTACTACTACAGACATGTTTACACACAACACCTGCATTCAGTTTTGTTAACTACATGAAATCATAACATCCAGATTGGACGCAGAGATATAGTACAGTCTGCATCACAACTGAAATATGATCTATAATAAACTGCAGATAAAGAAAAGGCTAAACATTATACGGCGGAGCTAATCCCACCTGAACCTCTTTATTCTGATGATGTATAGGCTCAAACCCACTGATCTATATAATGACTGGATAGCTCATGACGTTCTAAACTGCCATCAGGCAGTGAAGCCACCGGAAGTGTTCGAGCGGCCATCTTACGATTCCCTACCAGCAGAGGGCTCCAACGGCCGTTATACAGAGATTGGTAGGCCCGACGGCACTTTAAAGATGAACCAACCAACCGCTGAGCAGCATACAAGATCGACGTTCACAAAAGGACGTAGAAAAACTGCCACAGGTTGTAATTCAAGCCATACAAGTAGTTATTTATATGCAAAACTGTCGCTATGCCCGTGTTGTTTTCTCCGAGGCAAGAGTAACGGTAACCTAATGCTGCTGCTTCTTTAACAAGCAACGATAAAACAGTCAACAGTAGCCTATGAGAAACATCAGAGCAGCAATAATCACAATTAAGTGTCCAATAGCGACACCATTTAACAGCTTCAAAAGAGCTTTGTGTAGAGTCCGTTTACCGTTACATTAACCCATACAATTTGTATTATGCATTTCCTGAACACGTACTTGCTAAGCAAACACTTTATATAAACAAACTACTAATATATAAAACACAATCGGTCTTCCGACCTCGTTGAAGGCGGTGAGAGAGTGCGCGCGCGCGGCCAGGGCTCTCTTTCTCTGCTCGTTCTTATGCGCCCTGTCCACTGATCTAAATAATTCCTGGTTACGACGACTTTGTTCCCTCGTTTTAATAAATCGTGGACACGTTGAACTAATTCCCTCCCTCGTTTTGATTTAACGAATGACAACGTGGCCACAATATAGTGAAACGAGGGAACAAATTAGTATAACGTGCTGAGGTATTATTAATTTGTGGCCACTAAACAATATTCACCTGAATATTCACCAATTCACAAAAATATAGGTCTTTAGCATTCACTATATAATTAATAGTATCAAACTGTTTTTCTTACCTGTGAAGATAGCTCTTCAGTGACGGCCGACTAGTGTTCTCATACAGCTTTTTATTACTTTTGCAAAGAAATTGCCGTTTTTTAATAAGCTGGAAAAATTTCTGACTTTAAACAAATACCCATTTAAATGCTTAGGATGTTTGCGTTGTGAGAATGTACAGGGATACTTTAGATTTAAAAACTGTGTCTCGTTAGGCAATGTTTTTTCAGTCAAATCATAAAATTTCCTATTGATTCAATAGAACGCGTGAGCTCACTAGGGAATACCAATATGGCGGCGCGGTGGCTTCACTGTTTATGACGTCATGAGCTATCCAGTCATTCTATATAGATCAGTGCTCAAACCCCACGTTCCTTCAAATCACCAGCAGTGTTAATTTTGACAGCAAATTTTCATTTAGTTTTAGTCAGTCTTTTGACCAAAATGCCTTTTTAAGTTTGTCATATTTTAGTCATCTGAATTGTTTTAGTCTAGTTGTAGTCGACTAAATATCATAAGATTTTAGTCGACTTAAATCTACAGTAGATTTACAGTAATTTGAGTAACTTTTAATTGTAACAACGCATCTCGCGCATGATGCGGCAAAGATGTGAGCAGCGAGCGCATCACTCAAACATATCCAACTAGCGTATGTTTACATAGAAAAACAGTGTAAAGCAGCGCAGTGGATTTTTAACCATTTATCTTTGTATTTAATACAGTTTGTCATAAATTGACAGATAAGGAATGTGTGATATTTTGCAAAATTGAGGTCAATATTTCTGAATGTAAACCAGCTACACCATCTCCCTCTTTGTGTCTTTTCGTTTCTGTGTATTTGTGGGAGAAAGTGTGTTTGAGCATCTGCATGTGAACTGTGCCGTTGTGCTTTGAAACATTCTCTTTGATAGTACTCACAACAGATTTAGCGCGTGTGTGTGAACAACTCCTCGGTGCTGTATGAATGAATATTTTTGAAAGTAGGCCTCATTTGCATAAAAGTATGCAAGTCAGTTTGTGCAGAGCTCTCGTACGGCAGAGATAACGTGAAGACTTAATTAACTGCATGAAGACGTGATCCTTTCTTACACACACACACACAGACACATTTTCCATTCGTGAGTCTGAAGGTTCCTTAACGGTGGACATGGCCTTGCCTCTTTTTAAAACAAACCTTTCACACACACTCATTGTACTAAAACCTCTTTTGCTGTCTGATGCACCAAGAAAGCGCACAGTCTTTATCTTTGAGGAGAAAAGCACAAGATCATGTACAGGGATGTTAGTATAGTATTATTTTTTTTTCTTTTTTTTCTGCAGTATTTGTACTGCAGTAAGCAGTGTGAAAATACTAGTTTTGCCTAAATGTGCACAGACACACTGCACGGATTAATGTAGGCAATTTGACCGTCCTTTTTCAGTTATGACAAATGTTGAAATGTATTGAGACCCTATAAAATTGAGTTTAGTTCATATCTGTTTGACAATGGCGAATGGAGCAGAAGCATCTGTGATTGCCATCTCAAACATCAAATTCATGACTCATTCATTACTGATTTATTAATAAATGAATTACTGTAGTTTTCAGTTAACACATGCTAGAACACTAATGTACTAAGACACAGCAGGCTTTGAATAGGACACCTCCTTTCTGTATCCTGGGCAGTTTGATTGACACCTTAAGCCTGACTGACATGCCATTGTTTGATTAGCTGTTCGTCAGAGGCTTACGCAAAATGACTGTGAATTAATGCAGCTTTGTTTGGCTCTTGAATGGTATTGAGATGGAAAAAAAAAACACCCCGGATTCTCCTCAAGCAAGCCCCTTTTACTTTTTTGTCTCTTCCTCTAACTGCAGGTGAGTCACCTTGCTGGAGAAAGGGTTTTCTCCGTTGCCATGGATACACATTGTCGATCTTCTCCGTATTACTTTTCAGTGGCCTTGCTGTTTTTTCTCCATTTCACGTCAGTTGCAGGACATGCAGCCGTGTCTTCCACCATTTAGTTAGCGAGACTCTCTCTAAATATATTTCCAGTTTTCATCTGTCGAGTTTTCTACGGTTGAATCTTGTGAATATAGGTCAACATTACCCTAAAATCTATAGTAATAAAACCGTAATAATGATGATAATGATGATAATAATAATAATAATAATTGGAATAATAAAAATTGGAAGATTAAAGGAAATGGAAAATTAAGCCTGTCATTAGGACCATTAATATTTGTTGCATCGTGATCATTTATTTAATATTTGAAAAGTATTTTTATTAGATTTTTAACAATAAAATGTATATTTATTTAATTGATATTTGATTCAGTAGCAATTTGTTGAATGTAATTTCAAGTTATTTAAATAAATAAAAATGTACATAAATTTTATAATGTATTACGTGAATTGACACCAAAAATAGTATAAATGATCATTAACCTAGATTAATAAATGTTTTTCATTTTGTCAACCGGTGGTACAATTACAGTGTTTACAGACTTTTAACACTTACACTGCAAGTTTGTTTTCGAGTTTGTATTTATTTACTTACTTAACACTCACACAATCAGTTTGTTTACAGACTTATTCATCATTTACACAACATGTTTATTTATTTATGTATGTATTTATAAATCGGCAAAAAAAAAATACAAATGCCACCAAGTAAGACTGGTTTACAATTTAGGTATATTCTCATGAAAACAATTTCACAGTGCAATAAATCTTGTGTGTGTGTTAGAGATGCGCGGTTGGCGGTTATAGCCGCGGACTCCGCGGATAAACCGCGGATCGGGCGGATGACGTGACGAAAAAAAATATTTTAATTAAATACGGGCTGGTGGCGGGCGGTTTCTAGTCTCGCGGCTGTCATCAGCAGCGCCTTGTATCAGCGGATGGCGGGCGGGTGCGGTTTTGAAAATTGGTCAAAAACGTTGGTGCGGATGGATGATGAGTTTTGTGATGCGGTTGCGGATGAAATAATAGCCCATCCGCGCTTCTCTAGTGTGTGTGTTTTCTTTGAGAGAGAATGTGTGTGTTTATGAGTGTGTGTGTGTGTATGTTTGTTTATCAGAAAGTTTGTGTGTTTGTTTGTGTGTGTGTGTTTATGAGAGTGTGTTTGTGTTTATCAGAGAGATAGAGTGTGTTTGTTTGTTTGATTCACCCTGAAACTTGAAACCACATTTCCTTGACTAATATGCGTTTTTTTTATAATGCAACTGTTGTATATTTCAGCCTCTTTGTTTTTCTCTCATGTTATGTCTGTTAATGCTCTTATCTCTGCTGTGCAATATGCAATGCTTTAGGTCTGAATCTCCCACACACACTCTCACTTCAGGCTAGCTCTCTCCTTCTCCCTCTGCCTCTGCATCTCTCGCGTTCCTTCCTCCATATTTTACTGCATCCTGCTTCCAAAACTAGACCATGACGACCTATTTTTTGGGATTAGTCAGAGTCAGGATTTAGAAGGCACTATGTTAGGCTGCCAATCTCAGTCTCATCTGTTATTTCATTTAGGGAAGAACTGCATTAGGTAAGGGTTCATTAGCTTTCACTGCTTAGTCATTTCTATGAGGATTACTCCTTGAAGAAACAAACCTACATTTAATTGACGTCATGAGGGGAAAAAATGATTTTCCTTGCTGCTTTTCCAACTAAACAGATATGGCTTTATGATGTATACTAGTATTATTCACTGATAGTTTTTGGAAAAATAGCTTCAGTTATGAGTCATATTCCATCAATTTGATGTAGATTGTCCATTTTCTGTATGATCCAGAGCCGTGTGCTCTCGCTGCGACTTTCACGTTGTTCTGAACAAACGTCAGACAGACTGAATGAATATGTAAATCCAGTGGATGCCAGTAGGTAGCGCTTATGGAACAGCAGAAATGGAACTGTTTCCCAATTCCCAGTTCCGAAATCTACGTGGGAAAATCTTTTGCCCTCACACGAAATTCCAGATCGCTTGGATTCTTATTGGAATTACTGAATTTCGCCTGTGAAAATTCGCTGAACAATAGTTGTCACATTTAACATGTGGCTACTAATGCAGTTTGTTTGCAACACTGTGTCTTCGCTGGGCATGCCTGTTGTCAATAGCTTGAGGCGGTCTATACTGGTTAGTCAAAGCGAACTTTCAATACGGTTGCTGGAAGTTGTGAATATGTCAGTAATAGAACAAGGCATCAGTTTAATGTTGTCGACCGTATGCGTTATGCCACGTCACACCCAGTGTAGACAGTACCACTAATTACAATGGGCTCTTTTTGCTTGTAACGGTCAGTGAGAGGTGGACAGTGATAATTACACCTGTTTACGGTGCAAGAAGAATGATTTCAAGGTGAAAGATGTCGAATTCACACCAGTGAACCATGCAGATATTCTGAAGTTTTCCAAGTCTGCTCCAAAGTTAACTGCATTCTCATTTACTTTCATTGCTATTAGCCTATTATCATAACAGATTAAATTGAACAAAGGCAATTAAGCCTGTGCTCAAAGCCCTGTAATGAGACACAGGAAGCCATCATCATGCAGATTAGATGTAATTATGTTACGTGATTGTCCTTGTTTCCTGGTGCAGTCAGAGGAAAGTGTCTACAGTTTTTATTTTGTTTTACTTTCCCGAGGAGGATGTTTCATCTCTTTCTCCTTTGTTGACATGATTTGTAGTTCACCTCTCTGCAGTCCTCTGTACTGTCAGGTTCAGTTACTTGTGGCATCTGAAGCACACCGTGTGTGTGTGTGTGTGTGTGTGTGTGTGTGTGTGTGTGTGTGTGTGTGTGTGTGTGTGTGTGTGTGTGTGTGTGTGGTTCAGGTATACCCTATGCTTTGGGGACAAAATGTTTGGCACAAAGATGGCAATATCCAAAATCCGTGTCCTTTGTGGGGACTTTTTTTTTGTCTCCATGAGGAAAAAAGTTTGCAGTATAAAGCATATTATGTGATGTGATGTGTTTTTTTTTTTTTTTTTGTGATGGGTAGGTTTAGGGGTAGGGTTAGTGTAGGTGATAGAATATACAGTTTGTGCAGTATAAAAAAAAACATTATGTCTATAGAATGTCCCCATACAACATGAAAACCCTACAAGTGTGTGCGCGATCAGAGGTATGACACTTATGTGATATTTTATAAGCTGCTGTCTAACACATGATGATCGCTGTAGATCAGTAGTAATCTATTAAATCCTGCTGCTAGACACAACAGTGTTCAATACAGTCCTGTAGACCAGGTCAGTATGTGTCCTCATATAGTACACTATGTTTTTCTTATGGTTGCACCTGGAAAAGACCAAGGTTTGGCATTAATGCATAAGTATTAATAAAAAAATATACAAATGCATTTTATAATTTAATTTAAATATACCATTCAAAAGTTGGGTCAGTACTATTTACTTATTTTTTTGTTTATTTATTTTTTTTCAGTTAAGAATAATATTGAAAGAATAAACATACAATTTCCAATGAAATATTAAGCTGCACAACTATAATTATAATAAATGTTTCTTGTGCACCAAATCAACATACTAGAATTATTTCTGAAGGATCATGTGACTGAAGAGTAATGATGCTGAAAATTCAGCTTTACATCACAGAAATAAATTACGGTTTAAATCGCGAATAATTACTGTTTTTTAGTTTTTTTTTCAACTCTTTTTGTTATCTTACTGACCTCAATTTTCTATTCTATTCTATTCTATTCTATTCTATTCCCATGTACTGCTGCCTTTTTAAAAAACACATTTATGAACCGTTTAGTTGTCACATGATTAGGTCTTTGTTTGCCACAGAGGACTGGGTGCCTTCTGTCGATCAGAGGACGTAATGGTGACGGCTTCATCACCTCTTCTCCCAGTGTGAAGGGCAGTGTACACACACACACACACACACACACACACACACACACACACACACACACACACACACACACACACTCTCATCACCACCAACGAGACTTCACATTGACCCCACCTAATCAATACACACATGCTCCTGCTTCCACCATTCACATCTTGTTCAATAACAGTTCCACGCCAGACAGATCGATGAATCGCCACCAATACAATACAATACACACATACACACACACACACCCACACACCATGTCATCATGCGTCCCCAGTGAGTTGGAGGACTGTGGTGTAGTGTGTGTGAGATCTCAGGGAAGAGGTCATGACACAATCCTGTGACACAATGTCAGATCCGTCAGTGCTCTCTGGAGCTTTGTGTGTGTGTGTGTGTGTGTGTGTGTGGGGGGTGGGTCTGGTAAACCCTTACATTATGTGGAAAATGCATCCTAAAAAGCCATCGCTCATAAATGCAGACAAAGGAGCTGCTGATAGTTAATGTTAATTAATACATTCATTAACCTAGTGCTAACCTCAGTGTGTGATTGACACAAACTCCCCAGTCTAAATGTGATGATGGCTGGATTTGAAAGGCATGCTGGGAAAAGAGACAATAAGCTGCATCTTTGTCACAACGCCTTTTATGCTCCAGCCAGTCAGATGGAGACGTGCCATTTGCAGCTTTAATTACACACAGACCATTATAGAGAGAGTTGTAAATCTACTGAAGTTTAGTCTTGTATTTTAAATGTCATGCCATCTCTCTCTCTCTCTCTCTCTCTCTCTCTCTCTCTCTCTCTCTCTCTCTCTCTCTCTCTCTCTCTCTCTCTCTCTCTCTCTCTCTCTCTCTCTCTCTCTCTCTCTCTCTCTGTGTTTAGTGCAGTGCTAATATGGTTTTGGAATAATTTTTTGGCTCTTACCTGCATTAGTGGCACGTACATTTATAACAGACCTATAACCTATAGTTAAAGACTCCATCAAATAGCTAGACAATGTTATTTTCTGTGTTGACTTATTTCTTATTATAACACGGCTCTTGATTGTTATTCCCTGATAACAACCGCTAAAAACGAACAACAGAATCGACCGTGTATCTGTCACTGAAGTTGGCGCTATAGGATTGCTTTTAAAGTTTTTTTCCTCGTGGAAGCTTTGCGTTTGGTGAGCTGATAAAATATTAAAATGTAAAATCAATAGTCAGTCAAATCAATATTTTGTGTACAGTTATTAATTATGTCATCTGGTATCGCAGACTCACTCTCTCTTGTTTCATACAAACACAGCTGCTGCCATTTTGAGACTCTTGTTTTGTGCACTGTTGGATTATAACATAACAAACAGGTACGATTTTAAAACGGTTCCGTCTCAAATCAATATCTCTTATCCCCATACATATTTATGTGGTGAAATGCCGTCTAATAAGTGTTATGAACCGGTATGTATGGTATCCCTTATATGTCCATCTAGCTTGAACTTGCAGCTTGCTAGTAACTGATTTCTCTTCAGAAGCATTGTGTTTAAATAGCTAATAAAATATTTAAACTCAGATCAATATTTCATGTCTAATTATTTACTTCTGTGGCAAGTAGTTGTGTAATAAGTGGGATAATGTACAGTCAGCCGGTTGTTATCTCAGAATAAACCCTTTCAGGGTGATGCAAGACCATGATCCTGATCACCCTGTCGGGGTTTATTCTGAGATGACAACCGTCTGACTGTACATTATCCCTTACTTGAAACAAGAAATATGGATTAGACATATTAACCAACAGCCTTAAGTTTCTGTCTTGGTTGTTGGACTACACTTTGGACAACTACAGACTGGACCAAAAATTGGATATATGCTCCTGAATGTAATATGAGTGATTCATGTTTTTATTCAGTTTTTCCAGAAGAGACTGTAAATTTTACTTTTGTGTTACATTTTTACATATTTCTATGTACAAGCTGTACAGATTACATTAAAGCTAACATACAAGGACTAAATGCCACAACCACACCAATATTTGATATAGCTGTGTTTCATGACAGTGAAGCCCCTTTCTTCCCCCAGCTCTCGTTTGTTTGTTTATGATGACGTCGGCATCATTTTCAGACCATTACAGTATCCATAGAAATTCCACATGCTCAAAAGCCTTAACCCTGCGTCATGCTTTCAGCTCGTAAAGAGTCTTATCGCTGTCTGGAGTCTCTAGAGAGCAGACCCTCATAAATCACATCACCCCCTGCCACCCAGACACTCAACACCGCACCGTAGACCCTATTAACCTGCCCCTATCTTAATGAGTTAGTTAACGCTCTATTTTCTGTTAATGTAGCTCATCCCTGAGCTCAGGTGCCTGGGGAATGCTGGGAAAGTGTGATAATTGGCCGTAGTTTATCATCGATCGCAGACTGATGAATGGGGCGAGAGGGACTCAATTTGTTTATGTCTTGTTTCCATCACACCTCTTCTGAAGACTGGAGTCAACGTGCTCCTGCAGGATGTGAACGGGAACATTCCACTTGACTACGCCACTGAGGGGACAGAGACCAGCTACATCCTCATCAGACACCTGGAGGAGAATGGTAGGGTCACTTATTCATTTAGTTCCTAATTTACCAGTTTTGTTTGACTGCATGCATAACTAGAAGTTGGTTATTGGTGAACATGTATGACTATAAATGCAGACTACCGTACAAACGTTTGGGGTCGGTAAGATGCTTTTAAAATAAGTCTCTTAAATGCAGCCTTGGTGAATACATTTGATCAAAAATACAGTAGAGAAAGTAATACTATGAAAACAGTTATTTATTCCATAGCTGACTTTTCAGCATCATTACTCCAATCAGTTTAGTGTCTCATGATCATTCAGAAATCATTCTAATAGGATGATTTGGTGCACAAAATATTTTTTTTTATTATTATTATCAATATTGAAAACAGTTGTGCTGCTTAATATTTTTGTGGGGAAGTAGGCTACAATACTTTTTTTCTAAGGATTCTTTGAAAAAGAAAGCTAGATACAAAGATAAGAAGTTCAAAAGAAATCATTTAAAATTAAAATGTAAATATTTTGTAACATTATAAAATTCTTTACTGTCACTTTTGATCAGTTTAATGTATTCTTGCTGAATACAATTATTAATTTATTTAACGGAATAAAATACAATAAATAATCCTGACCCTTTGTGTACTTAATTTCTTTTCATCTGTTTTCTCTTTGTTTCAAATTTCATATAATGTTTACAAATTAAATTAAATTTAATAAAAAATAGTGAATTCAGAATATTCCTGATGTAACTATGGACTAGTTGTAGAAAACAACAATCCATGATTCATTTAGAGATGAATTTGTTTGCTCTGTTTCTTTTCCTTCACTCCTTTATGCATGCATTGGTTATGTTATAGGATAAAGATATTTTAATACAGTGTTTTTCAATCATTTTCAATTGACCCCATGAAATAACATAAAGCAGTCCTTCCCACTAATAACAGCTCAAATATTTTTCTACCGACTGACTTATGTTTCTACATTTGCGCAGTATATACCGTCATTCGGCTCAGCCATGTTGTAAGTTAACAGTCATCTATTCTGTCAGCTCACACAGTGGGTGTAGTAAGAGTTACTTCAGCGTGCAAATCAATCAGAGAGAGCCAGAGAAACAGACACACGTTTCTGGGCTGCTGTCAGAGATCTCATTTATCATTCAATTTATCAGTCAAGACTCTCAGGATGGCCTTCCACAGACAACTCTCATCTTCAGTTACTTCTGATCATATACTTTGTCTAATAGGCTACTTCACACTGTCAGTTTTTGGGAAAACTGGATTTTTGACAACTTTACATACAGGTGTGAGTCTCGTAATGTCCAGTTCAAGCAGCAACTTACAGTAGCGTTTTGCTATGAACGTGCAATGGAAGTCGAGCCGGTATTCTCTACCAGTAATCATAGCGACAGCGACCAAAGTAATATCAAAGATGCCGACGTCCTTAAAACTGAAAAGTCATTTCACTTTTGACATGACTTGAGTTAAATCAGGCCACGAGTTTATCCGTCAAGTCTTTATTAACTGACAGCAGCTTTTATATCTGGGTGAAGAGCATTTGACTCTAGTGTAGAACTCAAAACTCAGCAGGTCTGGTAGGGAACAGTGACTGGTTTGAGTACAAAGCTCTGGCGCTGTATGACATGACAGACTATGGCAAGCCATTTTAACATTTAATCCTTAAAACATACTAGTATCTCTTTTCACGCTAGTATGTAGTTTTTAGATACTATTATATATTCCATTAGCTACTAGTACTTATTATTTGGGTACTAGTGCTTATTCTTTAGGTACTAGTGCTTATTCTTTAGGTACTAGTGCTTATTCTTTAGGTACTAGTGCTTATTCTTTAGCTATAGTGCTTACTCTTTAGGTACTAGTGCTTATTCATTATCTACTAGTGCTTATTCTTTAGGTACTAGTGCTTATTCTTCAGGTACTATTGCTTATTCTTTAGGTACTAGTGTTTACACTTTAGGTACTAGTGCTTATTCTTCACGTACTAGTGCTTATTCATTAGGTACTAGTGCTTACTCTTTAGGTACTAGTGCTTATTAATTAGCTACTAGTGCTTATTCTTTAGGTACTAGTGCTTATTAATTAGGTACTAGTACTTACAGTAGGTTACCAACCAGAACAATACTTTTACCGCCGCCGCTCTGCCGCGGCGGTAAAATTCGGGGTGTATTTGCTGCCTTTAACCGCTAAGAGGCACTACAATCACAGACTTTAAAAAGTGTCCGTTTATTCTCTCTGTTGCGTAATCTGCCGCTGCGCCGCGGCTCATTCAGAGCGATTGAAAGCTGGTAGCAGATGAATTCAAGTGAAATGTAGTTAAAAAAATTCATCACAATACTGAAATTAAATTGAATAAATAATGAAAACATTTCCATATAAAACATTGCAATAGAAACATATTAGGCTACATCAGTGAGGCTTTACAAGAGCATAAGGCGCTGATGAAACAGCGTTCAGGCGGTAGCTCTGTGGTTAACGCATCGACATGAGGCTCCTAGAGCTTCAGCAGACCCGAGATCTAATCTCATTGTAACATGATGTTGGCCGACAGCATTAATCTTTAACCGTTCTTGATGCTTAAATGGGTAACTTTTTATTAACTGTTTATTTATTTAAAGTCAAGCGTTTTGTTTAATTATCAATGGCACATTACAACATTGCTACATTCCTGTAGAGCCGCTGAACTGACGACAAAACTGTTGAAGGAAGATTGTTAGCCGATTGCGTCAGAAAATGAAAATGAAGGAGCTCGTCTTTAGTCTGCTAAATTATTGTGTAATGTACAAAACACTAAAAATACTTAAATTTGGAACCCCATCGAAAAATTCAAGGTTTAAATAAAGTGGCGGGACAGTTTTTTTTTTTTTATTTAAAACAGGGTTGCATTTAGACTATTTCCATGCAAAAAAGAAACACAATGTCTTATTCTTGCGACATTTTAAATTTGTTTTGCCAAAGAAATTGCAACTAAATTAAACGAAACGGTAGGCTACAAATAGAAAATAGTCCAAAGCAACATAAATTAAAAACATGAGTTTTGCCTCTCTCGCGCTGGATCTCAGCAAGTTTATTTAGTACCCCTTGCTCAAACATTCTTAAACTCTACAAAACCAGTTGAAACAACTGGATTGAACACTTCAATTTAAATTTGTGTGTGAAAAAACTTTAAATAGGCTACAATAAATAAACTACAATATTTATAATTTAATAAAATATGGGGACACATAGAGAGATTTATCCTTAAAATAATTTTGCCTTTGCCTGCTCATCAGGCTGGCTATCCGACACTCTCCATATGAAAGAGGAACATTAACACCTATTGTCCTGCATCACACTGAACTGTCCCTCCAAACCCCCCACAGGCTCTCTGAGTCTGAGACTGACTTAAAATAAAGAGAAGTCGCAATTCACACTTAAATCACTCTTCTATACATTAGCATTAGGATATTAAAGTGTTGATAATGAAGGAATTAAATGATTTAAGCTACATGTAGTGATATTTCTGTCATAAAAGTTTATTACTAAATATTTCATTATTTAAATAATTTAAGAAATAAAACTGGTTTGGGACAGCTTTTTCCAAGCAAAACTAAATATAATCTTCAAACGCATGTTCATTTTGTTGTCATGAACAAAATGCTCAGCTCAATATTAAATTCTACAGGAATCTTTGGATCCAACCAGACATGCAAATTGTGAATTCGTTCTTTTATTATTATTCAAATAAATCTCTGTGCTTCGTGGTACTGCTGATAAACGAAATAACATTTAGATAATAATTATGAACTTTAAATGAAACAATATAGCAACACTTCGACAAATAAATGATTTGATCTGTTTTTACATTTTAATTCAGGGCGATTTATTCTCTACATTTACTTAGAGCGAGATTTTCACCTTGTCATTTTCTCATTGGGAGGCGCTCACATCATAAACCTATTTGAGCAGATTCTCTGTACCTCTCGTTTTCATATGGATTACATAATCAGATAACATTTATTAGCCTAAATATTTGGACATTTAAAGGCTTTAGACATAGCCGATTTCTTATCTTGACTGAGCTGAGGCAAGTGGCTTTCGGTTCATTTTTGTGACGCGCAGTTCCCGGAGACCGAGACGACAGATAAACTTTTGGCATTAGCCTAAAAATAGTTTACAGTTTTGAACGATGTAGGCTACTCTACTCTTATCTGTATGACCAAAAAAATCACATATAGCCTATTAAGTTATTTTAGCTGTTATGAGAAAAATAAATCAAATGAACGCACGCCGCCTCGTTTGTCGAAAACTTTACTTAAAAGTAAAACCATGTTTTTAAAAACTCTATGTAGGCTATAGGGAATAAAACATGTAACAGATGTAAAGTCGTTCTGTTGGATACTATTTGTTCCTTAGTGTAAAATGGAAATGCATGGTAATTTTATTTCATAAATATAAGCAAAAAACTATATGGTGTAACAGAGTTTTAGAACTAAACAAATCTGCATTAATAGCCTAAAAATAAAATTTTGTTACAGTAGTCCATGTTTGTTCGGGATTTGAACCCGTGTCTTCTGATTGATCGAACCGTCAGTTCTACCACTCGGCCATGTCATAGCTCACTGAGAAATGCCCAAACGTGTGTTTCTCCAGTGTGTGTTCGCTCAAATGAGTGAGAAAATGTTTTGTTGTTAGCCTATTGTGAGTGTAGCCTACTTTACATGAATAAAAGTAGACCTTTTACAGTTGTAAAATATGATATCCTATCTGTATGACCAAAAATTACGAAGTAGGCTATAGCCTATTAAGTTATTTTAGCAGAAAAATAAATTAAAGTGAACGCACCGCTGCGTTTGTCGAACTCTAATTCAATGCCAGAATAAAACCCCATTTTAGAATACGCACTCGTGGTGTGTCAAAATACTTTATTATAAACTTCAATATTTCGTTCAAAACCACCTCAAAACGCTTTGTGACATTTTAAAAAGCCGTGAATGTATTAAGGCCACTGGAACCAGGATCGTAACTGAAACGCGCTGCATGTTATCTCTCAATACAGGAGCAGAAGCGCTGGTTCAGATTTTATTGTTTGTTGTTTAAACGTGCGTGTTGTATATTTAAAAATATATATATATATTTGATATGGTATATTTAGACTCTGGGTAGGCCTATAGCATTGATTCGCTACTGTGGAGGGGGGAAATCACCCACCAGCAAATCGCACCTTGCTTAGCAACCATGTTTTTAAAAATTCTTTCTGCATATATGGAACCCCGTGAATTTTTTTTTTAATTATTTTTTTTTTTTTAACAGAACTGTTTTTGAAGACGTAAATTCAGTCAATCTGTTGGATGAGATTTGTTCCTTAGTGTGAAATGGAAATGCATGGTAATTATATAAAAACCTATAAAAACACCTATTCGGGTTTCGAACCCGTGTCTTTATACTGCTTAAACCTTCAGTTCTACTACTCGACCACAAGTTCGGTTGTTCACTAGTCAGTGTGCGCGCACACGAGAGAAGCACTCTTCAATCTTCTCATTCCTCAATAGTTTAGCGTAATTGATTACACCTAATTTATTTTCACTGACTGCGAGATATGCCTCTTTTAAATTTTGATTAATAAAATGTTCTGCTCTAAAAGTTTGCTATATTCTATTTAAAATGTAGGCTACTTTTACGTACGTTTTGCTTTCGCTAAATGTCCCTTTGCGCCACCTGGCGGTCATTTCGCAAATGACTTTGAAATGCGACTGTTTTTTTTTTGCCGCGGTGGATTTGCCGCGGCGGTAATAGGCATTCTGGTTGGCAACCTACTGTATTCATTAGGTACTAGTACTTATTAATTATCTACTAGTGATTATTCATTAGCTACTAGTGCTTATTCATTAGGTCCTAGTACTTATTCATTAGGTACTAGTGCTTATTCATTAGCTACTAGTGCTTATTCTTTAGGTACTAGTACTTATTAAATATCTACTAGTGATTATTCATTAGCTACTAGTGCTTATTCATTAGGTACTAGTACTTATTCATTAGGTACTAGTGCTTATTCATTAGCTACTAGTGCTTATTCATTAGCTACTAGTGCTTATTCATTAGCTACTAGTGCTTTTTCTTTAGGTACTCGTGTTTATTCTTTAGGTACTAGTGCTTATTCTTCAGGTACTAGTGCTTATTCCTTAGGTACTAGTGCTTATTCTTTAGGTACTAGTGCTTACTCTTTAGGTACTAGTGCTTATTCTTCAGGTACTAGTGCTTATTCTTCAGGTACTAGTGCTTATTCTTTAGGTACTAGTGCTTATTCTTTAGGTACTAGTGCTTATTCTTTAGGTACTAGTGATTACTCTTTAGGCACTAGTGCTTATTCTTCAGGTACTAGTGCTTATTATTTAGGTACTAGTGCTTATTCATTAGGTACTAGTGCTTATTAATTAGCTACTAGTGCTTATTCTTTAGGTACTAGTACTTATTCTTTAGGTACTAGTGCTTACTCTTTAGGTACTATTGCTTATTATTTAGGTACTAGTGCTTATTATTTAGGTACTAGTGCTTATTATTTAGGTACTAGTGCTTATTCTTCAGGTACTAGTGCTTATTCTTTAGGTACTAGTGCTTACTCTTTAGGTACTAGTGCTTATTATTTAGGTACTAGTGCTTATTATTTAGGTACTAGTGCTTATTCATTAGGTACTAGTGCTTATTAATTAGCTACTAGTGCTTATTCTTCAGGTACTAGTGCTTATTCTTCAGGTACTAGTGCTTATTCATTAGGTACTAGTGCTTATTAATTAGCTACTAGTGCTTATTCTTTAGGTACTAGTACTTATTATTTAGGTACTAGTGCTTATTATTTAGGTTCTAGTACTTATTCATTAGGTACTAGTGCTTATTCATTAGCTACTAGTTCTTATTCTTTAGGTACTAGTGCTTGTTCTTTAGGTACTAGTGCTTATTCATTAGGTACTAGTGCTTATTCATTAGCTACTAGTTCTTATTCTTTAGGTACTAGTGCTTGTTCTTTAGGTACTAGTGCTTATTCATTAGCTACTAGTGCTTATTCATTAGCTACTAGTGCTTTTTCTTTAGGTACTCGTGTTTATTCTTTAGGTACTAGTGCTTATTCTTCAGGTACTAGTGCTTATTCCTTAGGTACTAGTGCTTATTCTTTAGGTACTAGTGCTTACTCTTTAGGTACTAGTGCTTATTCTTCAGGTACTAGTGCTTATTCTTCAGGTACTAGTGCTTATTCTTTAGGTACTAGTGCTTATTCTTTAGGTACTAGTGCTTATTCTTTAGGTACTAGTGATTACTCTTTAGGCACTAGTGCTTATTCTTCAGGTACTAGTGCTTATTATTTAGGTACTAGTGCTTATTCATTAGGTACTAGTGCTTATTAATTAGCTACTAGTGCTTATTCTTTAGGTACTAGTACTTATTCTTTAGGTACTAGTGCTTACTCTTTAGGTACTATTGCTTATTATTTAGGTACTAGTGCTTATTATTTAGGTACTAGTGCTTATTATTTAGGTACTAGTGCTTATTCTTTAGGTACTAGTGCTTATTCTTCAGGTACTAGTGCTTATTCTTCAGGTACTAGTGCTTATTCTTTAGGTACTAGTGCTTATTCTTTAGCTACTAGTGCTTATTTATTAGCTACTAGTGCTTATTCTTTAGGTGCTAGTGCTTATTAATTAGGTAGTAGTACTTATTCATTTAGGTACTAGTACTTATTAATTATCTACTAGTGCTTATTTAGGTACTAGTGCTTAATCTTTAGGTACTAGTGCTTATTTATTAGCTACTAGTGCTTATTCTTTAGGTACTAGGGCTTATTCTTTAGGTACTAGTGCTTATTCATTAGCTACTAGTGCTTATTCTTTAGGTACTAGTGCTTATTCTTTAGTAACTAGTACTTATGCATTAGCTACTAGTGCTTATTCTTTATTAACTAGTACTTATTCATTAGCTACTAGTGCTTATTCTTTAAGTATTAGTGCTTATTTAGATACTAGTTCTTTTTATTTGGGTACTAGTGCTTATTATTTGGGTACTAGTGCTTACTCTTTAGTTACTAGTGCTTATTCTTTAGGTATTAGTGCTTATTCTTTAGGTATTAGTGCTTATTCTTTAGGTACTAGTGATTATTCTTGCTGATAAGATACGGGCCATTATTTGTTACCTCAGACATGTGAAACTGAAGAATATATCCTCCAGTTGACAAATGAGGGCCTAGAGAGATATCCCATCCTGTCTGATCCCATACACTGCTGAATAAGAGCTCTGTCATATGACATCTGTCCTGATGTCCTTCTCACTCTGACACCTGTCTGTGTGTACGTTAGGAGTGGACATGAGCTCTATGCACCAGATGAAGACCCAGCGCTCATCCACCATGATGTCTGATGTGAGGCAGCTGGTCAGCAGCGGGGGCAGCGTCA
Organism: Gila orcuttii; assembly: GCA_026230005.1. Lineage (NCBI taxonomy): Eukaryota > Metazoa > Chordata > Actinopteri > Cypriniformes > Leuciscidae > Gila > Gila orcuttii. Next base: position 20,970,725 of record JAPDVR010000007.1, on the reverse strand, counting down.
ATCAACAGAATGATGAGGGGGTCACACTGGTGAGAAAATACATGAATCCCAAAATATGTAACGGTTCACTGATCTCTAAACGTAATGTGTACAGATGGTGATTTTTGAATTGGTGGCTTTTGGCCAAATGAAACATGACCTGTTAAATGCTTGTTTTTGTATGTTGTGCTTACAGCTACACATCGCCAGTGCCAGTGGTTATAAGGAGGTGGTGTCAGTGCTGCTGGAGAACGGTGCAGATGTCCAGGTGTTTGACGACAGCTACTGGACACCCTTACATCTGGCTGCCAAATATGGGCAGGTACATATCATAACATGGCACTCATTTTCTTATGGACATTCATTTATTAAAATCACAATGTCCAATCAAAAAGGCTAAACCACGGCTTTGCAAGGGCTTGTTTATTTACTATCTCTTGCAGTAATTATTTTTATTTTATTTTACTTTACTAATATATTCTTTTTTTACAATAGTTTATTATTATATTACTACAGATTAATATAATGCTTATTTTCTTTTGTATTTACATCCCAAACTGTCTCCTGCTGTAATTCTTCCTTTAATTAAATATTTACATACAAAAACATATTGCCTTAATTTGTAGTGCTATATAAATAAACAAATAATGTTTTTTTAACCATTTGATTTAGTCTTTTGTTTATTCATTTGGATAGCACTACAAATTAATAATATATATTTATTTTCTTTAGGTTCTTCAGATTTCTTTACTGTTTCTTGCAGTAATTCTCCCTTAAATGAAAGATATTCATAAAATAATTGTTACACTTTGGTGTCAGTGTTACAGTGTAATTATATATTTAAGTATTGTGCAATATGAATTAACAACATGTACTTACTATAGTGTTAGCAATGTTCATTTCGTTGACGAATAATTTTCGTCATTATTTGCGTCAACATTTTTTCACAGACGAAAAGAGACGAGAACTAAATAAAAACCAGTTTTGAATGACAAAAACTAAGACGAAAATCTATTGACATTTTCGTCAACAAATAAAGTCTAGACGAAAATGTTCGGTAGGGACGATTTGGGAAGAGATCCAGTCAGAACAACTGATATCCTGCGTGTGTGGAAGATGCGCACATTTGAATTGTAACGCGCTGATCTACCAGGCGGGACACGAGTTGGCATGTGCTTGATGCGTGTCTCATAAAACGTTCAGAAATGTAAGCGTCTGGGAGAAAGAGAAGAGCAGACATTTGGATAGATCTGAATAAGAGTGACGACGCAAAAGAGCTCTATTGGTACGGTTTTATGTGTGCACACATTCACGTAGAAGCTATACAGTGCGCAAGTACTGAATTGAGCTTTCTTTCGCGTCTGAAAGGACAAATACACAAATATGTCCGTTTTGGAGAGTATTCACGTTAACACAGTCGGTTATGTGAGAAGAATATCGGATGTGCAATTGGTGCAATTGAATCCGCACATTCGGTACTTTCGGACTAAATATACTGTAGATTTCGTCGACTAAAACTAGACTAAAACTAAAACAATTCAGATGACTAAAATATGACTAAAACTAAATGGCATTTTAGTCAAAAGACTATAACTAAAACTAAATCCAAATTTGCTGTGAAAATTAGCATTAGGGTTTGGTTCGAGGGTTAAGCCCATTTTATACTTCTGATTCGAACTCACGCCGTAGCTACGTCGTAGGCTGTGTGTAGTACGAGTACCCTTCGGCGTACCCTGACGTGCACCTCTCCAAAAATGTAACAACGTGTCAATTCTACACGGACCGCAAGCGTTGTGATTGGTCTTCCAGAACCCCTCCCTCGGGTTTCACATGCTCCATCTGCATGTGTAATTGCACGTCAATGCGGACGACGACGCAGAAGTATAAATGAAAACCAACGCGTTGCCTACAGCGTAGAGCGTAGGCCCGACGCAGAAGTATAAATCAGCTTTTAGTTGCATATAATTATGCATAATTTACTGTTATTACTATGGTAAGTTCATGTAACAAGGACACTGCAAAATAAAGTGTTACCGATTTTTTTTAAATATAATTAGTTTTATACATTTGTTTATTCATTTGTATAGCAATTTAGTGCTGGGCAATGATTAATTGTGATTAATCGCATCCAAAATAAAAGTTTGTGTTTACATAATATATGTGTGTGCGCTGTGTATAATTTTGTATATATAAATACACACACACACATGCATGTATATATTTAAGATTTTTTATTTTTATATACAATATTTATATATAATATAAATTATATATAATGTGCAATATTTTCTGTGCTTTCTTGTGTTTAGCCGTGATGTCAGATCACTGCTGTTCACGGTCTGTAGAACGTATCGATATTAGAGTTATCGTAGACTGTATACAGTTCATTATATCACCCTACCTTCCTGTTCCTGATTAATGAGACTTCAACATTGCATTGATCTTACCAACTCCTAGCCAGATGGACTCGAGCTTTGAGGATCACATGCAAGAACTAATGTGTTTTATATGAGTGGAATAACAGTGTTTGGAGATTGATTTCTGGAGGAAAGGACGAACCTGCTGACATGTTCAAATATTTGATAATGTTTCAGGTTGCTGATGAAGAGAATTTTCTTTCTTCTCCTTTGTTCTTTTTGTCCCTCAGGACACTGTTGCCTACATACACATATTTCCTCACTTCTTTTGTGAGTTTAAGGTTTTTGGTTAGTACATTTCTTAACAGGGACCAAAAAATGTCCCCACAAGGATTTTGGATATTGTATCTTTGTGGGGACATTACTTCCCCATAACGTAGGTGTACTTGACACACACACACACACACACACACACACACACACACACACACACACACACACACACACCATTGGAGAGATGTTTTCTCTGGCCACATTCATAATTCATTGCAGCTGGGCTGAATCTCTCTCACTCTCACACACACACACACACACACACACACATAAACATTGAGTCATTAGCACTGCAGATGGTTGTGTGACTCAGCAGAACTGCCATGCTGCAGACTTATAGTTCAGTTTGAGCATCATCATTCACCAACTTAACAGCTGGAAACGCATATCTGTACATGCAGTAAACAATGGAAAACATTGTAAACTGGGTTTGATCAATGTAGGCCAACAGTTTCATGAAAACAGCAAAATCCATTTGTAAATACAATAACCAATGAACAGAATAAGAACAAGAAACGGATCTAGGGATGTCCCGATCCGATCCACAGCATCGGTATCGTGCCGATACTGGCCCAGAACGCTAGATCGGAGATCGGAGGGGAGAAAAAATATGATCCAATACCTATCCAACAATGCTTGAATATAGCATTTCCCTTGCTGCGACATCCAATTAAGCGGCGCATATTGGGGGGTTTTGCAATCTATTTTGTGGGCAAAAAATGGGTTTGGGCGGGTGGATAAAAATTGGGCTGGTTTCAGATCAGTTCGGCGGGTTTTTGTAGCCGAAACACCGGCACTTCAGATCCTTCTTCCGGCGACCCTCTGTTCAGCAGGAAGTCTGTCTCACTCACTCACGCACGCGCACACACACATCTCTGGCTGACGTGCCCCCTAAACTCCCAACAGACACTCCATCCCACTACCTTCGGTGTACTATAAACACGGTTTTGCAATCCGTCTCCTCAGTTTATAAACCGTAGGCTGTAAACTGTATGCTACACAGGATTTTGACGCATATCCAAGAAAGGGTTTGTGCAGAGTGTGGAGCGCGCACTGCATGGCACGGAGCGCGGGCGCGAACACTTCCGTTTTTCTTTCAACAGTGGAAACAACTTAAAATACTCTATAATTTCTGGTCATACAGAAAATAACTTATTTATATATAACTTACGTCAATATTTATTTTTTTTGCGCAGCTTTTGGTGTGCATACAGTTCAAATTAAAATGTTGGTGTTCAACTTTGCGTTTTAAAAATACAACAACCGTTAATTTTTCGTTTTACGGGTTAAAAAGGAAAAAGGAATGGACGCAAAAGTACACGGACCAATGGGTAATTTTAAAGCTTGTTAATGATTAACTTTAAACCTGTTGGTAGCTGAAGTAGCCTGCCTGCCTGTATTTTATTTTTTATTTTTTTGAATAAAGGGTGGCAGTCTTTCATAATCAACTGTTGTTGTGGACTATATACTGGAGAAGTATTTGTTCTCCATTTGAGTGAGATGTTTTTAGGTTGCTAATTGAGCAAAGTGCTTCCATATATTTTATTAGGCCTAGTATTAGTTCAAGAATAAAATAGAATAAAATAAAAATATCGGATTAATATCGGTATCGCAAATAGCCAAAGCTGCGGCATCGGTATCGGTATGGAAGTGAAAAAGAGGTATCGGGACATCCCTACAAATAACCCTAGGTGGAGCATGTGTAAGGCTGGCCATGGACTTGAGTCTTGCCTGGAATCTTCTCACTCAAACCACTGTCTGCTGCTGCTTCTGTTTGCTTTTAGAGGGAAAGTCTGCCCATTACTGCTAGTATGTAATAATAGCATATTGTATCTGTGTTTACATTTTCGAGAGCGTCAAAGGTTTTTATTTACAACATGCAGCTTTGAGCAGTGTAGCCACTCACAAACATATCTGTTAATTTCTTGAACGCAGTGGCCAATCAGAGGTGTTTAATTAATCCACTCACCGCTCAAAACGCCAGAGTTTTTGTTCAGTTCTGAGTTCTGCATGCTCGCAAATATTCTCGTCATAACAAAGCGTAGACATTATGTAAACGAGACTTGTTGTTTAGTGTAGACCGCTTTATAGATTATAACAGAACTTGAGATCACGTTATCGTGATGAACTAAGAGTGTCAGCTTTTTAGTGGTTATAAAGGGACCACTCTTTGCGAGCTTTCTAGGTGATATATAATCAATTCAGAATTTGAATAAAGGTTTATTTTTTAAAGCTTCATTCATGTATTTGAGCAATTATTATCGTCATGTATGCATGAATTTATTTTTTTTCTAATTTCCCACAAAACATATATTTTTTTGTCTCATTTGATTGGGTGGACCAGCCGTCAATCTGAGTTGGCCAGTGCCAGACTGGTCCTTATGTAGCCTCGTCACTGGATGGAAAATTACAATGTCAATTTTGATTTTACTTGTAATATTCCCTCATCCTTCCCTTGCACTTTGTAACACCTCTTTCTCTCGCGGGTCAATTATTTTTTTTTTTTTTGTCCAGAAAGCTTATTTTGTTTCATTTGGCTAATATTTTTTGGAAAAAAAAATATATAACATGTTCTTTCATGACTCGTGTCACTAGATGGCCTTATATCTCTATTTGGAGCAAATGAGCTGTTCCGCTGGGTCCTAAAGTCAGTTTCTCTTCAGTATGCATTCAAATACAAATGTAGACATTATAAAATAATGTTTTGGTAAAGTTTTAACATTTTTCATTTTAAGCATTTTTAGGTTTTTCTATGTGCACTGAAGCATTCCTCGCATTCCATTCATTCCTATAGGGGTCAAATTGAACCCCGAGAGAAGGATTTGATACTTTTTTTTTTTTTTTTTTTTACCACAAAAACTCTTCTTTTACTCTAAAATTAAAATTTTCAAAATGGCCCGAGGGAAGGATGAGGATTAATTTCGAATGAAGTCACCTGCCATCTTGCAAACGATTCTGTCGTATTTATTCCCAAAGCTGGTCACACGCATACATAATACATCAAACATGCTTTTACATTATGCATTGTATGCACACATTTCTACAGCATGACTCCAATGTTGAGTCTGAAATACTAGTGCCTGCAACAGTGTGTCTTTGTGTGCATAAAGCAAGCAGTAGCACAGCAACAGAATTATAAAGACAAGTAAACACATTTTGATAAATATGTCTGTATATGTGTGCAGGCAGTAGCTAATGAACACACCGCTGAGGGTGTGTGTGTGTGTGTGTGAGATGTTAGCATATGTTCGTCAGATCTGGCAGCTGATGTTGTAGATTCGACTCAGAGCTGATGGATGCAGCCGTCTTTAAGATGTGACCTACATATTTCAGTATTCTCTTTGAGTTCTTCTCAAGTCATGGATGTGTGTTTGTATCCCTACAGACCCACATTGTGAGCCAGCTGTTGAAGCACAAAGCAGATCCAACTCTACTGAACTGCAACCAGGACAAGCCCTCAGGTACAAAGACACATACAATGTGGTCGACCAATACAACGTTTTCAGTCCCTGATGTTGATATCTAGGGGGAGCTTGGTATATATTACATCCTTTTCTGTTCAAATTCTCATTGCTGGAAGGTGTCAGTCTGTAGAACAGTAGTCTCCAACATGGTGCCCGCGGGCACCTGGTAGCCCGCATGGAGTCTCTGAGTCGCCCTTCGAGCACGTTCTATAAATAGCCTGAATTGTAATCTTTCATTTAGTTTTTTTTTTTATTATTATTTATGACGGTTCATAAGATAAATTGAACAAAAAAAAAGAAAAAAAGATCAATTATGGCTGATGATGCAGGTCATGCAAAAAAGAAGAAGACTTATTATTTTAACGAGGAGTGGGAGACAGAATTCCTCTTCACTAACGTTAAAGATACAGCTGTATGCCTCATCTGTGGAGCTAGCATTGCGGTTGCCAATGGTCTATGGCAGGGGTCTCCAACACGTCGCTTGCGAGCTACCAGTAGCTCGTGGCCTGATTGGAGCAAGCTCACCAAGCGTGTTTTGCGATTTTCACATATCGCGTCTTTTGCGCGCTCAAGTTAGTTATTTCAAATGTAGGAAGCTCATAATTGAAGCGACGCGCTCATTTTTTCCAGGCGCAGCGAGATGAACAATCCATTAGCTACTAAAACTTCTTTGTCATTATGGAGAGCGCAGTGCATGGTTGCATAGCAACGACAGACGCCACGGGAAAATCGGATCGAATGTTACTATTAATAATGAAAGATAAGCTAATGTGCATTGTGAACGTCAGTAATTCATCTTTTTTGACTCATTCTTTTTATAAAAATGATTTAAAGGCTGAAATATGCGAGCTTTTTATAAATCTTTTTTTGTCAAAACTTTATTTGAACTTGTAGGCTACATGTTAGTAGATAACATGTCGCAAGACACTCGTTTAAAATCTGGCCATCATTTTTAATGTTGTTATTTTGTTTATGTAAACAAAAAGTGCAAATGAATTCTAATTATATTTGTTATTTGCTGGTTTTCAACATAAACCTTGGTGAATTGATTTTATTGTATAGTATTAGTACTTTTTGAACAGGATTCTGTGATAACCGTGATCATTTTGGTCACTATAATCATGAAATGAAATTTTCATGCCATTTCATCTCTAGTTAAGATGCACTATAAAATCAACTATAGGCCTAATTATGCGTGTTTACAGTATAATATGCAAAGTACAATTTTCTTTAAAAAAAATAATCTCTGATTCTGTTCTTTTCTCTGACATTTAAGGGTGACATAGGCCTACAAAAACTCTTTTAGGTCTAAAACAGTTTAGATAGTTGTTAATATGAGAGTTATGAGACATTATTTAACAGATTTAAGTATTGTATTACATGAGTAGCTCTCGGCCACTATCTTTTTTTAAAAGTAGCTCTCAAATGAAAAAAGGTTGGAGACCCCTGCTGTAGAACATAATAATTATTAAATTATTATTCAAGTATTATAAGTGTACAAGTCAACAATTACTGTAATACAAAATTAATATAAGGCTGTTATTTTATGTTCATATTACAATCATGAGAATTACATTTTTTGCATAATTTTCATGAGCATTGGGGAGAAAATGTGTTACAGTTATGTTATAAATGCAAAAAAAAAAGGTCCTAATATGGGCTTAATTTTCCTTAAGCATATTGTAATTTATCTTTTTTACTTCATTTTTGTTTCATTTTTTATTTGGTAAGACTCAAGATTGCTGCATTAGATTTTTCACCTAGTTTGGGCTCAGCTAGATTTCTTTAATTTTTTTTTAAACAAATTATTACTTTTATTCATAAAGTATCCAAGGATAACTTTATCAAAAGTGACAAAGGCATTTAAAATGTTACACTTTTTTTTTTTTTAATAAATGCTGTTCTTTTTAAATTTTTTTTTAATTCATCAGTGAAGCCTAAAAAAATGTATCACAGTTTCCAAAAAAAAAAAAAAAAAAAAAAATTAATCTGCATGACTTTAAGATTGATAATAAAATGAAATGTTTCTTGAGCAGCAAATCAGAATATCAGAACGATTTCTGAAGGATCATGTGACCCTGAAGACTGGAGTAATGATGCTGAAAATACAGCTTTACCATCACAGGAATACATACAATTTTAATAGATTTAAATATAAAATATTTTTTGTTAAATTGTAACAATATTTCATAAGATTGTTATTCAATAAAATAAATGCAGCCTTTGTGAGCATAAGATTCTTCTTTCTACTGGTAGTGTACTTGACAAATGCAGTCCCAGATTGCATTATATGCCCATCACTCATAGTGTGCGCATTTGTGAGTTAAAAAGTGCAAGGCATCGAGAAGCAGGAACAACAAAAACTAATATTTTTCTCCCCATGTCTCCCTCAAGTTGCTGTCTCTTACATCATTACATTGGCTTATTTTTCACGGCCTGTACAAATCAGTGTAAAAGACGACTAAAAACTCCATGATGTTTGATGACATATCGTCAAGAATCAAGTCTTTGTGTGAGAGTGTATTTGGGACACGATGGAAGACGTGATACTGTGAGTTGCAGCAGGCTTCAGTTTTAGAGAGCAAATAACATTTGACTCGTATAACAAAAATATATATATATATATTCCATTCACTATTCATGCGCTGTCTGATATGTGGCTTTTTTACTAAAAAAACTAAAAACAACAAAAAATACAATTTATAAACCATTGGTTTGTTATATCTGCCCTTTTCATGCTATAGGCGATAAGGAGATAGTTGTGAATTGATCAAAAATGGAAAAAAAAAAATGATACATTGGTGCATCTCAAAAAAAATAAAATAACTAAATAAATAAATCATGGATTATTTTATTTATTAGTTCCATCAGTAAGTTCTTCTATCAAGTTGGTAAAGATTGAAGTATGACCCAGACATTACCCGAGTTAAGAACATGTCTCTTTTACAAAACATTGTCTACAAAGTCCCTGTCATTAATCATTTTTCTTTTACAGTACTGTTCAAAAGTTTGAGGTTGGTAAGATGTTTTTTGCTTTTTAAAAGCCTCTTATGCTCACTTAGGCTGCATTTATTTGATCAGAAATATAGTAAAAACAGTAATATTGAAAAAAAATATATATATTATTTTAAATAACAGTTTTCTATTTGAATACTTTTTTTAATGCAATTCATTCCTGTAATGGTAAAGCTGAATTTTCAACAGTCTTCAGTGTCACATGATCCTTCAGAATCAAGAAACATTTCTTATTGTACGTTTTCAACCAAGTATTGTCAATCAACACATCTTTTGTAACATGTCTTTACTGTCACTTTTGATAAATGTAATGGATCCCTGATGAATAATAATACAAGTTTAAAAAACGATAGTGTTACTAAACCTTATATCTTCACAGAAGTGTCTTATGTTTATGTGGCATCACTATCACCATAGTATATAATATTATTATGTTTTTTGCATATACATAAATATAATTTTTCCTTGATGCTTGCTTTGGTGAGAAACAGCGAGGAAGACATGTCTTTCTTATTTTTTTACTGTCTTAGTTCTTACAGTTAATTCCCTTTTAAACAATTTCAGAGCAAAAGTGTATATAAATGTTGAGATATATTTAATATATAAAATTTTTCCTATTGCCCCTTCCATAGTAGTCTATGTGGATATTAAATCGACCAGATATTACTGTGCATGTAGTAAGTTTCTATGATTTTCACACATAAACCAAAGTTGTCAGGGATGTGTTACACACTTGTGCCCCTGTGTTAAAGTGTGTTAGACCGCTCTTCCTCTCTAGAGCTTTCTGTCGGGTGTGCATAATTCATAGCTGGCTAGATTGACTCAGTTCTGTTCGCTACTCTGCTGATGTCTGTGAAACTGCTTCCACTAGCCTGTGGCTCAGGATGCTTAATGTCACAACTACTGTCACGACTAATTTAAGCCAAGAGTTTCAAAGGGAAATATAATTAAAAACAAGATCTTTTCAAATAAAACGAGTTTGATGTATTATCTAGACACACTGTAACAGTCACACTTCAAAGTTCCCTCCCAATCCACACAGATCATTTATGAAAACGTGCCTGCAAAAACAGGTTATTGAGAAACAACATGGTGTTTTTGTCATGTTAAATCACTGTCTATCAAAATTGATTTCACTTGGTGTCGAGTGACATTGAGTGATACTTATTTCACATTTTACTGTTACTGTACATTTTCCCCCCAGTAACCTGGTAGTCAAACCCTTGATCTTGGTATTGCTAGGGATATGCTCACTGTAAAAAAAATATATATATATATATATATATATATATATATATATATGTGTATATATATATATATATATATATATTATATAATGTAAGTTTCCTGTCCATAAAACCTGGCCAATACTCACATACAGATGGTGCACATGGTCATAACAACACAACACAACACAACATAACACACAACACTAAAATAATGCTGTGAACATTAATTAACTGAAAATTAAATGCAGGGACTTCTGGGATTGTCTTTTTGCTTTTTTTCATCAAATCTTCTGGTCTTTACGCCTAAAAAAAACATACATTTGTCAGTATAAATTACATATAATGTGAATTTAAATTATTTACTGGTTTTTACTGTTGCATTTTTACGGTCTTCTGCTGAAAAATACAAAAACATTTGTAAATGTTTATTTAAAAAAAGACAAACATTTTGTACAGTTTTAACTGCAGTGCAAGCTTCACGTGCAAAGACTCAATCTTACAAATGATCATTTAGAGAGGTCATTTACATATTGGTACAGAAACTTTTGGTAATTTTTTTTTTTTCTCCCCGAGGTCTGAGTTTTTTGCACAAAATATTTTCCAGTCTTTTTCTGACCAGGGTTGCCAAGTCTGTGGTTTTCCCGCAGAATTGGAATACTTTTAAACTTTTGCCGTGAATTGATTTGTCCCACCATGGGATAAAGGTTTTACTTATTGCATAAATTATATTTGACTAAAATGGTTGCATTTGAAATATTTGATGATATTTGAAGTTTTTTTGAAGGTTGGCCATTGTAAGGGAGCCTTTAAGCTGTTTATGATCACTATGACAGTGGTTTTCACTTAGTATAAAAGTGACTGTAAAATATGATTTTTATGTTTGTAATTGGCAAATTTGTAGTTTTGATATCTTAGATATGGTCATTGGGGTATTTCTGATACGCAGACTTGACAACCCTGTCTAACCCTCACAATTAAATGTGCTGTTTTCTTTATTAGTATGCCTTTAGGACTACTATGCAATAACCCTGTTTGCTTGTGAAATAAAATACAGCACTGTACTGCACTTATTAGAACATATTTTTGATTTGTTTATTTTTCTTTTGAGGAACCTCAGAGTAAAAAATATGTTAGCAAGAATAAAATAATTTGCCAATGGGAGAAGAAAAATAAACGTATTGCAAGAAGCACGTTTCCCTGAAAAGTCTTAGTATCTTGTGCAATTTTGCTTCAAGTATTTTTAGAATTTATTTATTTATTTTTTACTGGAAAACAACAAACTTATTGATTATGATCTCACTCTTTCAGTGTGCTACTTGGCTTGCAAGACAGAGACTCGTGCGCCCCATACTAAAACCTCCAGCAAGGTGTTAGATCGGTCTCCTTAGATCAGTCTTTCCCCAGCGCTCCACATCTCAGACTCTAATCAATAGCTCATTATAAGACTCCGGCTTAACTCAAGGATGTCTGGGATGAAACGCAGAGCCAAAGTGAATCCTTTCTTTTCACTTAAAATCTCTTTAGAGAGCAGTGGTATATATCTGACTTTCTGAGAGAATGTGTGCGATTGGAGGATCGTTCTTTTGGGTGTCACTCTTTCGGTGAGAAAGACAAAAGGCTGGTCCCTTATCCTCTCTTAGGGTTTATTTTAGGAGAGAAGGATTATCTGCCTCTCCGTCTCCCCCCCCCCCCCCCCCCCCCGTCCCCCCAATCGTAGCACAGGTGGATCAATTTGCAGCAGGGCTCAATGCCCATCACAAAATGGCCACATCTATTTGAGAGACAGCAGGGGGTGAGAAATACAGAGGGAATGACGGAGAACATTGATTGGAGCCCAGGGAAAATCATGGGTCAAAATTACATAATAAATGCCATCTTTAGTCACTAATAATTGTCAGATTTTGAAAAGATGAAACTGTCTGCCTTCTCCTTCAAAAGGAATAGTTCACCCAAAAAGGAATGTTTAAATAAAATTGCCTTTCCAAACCAATATTGCCTTTTTTCTTATGTTGAAGATTTTTACTTAAAAAAAATAAATAAAAGTCTCTTTGAAATCAACTTCAACTATATTTGGCTTGCATCAGCTCTTCTGTTATAGTCACTTCTGACTTCCAGTAAGATGATTTATACATTGGCCCACTGTGACTTTGTGGTTTTCAGACATCGCTGCTACTGAGCAGATTGCAGAGATGCTGATGAGAGCAGAGGAATTCTGGGTACAGAGACAGAAAGATCCCTCGGTCCTGCCTCCACAATCAGAAGAGCACTGCACAGAGGCCAACCAGGACAACAACCTGCCTATAAAAAAACTGTATGTATAGTAGTTACAGACTTTATTCTTAATTCAGTGAAAGTTTGGCCAATCATTGGACTGTAGATTTTAGAGAATTCAGACGACATCAAGAAATGACTAGCAAAAGACAAAAAACGTCCCTGTATGTGTACATGTGTTTTATATTTATAACATGATATAGTTAGGCATTATTGAAGTCCCCCCAGATATTAGTACAGCTGCAAATGTGATTGATTTTATACAAAAGTTCAGTAAACTAGATGTTAATATGAAGTGACTTTTTTTTATTTTAGAGACAATATTGCTTCATTTTGCAAGCAAAAATAGCTTCAAACAAAGCCACAACGAAACCATTGTGCATCTCTGATCAACACACAGTGCTGTTTTGTTACTAAATGAATCAGAGTTTTGGAAAAAAAACAGTTGAGTGAATGATTCAATGATTTATTCATAAAGTCCCATGCTTATTACCTAAATAAATCAGCCATTTTGAATGAATCGGTTGACTGATTTAATGATTTGCTCATTAAGACCAGCTACTGGTGGTTTTAAATTCATATTTAAAGTATCTTTTAAAATAATTTTATAATTCAAAATTCTAATTGTTATATTTAAAACATTCATCTCATATAATTATTTATGCAATTAAGGTATGAATGCATTCATGTCTCCTATGAGCTGCATTAAACAGTCTGTGTAAATGCACCTAAATTCCACTTCAGATGCAGCTTCTGTGCTAACATGGCAGTGCAAAGATGTTTTTTTATTTATTTATTTTTCTATCCCTTCATTCAGAGCTACAATGGCTCTACCCATCTCTAGAAGGGACAGTTTGTTGGAGAAGGAGGCCATGTTCAGGGACTCAGGAGGAGCTCTGACACAGCAGCCTTCACTTGATAACGGGCTGGATGGACCGTATCCCAGCACTGCAGGAAAACTGGAACAGGTCAGAGGAGAGATGAGAACTATCTGGGGAAAATTGTATCCTTAAGAATTGTATCCTTAAAAAGTCATAGGTTGTAAAGCATAGCTTCAATGCATAGCCACTATAATTTACAGTCTAAAACTGAACCGATCCCATACATTCACTTGCACAGAAAAATTGTATTCTGCACTGGTCTTGCACATTCAGAGTAATTTGTCTTGTTTCTAAAGGGTAATAAAGAGAAATGAGTAACATCTAATACACTTAGATCCCGTCTCACCAAGGCAGGTTTTGGATTAATGCATTTAGAAAGTCTGTGTGCAGTGAGTAGAATCAGTCATAGTTTGGTTGTAGAGAGCATTAGTAATCTATCCCACTGCACACTCTGACCTTACACACCCTTGACCTCTGATAAAACAGAGGAAATCAGTTCCATTACTCTCTGGCACGCATGCTGTGTGAGCTGAAAGTTGAGTGTATGGATGTGTATTAGGAAGCAGAAAGTGGATTTTATCACTTCTTTTACCATTTTATTGATAAGACAACATGACATGTAATAAAAATGCATTTACACTATCGTTCAAATTGCTGGTGTCAGTAAGTTGTTGTTTTTTTAATTGAAAGAAATAACTTCTATTCAGCTATGGTGCATTAAAATGTAAAAAAAAAATCAAATAAAATACAAAATTCATAATATCATAGAGTCCTGAAAACATGTATTAAGCAGCACAACTGTTTTTAACATTTATAATAATAAGAAATGTTACTTGAGCAGCAAAATTAGAATGATTTCTGAAAAATCATGTGACACTGAAGACTGAAGTAATGATGCTGAAAATGCAGCTTTGCCGCTAAAGAAATAAATTACATTTTGAAATATATTAAATTAGAAAATGGTTATTATACATTTATTACAGATTTTGAATGTATTTTTGATCAAATAAATGGAGCCTTGGTGAGCATAATAGTCTAAAAAAAATCTAACTATAACCTATCACTTTTGCCTCAAACTCCTAATTACTGCATATGAATAGTTAGAAAGGTAGTTGTTAAATTTAGGAATTGGTTAGGATTAGGAATGTAGAATAATGTAGAATAAGTACTAATTAACTCCCAATATCCTAGTAATTTGCATGCTAATAAGCAACTTGTTAATAGTGAGAATTGGACCTTAAACTAAATTGTTACCTATTTTTATAATAACGTGCCCTGCTGAGTCACTATATTAAAATATAGTTTGCCCAAAGATACACATGAACTATTTACGTTTCTTGTATGATTCCAAATCCAAATGCTGTTATTTTGTATCTGTGGAACACAAATGGAGATTTTATTTATTATTATTATTATTATTATTATTATTATTATTATTATTATTATTATTATTTTATTTTTTTATGCATGATGTATTATGTATATGATAATGTGTTTTGTTTTTCAGGTTAAACTGATGCCTCCTGCCCCTAATGATGACCTTGCATCCCTCAGCGAGCTCACGGACAGCAGCTTGCTCTACGAGATGCAGAAGCGATTCGCCAATGACCAGATATATGTATGTAAATACACAAACACGTACACTATAATTGGGCTTTTGTTTTGCTTTTGGTTTTCCAACCCTCAGTCTAGCCCCTCCAGGAAGGAACTTCATTCTCTGTTTTAACCCACTCTGAGGGAGGCGTCATCCGGATTCTGGCCTCTATCATACACTCTGTGGTCTTTCACCAAGCCATCCGGTCCACTGTGCCTCTCGCACACTCATTGTTGCTGGATCTCTTGTCTTGTGGTCTTGGAGAGCGGCCAAGGCCTCTGTTTGTAGTGTGGCCAGGGACTGGTGTTTGGATGGCAGCCCTCTAGGTCTCACTGTATTCAGGCCAAAGACTTGAGCCAGCCCTGGGGAGATGAAAAGACATTGACTCTCTGTTAACGGCTGCTATTACTGCCATGACTGTTGCTGCTATAAATCTTGGCCTCTGACGTTTACTACATGTCTTGATGCTACTATAATCCTACAATGGTACTTACTCAATCACATACTGTATATGCAATTAAAAAAAAATATGCGTTAAAAAAATAATGTTTAGTGTGTAGTATTAATGTAATCCGGATGTTAGGATTGACAACATTCGCCATGCTGTCATTATCATGCGACCTACCAACTTCAGTTGCGTCAGTTCACCTCCATTCACAAATCTTCTTCCGTGTCCTTATGGGATTGTAAAATGTCCATCGTATACGCACTTCAGAATCTCGCTGGATTCTCACCTACTGTTTTATGAATATTGTGAATTCGGACATACTACTTGACTCACATTCTGTTTTTCGCCTACTATAAAGTATGGAGGTAGGCATATTCGGATGCAGTGAATCAGTTTCCTTTCAATTACTGCCACCATGGATACTGCCAATTCCATTAATATTAAACGGGCCATATTCTACGTTTCTTTCTTTAAACACTGGTGATTTAATTTTATTTGAGCATTTGCTACCTTTTTTTGACACTTAGGGTCCTATCATACACCCGGCGCAAATTATTATTATTATTATTTTTTGCTAGTTTCAGCCCAACGCAGTTATCATTTTCACGCCACGTTGTTTAAATAGCAAATGTATTTGCGTCTATTTGTGCGCGCATGGGCATGCTGGTCTGAAAACGAGGTGTGTTCAGGCTATTTTGAGGCAACTGAAATAGACTGCACCATTGACTAACAAAAACCTGGTCTAAAGTCAGTAGTTTTTTTTTTTTGTAATTTAAAGGGCGCATTAGTAATATGCACCTATAGGCAGGTCCACAAAGTGCAAACACTCTGCTTATTACACACACAGGGGATACACACAAAATAAAAGGATTACAATGTAAAATATTATTTTTGTGTACATAAAGATATGGTGGAATCCGGCTTGTCCCTTAAATGGTCTGTGTGCGCGCTTTAAGCTCGCGCACTAGCAGATCCCTTTGTTGTCTTGAGACGCGTTCAGTCTTTCCACTATCAAATTCCATCATGTAAATAGCGAATCCGCCATGGCGCGAGCACACCTGCCTTTTAAAGGGAATGGGAGATGAGCCTCTGATTGGTTTATTGCACGTTACACCCAAAACACACCCATTACTCATTTAGAGAATCGGGACGACCCTTTTAGACCTTGCGGCGGGCGCACCGACCATTTTTCCCGTCGTTTAACTAGCAAAAGTGGATTTGGACACGCCCTAAGTGCAATTGCACCTTGCGTTTTAGACCATGTGCTCATGATGTACCTTTAAGACTTGTATGATTGGGTTACCTTTTCATATATGTGAAATGACTAAGAATGACTTGCCAAGTTTCTGAATAATGAGGGGTCATTGATGGGGCTGGGTAATATATTGAATTTTCTTTATCTGTTTGCGATAATTTTGGTGGCATTTGCTAAAATTAATTGTTAGATATGTAAATGTTGGCAGTTTACAGTACACGTTTGTACGATACATTGTTTTTTTTATTTCAAAAGAGCAATTCTTAGCGTGAACAACTCAGCAGAGCATCCATTCTTACAGTCACACGCATATACACCCTCTCTTCATGTGGCATGACTTGTTCTGTCCTAAAGGAGAGTTTTATTTTCTTATGAATCAATCAGAACACAATTAAAGGAATAAATCCATCTCTATATTCATCCCCCACCTCAACATGGATCGTTCAAACAGGCCTGCGGTCCATAATGCCTGGCAGTCGACTACACACTGTGCTCCTTCATGACCGGAGCCAAATCTGTGCTTAATGGCCACTGCTATTCCCACACTTTTCAATGGGGTATAATGAAGTCTCCCTACTGATATGGAGAGAGAGAGC
Organism: Gila orcuttii; assembly: GCA_026230005.1. Classification (NCBI taxonomy): domain Eukaryota; kingdom Metazoa; phylum Chordata; class Actinopteri; order Cypriniformes; family Leuciscidae; genus Gila; species Gila orcuttii. The sequence goes on along the minus strand of JAPDVR010000007.1, from coordinate 20,953,303 downwards.
AGAGATGGGGCCTTTTGTGTTACACTGTAATGGGGTCTAATGATGTCTGTCATTACTGCAATGATGGATCGAGATGGTGATGGTTACTGATCGTTTAGCATGAGCTGGAAAGAGTGAGAGATGCCAGACTTTGTAAGAGGAAATTGATCCATGTTTCCCTCAGCAGATGAGAAGTCCTGTCTGATGTTGCTTATTTAATTCATTCACCTCTAGATGTAGATACAAGCTTCTCTAAAATGGACTAGTATACCACCACACCACCAAAGGTGCTCTATGATCTCACTTTTTCTGAGTCTCGTCATTGCAAATAGGTTGGACGTGTTCACGGTCCTCTGAGAAAGAGCCCAAGTTTGCAAGTATGCCAGTATTCATCAGATGTTTTGTGAAACTAAGACTAAAATGTTATTGACCTTCAGGTTGCTCTTGAGAGCTCAATAGACTATGCAGCAGCAACCTGGCCCTCTATTCCCAGGAGGCTTTGCTGTGGTGTTGGTGATAACATGGCTTGTTATTGAGTATTCTGACCAGGACAAGGATTGAGGCTGGTGACCCTGATGAGAGGTAACTCAGCTGTTGGCCTGTACTGAAACCCTTGGGACTCATGAGTGCCATCATAACCGCTGGATAAAATGTAGATGTTTTGTTTTTCTGTGGTGTTTAAGGGTGAGTTTATCTGAAAAAGGTGATGCCATTGACATGGAAGAACTACAGAAGTGCACTACCATTCAAATGTTTTTGAAAGCAGTCTCTTATTCTTACAAAAGGCTGCATTTATTTGATCAGAAATACAGTTAAAACCGTAATATTGTGAAATATTATTACCATTTTAAAATATCTGAATACATTTTAAAATGCAATTTATTCCTGATGGCAAAGCTGAATATTCAGCATCATTACTCAAGCCTTCAGTGTCACATGATCCTTCAGAAATTATTGTAATATCCTGATTTAGCACTCAAGAAGCATTTTTTTATTATTATCGGTGTTGAAAACAGATGTGCTGCTTAATGTTTTTGTGTAAAACGTGATACTTTTTTCAAGATGAATTGGTCAATGGAAAGTTCAGAAGAACAGCATTTATTAAAAACAATATTTCTCAATACCTTAAATGACTTTACTGTCACTTTTGATCAATTTAATGCATCTATGCTGAATAAAAGTACCTTAAAAAAAAAACCAATAACTGACCCCAAACTTGTGAATGGTATTGTATTGCATAGTCTTTGTAATCAGAATGATTAATCAATCTTTTTTCATCCTCCTTTTGCCAGGATAACAGCTCTGAGTTTTCTCCTATTATGCCTGATTAGTTTGGAGAAAACATGCAACAGATCAGAGACCATTCTTCCATACAGAATCTCTCCAGATGCTTCAAATGTTGATAGACTCTTCAGTTTTCTATAGGGTCCAGTTTAGGGGAGTGGAACGGTCATGGCAGAACCTTCATTTTGTGCTCAGTGACACATTTTGTTTGGATCGTTGTCCTGATGGAAGATCCAACCACGGCCCATTATAAGATTTCTAGCAGAGACAGTCAGGTTGTGATTTTTTTTTTTTAACATTTTTTTTTATCTGTTGGTATTTGATAGAATCCATGATACCATGTATCTTGGATACATCTTGTTGCATCTCGAACAAGATGTCCTCGACCTCCAGCAGAAAAATAGGCCCACAACATTAAATATAAAGCTGTATATTTAACCGTGGGCAATGCATGGGGTACTTTTTATACCACATGCATCGGGTGGGTTTACTGCCAAAACAGCTCTTTTTTTATTTCATCTGAACATAGAACCCGTTCCATGGAGTTTAGGCTTTCTGACCCCAAGATTAATTTAATTTTTTCACAAATCTCCAGCTATGATTCTTGTCGAGTCTTAGGCCACTCAAATTATACTCCTCGCCATGCATTAAGACAATATAGTCACACGTCTTGATCCAGGCAGATTCATAACCTCTCTGGTTGATTGTAACTTCTTAATTATTGCCATGATGGTGGAAATGAAAATTTTTAGTGCTTTAGTTATTTTCTTAGTCACTTTCTATTTCGTGTAGCTATACAAGCTTTCGCTGCACATCAGAACTGTATTCTTTGTTTTTACCTATTGTGATGAATGATTAAGGGGATTTGACCATTGTGTTTCCTTAATTTATTTATATTTATACTTGGAGATAAAATATTTATTTCATGAGACCCCCCCCCCCCCCCATTTTATATTGTTTTACTTCAATAAAATGTACGACTTTTTTAACAGAAGTTCAAAAGGATAAACTATGCAGATTTATTTCACAGCCGCCTTTGCTCATATTTACCAAGGGTGCCAATAATTTTGACCACAACTATATATTACTAGCTACCAAGTGGCTCGAACAATTATCTTTCAAAGATTTGATGCTGTTAATCTTACATTCTTTCTCAAAAACAGTGATTAGTTCTTCCTCAAAAGCTCTCATTTCATCAACCCAGCAAACGTGACAACATTTCAAAGGAGACTGGTGTACCCAGGCTCCCAGAAGTTGTGTTGGACCAACCAATCAAATTGAAACTACTAATTTCAGGCAGTTCTTGTCATTATTGGTGTGCAATATGATGGACTGTTTACATGTTAACTCAAATTCTCTGTATTTTCAGACCTACATTGGACACATTCTTCTCCTCATTAACCCTTACAAGGACCTGCCCATCTACTCTAATCTCGTAAGTACAGACAAGTGTTTGTTTTTGTGAAATAAATATTTGCAGAATGTGCATCTGTATATCTGGCCTCTTTGGATTTGTTCTCTAGTTCACACTCTGTAAGCGCAGGGCAACACTTCCAGTTCAAACAGGACTTGATCCACTGATAAATTATTCATGGGCTTCCTGACAGTGATAGCCTACTCAACATACAGCACCCTCTTCATCTACCCATCAGATCTTCTCCCCTCCTTCCTCTATTTATTTCTGCATCTTCCTCGGCATTGTTAGAGGTTCTCAAGTTCTCAAGCCCGACTGCCGTCCCCGCAGATACGGCTGGCTGTCCACAGAAAGACAGAGTTGATGAGAGTCCACTCATCAGGGACACACAGCATGTGCTGCCCACCGCTAAGAAAAATAAAAGATGACAAGATGACCATCTGTCCGGCGTAACGCTTTATTGGCACGTGAAGGGGAGCAGAGGAGTAGATAGAACACACACACACACTTATGATATGCAGTGGATCCACTGGGGGTCTGTCCCCTGTTGGCCCCCTGCATCAGAGACTCATTTCAGGCATGATTTCTCCTGTGTGTCCCCCAGATTGGGGCTCAGAGGCGAAATGACGCATTGAAAGAGAAGGACATATGTACCATCATCTGTGATGGCCTCAGACCACCATCATGCTCAGGTTACATCACCTGACGCCCTGTAACACATACTTTAATCCAGGATATGTATATTAATCTCTGTCCTTCAGTGCACAGCCTCCATCTTGTCCCTTCAAACTGTCCAAGCGATGCTGTAAGGCTAATTTTCAATAAATTCCAATCACTTCGGTCTAAAATCCAAACTATCGTGACTAAAATATGATTAAATATATTTTTAACCAACTTTTAACTAGAATAAAATGTTAGATTCAATTTGAAATTGTTTAATTTTGTTTTGTTATGATGTTTTGTTTCAGTGGTTTTTTTTTTTTTCTTTCTTGTTTTGGGGTTTTTGTTTGCTTTTTATGTTTTGGTTTGATTTCAGTTTGGTTTTTGTTGTGTTGTGTTTTGGGTCTTTTAAATGCATCTTTTTTTGTTTTGTTCCTTATTTTTTGTTGAGTGTGTGTGTGTGTGTTTGTTGTTCTGTCCATGCACAAGATTGTGAGATATCATAAGCGAAAAGTGAAATGTTCATCTATGGTATGCTGCCTTCTAAAACCAGATAAAGGAATTTCACAATAGTAGACCGAATATTACACAGACTTTGTCTATGACAATAGCCCTTCTGCACATATGGATGTGGTGTTCAATTGTGGACCTCAGTTTACTGCTTAAGGCTGCAATTTTCATGATTCATTCACAGCCTGCAACTCTCTCTTCCTCTCTCCTTCCTGTGCCCTTGTGTGTACAGTATGTGTGTGTTGTGTCTCAGTGGTAAAGGGTCATGTTTTTACTCAATTCATATTGCTGTATTGGCATGACATATGTGGGTACATATTGCCAAAGCATTGCACAAAGCAAAAAGAACCAAACAAACAAGAAGCATATATACTCTGTCTCTCTCACTCTCTCAATCTGCAGTGTTGCAGTGTGTTTGTGTGTGTGTTTGTGTAAGTGAAATTCGCATCAAAGCCGTTTAGCTGTCACCATGATGCTCAGCGTCTTGTTTTCAATTGCCTGGACCAAATGATCAAGTTTCTGTGCAGTGGCTATAAATGTTTAAATAAATGCAAGTACGAAAAGACCAATCACAATTCAGTATGCATATTGTAGATGTAAGAATAAAAACTAGTCAGAATATCATATGCAAATATCACAATGTAATTACTGTACACTAAATTTTTAAATCTTTCATTTTTTAACATTACATTTCTTAACTTGCTCATGTGCAACCTTTACAAAAGGCAATAGAAGATAGCAAACCTAAGACGAAGACCTGAAATTGTCTACAAAATAAAGTTTCAAATGTCTAAAGAGTGTTTAAAGAGTCTTTACGTTAAGCACCTCAGGCTTAATTAACTTCAGGAGTTTAATGCTTAAAGGTTTAGTACTAATCCTGACCAGTGTTTGAAGAATATCAATACTAACAAGCACAGGTCATGAGAAATTAGTAGAGTTATGTAAATGTGTAATGCCTGCCTCTCTCTCTCTCTCTCTCTCTCTCTCTCTCTCTCTCTCTCTCTCTCTCTCTCTCTCTCTCTCTCTCTCTCTCTCTCTCTCTCTCTCTCTCTCTCTCTCTCTCTCTCTCTCTCTCTCTCTCTCTCTCTCTCTCTCTCGCTCTCTCTCGCTCTCTCAGGTCAGTCAGTTGTATCTGAGCTCCAGTGGTCGCCTGTGTTCCTCTCTCCCACCTCATATATTCTCTTCAGCTGAGCGCGCTTATCACATGATGCTGCAGGAGCGACGCCCACAGTGTTTCATCATCAGGTGCCGCCCACTGACATGCATAACACTGCCACATTTGTCATTCATTCTTCACCGTTTCATATGTCTTACTTGCACAATTTATATATAATTGTTTTTATTTATTTATTTATTTTTTTCTGTTAATTAACTGAAAGTTTTCTTTCTGGAACACCTATAAAAAGTAAAAAAGAGTCTTTCATCAATAGGATGGTGGTGATTTCCCCTTGAGGTGGATGCAATATTACGGTCTAAATAACAAAGACTGACAAAATACACACCTAAACACACCTCCACTGTGTGATGCTTGATGTGCTGAAATTAAAAGCCATGTGAATCTCCAATCCTGTACAATTTATGAAGCCGCCTGGATGAATGGCAAAACATCTCAAATGCAGTGTTATACAGTGTTAATAAAGGGGCATAGAAATGATCTGAACAAGGGGATCATTTGAAATTATAATATTTATAAAAGCTTTATTAGGTAATATTAATGAGGTGACCTAACGTTCACCCATTGATTGGCATTGATTAGCTGAAAAGTGGGCACTAGTATAATGATAATATAATATAATATAATATAATATAATATAATATAATATATAATTGCGATTAATTGCATCCAAAATAAAAGTTTGTTTACATAATATATGTGTGTGTACTGTGTATAACTATTTTGTATATTTAAAGTACACACATATGCATGCATATATTTAAGAAACATTTGCATGTACTGTGTGTGTGTATATATATATATATATATATATATATATATATATATATATATATATATATATATATATATATATACATAGTTTATATTATATATAAATATAAATATTTGTAATATAAATAACAAATTTTTCTTAAATTTATACATGCATGTTTGTGTATTTATATACATTATATACAAAATAATTATACAAACACTCAAACTTTTATTTTGGATGTGATTAATCATGATTAATCGTTGCCCAGCAATAAATATAATATAATATAATATAAATATTATATTATTTTATATGTATATATTAATACAATTTTATTTAAAAGATTAAAAAAAAAAAAAAACTTTTATTTTAAAGTCCTTTTCCGATAAAATTGTATGGAAATGTATTGGTCAAAGGTGTGGGAACCCTGTAACCATAAAAGATGTCCAGATGTTTGGCCAGATGCTTCTAAATGCATTCCACGGGACATTTTCTACCTTCTGTCATTTATGCACCAGCTTGTGTTTTATAATAGCACTCCACAGCTCAGTAAGTGATCCCGTTCTGGCAAAGAGGTCCAAATGAGGTCGCGTTAGAAATGCCTTCCCTCATTTTGGTATAGCGACTCCTACATCGCCCGAGAGGCTCTCGCTAAACGCTGTCACGGAGACAAATGTGCCGGGGACGGTGTAAATCCAAACCTGTTAAAACCTCTCAGGGAGATTAATGGATGAAGTGGCAGTGGTGTAGCCCGCACTCTGTCCTGCTTTGCACTCCGGTCATCTCTGATTACAATTAAATCCTGTTTCACATTCTGATGCTTCTCCACTGGCCCAATCCTGGGTTTCGCTGAGCCAGAGAGGATCTGACAGCTACTTTAATGCCCTCTCTGCGTGGCCTATCCATCACACCGACACACACACACACACACACACCCACACTCGTCCCGCAGGTGAGGGCCATGCTCTAGTGACTACAGAACCAGGGAAATAAAAGTGGTGGAATGCTGGTTCAAGAGGCTCACGAGCACACGCACAAACACCTACTCGCTACTGGCTCAGGAATACACTGCGCCCTTGAGTTCAATTACAACCCAGAATAGATTTCCCAAAAAGAAATGGAAAAAATTGGAAGAAAAAGCATCAGACCCTCCAGAAAATGATTAGTGGGAGGCCGAATGACCTTTTAAAACCATCTGCTCAGACTGTTTTCTTCCATACACTCACTCTCGCGGGCGTCTGCAAGGATCCAGGCTCTTTACTCTTCCGCGTGTGGAGATGGTAGTTATCACTGCAAGCTCCTTGACTGTGCTTTATGGCTCATTTTAAGAGGTCGTAACATTGAAGAGTGGTGTAATTAATAAAGTTGCTGTACATTTTTAAGAATATGAAGTGGGATGTACTGCAGTAACGAGACAATATTTACATCTACCAAAGCCCTTGTTAGTAGTTGAGCCGTGGTGTGGATTAACACCCTGTAAACATACTGGTGGAAAAAAAAAAAATGTAAATAAAAAATTTTTTAAAAAATAAATAAATATAGGCTATATATATATATATATATATATATATATATATATATATATATATATATATATATATATATATATATATATATATATATATATATATATATATCCTGCATAGTGCACATCATTCACCGTTTTGAAAAAGCTGTTGTAGCTCACTAGCTCTTTTCCGAAATCTGCTGGCTACCTAGACAGCAATATGGCATCATACAGTAAATGTGCATCTGATGCAAAGGCTGTTTCACAAGGTTATGCATGTCTTATTGAGAATAAAACAATCATGGCATTTTGTCCAACTCTGGGCAGATTAATATACGATTATTTAGCAAGAAATATCAACTATAAAAGTACTTAATTCTTAAATCTACACTACATTTCAAATTTTGTCATACGTTCTTAATGGTAGGCATAATAAGTCTCTTATACCCACCAAGGCAACATTTATTTGATCTTAAATACTGGAAAACAGTAATATTACTCTATTTTAATATATTTTGAAATGTAATTTATTCCTGTGATGGCAAAGCAAAATTCTCACTACTTTCATTACTCCAGATGCTTCAGAAATATTATATATATATATATACATACATACATACACACAATTTATATTATTAAATATTTTTCAACATTATAAATGTCTCTTTGGTGCTGAATAAATGTTTTAATTTCTGTAAAAAAGTAAACACGCTTTTGAATGATAGTGTGTACTTGTTACTGTGGTTAGGTAAAAAATTACTTTTTTAATAAACTGAACTGTTTCAGCCAACATTTGTGTGTAATGTGTATTTTTAGGATGTTTTCTAGAGTAGTTAGCTTAGCAACATGCTCACTTTGAGCTCTGTTGGAATCGGTTGTGGCATCTGTTGTCTTCCTCTATTGGGATGCTGCCTATGTAGGCAGTAGACAGCAAGGCAGTTCTCTAGATTTCTGAACGGGGCTTATGAAACCAACTATGGACAGTGTCACAAAAATAAAGAAAGTGAAAGAAGTGAAAAGTTTACTCGAACACTTAAAAATTGTAGAAAGATAAAACATCAATCAGTCAATCATCATAGAGGCAGTTTACACATCATATACGTATATAGTATAGATATGGTGGAGAAAACGACTAAATGTATAAAACAGAAGAACAAGTGATTTGAACAAATTCCCAAGTAGTGCGTTTGGATAAGTGAAGATATGATGGATATCATCTGGTCAGAATCCTGCTTGGGGGGAAAGATGCCCGCAGGCCAGGCAGAGGTCAGGGGTCTTTAGTCTGGAGTCATGAGGCTTCTGATGGTACAGTATATTGCTGTAGGCTGACTGAATCATCTCAGTAGAGAGCAGTGAAACAGCTCCCTGACCAACTATAAGATCTCCTGAAGGTAAACTGACAGGGGCACACAATAGGAGACCGCCGGCCCACAGGTCTTTAAAAAGTCAACAGTTCTCTTGTTTTTTTTTTTTTTTTTTTTTTGGTCTTGTCTTTACACTGACAGAGGAACTTTTAGGCAGCTTTACAGAGTTTTTATATACTCTAAAATAATGTGACAGCAAAAAAAAGAGGAACACTTAGGCAGCTTTACAGAATATATAAAAACTCTGTAAGCTGCCTAAAAGTTCCTCTTTTTTTTTCTGTCACATTATTGTTTTTAATGACAATTAAGCAAATTCCCCCAATGTATGCATCCATGTATTTCCAACATACTGTATGTTATTCCATATGTTTCCAACATATATTTCCCCAAAAGTTTTTCTAAATCAAATACGTAAACATTAATATTTGATTTATAAAAGTCTAAATATATTAAACCTGGATAGCAAATTGATATTGGGCCGAATCTGGTTGAATTTCGGCTGTGACTTTGGCCCACATACCACATGGAATTACGGCCCACGATTGGCCCAAAAGCTACTTGCCAGCTTTTAAACCAGATCCATGCTGGAAGCAGACCAAAACTCACCCACAACTTCTTCCATGTCCCCAGAAATCAGCCACAACTGGCCCACAACAGTGTAACATATCAAAATAGTTATACATAATATTGATATATGTTGTGCTATCTTTAACATATTTTAAAAGTAAATACAGTATTTATTTATTTTTAACTGAGATTCTCACCTTTGTCACTTTGTTTTTCTTTCTGTCTAGTGGAGAGAGTGGTTCTGGGAAGTCTGTGGCCTGTAAGCACATCCTGAAACACCTGGCTGTTCGCTCAAGTCCCAAAGGCTTCGCTTTAGAGCCACGCATGAAGCATGTAAGTCTGTCCGTCGAATTCTTGGAGGATCTGTCTGTTAATGAACACAACATACATCTAAAGGAGAAATGAACACATTTACATGTAGGACTGCACGATTAATCGTTAAAAGATTTCAATGTCGATTCAACCCCCCATGCGATCTTAATCCTGAATTTCTACGATTCTGCCAATGATATTCAACGAGATAACGCGCTAAGGGTGGAATGGATGGCACTTCGGTTCTGCGGTTCGGCACGCATGTGATTCGCGGATTAACCGCTAAATATAACCATCATAGAGTAAAAGTTTATCATTTGGACGTGTATTGTTTTGCCAATTTACACATTCAAACAATTTTAATCGCAGAAGAAGAGACGAAAACCGGGACTTGCGCGTTATCTGTGCGCACAGCGCCCAGCCACACACATTCGAAACGCAGAGAGAGAGAGAGAGAGAGAGAGAGAGAGAGAGAGAGAGAGAGAGAGAGAGAGAGAGAGAGAGAGAGAGGCGCGTGTCAGACAGCGCTCGAATACAGAATCGATTCCTCTTTCGATTCCTTCCTTGCCCTTGAACGGACACATAAACACAAAATTGTCAAAATACCTGTCTAAATGGACGTCTCAACAACTATTCTCTCGTTTATGTCATAAGTGAGAAAGAAATGGATGTTTTTCATTTTTTTCCAGTCTGTGCAGTCGGTCTTAAAGTGACAGCACACAGTAATAAATGAAAAGCAAAGTTATAGGCTATTATAAAACTTATCTCAATTAAAAACTTATCTTAAACTACAGTATGAGATGGTTAAAAACAAAACTGCTAAATCACAAAGTACCAGCTGCTAGACAAAACAAACTTCTATAAAAGCAATATCCAAAACTGTCTGTGCTGGCAAGGAAATACCTCTCTATCACTGTTACAAGTCCCCCATCAGAAAGGGTTTTTAGCACGGGGGAACATTGTAACATGCCTCCATTCCTCCCTGAAACCTCAAAATGTTGGTAGGTTAGTGTTCTTGGCCAAGAACCTTTAAGGTTCTGTGCCAATTGGAGAAAAAAGCACAGCTTCTGTTTAGTTATTTTTATTTATTATTGTAGATGTTAATGTTATCTTATGTTCAACAACAAATGATTCACTTTAAGGGGTCTAAAATAAAGAAAAGAGACAATTTTTTGTTACTCCTGCACTTTATTATACTGAATGTCCTGTTTTTTGTTGTTGTTGTTTTTTTTTTTGTACTTTAGTGCAGTAAATTTTGGTTGAAAAAATGAGAATCGTGTAAGAGAATCGTGATCTCAATTCCCATGGAGAAAAATCGTGATTCAGATTTTAGCATGAATCGTGCAGCCCTATTTACATGAAACACTTGTTACAATGATTCTGCCTTTTGTAATCATTTAAAGTGTAAATCAAATAAAGATTTAATTGAGCTACAAAATAATTTAAACTTATTAAAAAAAAAACAAATAAAAACATGTAAAATATCCTTAATTAAGCTGTTCACTGGGATTTAAATTTTTTTTTCTTCAGGAACACTTTAAAATAAAGTTCCATTTGTTAACATTAGGTAATTGCATTAGCAAAGAAAATAATTCTAAATCATTTATTAATCTCAGTTAATGTTAATATCAACATTTACTAATACATTATTACATTTAAAATTTGTATCTGTTAATATTATTTAGAGGTGCATTATGTAATATTTCTGAGGATCTATCGACAGAAATGCAATATAAGATCCATAACTATGTTTTCAGTGGTGTATAAAGACCTTGCTTAATGAACCGTTATGTTTTTATTACCTTAGAATGAGACATTTATATCTCCATAACCGCGGGCAGGTCGACATATTGTGTCGTCATGTTTCTACCGTAGCCGACAGCGAACAAACAGCGCTACAGAGCGCGTTTTGTCACTACCTTGAAAAATAAGTTTTCCTTACTTAGGGACCGTTCGGTATTTATGGAAAGGGCCACTGGAGGAAAATAGGGGAGGGTCATGTCTTTTTATTCTTTGTTGAGGGGAGGGTCATTCAACTTTTTTTAGTCTAGGGGGAGGGTCACCCAACTTTTGTATTCATGAAAAAGGCAACATTTCAAAGTGGCTTGTTTGGTGCATATTTTTTCCATGTAGCTTTATGTAGCTCTCTCGGTCTCGGTCCCCCATCGCTATCAGATGGGTCTGACCCAACAAAAATCCAGTTTGGCGCTGCCTGACAGTGCGTGCGCACTTCAGTACGCGCTCAGAAAAAGTGCATCATGTACAGAACGCCAATTAATGTTTACCCGGCATAGCTTTAAAGCACGAGCAAATAATGAACTTTTGTGATTGCGAATAAGTGCAGTGTCCTGTGAATGTAACTCTACCGCGGCATTAACATGTGATATGAATGTACGTTGAGTTTATTGGGACTGAGGCGCCAGAACAGCAGCTGATAGAATGTGCGCTGTACGATATACCATATTTTAGTTTCCATTCTTATTGGGTTTCCACAACAATGTTAGTGAGTAAATCTACTGAAATTGCCACCATAACAGTGGAGTGTGATGTGTTAGACGTAGAGCTACCACATTTTTAAATTAGGCTAGAATTATTTGAAGTTAACATAGGCTAATACAATACGCAGACCTACACCAAAAAACTAGTTCAGGATAAATTCTTTAAAATTGGGCAATTCCAGCATTATGGACGTGACATTTGCAGTCAAAACTTGAAATATAAATGATCAGAAAATGCATTTAATACTGAAACGTCTGTTTATGTAACCATACCCCCTTAATAAAGGAGTCAAGACATTAGAAAAATATCAGTCTACACATGCGTTTTATATTTAATATGAGCGAAATACACATGTGACGTGACACAACAAATCTTTAACTTTTAGGTGGCAAAATATTTTTTAATAATTCTATGAATTACACTGCGCAAAACAAAAGTAGGCTAATAACCGGATGAAGAAGGGCCTCCACAGAACATAAAATATTATTTTTTATTTTATTTTTCGTGTTTCGCATTTATGAGGAAAAAACAATGTTATGGACCTGACAGTTCTCCGTTACGGACCGCTCTGAAAGCGACTTTAAAACTTTCACAGAGACTTCAGAAAGCACAAAGCCTTTCTTTAAAGTAAATTTCGTTTTTTATTAATTGTATCTTAATTTTAATTAATGTTTCATCAACCAATTGCCTGGATTTAATAAATAAGAAGTAAATATAGTAGAAAATAGATCATCATGACACGGAGTCGCCGGCGCGTGAACTGGACTCTAGTCTCATAAATGAACCGAAACTCAGCGTATAATGTACTTGCCTCACAGACTTGAGAAATATAGAAAGCTTGATGTCTACTTTTAAACAGAACATTTAAAAACGAAAAACAGACTGCTCTCTGCTTATGTAATACGTATGAAATCTGCACTTTTCTCTGGCGCGTTACTGTGAAGATCGCGAGTCAGCATCGTCAACTTCATCTTGAAGCCGACACACTGACAGAAAAACCTTGTTTATTAATAAACAATTAAAATCTCTCCTTGCTATATTTGACATATTCATAATCATTACTTTTGCCGTTTCTTTGTGGCAGCTTTTAGATACTTTATTGGGAGCGCCACCCTAATGATTATGTTTTATGTACTCATTGTGTTAACGTTCAGTATTTTCGCTGTGGTTTTCCTCACATGTATTCTTTTATCTTGACTCTGGAGGTGTTTATGTGCTTTCAGTTACTCCGGTTATACTTCAGTCATGATAGCCTCAAACAGCTGTTATTCTCTTATTCATGGGAGAATTAGATGCTTTGAATGACTATCCAAAAGCCTGAGGCTGGCAGTTTGTGCTTATTGAATCTCATGGAAAGAGCCATTTCTTGTTAGCTCAAGACATCATATCCACATACAGAAATCATTAGAGTGGTTTAATGGCCCAGAGCAATGGGTGACATTATTACACTTGAATACATCTGTGTGTGTGTGTGTGTGATCTCAACACTATTTTGTCTCCTAATGAGCACATTTTATCAATGGTGACTTACTGCCACCTGGTGGAAGCAAGTGTCAAATGCCCATATTATGTGTCTTCATGAGCGAGTGGCATTGTGAGCATTCACATATAGAGGTGGAGAGTAACGAAGTACATTTACTTGAGTACTGTACTTAAGTACACTTTTTAAGTATCTGTAGTTAACTTGAGTATTATTTTTTTCTGGAAACTTTTTACATCAACTTCACTACATTTGAAAGACAAATATCGTACTTTTTACTCCACTACATTTCTGTCAAGGTCTGGCTCGAGTAGAAAGTAGTAACGTCAGTTAGGGGATGAATTATTATTATTTATTTATTTTTCATCTCTAAAATGTGATTGTCTTTGAACATGAATGAACCGGTGGCAAAATAAACAAAGACAGATCCTCTGCGCAGACTGCACACATCCATGGCAAATATGTCTTTCCGTTTTGCTGTGTGTTAAAGCAGTATTGCTGTTGGGCAGTTATACAACTTTGGTTGTGTAGCTGGGTTTTTAACCAGGTTGGATTTTTTACAGGCCACTTGATTCAAATGTGCATGAATGGATACACATAGATGTGTACTTCTTTTGTTGGGCTGGTAGAAGTGTAAATGAAGATGATTGTCTTTTTTTGTCAATTCAGTTGTTTAATTTCTATAGGTTTTATAACATTCGAAAAGCTCTTAATTCCACAGATACTACTAACTGTTAGGTGTACTCACTAGGTTGCTTCAGAGGCATAAGGTACTGTAAGTATTACATACAACAATGCAACAATAATAAAACCATGCATTGACATTTACTTTTGATACTTGAATACTTTTAAAAACAAGTACTTTGATTTTTACTTAAGTAAAAGTATAGGTCTTTACAACTTTTTACTTGTAATATTTGACCAGTAGTATCTGTACTTTCACTCTAGTAAGGAAGTACTTTGTCCCCCTCTGCATATATACAGACTTCCCTAAGCACTTCCCCTCAGGGGAATCCCTGATGCCATTTTGAAATGCATTCATCTTGAATTCGGTGAGGGAAGTTTATTAGGACAGACCCTCAACCACTTTATTTTGACTGAGGGAGCAAGTTTACTCAATATGTACACTTCAGAATACAACATGACTGTGACGTCATAGCAGGTCGTGCTTTTCCCCCCACCCCACAAAACTCTAGTGTATGGTATTGGAGTTATTTTGACATCTAACCACAAAATACTTAGCTTATTGTAATATTTCTATATATTCTTTAAGCATACAAGGAAATAAAAAAAAAAAAATCGGCTCCATTGTGGATTCCAAGTGATCATGGGCTTGTGGTGTTTCATCATAAGGAATGATGACATCCGAGTGAATGAGATGTTAGCAAGGGAAGGGCATAGAAAATGCACTTTAACACAGCCAAAGGCAGCTTCATATCCTTTATATCACTAGTCGACGAAACACTGAGGACGGAAGGTGCCCACTTGAAGACCCTAGAGATGTCCCCTACTCAGCTCAATCCAGACCGTTGTCATGGGTGGACCGCACTGTGGTTGCAGCCGTTGTGTGTGCTGACGCGTGTTAACACTAGACAAAAGGAGAGTTACATCACCATATGGAAAGAAGTGTAAATGGATGGAGAAGCATAGGTTACTGTAAAGCTATGTCTTAGTTGGTGCTTATCTTGCGAAAGCCGAGTACAAATCAGCAAGAAGTTTTAACATCTGCTCTCGTGTAATGGAAATCATGAAGATCTGGATACGTCCAGTGACTGCAGTGAATAGTGCTGCTGGCAACAAGGGAAAGACCTTGTGACAGCCTGGAGAGACAGCTGACAGGAGGAAAGATACCCCAATGGGGCTGGTAAGGGTTAGCTACCCTTGTCGGCAGTATCCAGCTCTGTGTTTACAGGATGCTGGAGACACCCGCCCAAGGCTTCTGAGAAATTAAAGAGAAAAATACCCCTAGAGTCTGTGAGAGCAGGGGCGGAAGATGACTCAATGTTGGACAACATGGTTAACGACGTTGGAATGGAAACGGATATGAGTATGGAGAGTACTTCACAAAAGACTAGTTCAGGTTCTGCAGTTAGCAAAGTCATTGAACTCCAAACTTGTGTCTGTGGCTGGAGCAAGGCGACAGCGGTCAGGGGTTGAAGATTCATCAAGGGAAAATGAAATGCTTGAGGGAGAAGGGAGAAGGGCCTCGCATTGATCAGTACTTCCTACGAAGTCAGTCAAGTCAGTCGAATGAAATCCAGCGAAAGGAAGCAAACCACAGTTCGCAGGATATCAGTACCCCTGTCATAGAGGAGATGAGGGTTTGCACAGTTAGTGATGAACACATTGATACTTGTGAACCCGGTCAGACTAACCAGCATAAGAGAGAAAAGAACCTCAACGGGCATAGGCCTGGAGTTAGATGGCCAAGAGCTTGTGAGAAAACTGCATGGGACACGGTAAACACAGATCTATGCTTTGCATTGGAAAGTTTAACTGGTACAGTTGAAAAGACGGCAGCAGAAAATTGAAGGGTTAGTTAGAGAAAGGAGACAGCTGAGGAAGCAATGGAAAAAAGCAGAACAAAGTCAGAAGGAGGGACTCAATCTCTTACAAAGGGCCATAAAAGATAAGCTTGCAACTTTACGCAGAGCTGAGCGCCTACGGAAACACTAAAAAAAGGAGCGTGCGAGGGCTAATTTCTATAAAGACCCATTCAAATTCGTAAAGAAGTTATTTACCAGTGAGAAGAATGGCACTTTAAAAGCATCTAGGGTTGAGCTAGAGAGATATTTGGAGGAAACGCATACAGATGCAAAAAGGCATGAGCCTATGTCAGTTCCGTCAGATATCCCACCTATCAATCCACCAGAATACCAAATGGAGGTCTGTGCACCTAAGTGGAAAGAGATAGAGCAGGTTGTGAGAAAGGCAAGGGCTTCATCATCTCCAGGGCCTAATGGAGTTCCGTACAGAGTGTACAAGAGTGCTTCAGGAGTTCTACGAATTCTGTGGAAATTGATAAAAGTGGCATGGGAAAAGCAGGTTGTACCTAGAGCATGGCGCCGAGCAGGTGGAGTCTTTATACCTAAAGAAAAAGATGCTACAAGCATCAGTCAGTTTCGTCCTATTTCACTATTAAACGTCGAAGGTAAGATTTTCTTCAGCATTATTGCGCAGAGATTGTCAACCTACCTATTAAAGAATGGCTTCATTTATACTTCAGTTCAAAAAACGGGCATTCCAGGGTTCTCAGGATGCTTAGAACACATCAATGTTATCTGGCAACGAATTCAATTAGCTAAAAAGGAGAGGAAGGAGCTCCATGTGACATTCCTGGATTTGGCTAATGCATATGGTTCAGTGCCACATGAGCTTCTTTGGGCAGCATTTGATTTTTTCAGAGTACCAATGTCAATAACAAATTTAGTGAAAGCCTATTTTGGAGATTTGCAATTTAGTTTCTCAACTCCAAAATTCAGCACCGCATGGCAATGCTTAGAGGTTGGAATAATGGCAGGATGCACCATTTCTCCACTGGCTTTTACCATGGCAATGGAAGTAATCATTAGGGCATCAAGATGGGTAGTAGGAGGAGAGCGCTTGGCTTCTGGGATGCGACCACCACCAATCAGAGCATACATGGATGACATGACAACCATGACTACAACAGTAGCCTGCACTAATCGGTTATTGGGGAAGTTAACAGATAATATTGAATGGGCACGAATGCAATTTAAGCCCTCTAAATCAAGGAGCATCTCGATAGTTAAAGGAAAGGTAGTAGATAAAACATTCTTCATTAATGGTGAGGCAATACCAACAGTTTCTGAGAAGCCAGTGAAGAGTCTTGGGAGATGGTACGATGGGGATCTAAAGGACACAGTTCGAGTGGGAGAAGTTAGACGACAAGCAGTGGAAGGGTTGAAGAGCATAAACAGCTGTGCTCTACCAGGCAAACTAAAACTCTGGTGCTTTCAGTTTGGTCTACTGCCAAGGTTGCTGTGGCCACTGACTGTGTATGAGGTTTCTTTGACAACAGTGGATAAGCTGGAAGCGTTAATAAGTTCATACATCAGGAAATGGTTGGGAGTTCCACGTTGCCTCAGCAGAGTGGGACTTTATAGTAAAGGAGTATTGCAGCTGCCAGTCTCTGCTTTAACCGAGGAGTGTAAGGGAGGCAGCTCCTGTGGCAAAAACTGGTAGAAAGTGGTCAGCAAAGAAATCTGTAGTAGAGGCAAAGGCTGACCTTCAAATTGGGGATATCGTGGGACAGGTACAGCATGGAAGAGGGGGTTTTGGGCTCAGTTTAGCTCCTCCTAAATGGCACAAGGCAGGCCCAGCTCAAAGAAGGAAGCTGGTAGTCAACGAGGTGCGAAAGCAGGAGAAGAGGATGAGATGTATAAAGGCCATTTCCCAGGCCAAGCAGGGAGAGTGGATGAGATGGGAGAGTGTGGAACAGCGCAAAATGGGCTGGCAAGACCATTGGTCAATGGAAGAGAGTAGGATCAGTTTCCTTATTAGATCAACATATGATGTTCTCCCATCACCGCAGAACCTAAACCTCTGGGTAGGAGAGGATCCCTCTTGTCCTTTGTGTTCATCACCTGCCACTTTAAGGCACATTTTGACAGGATGTAAGGTGGCTTTTAGCCAAGGTCGGTTTACTTGGCGCCTTGACCAAGTATTGCGATGTTTGGCTTTAGCATTGGAAGGCAAGCGTAGTATGACCAATAAGTTGCCGCCTGTTCTAGCAAAACATTACACGCAGAAGACAATATTCCTCCGCCCAGGCGAGCAACCACCAAGAAAAGGTGCTAACACCAATTCTCGCCCAGGACAACTGGAAGCTGCTAGGGACTGGAAGATGCTGGCTGATCTTGATCAACGGCTTATTTTTCCACCTGAGATTGCCACCACTAACCTATGACCAGATATTGTTTTGTGGTCTGGATCAGCACGCATTGTTCAACTGATAGAGTTAACAGTGCCATGGGAGGATGCGGTAGATGAGGCATATGAGAGGAAGAAACTGCGGTATGCTCATCTGGCCACTGAAGCAGAACAGCGAGGATGGAGAGTCCAGGTTTATCCAGTGGAAGTGGATTGTCGAGGTTTTGTGGCACACTCTACAACCAGGTTCCTCAGAGATGTCGGATTCAGTGGCCAAGAGTTGCGTCGCACAGTAAAGAACTTATCTGAAGCAGCAGAAAGGAGCAGCAACTGGCTGTGGTTGAGACAGAAAGATTCTAGCTGGCTGTGTACAGGCCGCCATGCTACGGTTTCGTAGAATTCTTGAAAACTTGAAGAGTCTGTTGGTTTATTTGTATAGGTTGTATAGTATTTACAGTCATTACGTTCCTGTGTATTTTGCGTGAATGACGGGTGGTTGGGCAGATATTGTGTTTTGCTGTAGGTGGTATGCCATACGGAACCGTTGCCACTGAAACTGCATATTAACGCACCAGTGGGGCTCGACAGCCTTAGTCAAACGGGTTGGCGCGTATGGTTGGGTTGTGGAGAGATTGTGAGATTGTGGTTAGGTCTCAACAGCAGGAGGGATGTAGAGGTCAGTAAGCTGGGCTGAGTTGAGTGGGGGACGGAGGGGGGTGACTCGGGGACGCCAGAGTCACTGTCGATCCCTCTTGAGGTGTCGTGGGCTAGTCGACGAAACACTGAGGACGGAAGGTGCCCACTTGAAGACCCTAGAGATGTCCCCTACTCAGCTCAATCCAGACCGTTGTCATGGGGGGACCGCACTGTGGTTGCAGCCGTTGTGTGTGCTGACGCGTGTTAACACTAGACAAAAGGAGAGTTACATCACCATATGGAAAGAAGCGAAAATGGATGGAGAAGCATAGGTTACTGTAAAGCTATGTCTTGGTTGGTGCTTATCTTGGCGAAAGCCGAGTACAAATCAGCATGAAGTTTTAACATCTACTCTCGTGTAATGGAAATCATATCACACATCACATGATCCCCCCCCCCCCTCTCTCTCTCTCTCTCTCTCTCTATCTCTCTCTCCCTCTTCAATCGGATTTTTGTCCCATTTGTCACTCACTCACTTTCTATCTCTCAAACACACACACACACACACACACACACACACACACACACACACACACACACACACACACACACAGAGAGATGGGCACAAATATATCAAAAAGTATTTAATTACAAATACTTAATCATCAAATGTATTTAAATAAAATACAAAATACTGCTGTGAAAAAAGTATTTAATTAAAATGTAAGTATTTTTTTTTATTTTATTTTTTTATTTTTTTATTTTAACACGTAAGAGTATAGAATATCGTAATATCATCCTTTAGTGCAGAAGATGCGCTTTTAACGTACATGTTGCCGCATACTTTCATAATAAAAGATCATTACGTGTGCCACTAGGTAGTGAATTCCGACAGTCCACGTGTGCAGTGGAAAGTCGGCTATACATTAATTTAAGACACAACCGACTGTGTTCACGTGAATATGCCGGTTTCTGGCAGTTCCCCTGCCAAACAGCAGTTCATCAACCAATCAGATTTAAGCAACACGCTCATATACACATGTCGTACACATGCATATTACAAAAAACTAGTTAACGCTGAGGGGGTTTCTAATACAGCTGCTGTTACAGTAAAGTTGACATCTTTGATAGTTCTCTCTTCTGACTGCCATTATCAGTCTCTCTCTATTTTTCTTTACTCTTTTTGAAAGTTGTGAAAACTCTGTTTTGGTGTTGTTCTTTTGCTATTTGAGCAAATGGGAACACAAAAACTCATTCAGCGCTATAGAAGTTTACCCAACTATGACGACTTCCACTTCTGAGAAACCTGGAAATGTTAACAGGGTCAATAGGATGTGTCACATCACGTAATGTTCTTGCATCTTGCCAAAAACTGTGATGGGCAATTTGGTAGTCCTATTAGTATTTTAAGCCTATGAAAGTTAAAGGGGAATTCGGCAACTATTTCAACAAAACCGTTTAGAAATCATTTGGATGGTTAAATAACCTGTTCTGGTGAGAATGGTGACTTTCCCCGCTCCCCCCAACGTTCCTAGGCGGAAAACCAACCTGGCAACATTAGCATTAACGTCCCGGTAAGTTGGAAATAGGAAGTCTCGTGAGAAGCAAGAACGAGCGAGAAAAACAAACTGCTTTACGGCAATTCGACATAAACACACACGCCGCCCACAATGTGTATGATGTATTACCAAGTGTGCCGCACAAGCCCTGAAAAGTGAAGCCAAAATGTCTCGATCGCCCCCCGGTGACCGGTCCTAGTATAGGTCATAAACCCCGCCTCCCCATGTTATTCAACGGGACGTGAGACCAACTAAACAATTAAATTACACTTCACTTACTTTTTGTCATTTACTGTAGTTTTTATCACGCTGATGTAATTTCAAGTGTTTGTTTTTAAAATAAGTTTGTTTTTAGTTAGTTATTTGATGCTATAAAAACGGCGCTGTGGCGTCATGATTGACAGCTGTGATTGACAGGTTCTCTGAGCGAAGTAGTCACTGAAGCACCAAAGGACTTTTTTTCTGGATCTTTGGAGGACTGAGGAGATTGGAGCTTTAAATTTAATATCTAAATTTCTATAATTAATTATTTCACACCGACATGATGGGTTGTTCTGCAGTAGAATGTGCTAACCGATCTGGCATGTCCGATCAATCTTTGAGTTTTTTGCGCATGCAAAATAAATTAATAAATTATAGGATGCTAACCTAGCTAAAACAGACTACATGAGCTAAATATGAAGTTGATTTAGCTGTCTACCAAATTGTGATAGTTGTTTAATTGCAGTTATATGAGTAGGTTACTCGTATTTTACAGTATAGGTCATATATTAACACATAATATATCCTATCCTATATAGGATATATTAATGTGTTACTTTTTAAATATGACTATGTGGTTATTGATTGTATTTACCTTATTTTAACGAGGTAGCCTACTGCAATCAGCAGACATCAAAATTGGAGCAGACAGGCCACTTAAAAAAAAGTACAGGGCGTGTGCTTGCTATTGATTCAACGAGAGTGAGGGCGGGACATTGATTTCGCGGCTTTACTTCCTGCTCACTGCTGCGCAGGTCTGGTCCCGAAATCGCAACTGCGCAGACTCAAGTCCCAAGATGTCAGCGCCATATCGGGACAATGGCGGCTTCACTTCTCGCCAATAGAAGAGAGCGAAGGGGTGTCGTCCATCTTTTTTTACAGTCTATGTGTATTACCCACCTCGGTAGACATAGCTCCACACGATAAAGTTGGGCGGCTCCGATAATAACAAATGTACATGAGCAGCGGTAGAAAGGGGGAGGAGGGTGCCGCAAGTGAGTTTTTTTTACGACATTGTTGTGAAATATACGCCTCACAGCTGTAGGGGGAGCTCGCTGAGAAAACATGCGACAACAAAAGTGAAAATCAGCGAAGAAATAACTAGAGTTGCCGAGTGCCCCTTTAAATGTGCTAAATAAAATTGTATATTTAAATAAGTAATTTAAATACAAATTACCTTTCATTTGTTTTTAAGGAAAACACACACACACACACACACACACACACACACACTGTTAATTAACATTTTTTTTTTTTATGATTACATACACAGCAAAGCAATTATTATTATACCAAATAAAGTACCTATAAAAATGTTGTCTCAGCCAAAGACCTGGCATGACAGTGGAATTAATGTACAGGAATTTAAAATTTTGGGTGGGGAAATGAATCACGCATTTATTTATTTATTTATTTTTTGTGCTACATCATCTTTCTGTAAATGCCTTAATGCTGTCTAGGTAGGCATTAGGGTTTGAGACCGTTCACATTGGAATCTCAGGCCTTTCACGATCGAGAATTTTTCGCTGAAGATTAATTGTCATATAAATAATTAAAATAAATTCAATTTTGTTCAGTGTAAGCCTAATAATAATAGTTATATATATATATATATATATATATATATATATATATATATATATATATATATATATATATATATATATATATATCATGCATAATAATAATATAATAATAATAATAGTAATATGAGTAAATATGATATTTACTTTGATTTACTTCAATGCTGTGAAAATTATTAATTATTTATGTAATATAATGCAGTCTGATTAAACCCACAAACCTTAATTTTGTTTAAATATCTTTTTGTATTTTATAACAGTGGGTTTTTTTGTGTGCTTTTTTTTACTATATATTCTTTAATCTTTCACCAGAAAAGGAGACACAATAGTGTGTTTTATGGCATTTCTTTATGCACTTAAATTTCCCTTATTTGGATGGCAACATGTGATTGAATTTTAAACTGCACAATTATTGTGGTTCTCTAAAATAATTGGATTATATAGAATAACCACAATCAGAGGATTGATCTATAATAATAAAAGCTGGGGGTGTATCGCGGACCCCCTGCAGTGCGGCACTGCATGCCTGTCCACTATGCCACTGACTCTGAATTCTTCTGTCATTGTTTGCAGGTGAATGTGATCTTGGAAGCTTTTGGCCACGCTAAGACTCAGATGAACTCCTCAGCGAGCCGTTTCATCAAGCTGATCTCACTGCAGTACTGCGAGAAGAGAAAGACTCTGCTCAGAGGTAGTTTTGACTGCTCCTGTTGTCATTTTGAATATGTCTGATTATTCATAGTGCTGCTTGAATAGCTCTCAGTAGAGGACTTCTGATCTGGCATCCTTCACCTATAGAGGGTGCAATTGCTCTACTAATATTTACAAATATGATCCATCTACTCTTCTCTCGCTGTTTAGGCCGCCTGTACACTTATATGCTGGAGAAGTCAAGGGTTATCTGCATGCCACCGCATCAGCAGAACTTTAACATCTTCTACCTGATGGCTGAGGGGCTTTCAGCAGAGGAGAAGAGTAATCTATATCTAAACAATGTCTTGGCACACAGGTAACACACGCAATGTAGATATGCATGTTATTTCATGCTGTTTTTGTGAGAAACACCTTTTTTTTTCCCCAAGACCTTCCTTTGCAAAATCTTAACATGTAGTCACATATTGTAAAACATACTCCGTATATTGGCAATATTTGTGGCCTTTAATTTATGGGAATTAATACTTTGTATTCGTTTCCCAGCACTAATATACGAGTATAATAATATACAATATATATGTATATATATGTATGTATGTATGTATGTATGTATGTATGTATGTATGTATATATATATATATATATATATAAATTTGTTCTCTCATTTTTAGGAAATCATGGCCACAAATTAAAGTATTCCCACGATTAACTCGTACGTCAGCATGTTCAACTAATTTGTTTTGTTTTAAGTCAATTTTGTGCACGATATAGTAATTTTTCCCTCGATTTACTAAATCGTGGCCATGTTGTAATAATTTGTTCATCTGTTTTTGTTCAATCGTGGCCACAAATTAACAATTCGTTCCCACAATTTATACTTTTTTTTCCCTCATTTTAGTAAATCGTGGCAATTTTGAACTAATTTGTTCCCTTATTTAGATTTAACTAAAACAAGGGAACAAATTAATTATATTAAAAAAAAACTAAGATTTATACAAAATGTTTTATTAAGCTCTAATGGAACAAGGAAATTACTAACCCTAACCATTTAAGTTTGTTCTGTCGTAAAAACAAAAAAGAAAATGTTTACATTTATGAATGCTGATTATTCAATGCAATTTGATGAAAGTTTACTATACAATTGAAATTCATAAATCTTAAAAAAAGGCTTTTTTTTAGTGTACTGTGTGAATCCAGTTTTAAACGGGTTTACCCTCAACTCTCTGTGCCTCCAAGTGTCCTCAGCAAATCGTTCATGGGGTAAAACGGAAGGTTATCATAAAAAATTTAACGTTCACCTTACTTTGACTTGAATTTGTGAGTATGTCGGTGACAGTTTGAACATCTTACTTAGACTTACTTTAGCCCTACTTTAGTCCCACACCAATTGCTCAGGTCAAGATGGCACTGCCAACGTAAGGTCTAAATCATCACAAATCTTTTTTTTTTTTTTTTTTTTTTTCAGGTGTCTGAGCACAGCGGCTCCTGGTGAAACTCCTGCAGTAGCTACTGCATGTCCTCAGAGCAGAGAGAAGCTCTCGGCCCTTAAACAGGCTCTGCGTGCGCTCGGATTCAACAGACTGGTACACACATCTTCAACAACACATTTATCCACTATCCAAAGATGCAAAATTACTACACATGAAAAAAACAACATTTTTATTTAGTTATTTTTTCTTTTGGAATTATTTAAACTTATTTAAACCTGGAAATAAATGAATAAATACATTTAGAAATAAATAACAAATTAATTAAACTTTTATTTATATTTAAATGCTTTGCAAGTGCTAAAAGTTATCATGACATTTTGATAAAAAATTATGATAATGTGACATCCAACCTTAAAAAGGTACTGAAAATAAATAAAATTGATTGCTTCCTGATTAGAGAAAATAAATAAAAAAGGCTGTTGTCTTCCATTTTGCAAAAAAAGTAGGAAAACTTCCAACACCCCATAATGCATTGTGCATGTTGATATCCAAGTCCACTCCCAGTCCGGCCAAAATCCCATACTATATAGTAGATAGGTACTACATTTGGTTTGAAACTTACGTTGCGACCACTAAAAAAAGTGTGTTCTATAAGAATGTGTTTAGTACTATGAATAAAATGCGGACGTACTACATCATTTTGTCATTGACATGTGACCTACTTCACAACTGCTCCACTTCTACTTCACAAATGTCCTCATGGGATAGTAAAGTGTCCAATGAATGCAAACTTCAGAATTTCACCGGAAGTAGTAGGTCATCCGAGTACTTTTCGCCTACTGTTTTATTAATGATATGAATTTAGACACAAGTGTTCTCAAGTGTTTTAGGGCAAACGGAGGAAAAACTGAAAGAAACTGCCGTTCTGTTAGTTCCGCGCGCCCACCGACCGGTAGTAGAACACGCAGTCAAGTATATATCGAAGAATGCTGACAAATAAATGTGAATTTCTGGGTCCAGATAACACACAGTAAATATAGTTTATTTGCGTATACTACCGATATTTTAACAATACAATGTGGGTTGAAAATCTGCGAAGTTACACTGTTCACTATATATTCATATGCTTTTGGATTGCTCTGCCTACATCCAGACATTACTTTATAGCCTCTGTAGAAGCTGAGCTGTCTCGTCTAAGTAGACAAAGTGCTTCTGGTTTTAGGTGAGTCACATATACCGAGATGGAGAGAGTTGGTATGCCTTTGACTTTGGCAGCCACTTCAGACATGTTGTTCTGATTTATGTAGGTTTAAACATTATAACTCATTACACTATGTCTGCAGACTATAAAAACACACATCTCAGACAAGCATTCAGCCTGAGGCCACACTAACCTGCCAACCTGTGTGTTATGTTATAG
Source organism: Gila orcuttii (assembly GCA_026230005.1). Lineage (NCBI taxonomy): Eukaryota > Metazoa > Chordata > Actinopteri > Cypriniformes > Leuciscidae > Gila > Gila orcuttii. The sequence continues at coordinate 20,927,360 of JAPDVR010000007.1, read as the reverse complement.
TTCACAACTAGAATGGTATGTTCAGTATATACACATGCACACCCTTATGGTGATACATAAACATTTTGTTACAGTGTAGGGTGTAATATCCGAGTTACGCTGAGTCATGCGTTCAGTTTGTGTGGTTGGTCCAAACACACACATTAACTCACACACACACCTGACTTCCAGCCAGTCACTGTGTTCTAATCCTACCAGGAACCTGTAAATCAGCTTCATTAAAGAAGGATTGTTCTCTCATCCCATCAGTGCAACACGACCCTCGATGACCCTCACACACATTAACACACTCACACAGTCTCTCAGACTGCCGTATCTATCTACATTCACAATCACTGTCTATACAACTTCCTCATCTTTTTCTTTTACACAAAGATCAGTGGTTCCCAAGCTTTTTGACCCAATGTCCAACACAATATTCAAAGACCCTTCATATTTGCCAAGATATTTCCTGTGGTATTTCTTCTTTAAATATGACACCACTGCTTGATTTCAAACTTTATAATTAATATTATTATTATATATTTTTACTAACTTTATTAATAGACTGTTAATACTTTAAATTAATTAAACATGATTTGTTATTGTTGTTTATCTTGTTCTGTATTGTTCTTGAGTTATTGATGGGAAAAAAAGAGATGATTTCAGTTTACCTCTCGTTTAAGTTTTAATTAACTTAAACTATTAAAAATGTTTGTTTATTAAAATAAAGCTGACAAAAGAAATTAAAATATAAATATTAGATGAAAAACTTTCGCTTAAATGAAAATTAGAAATGTTGTCTTGGCAACCAACTAAAATAACAAAAATGGCAAAAGAATATTACTAAAACTAAAATTAAGTGAAAAAAATAAACAATATAATAATAATAAACTATTTTTTAAATAAAAGATATACAGATAAAAGCTAATGAAAAGTATTAAATACTGTAACATTTTAGTAATACTAAAATAACTGAGCACAGTCACAAAACATTACAATCATATATATGTGTGTGTGTGTGTGTGTGTGTGTGTGTGTGTGTGTGTGTGTGTGTGTTTGTTATTTTTCCCCCTCATATTTTCACAATGTTAGGAATGTTAATGTTGTGGAACTTGAATGAGGAAATTTTAATTTGAATCTGTAATATTGGACGTTGCACTCAAATGTGACTGAACTGTGCTCTGTAATCGGCCCTGTTTCTGTTCTCAGTCCAGTCTGACTCTCAGCACTTTGTTTGTTTGGCTTTCAGGAGGTGGAGAATGTGTTTGTGGTCCTCTCTGCACTGCTGCATTTGGGAGATGTGCGCTTCACCGCCCTGACAGACGCTGACACTGCGTTTGTGTCCGACTTGCAGCTGCTAGACAGAGGTCAGTGGTGCAGCTGCGTCATGAGGCCAGCAGGGGCCGATCTCCTCCACCGGGAGCCCTGGAGGATAGACAGGGGAAGTGGGCGGGTGACTACGCAGAAAGAACTGTGTCACACCATCCTGGGTTGTTTACATCAATTCTTACCATGGCCTAATAGTGGAATCACTCACCACACAATGGAAAACTCTCTCTGCCACTCTAATAATAAACGGCACCCTCCAGCACATACACACTCTGTCCTATAATTTTGAGCTAACAATTTTGAGCTAATCGCCCCTTTCCAGACACACACAGGGTCACCTGTTTCCTTAAGCCCTGCAGAGCAGCGCAGTGGAACAGAACGGACACTCGGTCTCCTTCGTGTTACATAATGACACGCATAATACTGAGCCTGGGTAAACAATTGACGTCAGCATGCTCAAATATAAAAGCTGATACATGTACATCCCTATGAGGTTTCCGTCATTGTGGATATGAAAGATCACTGTTCTAAATGGGCATTTAAACATGTCCCATTATACACTAATGGATACACTCCACACAAACACACTCATGCTCATTACCGTTTGCATTTGGCACCTTGTGTGCTCATTTATAAGTACATAATAGGAGGTGTGGATTCATAGTAGAAAACAAGACTGTTTCTTAAATCTGATTGGATGAGCCACATTCAAATTTGTTAAATGGTGAGTGTACCGTTTACATCATGCAAGTACTATCATGTACTAGTTAATGAATTGTACAAGCTCATAAGTATTTGTGTTTGTAATCATGTTTTTATTAGGGCTGTGAAAAGATTAATTGCGATTAATCGCATCCAAAATAAAAGTTTTGTGTTTACATAATATATGTGTGTGCAGTGTATAATTATTTGTATATATATAAATACACACACATGCATGTATATGTTTAAGAAATATATGCATGTATATACTATATATATTTATATACTGTATAATGTATATTATATATAAATATAAATATTTTATGTATAAATAAAAATTGTTTCTTAAATGTATAATACATGTGTATATTTTTATATATACAAAATAATCATACATGGTGCACACACATATATTATGTAAACACAAACTTTTATTTTGGATGCATTTAATCGCGATTAATCTTTTCAGGGCACAAATCATCAGTACGTTTCCGGTATAATCAGTACATTATTCAGATTGCAAATGTATATTTGTGTATTTTACACTTCCAAAGGAACAAACCAGGCATTTGGATGCTACTGAACTGATTTAAAAAAAAAAAAAAAAAAAATTATATAATGATTTTAAATGTGGCTCATCCAATCAGGATCTAGCTTTGTAAACCTTTGTAATCATACAAATGTATCTGAATGTGTTTTTTTTGTTGTTTTTTTCTGCAGTGGCTGGGATGTTGCAGGTGAGCTCTGAGGATCTAGGCTCTGCCCTCACGTCTGATGTCCAGTGTTTCAAAGGTACTAGTTTCAGTTTCCATGTACCAGCATCAATCAACCGACGGACTAAACACTCTCATTTAAAGTGAGCTTGTTTAGCATAGCACCATGTATAGAGTTAGTCTCATTGCAGAGAGGCCTGCTGATACTGTTCATTGAGATGTACCGGCCTTTGCCCAGTCACAAACCCATCAATGAATGTGGCCTCGAGCATTTGGCCTTGGATTGTGTTACTGGCGAGCCCAATTTGGCTCAATTGGATAACTGTCTCCTTGTTCAAAATATACACACATAAACACACAGTTCTGTTGCGAGGTCTAGACTGTGCGCGTGTTGTGCCATTATATAACAAGTGTGGAGTATGTATGAATCACATGATGTCTGGATATTAACCTAATTCAGCCATCGAGGACACACCGACCTATTGCCTAAAATTACAAGCAGACTTGGCATTGTTTTGTGTCTGTCCGAGATTTCTCTCTCTCTCTCTCTGTCTTCTACGCTTTGTCAAGCATCCATGCCTCTCTTTTAAAGGGATAGTTCACCCCAAATTTAAATGCTGCCATCATTTGCTCTACAAACAGTGTCCAAAAAACATAAAAGTAATATAAAAGTGGTCAATATCACATGTGGATAGACAGAGGTCAGTGGTATGCTAGATTCCAAGAATCCATGCGATAGCTTTGCATGATGAAAAGATCAAAGATCAAAACGTTGCTTTTATTCTCTGAAAATCTTGAATCCTAGCTCTAGAGTTTATTAATGACAGAAGTAGCAATGTATGCATTATTTTGATTCTGATCTTTTCAATAAATCAGGTGCAATTTACAATATTGGTCTGAATGTTTCATTCATGAATATGAGTGATCTGGATTTTGATTCGATGATCTGATGCATGACTACGGGAACAGCTGTTTCACCGCAATGGAATTTAAGATGACACAAAATAATGTTTTGTTTTTCAACATGTTTTTTCCACCTTTATTCTTAATTTCTTGTTTTGTCGAATGTGGATCAGAATGATTGCTTTTGTGTGACTGATCACGCTATTTTATGTAGCTAGTATGAGTAACAAAATACTCTGTGTCCAGATTTGCCTGCAATAATCAGTGTTGTGCAAGTTACTTCCAAACTGTAATACATTATACATTACTTGTTACTGTTATTTAAAAGTAATTCATTACCTTGCAACATTACTGTCTCAGAATTGTAATGCGTTACATTACTCCTGTATTACTTTTGAGTTACTTTCACCAAAATAGCTATACAGTAGTAGAACTTAACATTCTAAGGCTGTAACGATATGCGATATGAAACCGAAATCGCGACACTGAGATCCTTGAACCTGCAGAATCGCGACACACCCCTTCCAACTCCAAGAGTTATCCTTCCCGTCCAGATCCAATGCTACCACATCTTTAAATTACTATTAGTATTATTTGAATTTTGAAGTTAACATTATAAAATACGTAGACCTACACCACAAAACTAGTTGAGGATAAATTATTTAAAATTGGGGAATTCCAATGTTATGGACGTGACATTTGCAGTCAAAACTTGAAATATAAATTCTCAGAAAATGCATTTAATACCAATATATTGAAACGTCTGTTTATCCATATGCTACCCCCTCAAAGGAGTCCAGACATTAGAAAAATATCAGTCTACACATGCGTTTTATATTTAATATGAGGGAAATACACACGCATTCATGACAAACATAACAAAATATTTAACTTGGAGGCAAAATATTTTTTTGGTAATTCTGTGAATTACACTGCGCAAATCAAAAGTAATACTACCCACCGGATGAAGAAGGGTTGGCTCTCCACAGAACATAAAATATTCATTTTATTTTATTTTTCGTGTTCGCATTTATGAGGAAAAAACAATGTAAGGACGTGACAGTTTACTTACGCGACCACTCTGAAGCGGCACTAAAAGACTTTCACAGAGACCTCAAACAGACACAAAGCCTTTCTTTAAAGTGAATTTCGATTTGTACTAATTGTATCTTAATTTTAATCAATGTTTCATCGACCAATTGCCTGGATTTAATAAATAAGAAGTAAATATAGCAGACAATAGATAGGCTAATCACGACACTGAGGCGCCTGCGCGTGAACTGGAGCGCGTCTCTTAAATTAACCGAAACTCAGCGTTGGCCTATAAGGTAGCCTACTTCACAGACCTGAAAAATATATCTATATTGAAATGTCTACTTTAAACAGAACAATTCAAAACGAAAGAAAACGGACTGCTCTCTGCTTATGAAATGTGCATTTCTCTCTGGCGTATTCACTACTGCGAAGATCGCGAGTTAGCAACATCAACTTCATCTTTATTAATAAACAATTAAAATGTCTCCTTGCTAGATTTGACATATTCATAATCATTGCTTTTGCCGGTTCTTTGTGACAGCTTTCTGTGCTTTATCGGCAGCGCCACCCTCATCATGTTGTTACGTGAACGCGTCACCACCGCATCAAAAACATGATTGCGTGATGAAAACAAGAAAAATACCACCTAAACATAGCCTAACTGTTTAGAAAGAAAACACAGAACAAATAGAGTAGCCTAATGCGCATACGTCCATCTCGCTAATGTACAGTCTTCTTCATGCCATCTTCACCCATTAGCCGCTTTTCCACTGGCCAGCGCAAGCACAGAGGCCAAAATCATGCCTCACGGCACTCCTGTAAAAAATAAATCGCTATACCAGACGCTGCCATTTAGTCTTTATTTACAAACTTGGACACCACACGCGGCTATTGTATTGACTGACCACGAACAGGTAACTTAGCCTACTTGCATTTTTCATTCGTTAATGTCTCGCGGCCTTGGTGGTTTTTTTTTTTGTTTTTTTTTGTTTTTTTTTACAATTAAAACTAAAAGTGAGTTGTAACGCAAGCATAACTGAACATGTAATATAGTAAAATATTACTGAAAATTGATTAGTAATGCCTTACACTACTGCGTTACAGCAAAAAGTAATATGTTACTGTAATGCATTACTTTTGTAACGCGTTACTCCCAACACTGAAAAATTTTAGAAGGTCAAATTTTAGAATAGTCTTTAAAAATGTCTAAATCTACCCAAATGCAAGCAAGTATTATGTCTGAAAACAATGTTTTCAGTAGTAACTGTTTGTAAATGTATAATCTATATAGCCATCTAGTGGTTACACCATGGTATTGCAGATAATAAATGGTGCATAATTTAGACTACAATCCAAAACAATGTATAATAATTTATTGAACTATTGCATGACTATTTAGAATTCTAAAACATCATCCGGAGGCAATAAATACTAAATTAATGTTGTGTGTACTTAAAACCGAACAATCATCCACCCTTAGCCTGAATAATGCAAGGACGTTAGACCTCCGCCAAAAGTGTATCTACATGTGTCCAGCGATTAGAATACAAAACTTAAGTTAGTGCTAAGACCCAAAAATGCCCCACTTAAATTTAAGGTCAGGAGCCGTTACTGAAATAAACGTTGACAGTTTTCTTTTATGGGTGAACTAATCTTGTAATTACTTGTGTGAACCATCTTGTAATTACCTGTGTGAACTAATCTTGTAATTACTTGTGTGAACCATCTTGTAATTATTTGTGTGAACTCATCTTTAATTTCTTGTTGTTTTGGTTATTGTATTACTTGAACAAGTCAGAGAGAAATATCATCCTTACAATGCCACACTTGTGTAGTTTAATATATGCAGCAATCAGAGGCCACTGATTGACGGTCAGACATTGGAAATGTGTGCATCTGGAAGTTGACGCACTGTGGCCATGAATGGCATAGCGAATGCAGTGATTCAGTGTCTGACATCATCAAAGGTCACATCATCGGAGCCCAGGCACTGTGTCCTCCACATTAGCATGTGCCGTGTCCCCTCAGCAAACACAACCAACAATGGGCTGCTTGTTTTTCAGCCACCCACATGCGTTGCATATCAGTCAAATTGTGACACACTGTCTCCTGTTTGTTTTCCTCTTTGCTCTGTCCCCCTGTTGTTTTGAGCAGTCACTGGCTGTTTTGATTTTTTTGTTTACTGCAATCTCTACTTTTTTATGTGCTTCCAGCCCTGTTTAAAGGACCAGCTTGAATTTAGATGCTATTTATACTTGGTGTTGGTGATGGTCTAGCTGGTGGGGTAGCCGAACTCAACCAGTGGGATGGATGGATGGATGGATGGATGGATGGATGGATGGATGGATGGATGGATGGGACAGATTGACAAGCAGACAAAAAGAAAAAAAATGCAGACAATACATTGTTGGCTAGATAGATAGATAGATAGATAGATAGATAGATAGATAGATAGATAGATAGATAGATAGATAGATAGATAGATAGATAGATAGATAGATAGATAGATAGATAGATAGATAGATAGATAGATGGATAAACAGATAGGTAGAGATTTAAGGATGGATGGACAGATTGAAAAATAGAACAATTTATAAACCGACATAATGATACATTGGATGGACGGACAGACAGACAGAACGATGGATGGATGGATGGATAATTGGATGGATATTTGGATGGTCAGTCAGGCAAGCGAATTGATAAATAGATAGAGAGACAAGGTAAATACATTGTTGGATAGATAGACAGAGACAGGCAGAATGATAAATAGATGGATAGACAGGTAGGTACAGTAGAGATGGATGGATGGATGGATGGATTGATAGATGGAATGGTACAATGATAGATGGACGGATGGATGGATGGACAGACAGACAAATAAATAAGACATTGAAACCGACAGAACGATAGAACGATAGAACGATAGATAGATAGATAGATAGATAGATAGATAGATAGATAGATAGATAGATAGATAGATAGATAGATAGGTTGGTAGATAGGTTGGTAGATATGTAGGTAGATAGATTGATAGGTAGATAAATAGATTGATAGATTGATGGGTAGACAGAACAATAAATTAGACAGATAGGTAGAGACGGATGGATGGATAAATGGACAGACAGACGGATGGATGGATAAATGGATAGACGGATAGATGGATGGATAGACAGACAGACAGACAGACATTGTAAAGTCACTAATCGCTTGCATTTGCTCTCTGCTTCAGGTGATGTCATAACAAGGCGCCACACAGTTGAAATGTCCAACCATCACAGAGACTTCCTGGCCAAAGCTCTGTATGGACGACTCTTCAGCTTCTTGGTCAATAACATTAACTTTTACCTCCAAGGCCATGAAGAAAACACTGGGTAAGATGCGTGCAAGTGAGCATAGATGCATGTTTTTTTTTTGTGCATGTGAAGATTTGTGAATAAGAGGCCTGCATAAACAGAGATTGTTATTGAACAATTTCAGTTTTTTGAAGTTAGTTTATACATTGTTCCCTCATTGTTCTAAAGTACACAGACCCATTTCAGTGTACATATGACTTCAGGGACGCTTACCAGCTATTGATCTATACAGATTATTCGACTCTACTGCTCGCAGAACGCACTCAGCTGTGACTTGTAGAAATTCACACCAAATCCTCCACAGAGACCTTCTGTGATTTAACATCAGTCAAAACAAGGGGTCATGGAGAAGTTTCTGAATAGTTTACATAGCAAATGCGAGAGCACCTGACGATAAGCGGCACAGCCAGTAGCATTCGAGCAGGAGAACACACCCAGTGCTGGCATTGCATTATGAGAAAGGTATGAATTTTTTAAGAAAAATTGAAATTTCCATGGAACGCCAAGTATGTTTTTATTCACACATAGACAAGTCACAGTGACTCATCATTCCACACAATTTCACATGCCTCACTGTTCTCCACAAAAAAAACACACTGAGCATATTTTCATCTTTAAAGACATACAAATATGCAGAAACAATTATAAACTGGCAGCTTCTAATCATTTAACGGCCAGTTAATATTTCTTACCTGCCTTGAACCTATATTTGACATAATATAATGGCCTGTGTAAAGGCCAATGGCCTGTGACTTAGAAAATGTACCAGACATAAATGTTTTACCGACCAACTGTTTTCGCAAAAACGGGCAGTTATGACTCCAAAATTTTAGATCCCAGTGAAAATTTCTATACCACAACTAAATCTACTGGCCTGACTAATATAAATGTAAAAAGACAAGTAAACTGTCAGTAATACAATAAGAACAAATACTAATAAATACAATATAACAAAGATACAGTTGAAATAAACAATGCTTTTCAGGTTTATTAGGTAGGTCTGACAGTATTTTCCAGGAACATACATTTAATAAAGCAAGCAAATGTGAAATAACACTGCATAGTCTGCAATAAACAGTGCAATAACACTTTATAAATTAAACATCCAATCCTTTTTAAAGTTATAAAATGTATTCAGTCAAGAACAGTGAGTGATTTTTCTTTCTTGTTTGTTGTTTGATTAACATTAAAAACACAAAGTGACATCAGCCTAATAATCCTGTTTCTGTCCTCGACATAATGCATTGATCCAATATACTGATACTGTACACGTTCGTTTACTTTCTTAACTGTTTACTATTACTTAAGACATACACAACCGACTATGTTTACTAGGATACTTGCTACTTTCTGGCATCATTTTGTGTGAATTTGTTCGTTTAAGTTCAAGAAGACGTGAAAGAGCCCAGGTTAGTTTTCGCACAATGTCTTTCTGTAACGGAATGAACTCCCTATCGCGTCTGCTTGCCCTTGAATTTTTCGATTGTCAAGGCTTAAACTTTCGTGACACTGCACCGCTGGCCCGTCAACTGTCCCGTCGCTCACTGTTCCGTTGTTAGAATTCATGAAAATGTTACCCGCCAACTGGCGACTCACTGTTTCATATACTCGCCGCCAACACCAATTTTTACTCGCATTTGGTACCTTATTCAGTTTTTTTCAGAAAGAGACATTCAATTTATCGAAAGTTTCAGTAAAGACATTTATATTGAACTTTATATTCATCAAAGACTCATAAACAAGATTCACTGTAGATACCATTATAGTTTAATGCAAATATGGCCACTATGATTATCGAAGTCATACGTAATTTAATCACAATATTGCCAAAATCACTCATTTATAATGATAAGAAATGTTTCTTGAGCACCAAATCAACATATTAAAATGATTTCTGAAGGATCATGTGGCTATGAAGACTGGAGTAATGATGCTGAAAAAAAATCTGCTTTGCCGTCACAGAAATAAATTACATTTTAAAATGTATTTAAATAGAAAAGTAATTTTTATTTGTAATATTATTTCACAATGTTGCTGTTTTTACTTACTTTTTTAATCAAATAAATAAAGTTTTGTTGAGCATAAGAGACGTCTTTCAAAAACATGAATTAAATCTTACCAACCCAAAACTTTTGAACGGTAGTGTTTATATGTTTTTTGTATATGAATGACTATATGGAATGAGCTAAAGGAATAATAACTCATTCACACATTAAAAAATCCATTGTAATCTATTTACAAAAGGTGAAAGGTTTAGCATTGTAAATGAAGGTACCGTTCTGAAGTGTGATCAATAACTGGGCACAGCAGGCTTGACCTGTGGTGTCCTAGTCAGCAGTTCAGTGGGCGCATTGGATTAGGCTAATGTTCATCGACGCACATATGAGAATGTTTATTACTGGACGTTAAGGGCGCGATAGTTTCCACCATGATGACCACAGCACCACATCAGTTTTTATTCACAAATATAATGCATTCTTGCTTTTTATTTTGATTTATGTACAGTTGTGTCAAGGTGAAGTGATTTAAAAATAGGTCAAATACATTTTTTAAAACTAACATTTTTGTATCTAAATTCTAAATATGTTACTGTTTCTGAAGTAACATGCTCTCACTCCTGATTTGTGTGTGAGACTCCTGGTCTCCCTCCTGACACATTCTGATATTTTTTTTACACTTCCAGAGACGCCGGGTGCTTCTGGTGTAGATGCGGTGTAACAGAAAATGATGACAGAATTGTCTTGACATAACCTTTTGTTTCTTAGAAAACCCTGTATGTACTTTTTTCTTGTCAGTGACCTTTAAGTATTGTGTTTTTTTTTTGTTTGTTTTGTTTTTTCACAGCTTATTATATTAGAAAAACCTTGCACTTAAGCTATGGTTCTTTTAACCCCAAACAAATTGTTGACAAATTGAGTCCTGAAATATGTTCTTGTCTGTTTTGACAGAGATCCTGCCCTTGAGATAAGCATCTTGGACATCTTTGGCTTTGAGGAGTTCCAGCGCAACAGTTATGAACAGGTAAGAAGAGACCGCACAGATATTGATTGTGATGATTATGATAATTACACTTTTAACATCTGATTGTGACCTTTTGAAAGGGCCTTTCGTATCATTATAATGTCAGACAACTGAGGCTTACATTATAGCCACCTTTCTAAGTGCAGTCTATTCAGAGACTGGCCCTGAAGAACACAAGCTGCTCCTTATCTTCTCACTGTGGATTCTGGTCCTCCTAAACCTCCTGCTGGTCTGCGCTGGGTTTGATGTGGAGCTGCCAATGAGCCACAGACCAGTGGGAATCAAGGCATTCCTGTACAGGGGAAAGCACTGACCTATCACACAGCATGTTCCTGCCCTGGGCTATGGCTTTTTTAGACTTAACGATTGACAGGATGTTCCTCTGCCGGGGTTTTTTTTCCACCACCAAAGTATTTCACTCTAAATGAGACAGGTAGCTTTATAGCTCTGTTCCAAAACTCTACCAGCTGCCTCTGTAGATCGTATTTTAAAGACCCGGGTATACTTAATTGTCTGTGTTGCACTCCATCTCACGCACAGTAATGTCAGCAAAGCTTTCAAAGTATACACAATGGAGCATGCACTGTTATAATTGCACTTAGGCTGCATGCGGACGGTGTGCGTGGACATCCACCGACCCCCCTGATGACAAAATGTCATATAGCCACTTGTTTCATGACACTTGTTTCAAACGCAAGGGGTATATTACTGGGGTATCTACAGTATATTTTATATTGTCGAATAAAAAGTGAAAATACATTGAGCTTGTGTTAACCTTGAGCTGCACGATTCAGGATAAATTGAGAATCACAATTGTTTTGTTTTAAAATAAAGATAATGAATCTCTCGTGAACTAAACAAAATAACATGCTAGAGATTCTGATCAAATTTTAATTTCTGCAGTCTTCTAACCATTTGATAGAATGGTTAAATGATTCACTCTGAGACTTCACTTGTTTAATTACCAGATGAATCAGTGTTTTTGAATGAATCTCTTAAATTATTCAGTGATAAACATTTTTTAACAGTCACTTGTCATTTTTTTTTTCAGTCACATTTAACCAAAAAGCCATTCAAAAATGCATTGACTTAAGGACAATGGAAAAGCTCATTTCCAGATTTAAGGAATCATTGCTTACAGCACTCTTATGCAAAGAAATGTTGATTGTGAAAATACTTCAGAATTTATTATATCACTGAATAATAGTTAACACTTACTATGTATGCTTATTAAATAAGCAGCCATTTTTATTAACACATGTAGAGTGCTCTAATCAGTTATAAATGAGGTTGTTTCATTCTTCTGTTGAACACCAGACAGTTAACCCACCAGAGAGTTGACGGCACCTATTGACTTCCAAAGTCGTAAAAAACTAAAAAAACAAATACTATGGAAGTCAATGGGTTCCGCCAACTGTCTGGTTACCAACATTCTTTGAAATATCTTCGTTTGTGTTCAACAGAAGAAAGAAACTCATACTGGTTTGGAACAACATGAGGGTGAGTAAATGATGACACAATTTTCATTTTTGGGTGAACTATCCCTTTAACCCCAGATTAAACTCCGATTGTATCCATACGTCCAAGAGCGGTCAGTTGAGACAAAACGGAGTGATAATTCAGCTTGTTGTAAAACGAGTGCATTTGTCGTGGCTGTATTTCACAAAGCTGTTTCATTATGAACAGAAGCCTGGAGCCGGATCTATGCGCATAGCTGAGTGTGCCATGAATGTATATACATATATTATATATGAATGATTAGTGTGAAATAAAGCTGCTGCTGTCAAGACCCCGAGTTGTTATTTTTGTGTTTTGGAGAGAGACAAAAGTCTGACTGAATACTAAGACGCCACGTGTGCACCTCCGCCCCCTACCCAGAATGTCTTTTGTGCAGGCTGTGTTTTTGCACTGGACAGATGAGGTCGACGTATAAGGGGTGGGTGTTTTCTCCTCAGCTGAACCCTTGGCACCAGACACAAAGAAGGCTCTGTGCACACTTGGTTTTGACCCATTAACCATCAGCCTGGATTTGGCGCCATCCAATGTCATTGTTGTCATAGATTCTATAGGGAGGATGCATGAGGTAAATTAGGGGTGCTGTGCTGTAATGGTTAATAAATAGCTGCTCCTTTCTGAGCTAGAGAACACTCTGTATTCTGCTGAAACCTGCTTAAACCAACCAAAGTTGGTTTGCTGATCTTGGCTGGTTTAGTGTGTTGGCCTGCTGGTCAAGTGTTCAAAACCTATTTAGACCAGCTTAGGCTGGTAAAAGATGATTTATGTAACAACTGCGACTTGTGACCAAACGTTTGAATCTTATTGGTTGGCCATTTTTTATCACAGTGTGATGGGAAAGAAATTAGAACACATATTGTCACATTGACGACAAACAAATTTTGTGGATCGGAACAGATGCATTAACAGACGTTCAGTTAAATCTCTCTTGATGAACATTTGTTTTTGAGGGTCTGTCACCATCTAGACGAGGGTCTTTATTTGTGTCTGTGTGTGGATCTGTTCTCCAGATATCCATCTTGACAACTGTTGAAAGGTAGACAGGTAGGGTGTGTGTGTGTGTCTGTACGTGTGCCATTCCTGGAGATCTTTTTTGACAGTGTTGGACAAGGTGTAAATCAGGGCTGGTGCTATAAGACATAAGTGCTTACCCACAATCCCCTGGGAGATCTCCTTGTGTTGGTGTGCGTGACAGGTTGGGGAATGCCTACAAGACAGCGAGATGTCGATTGCTTGTCTCCTAAATATACACCTTTAATCCACATGTCAAAAGAGATGTATGGTCCTTGACCTTTCAAGGTCACTAGAATGAGAGAAAACACAAATAAGGGTCGAGTGACCATGATTAAGGAGCAGGAACTAGGAATTTAATGCCCACTAGATATAACTATATAAGCATCAGAATTGGGTCTGATCGAAATCAAGAAGTCAACTAGGGGTTGAACAGACTAGTTGACTTTAATTCTCTCCCATGGCGCTTTAAGCTTGACGTCGACTAGTTGCTGATCATGGCCTATAGAGGGCGCAACAGGATAAGAAATCTTTGAAGTCCACTTTTACGCTCTGTTTCCAACAGTTCAAATGACAAATACATGCTTACACCGAGAGTGCTCCACAAGATACGTTTGATTATACCATCTGGATGCTCAAAATTGATCGGGAGAATGCACTTTTTAAACAGCTTATTGTACGCGTAAGCACTAGCAGCGCCAGGAATTTGATTGTAGGTGGGCCTCCAGAAAACTGGATGGGCCAGTTAAAATAAGCAAAAAAAAACAACGGGTTCCCCTTCATCTCCGTTTCAGCGCTTTTCTGCGGCACTGAGGACAGCGACTCAGTAGCCTACGTGTGTGGCTCTTGTGTCGCTGTCCTCTGCTCAGTGCAGTAACGTTAGCCTAACTGGGGGGTTGCACACTGGACAAGAAGCGCAGCGCTGTGCCGCGTCGCGTCTAGGACAACTCGAAGTATCGCACACTGGACGCGCACTTTCTCAGTTTATAGCCAGCAATACTGTTGTTTAAGGACATTATGGAATTAAGATAATGTCTACTATGTTATGATTGTAGCTACTGTACAATTAAATACAATCGTTGCTGACTTTGCAGTCTGAACACTTTACCTCAGAGCGTCCGTTAACTGAATGAATTGAGAATATCAGCTGAAAATCCGATAACATCAGCAATTTTATTTCAAGCAGCTGATTTCAGTAAATGAATATACAACTAAATGTATATTGCAGCACAGGGTGAAGTCAGTATATACATTAACGACGATTTGAGACAAATACATTTAAATTTAATATAAAACAAATGGCGCTCTGTGGCGCGGCAGGATTTTGAACAAGTTCCTGAGCCGTTGCTGGGCGCCGAAGACAGACGATGAATCGCGCCGCCGGTGTGTGTACACTCATTGAGAATAAAGTGTTCGAATTTTAATGACGCGGCGCTGCGCTTCTCGTCCAGTGTGCGACCCCCTTAAGTCACACGTGGGGTAGAAGCCGCTGATTGATTGTGAAGCTTTCACTCAAAGCTTTCCTTGGGCTGCTTATTGGATGAACTGCTAGAATGAAAATCACTCACTACTCACTATAGGCCTGGGTCAAAATGGGCGGGCCCGGACCTAAAATGGGTGGGCCCAGGCCCAATGGTAGCGCCGCGGGTGCGGGTAAGTTAATCGGCGTTCTAAACTAATGCGTGCTGCATTGTAACACAGAGACATACAGAAAGTAGCTCACACATCACGTGCAGAAAGGAACGCAGAAATGTATTGTCAACACTGTTCTGTGATTTATCAATAAAATATCTTAGAAACTGAAAAGTTCTAGAATATATTTCTCAGTAACTAAAACCACCAGCTTCACTATTAGTAGAGAGATGCTGCCAAGTAAAATGATTTCACTCGCAATCGCTCTCTCACTAATGTATTCATATAAATGTTGCTAATCTTTACTTTGCTACTTTATCTGTATCCGATTTAGAACGAGCACAAACCTGTGAGAAATATAACGACCCAAAGAGAAAAGAACTTATAAAAATAAGCTATGTAGGAGCAATAGCCTTGTAGGCATCGCTGTGTCATATGCTACAGCTGTGTTCGAGTCTCAGCTCGAGCTTCAGGCTCATTTGTTCATTAATGACGTCATCAGCGACTAGTCGACTCAACTTTAATCACATAACTTAAAACAATTTGAAGTCATTCAACTTCTAAAGTCGGCAAGTGCTTTTCAGTGTTTTTTGAATATCTAATTGACCTTTCGCCGGCCCCTCCCCCAAAACGTCCATTGTCCAATCACACATCATAGCAACCGTTACTATGTGAGCAGGTCCGTCAAACATTGACTCCAAGCAAGATGGCGAAGCGGTGCGCCCACTGCGTTTGTGAATCGGACACTAGGTACCCCGAGAGATTGTCTGGAGGAGTTGTGTTCTTTCCGTTTCCAAAGCCGAAAACACAACGTGAACGGTGCCTACAATGGTGTGGACGGCCCCACTCACAGTTAAATGTGTCGAACATGGTTAACTCGCGTGCAGCGTGCATGAGACTGAGACACTGAGATTAGTCAAAGAAACATGGAGAAAGCAGATCAAGAGGATCCACAAAGGAATTACGTTTTCTAAAGGGTTGTTGTTAACATGATATTTTCGGGGGGAAATGAGCAGCAGTCACTAGCAGTGCAGCACCCGTAGGCTACAGTTTAGAGGAGTGCACGTTCGCAATGGGGAAAGCATGAAGCTTACTTGACAACATCAGTTCATATATCAATATCGTAACAAATAGAAATAACCTTAAATAATGTATGGTTATCTGCATCTTTCCGTCTCTTATGTATAGTTACTTTTTAAACACAAAAATCGCATTCAGCATGACACGCAAGCGGTTGCCGTGGTAATGAACAACCTGCTGTTAAAGCGAATGTATAATCCTGTATCTGCGGCAAAATTACTAAATATGCAGCGTGATTTATATATTTCTAACTCCAAACAATTAGCCACTGAACCAGCGTATAAAATCTTCTTCAAGGCTGTGCTGGTTGCATTTGAGGTACAGGTCATGGGGTTTCTCAGATTTCGCTTGAGACCGGTATAAGCATTAGCCTCGATAGTAGTCGTGTCTCCTTCATTGCGTATTTTTATATTTTTAATATATCATTTATTTAATGCATACCGTAACCCCTTTTGCTTCGATCTGGAGGATATCGCGGAGGTATTGCTCCAAAAAAGGTCACTGACACGCACGGGTAGCTATACCTCTTCCCGTCAGGGCAATCTGTGGCGCTGGTCGTGTTTGACCATTTGTTTGACGGGCATAGTAACAATAACAAGCCAATGTGCTACTATTGAATGTTTTGTTCCTCTATTGGAGTGTCACAATGTACCGGTATTGATGATAGCCGTGATATAAAAAAATATATATATCGATGTTAATACTACACATCTGATATTGTAAATAATTCAGTGCCACTAACTATCTGGTTGATACTCCAACATAGGAGGGGGTGGTATTGCACCTTCAGGCTGGTTGCCACCCGTCATAAAAAGAAAGACAACACATTGTGTAGTTATTACTGCCACACAAAATTATGTTGGAAGAGATTCTCTACCCACACCTGAGAAAAGTTGTCCCGCCAGTGTGGGAGTTTTTTGGATTCGAAAATAAAGATGGGTTGTTGTTAGACTCTCTGTATGCATGAAGTGTTGATCAACTAAGTCAAGTCACCTTTATTTATACAGTGCTTTATACAATACAGATTGTTTCAAAGCAGCTTACATAAAACATTCAAAGCAGCTTACACCCTGAAAACAGGAAAATTATTCATATATGCAAACAGAATTAATTTCGCTGGTACAGCAGCTTTAAAATAAAATAGTGTGATTGTTCAGTTGAAGTCAGTTCAGTGTTGATTCAGTTCCATTGTAAGGAGGATCATCAATTATTGAATTAGTTCATTTCATCTATAAAGCAGTTCTGCAGAAAACAGTGGTGTCATCATCCAGCTCAGTTCAGCCCTATTGTGTCAGTGCAGTCAAAACAATAATATTGTTGAATATTAAATATTATTTATTCTTGTACGCTTTTGTACAGTTATGGTAACAAACACCTCCCTACACTCATATTTTGAGTGTGATTCATTGGCCAAAAAAAGAGAAAGCATAAATTTGACTGACATAATTAATATTATTTTTTTTTTTTTTTTTTGTAATTCTATAATCCTGATATTACCATAAAAGTGAATTAATTTAGACAAATGAATTGTTTAGTGAAACATTGATAACATATTCCTTTTCCACACTGGTATTATTTTGTATATCACTGATTTTTAGATTCACTCACCTTAACCCTTTATTTTGTGTCCCAGTCATTTTGACCTAGAGATGAGATGATTTTTTTTTCCTGAAAATGCTAGGTAATGTTATCGCATTGGACTAAAACTTACTGACACATATATATATATATATATATATATATATATATATATATATATATATATATATATATATATATATATATATATATATATATATATATATTTTTTTTTTTTTTTTACTCTTGATAATTTTTGTGCATTTTTGAGGGGGTGGGGGTTTGACCTTGTTGCACTTTTAGTGTTGACACCCTACAAAAAAATGTCTTCAATATTATAAAAGCTTTTTTCACTCAAACACGGAGGTACATAAGCTTAGATCAATAAGATCTACAATAAAACACTTCCAAAAAGAAATTCAATAATCACTAATAAGACCTGCCATTTTTGACATGGAACACTGAACGTTTTACCTGTCCATCAGTTCTTAGAAGTGCTGTTTGAGTCATTTTTAAGACAATGTTGTATCTTGTATATGTTGTCTTGCATTGGTAGGATGTTCCTCTATCCTCTGGAGTCCCACATTTAAGATCTTTTCTCCATGGATGAGCACAAAAGCTCAGTGCTCTGGAATTCTGCCTCTCTTCGCTCTGATCTGTTTCTTTCACGATGTGTGCTGAATTGGTTTCAGCGCTTGGGCAGTCTTTCCCTATGACATCCCGTAGTGCTGTAAAACCTCATGATGAGAAGTTGATGATCTTTTCTAAATGCTTGTTTTCTTTCCTCTCCATTACTTCCACTATTGCTGTTTGTACTTCATCCAGTGTGTGTTGCCACATTAAACTTGGAAGACGCCCATGTTGATGCAGCCGTGCACGTATACTGTACTTCCCTCAGATGGACTTTTGATCGGCAATATCAAAAAGGCTCCATCATATATGACCTAAGCTCTTGAGAGCTATGAAAAACATATCTTAAATCAGCAGCTATATGGTTTGAAGTTAAAGTGTGGCTGAGGAATTCTATTGTTTGGGGAAAAGGCCATCTACTTTTCCATCAGAAATTGTACCTTTTGTTCACATGTTTGGTCTTTTTGGGCTCCCTTCCATTAGGGTTCCTTGTTTTTTAACTTTCATCTCGCTGGATTGCGATGATAAATTATTTAAAGAGTTCAGTAACTGGGATGTTAGGACGAATTCCTGGAATAAAGCAGCTCACTGAAGCGTGTGGATCTGTGAGTTAATGAGTGTGATGGGTTAACGTGAAACACTTATTACAGCCATGTTCGTTAAGAAGAGCTAATTAACGCGCCATGCCGGCTCTTTGTTTGCAGATAAAGCCGCCTGTCATATAGATATTGTTTGGAAAATGTGCATTGCTAAATATACTTCATAAGTGCACGTTTTATTTTGCCTGATAAAACACACATGCTTGCTTCCAATGAGCAGTATCCATATATAGCCATATGAACAGTGCGTAATACATTGTACACAATCCTATCTTTTTAAAATTTCATATCTATCTGTCTGTCTGTGTAGTTATATCTATCTATCTTTTGTTCTGTCAACGGTCTATTGATGTTTCGTTCTGTTATCGATCTATCGATGTCTCGTTCTGTCATCTATCTGTCTGTCCGTCTATCTCTGTCTTATTTTAATACAAACTGTAATAATAGATGATGCATCATTTCCAAATCAACAAATAATGAAGTTACTGTACTTAAAGACAACAGTGTCAGTAAAGAGCTTGAAAAAATATGACGTGTAATGCGTGAAGAAAAATATACAAATTAAGGCACGTCAGAACAGAAGATAATATTTTTTACCAAGTATCATTTCTAGTCCTAAAAAATAAAACGCATACACGATAAGAACTTACTGTGGTGAAAATTATTTCTAAGAGATTGACAGAATTATTCTGCATAACCGAACTCTTACCTTTCACACTTTTACTCGTGCAGAAAACTCCCAAAAAGTGCAGAAGTGTCCATACTTGAGGAACATGCCCTGCTGTACTTGGCTATATTTACCATTTAATGAGAAACATTGTTCGTGACCACGTGTCAACAAAATTGTATTAACATGAGAAATTAACTAGTTCTTCAGTGAAATTCTAGTTTATTCTATTGAATAAGTAAGTGTCCATTTGCTGTAAGTACAGAGGCTTAACAAAGGCTTTTTCCTTGTGTGTTTCTGTCTGTAGCTGTGCATTAACGTGGTGAATGAGCGTATCCGGCAGTTCACAGCAGAGGTGCTCTTCCAGCAGGAGCAGCAGGAATGTCTGCAGGAGGGGGTTGCCATGGAGACGCTACGCTCCCTCGGCAACCAGACAGCGGTGCTGGACTTCTTCTTCCAGGTACACAGTCGCGGCTTTCCGAGAAAGCTTTTTCCCCACCCCGAGGCTGTTGACCCTGTACAAGAGCCCCTCTGTTGTCTCTTTAATCTCTGGTGCTCCTGTCTCTTCATTTACTGACTCAGTAACGGATGCACCCTCTGACTCTTTTATAAAGGCCAACACGCATCCAGGCGCGTTGAATTCCCTTAGGCGTCGCAAAGATGTGATAAAGCCCATCTTTTAGACTATGACTTTATTAGCCGTTTGTCAGATGCGACCATTTTATGAGTCATGAAATGACTTCTCCCTTTAGTCGAGAGTAAGTGACACAGCGGTTTACAGACATAAGCACATTTTGTCTCGCCACACACACATTTGTGCTCTACCTCTCCTCACTTCATATATTCTGCGTACATTTGAGGGGGTTTTACGGCAGTCTATTTCATGTTTTCACACATGTCCCTTACTGCACCAAGTCTGCTACATTTGTTGTAAAAGATTTAGGACTGTTTATTATCCCTTTGGCAGTGGATGCATTTTTGTCCCTTTTTTTTTTAAATCAACTTTAGGTTTAAATTTATATTATAAATGTATAAGGGAAATTTTATTTATTATGTCCTGTAACTGGTCAGTTACTTTTTTTGCCATGCTTATTTTTTATTTGTTTTGTTTTGTACTTTTGTTTTGCATTTTGTTTTGTGCTTTTAATTTTTCATTTTGATTTTTGTTTTTTTTGTTTTGTGCTTTTGTTTTGCTTAGTGTTTTGTTTCGTGTTTGTGTTTTGTTTCGTGTGGTTTTTTTTTTTTTTTTGTATTATGTTCTGTTTTTTATTTATTTTTTTATTTTTTTTTACTAGTTTTTTAAATGGTCCTGCAGTGTGTCAAATACATTTTTAAAGATGGAATTATAGAAATACAAATACTTATAACGTATTATAAAATTGAAAAATGCTGTAATAGTGAATTTTACACATACTAGTTTTAGATGAAGTATGTCATAGGCCACAGGGCATGTAAACTATGGGATCAAAGTATTTAATGTCATCTACTCGTTTTACCGTAGTAGTAAAAAAAATGTATGGCAACATCATCATACTTTTCCAAGTATATACAAGATCTTCCATACAGGTCTTATTTTTGGAGCAGTCGTGGCCTAAAGGTTAGAGAGTCAGACTCCCTGTGTGTGTGTGTGTGCACTAACTTGGATGGGTTAAATGCAGAGGACAAATTTGAGTATTGGTCACTATAATTGGCCTTCACATGTCACTTTCACTTTATGTAGGCCTGTTTCTTTTGAGTGACTAAAAATATGGAAAATAGGAACAAAAAACACACTCAGCTTTGTTTGTTTGTGCTATCAAGATTTTTTTTACGAATTGGTCAATCCTTCCATGCTGCAGTCAGATGTATGTACAGTGTGTGTATATATACACTGTACTTACATATATATATATATATATATATATATATATTAGGGCTGGGCAAGTTAACGCGTTATTATCGCGTTAACGCATTTATTAATTAATGCCGACAATTTTTTTATCGCACGTTAACGCAGTTTTTTTATTATTATTTTGAAAGTCCGTTGCTCACTGGCTCTGAATAAACATAGGCCTACAGTCAAACCATGATCACAGGAGGGGTGGGATGTTGGTCAGCCAGCAAATAACCCACCCAAACAAGCAGTGGAGAGAGGCAGGTTCTCTCTGGTGAACAGTTAAAGGGTTGCGCTCCGCGAGTGAATGACAGGCGCTCTATGGATAGTACCTATAAAACCTATAGCCTAGATAATAACTATTTAGATTCTGGAAACTCACTAACAGCGAGCCGAGGATCAGTCTCTCTTCTAATGATTTGTGCTGCGCGTCCTTTATAAAAAGTTATAGACAATTAAACTTCGCCAACGAGCGGGCGCGGGCGCGTGCGTGAGGCGAGCATGACCGCAACAGTTTCACAGGAACGCAGCCGCTTGTCGCTGCACCTTGTGCTCGACCACTTCATCTCACTCTTGGCTGATTTATACTTCTGCGTCGGACTTACGCCGAAGACTATACGCTATAGACTACGTGTTGGTTTTCATTTATATCTGCGTCGTTGTCCGCGTTGACGCGCAATTACACATGCACAGGGAGCATGTGAAACCCGGGGAGCGGTTCTAGCAATCTCAGCGCTTGCGGTACGCGTAGAATTGACGTTACATTTTTGGAGAGGTGCACGTCAGGGTACGCCGAATGGTACGCGCGCTACACAGCCACGGCGTGAGTATAAAGTATACATTGTTTTTTTATTCTGTTTAATGTAATCTTACGTGGGAAACCATGGCATAACCAAACCTAAGCTACTATAAGTAACGTTGGTCGACTTATATCTGTAGTAGTGATCATGACCTCTGACTACTACATAGACTGTTTCTGATGCTCCCTGATAAAAGATACCTGTTGATACCTGTTCAGAAAAAAAAAACAAGAAAACTGGACTTGTTTTAACAAACTAGATAAAAGGTAATGCCCTAGCAGTGGCAAATAGCTTTGTTTAAATATTTGATTTGATTACATTAATGTTTAAATTGAGATTTGAGATTACTGTGTAAAGGGAATACTGCTGGTATAAAAGCACCTTATTTGTTTAAAGTTATTGCACTTTTGTGAATATAGCAGTACATTTAAATCAAAAGTGCGCAATACACTACTTTAGAAGTCATTATTCAATTTTGCGCATAACAATAGAAATAGAAAAGAAATAGAAAAGAAAATCATGCGATTAATCGCGATTAAAAATTTTAATCGTTGCCCAGCACTAATATATATATATATATCCTACATAGCTGTGCTATAGTTTCATCTCTCTTAAAGCACTCTATAGTCTTTTTCTTCTCTTATAATAAAATAATAATTTCAACTCATGCTTCATTTTGAAATAACTGTGTAATAAGCTGGTACAGTCAACCAGTCGTTATCATACAAATAATCCCTTCAGGCTAAAGTTAAATTTTTGATCACATTTGAGTTTATTTTGCGCTATTGACCATGCTACAGTACATTATTCCTTTCTCATTTTACCGCAATAGCCCTCAGTGTAAGTGTGTGTGTGTGTGTGTGTGTGTGTGTGTGTGTTACAGAAGCCTCAGGGTTTGCTGTGCATCATTGATGAGGAGAGTCAGTCCCTCAGGCCATGTGAAGTCAACCTTTATAAGCGAGTGCAGATCCAGCTGGATTCCTCCTGTACGGACGCCGTCTTCCTCACAACCAAGGATGGCAACGGGAACCCCCCACCCAAAGACCAGGGCCCATCGTTTACCGTCAATCACTACGCCGGCAAGGTGGGTTACGGGAAACTGCGAGTTCACACATGCTCATGCTGAGTTCACAGTCATGTGCTTAGTCAGGGACTCGCACACAAACACAAACCCATAGTCACACACTTCTGAGAAGTCCTCCGGAGAGTCAACACGCTGTGTCATGCTGAGCGTGAGGGCTATTATTAGGGGTGAACTCTAACTGTGAACTGTGTGTTTGTGTGTCCTATATTGCAGATGACCTACGACCTGACGGGCTCACTGGACAAAAACAAGGATGTTCTTCCCCAAAACATCTTGTTTGTTATGAAAAGTAAGGATTGGGAGTTTTGTGCTATTTTCATCCTGTTGATGTTCAAAAAATTGGACCATGGTAACCGCATCTCCTATCAAAATCTGTACTGTTAAACATAGTTTAGTGTAATAACAAATGAACTATTCTGCCCAATATTTGTTTGTGCTGCACTTATTAGAGTATCAGGTTGCTTTCCAACATTCTAACTCTAGACTGTTAATATCAGTAGTGAATCAAGTCTTTTATGACACAAATGTAAAGTGTTCAAAATCAGTCACTTAAGCTGTTCCAAGTTTGTAGCGTCACTTTTAATTAACATCTAGTTAATCCCCAACAACTGTAATCTTAACATTCGTACCTGCTGCAGTGCATTTCCTGGAAGTCTTGACATTCCACCTCCTCTCCCCCACGTTCAGCAGGTCAGAGGTCGACATGAGGCAGGAGCGTGTGCACACTGTTATGTTGTTTGTGAGGTTGTTCGTGGGGGATGGTGTAAATGAGGGGAGACAATTAGCTCTGGCGCCTGGCGTAATTAAGCTCCAAACGTGTGTAGCCTTGTGTTTATTTTCTCTCTCCATCTCTCTCTTCCCCCCCGTGCAGCAAGCGAGAACGTGCTCATCCATCAAATGTTCCAGTGTAAGCTGACTCAGACGGGCTCATTGGTTCCCCACCACCAGCGGATGAAGCTTCGTGGGCCTAAAGGCACTTTGCTTAACAAGAGCACTACACTAAATCCTGCCAGAGATGCCAAGAAATATGTGGAACTGAACAAGGTACTTAATACATAACAGTGGAACCTTCACAGCCTATTTACACCAGTTTCATTTTTAACATGCTTATTTGCAAAGTATTTTAATTGTATATATTTTTTGTTTATTTGTTTTATTTATTTATTATTTTTTAATATAAAATAAATACATATTTTTATACATTTATATTTGTATAAATACATTTATTATTATTTTATTTTAAAATATTTTATTTTATTTGTTTTTATTCAAATATATATTTTTAAATATTTTATATAATATTTTATACAGGGTGTCCGCGGGTCCTTAAAAAGTCTTAAATTAGATTTAAAGTCATAAATTTCATAAAAAGTCCTAAAAAGTCTTATTTTTATTTATGAAAGGTCTTAAATTTTCGATGGCAATTTGACTTGGACATATCTAAATGTTTTACCAATTAAAACGATCTAATTAGCATACTTTGGTATTTATTATTCGTTCTTTGTGGATTTGCACGTTCACGTGACATTTCGCGTCATATTCGTGCCAGCATTACGTCTGTCTCCTGCACACGAAACAGCAGGAGAGGAGAAGAAAGCTGGTTAATTTCAGTTCAATTGTAAGTTCATTCTTTATGTGCGTAGTGGTGTGCGATGTGTATTGTCTATTATGATATTGTAATCATTGTTTTACTTCAACTATGTACGAGGGCGCACTGCTAGCTGACATCGCATTTGTTTCTCATGCTTGCTTTCACTGCGTGATGTGTCAGTGCAGTTATAGGTATGTTCCCTAATAGACATATAAAGTTTTTGTATTTTCAGAGGTGGAAAGTAACGAATTACATTTACTCGCGTTATGTAATTGAGTCGTTTTTTTGTGTACTTCTACTTTTTTACGTAGTTTTTAAAATCTGTTTTTTTACTTAATCTCTTAATTTTACTTTTACTTAAGTACGTTTTGTTTGAAGTATTGTACTTCGCTACATTTTAAATCATATCCGTTACGGAGTAAAAAATAATAATACAAGGGAGAAAAAAAAAATCACACTCCGGAAACTACAGCATTGATTGAAGGGCGGGAGAACAAACACGCAAAAAAGGTGACGCAGACCCAGCTGAAGCTGCAAGCAAAGCGCCCTCGAATTCTTATGAAGCGAATTATGGCCAGTATGGAAATACTTTGGATGTAAAAAAGTTTGGTTGTCCTCGAGGATAGATATCCAATTTGCAAAAAATGTGGACACAAAGTGGCTGCAAAAGGAGGATACATAGGACACCATCCCTCCTGCTGATAAAGGTATGTCCCGATTATAACGTAAGGCCGAACAGAAATATATTACTATTGTAGGCATACAATAGAACGTACTTCTCAAAATAATAATAACAACAACAACAATAATAATACATTTTATTTAAACATTAATTAAGGCATATATTTTTTGTCCATGGTTTAATTTAGTAAATCTGTTTTTTGCAGCTCTTCCCCAAAAAATAAAAGGACACAAGTTTAAATTTTCATTTGATTGCCACCGTTTTTGATAATATATTCGGATTAAATCATAAAAAGAAACATTAATTTTCTGAATACAATACATTTCATAGGACTATATTATTCTTAGAAAAATTAATAAATTATTAATGTTAAAAATGAGTTGTTAATCTAATTCATTATCAATTATTGAATTTAATTGATTAGAACTGTTCTATTGAAATTTTAATAAACAAAACAAACAAATGGTTTCAAGTTTGTTATAATAAAAGCATTTGTTCAACCCCCAAAAATTTTTTTAATTTAAATCTTTAATTTAACTGTTAATTTAACTGATGATAATAATAACCATAATGTAATAATACCGTTTATTTCATAATTGATTAATACTGTAAACCGTGATATTTTCTGAGACGTTATCATACTGTAAAAATCTCATACCATAACAACCCTACACGGGAGAGTCCCTCCACCCCACCCACTGTTCACCCACCCCCCACTGTTAAAAAAGTAACTCAGTAACTTTTACTTGAGTAAATTTTAAATGAGCTACTTTTTACTTTTACTTGAGTAGATTTTTAGACGGGTAATTTTACTTGTACTTAAGTAAAATTTCATTGAAGTAGTAGTACTTTTACTTGAGTAGAATATTTTATTACTCTTTCCACCTCTGTGTATTTTATATGTCATATGTTGTTATCATACAATATTACATCAGCAAGAGGGCTGTTTTCCCGTGCACAATAGCAAATATATTTATTTTATATAACAGTTAAATGAACATTGTGAGTTACATTTTAAAAACAATATTGTTTGTTTTCCCTTTATTTCGCTGACTAGAATTTCAAAATGAAACCGTTGCAGAGTCTCAATGCAACAGACAGCGATGATTTCTTGACTGAAATCCGCGTTTTGAACGAATCATTTTAACAATTCAATAAACAATCACTTGCACTTCCTGAATGAATCCAGAATGAATCAGCCGTTTGAACAAATCGGTTGAATGAATGACTCCCTTAGACAGTGACTTGCCGCCGCCTACTGGCGGGTTTAGTTTCACATTTAAAGTAGCCTACCCTGTAATTAAAATTTTACAATTAGAAATCAGTTCATATTTAAATATTGAATTAAGAATTGAAGAAGTGAAAGAATTGAATCTCTCATAGCTTTATTTATGCAATTGTAAATGGAGTGTAAATATATTAATGCCAGTTCTATTGCTGCTTCTGTGTCTCCTCTGCACTGCAAAGATGGATTTTGATTTAATGATTTAATTTAACTGGTTATAGTGGTATTGTGTTATTATTGTAATATAATTTAATTTGAATGTTAGAATTTGACATAAAAGGTGATGCATACCCAGGGGCGGTTTCTTCATTAGGGCGATTGGGCGACGCACCACCAAAGTGTGAAAGGGACTTTTTCAATCACATTCACAATCTCATTCACCACAGAGTTACGCTAGCCGTCACTGTGCCTCTGGATATAGTCCAATCAGCGTCATGTCACGTTCTGTGGAGTACCGCCTCTTTTTGGGCGATTTCACTCTGGCTGTGTTCCCATAGACTTACATTCAAAGATGTTTTTTTTTTTCGAACTGCAGGCACTGCAATGCATTCTCTATGGGTTCCGGGAGGGCTCGCACTAACGTGCTTACGTCATCATACGTATCCTTAACTTGTGCAGCTATTGGTGGGAACAAACATACACTATTAAAAATCTTTAAGATTAAGTGACATAATATTTGAAAACAATTTTGAATTTGAACAACAAGAAAAAATGAAACACTACTTTAATATCTTTATCAAATGTGATTTAAAAAATAAAAATAAAAAAGAGAACGAGAGTGAGAGAGACTGTTGGGACATCTCGCGAGTTGAGGCCAGTTGAACTTGAACAACATCATGGCGAACGCAGTTAATTCTATCGTGTCATTAAAATAAATACCATTCAGCCGTCATAGTAATCAGGACCAGAGCTCATTTCAGGAGCAGGAGTGAGTAACAAGTTAGCAACAGGAACAACAAGATCTAGGAGGGCCTTGGGAGAAGAAAGACAAGCAGAGGAGGTATTTATTGCTGACCATTTAAATACTCGAGTGTTGGAAAATCTCACTTTGTTTTTACAATCAGTTTAGGAAAGGATGGTAGCAGTCTTTTTTATTCCTAGCATTGTACTTTGAAATTTGTACATTCCATTCGAACACCAACACAATCTTTATCCTACACGTCAATGATTCAGTCAACAATATTATTTGTCGCCACCTAAAGTTAGTGGAATCTTTAATAAAATAAACTATCTGAGTGGATTGAAATGCATTTACTGGTCAAAAACCCTTGTCAAACTCCATTTGAGCTTGAATTTTGGTAAAATGTTAATTAACGTAACACACACACACACACACACACACACACACACAAATCATCGCTGTCGGATGGAAGCCTTGTCCAAATCTGTTACTTTTCAGGAAACGAAAGAAAACCTGTTTTAAGTTGATTCCTGCACATCTCAAACCCTAAAGTTAAATCTATTAAAAAATCTGCATGCGATAAAGTTGATTGAAACATTTGCCCCCCCCCCCCCCCCCCCCCCCCCCTGAGAGATTTTGCAGGAGCCGCCACTGTGCATACCTCAAAGTAAAAAAAAAAAAGAAGAAAGTCCATATATGGGTGAAAATGCCCCTGGAACTCAATTTAAGGTGGCAAATATTGCCCTTTAATATAAAATGTTAATTTCTTTCACTGCTGTGAACTGACCACTGCATAGAATATGAAAAATATGAATATCTTCGTGAGTCAGCTGTCAACAACAGGCCTAAACCAGCCATGGTACCAGTACACAAACACACTCAGTAAAATATCATCTAATTATCATCAACAAAATTTTGAAAATATTGAGACATATTTTTGTCAATATTGCGTACACCTAATGTAAGGTATTAATTTTGATTTCTTCAGGTCTTAAAAAGGTCTTAAAAAGCCTTAAATTTGACTTTAAAAAGTGTGCAGATACCCTGTTTATAAAATTATATAAAATATTATTTAGTTAATAAAACAAAAATAAGTAAATGCATATTTTTTGAAAATATTTATGCATTTATTTATTTGTTATTTTCTTTAAACATTTATTGCAGCGTATTTTATATATTTATGTTTTGATGTATGTATTCATTTATTTATTTAATTGCATAATTTATATTTGTATAAATACTTCAGGTATTTATTTAAATATTTTTGTAAAGGAATTTTATTATACAAATATGTGTTTTATTTAGTGTTTTGGAGCTTATTTAGTTCAATGTACTTATTGTGTTCATGTTGTATTGTAAAACACTTGCTGCTATTAAGATGTGATACGGGTAAGGTTAGGGACAGGTGTGGTGGTATGGGTCGGTTTAAGGGTGGGTTAGGGGGTAAGGGAAGGGTCTGTAATTACAAATGTATTTACATAAATGAATTACAGCTGTAATTACAAGCCGGTATTTTTAAAATATAAGTACACTGTAAAAACATGTATGTACACAATAAGTGCATTGTATCAAATTATTAATTTTAATGTTAGTATATAGTAGTTAAAGCCACTTAATATTCTTAAAAAAAAAGCATAAATATTTTATTAAATTATTATTATTAACTTGTTTATTTACTTTTTTTTATTATTGTGACAATAGCAATAGTGATTTGTTGAAAGAATGAAGAAAATTCAGCATCGGATTTGATGTGAATTGTTTTGCTGCGGAAAAGATTCCACGTTGCTTGGGATATTCAATAATAGAATTAACCAATACTTTTTGTTTTGCGTCATTTGGTCACATCAGACGTGTGAACAGACCTTTGTGTACTTTGTGTCGTGTGTATGTGGGCTTCCCTCCATCCACTATGACGTGTTTCTGAACTAGCGTATATGTTTGCACTCCGTGTAACTTCACAATCCTCCACAAACGCACACAGTGGCGATCATACACCACATGACTCTGCCACAAACAAGTCGGACATAGTCCATGACCAAACAAACCGTGCCTTTTCCCGAGCCAATTTATTTTTAGCTTATCGAGCCTGTACTAGGAAGTGACCTAAATTAGACACCGTTACCCCAAATACATTCTGTTCATTGATCAGCTTTCCACATCCAGATATCACATTCAGAGATAACACAGGGCTTTAACCGACCACGTCACACCAGGCACAAACACACACACAAATGCGTCACTCGGGGTGTTTGTTCTTCATTTCTCAGTCACCCTCCTCCCTTTCCTATATTCGCAGTCTGTTTTTCTCTCAGACTGAGTTTGTGTTTCAGCGACGTGCTGTCAGTCTCTCGTTTCACTCTTTCTCTGTCACAGACAGTAGCTCTGAGCTCATTTCTAGGGTCAATCTCACAAAAACATGCCAGAATTCACCACGAAACCAAAAGAAACAATCTGAAATGAACAAATACTACCATGCAGTTGTAGAAACACTTAACAAATTAAATAATAAATCAGTTTTTTATTTTTTATTTTCACAGTATAGTAATGAGAACGAAACCCTGTATGCCATTCAGTAAAGATTCTATTCTACCGTCTTTAACAGGCGTCTTCAACACAGAGTCCAGAACTGTTTTGTAAAAAAAAACACCAAAAAAAAAAAACAGTTATATTAAAATCAAAATTTGTGTGTATAATGATTATTTGGTAACACTTTCGTTTAGGGTCTAATTCTCAATACTGACTAGTTGCTTAAGTTATTAGCATGCATATTACTAGGATATTGGCTGTTTATTGGTACTTATAAAGCACATATTAATATTCTGCGTGACAATATTCTACGTCCCTTAATGCTACTCAATACTGTACCTAAGACTTAATAACTACCTTACTAACTATTAATAAGCAGTAAAACATAATTAATAGTTAGATATTAGTGAGAATTGGATCCTAATCTAAAGTGTGACAGATTGTTTTATCTGCTTTGCGATTTTAATGTCACAGCAACGTGTACATTAATAAACTGCCAGATTAAGGACCATATAGAATTCAAATATGTGTGTGAATATTAGCTATTTTACAACTTTGCACATGTCTTATCCAATCATAATGTATTGTACAGAGCCCACATTTGGGGGAAAAAAGCATACATTTTGTTGCTACGAATTGCCATGTTATTGTTTTTTTAGTTTGATCTCTCGTTTCAGATATATCATGGCCATGTTGTACTAATTTGTTCCCTTGTTTTAGACAAATTTTGATAAACGTGGGAATTAATTAGTAAAACGTGGCCACAATTTACCCAAAACAAGGGAACAACTTAAAGAATTGGCCACAAATGAATAAGTCATGGGAACGTTCAGAATGTCTTTTGGCTCGTTTCCACTGAGCGGTGCAGTACGGTATGGTACAGTACACTACGGTTCGGGTCGGTAAACCATGATCCGGCTAGCGTTTCCACCGCCAACAGTACCCTTACTTGATAGGCGTGGTGTTTGCCGGAAAGAAGCGATCGACGTCATTTTCCTGCGAAGAAGAAAGCGACATAGTAAACAACAATGGATGACATACAGCAGATCTTGTTCTTGCTTCTCGGGATGTTTGTCACAAGAAACAAGCGCCGGCATTAGGCGTTTCTCAATACCAAGTAGCCTACGCAAAGTCCGACTCAGGAGAATGACACCCGAGGATGCAAGTCCAGTAATTCTGCTAATGGAACAGCGCGTTCTTGAAAGCGCCACTCAGCTCGCTCTGCTACTCCGGTTATCTCTGTGTGTACATTTTAGGCAACAATAAAACGAAATATGTTACAAAACACCACTCTGCTTCTTTTCGATTTCATTTAAATATATTTTAAACATTATAAGCACACAAATGTGGTTTAGGCAACGCATAGCCTATTGATTAGGCTACATTCACTGCATGTATACGGTGGCCTATATTTATAACAAAACTAAATATAAAACACAACCCGGCCTCTTTTCGTTTAAATTTAAAAATATTAAACATATTCCAGGCAATATGTGCATTGGTACAAATGTTGCAATAAACAACATTACAGATGATCTTGTAATAAAATAAAAAATGACAAAAACTCAACCCTGTCTTTTTGTTAAATTTCAGTTTTATCAATTGCCATTATTAAAGTATAAGTAAAAGGTACAAAAAGCTATACAGTAAAGGTTTAATAACATGAAGCAAACAATTCAGTCAAATATACAAATTCAGCGCTCAAATATATGAAACTTCACTTAGCCTTCTGCCAAAACTATTGGTCAGGGAACGAATTATAGATTCACGAGACCAAAGATCGCCTGTTAGGTCTATACAAGACGAATTATATCTCATGTTTAACCACTGCAGAGACGTCAGAGTCAGCGGCAAACATCAGAACGACTAGCCGAGGAAAGGCTGTTCCAGGCGGGGAACATGAGCGCCGAGCGCCCGGTGATTGCTTGGAATGGATCTCAGTCAAATTATCATAAATCTATAAATAAACCACAGATTTGAGCTTTAAAAACCTACATTCCCGCCTGAAAAACTCTTAAAACTACATTTCGTGACACAATAACAGTAGTATTATATTTCAACTGTATATTAAAAAATGGCGCTTCTAATGCCCTTGTAGCACGCGCAAGTGACGATTCTCTGTCAACCAATCAACGTTCTGCAGTGAGTCTAGCTCCACCTTTTACCAAACGGAAGGGTACCCAAAAAGTGGTACGGTACGGTTCGGCTTTTTGGTACCATTCACAACTTTTGACAGTGGAAACGCAAATAATTGCGTACCGTACCGAACTGTACCGTACCGTACCGCTCAGTGGAAACGAGCCATTTTTTTCTACCCCAAGTCATGTGTATTGCTGTTTTGAGTCTTTTGTTAATAGTTTATAATGTGACGCAACTGTTTTTACCCTCAGTCGTTTTGAATAGTCTTATCTCTTGGATCCATCAAATTTCAAACAAAATGAGATGTACCTTTCGTTTGTAAAGTCTATAATTTACTGTTATTGAAAAAAATAATTACTACATAGTTTTGTAATAAGACATTTTTGGGTTAAATTTCCATCGCAATATCGTGATAGTCATATTGTGATCAAAGCAAACAGTGGTCAAAAATGTCCTTCATTTTCTTGACATGTTTAATGAGATTCACCCTGTAATACTGCCTTTTATCAATCAAATTTGACCCTCGCTTTCTTCTCTTTTGTCTTCACTTCTTCAGTTCCTGTCTCTGTCTTTTAATCGTAAATGCCATCTCTCCTTTCCTTTTCTTCTGTCAGTAGTCAGGTCAGTGCTGTAATAAGTTTGTGTGTGTGTGTGTGTGTGTGTGTGTATGAGCTGTCTAATTGGCACAGTCTTATATAAGACACCCAGTATGTGAGCCACTGGCACCCCTGGTTACCCACATACCCTGGTTACACTCTTACATAAGCAGTAATTCAGTTCTCATAGAGTGACTGGGACAGTAATATAAAGTAACATGATGTGATCCTACTGCAGTTTGAAACATAAAATCATCAATGAGTGGTTTGGTTTGACTTTTGATGAAAGAAATGGGATGAAAAGCTGAGGCAGATTTTATTTTACTTTCTTTTAGTGTGTCCTGAAAATTTAGCGTGGTGATTGGTGTTTTCAGGGAATCAGGGCATCCCGAAGAGATTTTGATTTAAACCAGCAGTTTGCTGCGAAATATAATCATTTTATTTCCTACTGAGTGGCTAAATGACTGAGCCGTGTCATCAGTGTCTGCCCTTTTCTACCAGAACAGCTGTTTGACTGAAGAAAAACAAACTGTTCCTTTTTACACTGCTTTAAAAACAAACCTGGCTCAAACTGTGCAATGTTATATCACTTTTAACATGACACTTGGGAAAATATATTTTGATTCTGGCACCAGCTGTACTGAAAAGAACAGATAGTTGTCCCAACATGTTTGTCTTATGTCAGCAGATCAATACTGGAAGAACAAGCCAACTGGCCTGAAATTGTTCTGCCTTAGTATTATTACTTTTTAATATTTGCATTCATGCATTTGGTATATGATTTGGTGTATTGCATTTAAGGTATATGTTGATCAGTATTTGTGTTACAGCATATGAACTAAACACATGAACTTGGCATTTCTAATCCATAAAAGTAAGATTTGTATTTTATTTGTATTATTATTAAGCAGGGACACATTAAATTCATCCAGTTTACAGTAAATAGACTTATACTGTTGCAAAAGTAAATCTGTTTCAAATAAATGTCTAGTTCAGTCCTATAGGGTGCAGACTGATAGGTCCTTTACATACAATCTTCAAGCAATCACATCATTATCACATGGCACACGCTGATTGGCCTCTACCGATTCTGCAGCCAATGAGATTGCTTGCTAAACATTTAAAAGGGACCTATTATGAAAATTTAAATTTTACATGGTGTTTGAACAAAAAAAGTGTCTGCAATGTGTGTACACACCCCCCCTATAACGGTAAAAATCCCCCACTCTTTTTTAAATCCCCATAAATCATAAGCAGTGTCTCAGAACAAGCAGATTCTAGCATTTGTGACATGCTCAAAAAATATATATCTCAGAAGTTTAGACTGATATGGCTTTAAAATGCATGCAGATAATAAAATTTCATGATGATGAAGAACTGCAATGTCACGTGAGCGGGGCCGTGATAGAGATGATAATCAAAACCAAACAGATGTTTTAGTTTGTGGGAGAGTATCTGAGGCACAAGCTGTAAAGGCTCAGCTCTCTTCTGGAAAGCGAGGTGGGAACGAGCGACAACCTTCCAGTCTCTCTTGTGAAGCCAACACGGAAGTGAATTAAACTGCAATTCATCGACTGGCCGCTAGAGACAGGCTCCAAAAGGGAGTCAATTCCATATACTCCCCATGTTAAAATGGCCAACTTTACAGCAGAAAAATACATGTTTACCGCCTGGAACAAAAATTGTTTTTGGTCTATATAGCTAATTTTGCCCTTCATGGCAACTCTGGGGGGGGGGGGGGGGGGGTGATTTTTTTTTTTAGATATTTTTTTTTATATATAACTCATCCCTTAAACTTCTGCATAATTAAGGGCGTGGCCACTTGAGTGACAGGTGGATCGCCGCTGCTGTCACTGCTAGCCGTTAGTCTGCTGTCTGTTAGAGTCACGTCACCTCAGCTAATTCCAGCCGCTGAACTTGACATATCTGCAGTGTTTGTGCTTTTTTTGGGGATTATTTCAAACAATTTAGTACATGCATTACTTCACCCACGCCGTTGGATTCCTTCGTCGTAGGGCTGTCACTTTACGTTCGAGAATCGATTGCACAATCGATCGGACCAACCAACACAAGTTTCGAAAACGAAAATAGGGAATCGATTTTAACTGCCTTTTTTTTAACCAAAAATGTGTTTTAGGTAGACAGATCAATACAGTACACAGAACATGTAGGATGTTGGAAAATAACAATGTCTTTTCTGTTAACCAAATGCTTTTTAATTTTCGCTATTACTTCAGTGTAAGTGAACAAGCGTGCCATTATTTGTTGCTTAGTGACATGTGTGTTCAAGCAAGCCAGAAATGCACAGATTCTGCGCAATACGCTGTATTTAATATATCATGAGCACTCACGAGTTGCGTATTTGCGCTAAATCCACGCAGATTTGGCTTACACGAACTTCCCCAGCAAAGTGAGTAAACATAGAAACACGCCAAATTGGCTCGTTATATGACAGCGTTTCCCGCCAAAGTTAATTTTTATCCGAATTTGGCGGGTGTTAATTTCAATCCTTGAATATTGCACTCCTGTTTGTCATTGTGCACAAAACTTCACGCCAATAAATCATCAGAAATATTGCCTCTTTACGTTCGTCCTAATGCCTGTTAGTTGTCCGTGGATTTGCCAATATTTGGTGTTGAAAATGGAAACGTCTTTAGACATGGAAAAATCGATTTTACAATCGATTCAATGAACACATGTCTCAAAAATCGAACAGGATTTTTTCACAAAAGTGACAGCCCTACTTCGTCGTCGAGTATCGAGAGAACAACCAGCGCTGTTTTCCTCTGTGAACATGCACTCATGGATGTCTGACAATTTTGTTGCTTTTTGGAGTATTCATTTAAAAAGGCTACACTCGTTCTGCGGAACCGTTGCTCTCACGGAACAGATAGACTATATATGCTTATTTAACTTTTTAGTGTTAAATAAAAAGTACCGTCAGATGAAATTCTGCAGGTGTCAGTGCTTTCTCTCCGTCCATGCAATAAATGCACATCCTTGAATGACCGTGTATTTCTAGCGCATTTTACTTGAACTTCTAATGTAATGTCTATGTTTTGACCCATTTGAGAGGCAGCCAAAATCAAAATTGAAAATGGACTGAATAAAGCTCTCTACGAACTTGACGTGCGATGCCTCGCTGACTGTCATGTATGCACATGAATCACTGTCTTTCACACATACATGCGCTCAGATCAATATTGTGAGTTACTGCATAATACATTTTTAACTAGCAAAATAATACAGCATCATGACACACAAAGTCTCACTTTTAGCTATGTCTTTTAACTATTATAGTATTTCTAAGGGCAAAAACATGAACTTTAACTATTGGCTTAACATCATCAAGTCAGCTGTCACTTTAGCGTGAGGTTGCACACTTGGCACAGCACTTGCAACGGTACTGCCAGTAGCATATAGCATTAGCTCCTTAGCCTGAGCTAACTCGGTCACGTTGAGCTAGGTGGGTGTGGATTCAGCACCCAGGCACCTCAGCTCCACCCACGTCCCGCCTCTACCCGTTTTCAGTTATCCAGGAGTGACGCGAGGCCAAGATGGCGACGGCTAGCTCCGCCCACTTTAGGCTCCAAAAATGCTCTTCAGAAACCTACAGGTGACGTCACGGACACTACGTCCATATTATTGGGTGGGAAGCAGCAGCTCATTTGCATTTAAAGATGCATGCACGAAAACAGCTTGTCATCGCTTCCACTCAAAAATGGGCATTTACAACATTGTATAATAAATTATCTGTGGGGTATTTTGTGCTGAAACTCCACAGACACATTCTGGGAACAACTGAAACTTGTATTACATCTTGTAAAAAGGGGCATAATAAGTCCCCTTTAACATTGATATTCATGAATATGAGGGGTTTCATGTTTTAAATATTGTTCTTTTGATCTTTTGTACTCATCAAAGAATCCTAAAAAAAGTATAGTTTTCAGCAAAAATATTAAGCAGCTCAACTGTTTTCAACATTGATAATCATAATAGATGTTTCTTGAGCAGCAAATCATCATATTAGATTGATTTCTGTGTGTGTATATCCACTTAGTCCACGCCTCTGGAACAAAATCTGCATGAATCTCACTGTATTTCATGAATCATGATGTTCAGATTCACCACAGACAAAGAATCGGACGCATAGTCGTAAATTAACTATAATTAAACAGTCACTGCAGTCTATGACTTACAGTGCGTTATTTCCCAGAAAAGACCCCCTTCAGGGTTAAAAGGGCACAATAATGATATAGCAGAACTATGATGCCGGTAACTTTCCAGTTTCTGAGTCACCTATAGTTCAAATTAAATTAGCTGATTTTAGTATTTAATATTAGTAACCCAGATCCATTAAACCATTTGAACTCAATTCCCACAAATGACGTGACTGTGATCCAAGTAGAGATTCAAGTACAGGACGTACTGTATCAGGATTATGAGGATGACCTGTGCTGCTTTGTATTATGACCTATTGACAAAGGGGAGACCATAGACATACTCAGCCTTTAACAGAAATAGTGTCGTCAGTATTTCTCTTCTGGGTGAATATACAGAAAACTGTGTGTATTTTACTATGTATGTGTTTTTGTTTGTTTGCTCTTGCATGATTCATTCATAGCTCTTACAACTCAGTTACCATGCCAACATCATCTTTAAAGGGCATGAAGATGAATAGTCACATCTAGAGCGCATCTCCTTCCTCTCTCTTCCTCCCTCTGTGTATCCTGATATGCAGTGGCCTTGCTAACACTAGAGCCATTCTTAAAAATGCATGAATGTCATTGCAATAACAACATATCAATGAAAGTGGCATTTAATTTAGAGAAACAT
Organism: Gila orcuttii; assembly: GCA_026230005.1. Lineage (NCBI taxonomy): Eukaryota > Metazoa > Chordata > Actinopteri > Cypriniformes > Leuciscidae > Gila > Gila orcuttii. Next base: position 20,889,294 of record JAPDVR010000007.1, on the reverse strand, counting down.
AGCACAAGCACACTTTAAGCAAAACATTTTTTTTAAAAAAATTGAAAAATGAAACTTATAACGTTATAAAATAATAAATGTAATAAATGTAAAATAAAAAATATCTGGACTCTTTCTTGTCAAACGTTTACTGGATGTTCTTAGTTAATGTGATTAATTAAATCTGTGTGAACTTGAGAAGAACTGACTGTTTTCTTCTACTAGTACTACCTTAAAGGAACGCCAAATTGTTGGGACTTTAGCTTATTCACCGTATCCCCCAGAGTTAGATAAGTCCATACATACCCTTTTCATCTCCGTGCATGCTGTAACTCTGTCTGACGCACCCACCGCTAGCCTAGCTTAGGACAAAGACTGGAAGTAAATGGCTCCAGCTAGCATACTGCTTCGAATAAGGGACAAATTAACACCAACATTTTCCTATTTATATGTTGTGTCCTGGTCATATGAGACACAGGCATATTTTAACCGTATACATACTGGGAACTATATTTTCAGAAGGCGAGGCACTGCTACTTGGACGGAGTGATTAGCGCAATACTCTGAGTGAACTCTCTGCTTCTCACCACGGCGCGTCTCAGGTGCTGCGAGCAAATCACTCCGCAGAAGTAGCAGTGCTTCGCCTTCTGAGAATATAGTTCCCAGTATGTATACGGTTAAAATATGGCTGTGTCTAATATGACCTTGTTATTTGTACACGCTGACTATACAAATCACAACATATAAATAGGCAAATGTTGGCGTTATTTTGTCACTTATTGGGATTAGTATGCTAGCTGGAGTCATTTACTTCCAGTCTGTGTGCTAAGCTAGGCTAGCAGTAGGTGTGTCAGACAGAGTTACAGCACGCACGGAGATGAAAAGGGTATGTATGGACTTATCTAACTCTGGGGGATACGGTGAATAAGCTAAAGTCCCGAAAAGTCGCCGTGTTCCTTTAACACAAACTGATTTTAACCTTATAAAGCCTACGTATCATATTTGATGCACACATTTCTATGGCCTCTAAATTATCAGCATGATCAACATAACAAAAAAAAAAAACAGTTTTTTACACAATCTACTACATGCCTTCTTTCGTCTGATCAATAGTTTATGAATTTTATCAAAAAAGTATAGGTGTATTTTTGTAGGGGAAAAAATCTTATTAAATGTGAGTATCGAATATGATACATCAGGCTTTTGAGGCCTTTTGCATTGCATTATATGTTTTTTCCCCCCACAATAAAAACTTTGGTCATAAAAATTAGCATTATACTAAGACATTATTGAGAGATAAAGAGTGACAGCTGATATATCTACATCCATTTTATGCAAGTAGTCCGCTGTACTTTTATAAAGATCTCAGTAGTATGTTTCCATCCAAAGTTTATGCTTAATATCGCATAAAACATTTGCGATTAAATCCCTGTTTGCATCCCCATGTGTTCAAGAGAACAAAATCGTCACTTCCTGGGATATTGACGCAAAATATCTAATAAAAATGTAAGTTGCTGCAATAGGTGAAGCTACTGTGGCTCTTTTTTCCCACATCACATCTTCCTACATCAGACTTGTGTCTCAGAGCACACAGATGAAACGCCGTAAACGCTGTCATGTTATCTTGTGTTCGGATTCTTGTTTTTTGGGAATGCATTCATGTGCTACAGTCCTGGAAGGGAATTAAAACAAATCATTTTGATGACCGACTTCGGCTCAGACATTTCAAAATGATCAAACCAAGTTTCGAGATGCTGTGTAATGAAATCGGTCCCCTGGTTAATCCAATCACATCCTCTGTTGAGGCAAAGTCTTTTGTTGCGCATGGAGGGATTTATGCAGTAAATGTGTTTCCACCGTAGTTTGTCTTTTTATCGGATAAAAAATTGATCCGCCTCAATTGACCGCATAGGTTTTTTTATGCACATTTTTAGAATTTATGCGTGTCTTGGTGTTTCCATCCAAAGTTTTTTTTTTTTTTAATGCAATATCCAATAATGTGCATAAAAATAGGTGGATGGAAACATAGCTATTGATTCACATTGCAAGCTATCAGAATTGCATGTTTATGTCTCTCGCTATTCTGACTTTATAACACGCAATTGGGAGATATAAAGTCATTAGAATTTCATTAGAATTGGACTTTATAACTTAGAAAGTGTCAGAATTGCGTGATATAAAGTCGCAATTGCGAGAAATTTGAAATTTCAAAATTTCGCAATTGCGAGAAATTTGAAATTTCAAAAAGCAGAATTTCATCCTGCTTTTTGACCATATAAATATCATGTTTTTGCTCAGTTTGGGCTTCTGATAAAGCTTTTTTTTTTTTCTCTCCTCCATTATGAGCTCCGTATATCATATATGATCCACAAAAGTGGTTCAAAAATCCAAATATGGTACTCAAGGAAAAACACATGCAAACTTTTTTTAGATTTTGAAAAATCTACTTGAAATAAACTTCATATAAAGGTTCATATGGAAGCTTGTTTCCGCCACAGAATAAGACATTTTAAGTTATATATTAAACTCGCAATTGTGACATTTTCTCACAATTGCGAGTTTACATCTCGGTCAGAATTTCGAGATATAAAGTCTGAATTGCGTGATTTAAAGTCTCAATTGCCTGCAAGTTAGAATTGCAAGATATAAACTAAATTCTGACTTTTTTCTCGCAATTCCGAGTTTATATCACGCAATTCTGACTTTATTACACGCAATTGCAACTTTATATCACTCAATTCTGACTTTATAACATGCAATTCCGAGTTTGTATCTCGCAATTCTGACTTTTTTTCTCGCAATTGCGACTTTATATCACGCAATTCTGACACTTTCTAAGTTATAAAGTCCAATTCTAATGAAATTCTAATGACTTTATATCTCCCAATTGCGTGTTATAAAGTCAGAATAGCGAGAGACATAAACATGCAATTCTGAGAAAAAAAAGATAGTTTTTTTTTTTTTTCAGTACGAAACAGTTCAAATTTATTTCAAGTTTATATCACAATTCTGACTCTTTACCTTTTTTATTTTTCATTCTGTGTTGTGAACTTTTGTAGCGCATTTCTGTATTTGGTTGTGTTGTGAGTATTTGGAGCACACACGTGTTGTAAAACTGAAGAAGATGTTTTCTTAATTTGCGGGTGTTTTTCTATTTGCATGTGTTTTCTTCAGTCGCAGCTCGTTGAGCTCTCTCGGCCACCGTACTTTAGCCCTATTTTTAATCATGGTATTCAGCTACAATTACATGTTTTGCAATAAGACTTAGAATAAATGTGAAAGATACCCAGTTTTTTTTCCCCTTTATTGAAATCGAAATCAGGAATCGATAAGCAGAATCAGAATCAAAATTCAAATGATATATTCAAGTTTGTATCTCACAATTCTGACTTAACTGTGACTTTATATAATGCAATTCTGACTTTATATCTCCCAATTGCGTGTTATAAAGTCAGAATTGCGAGACATAAACATGCAATTCTGAGAAAAAAATATAGTTTTTTTTTTTTTCAGTACGAAACAGTACAAATTTCGAATTTATTTCTCGCAATTCTGACTCTTTACCTTTTTTTTTTTTCATTCTGTGGTGGAAACAAGCTTCCATAGGTTCATGTCATAAACTGTTCCATTAAAAGTGTTTCTTAAAAAAATAACGTGTTTCTTTTTATTTTATTTTAATGTGTCAGGCTTTACAAGGTTAAGTAAAAAGAAAAGGGATTTTAGTTTGTGGTAAATAAAGTTGGATGGATGGATGGTCTAAAAGTCTTATTTGTATTTGCCTCTGCAGCTCCTGAAGAAGAAGGGAGCGATGTCCTTCTTGCAGAGGCTGGAGCGTTGTGGTCCAGTCACTTTGGCAGTGCAGCTCAGGGTAAGTCCACATTAGTCCCACTACCAGCTCCCAAACCTGACCTGATTCAACCCAGCCCATCCAGATGTTCATCACACTCCATGGATTTAAATTCCTCTTTCCAACAGCATTGGATCTCATAATAAAGCCTGCAGATTCACAGCACAAAAATTGCGTCTAAACAGTATAAATCTGCCAGGAAGACTTCTCAAAGGCCCATGTGTTTGTGGTTTGAACAACACTAGAAGTGTTCCAGTGTCCTGCCGGTCTCACAGGCCCAGTGTGGTTTGTGGGGAGGAAGGATTTTGGGCTGCTGATGTTTTAGCGATTAGGGTGGGTGATTGTAGATGGTATTTGATTCTGTATGAATGAACAGCAGGCTCACTGTTACTGTGGGAGAGAAAAGCTCACTGATGTCTTCAACACACCAGCACTGATCTCATATGTAGAGATGGAAACATTTTAATGTATCATAAAATTCAATGCTTACAAATAATCTTATTTATATATAACAAACTTTTGAACAGTGGTGTATGTCCACTGTACTGTTAAGATTCAATAAGCTTTAGATGCTTCACAAAACATTGGTTTTTAGATGGTTATTTATTAGTGCTGGGCAACGATTAATCACGATTAATTGCATTTAAAATAAAAGTTTGTGTTTACATAACATATGTGTGTGTACTGTGTATAATTATTTTGTATATATAAATACACACACATGCATGTATATATTTAAGAAAAATGTGTTATTTATTATATATATATATATATATATATATATATATATATATATATATATATATATATATATATATATATATATAATATTATGTATAAATGTAGTATATACATGCAAATATTTCTTAAATGTTTGTATTTATATATACAAAATAATTATACACAGTGCACACACATATATTATGTAAACACAAACTTTTATTTTGAATGCGATTCATCGTTGCCCAGCACTATCATTTATATATTGTGCTTTAGTGTGCCAGTAAAAAAAAAATAATAATAATTTATATTTCCAAACATTCGTTTCGCAAATTTTGTAATCCACTGAGATTTTTAAAACCTTAAACCAAAAGACATAAAGAATACGATATTAAAATATGGACATTCACAGAGCATCATGAACCTCATTTTATTCCTGTCCCTGATGTTTTCAACGTAAACCCACACAACTCTCCCTTTCTACCAATGCAAGTGTCCCCTTGTAACACACCTCCCTATTAAAATAACGTCATATTCTTGTGCACATGCAGACATGTTCTCGCTTTAATCATGACCTCATTCTCATGCCAGTGGAATGCAGGTATGTGTTCATGCTCACACGCGCTAAGACTACGTGACCTGATTTCATACCCTGTTTGTGCACCAGGAGATGTAAGGGGTAATGCAGGGGTTTATGGGAAGAGCACGCAGTGTTCCTGTGTAATCTGTCCCCTCTGTTAGGGATGATTACATCATAAAGAACATTCGATGCACACCGTTCGCACAAACACATGCGTTATTTATCCACGCCTAAATAGCTCCCAGACGAGAGCGGTAGAAGAAGCATGAAATCCTTCAACAATAATAAATAACATCTAAGCTAATGTGTTTTTCATTAGCGTTCACCCTCACGGAAAGATGGAACAGTCGTAATTGGCAGCTTTTTTTAGTTTGTCTTTGAATGGCTTATTGTACAGTATATTATGGCCTGCGGCGCAGTCTTTCCAGTCTCGTTTCTATCGGCTGGCGTCAGTAGAAATGTCACATGACGATAGCAGGCTCATTGCCGACCATGCTGACACAGCACATGCTCATATGCCTATGACATCATCATTTAGATCCAGCTTTTTGGGGGTTTTACCTCGTAAGTAAAGTACGGCCACACGGAATCTGCATGTGCAAAGCTCCTCAGAAACTTCAGCAGATTTACACATTCTACACATCCATCCACAGTTTATTAAATATTTTTAATAATTTGATTGTACTTTCCGCTACTTATATAAAAAAAAATTTTCAGCAGCTCCATTTAAAGCCCTGTGTAGCCCTGGCCTCAAGAGGCGCACTAGCAGAGACTATTTATATAGAGACATGTCACTTCCTCAATCCTCAATACAACTATATAGGGAAAACCTGTAACGCCAAAGATGGCGGTTGTATGCACATGTCCCGCCCCTCCCGCTGGAAAGCCAATCGTCTGCTTTTAACAGTCAAGCCGGGAAACATTTAAGCCTATCGTCTGGTTCCACTGACGCATGCGCACAGTTAAGGTTTGTGACAGCGGAAAATACGTTACTGTTTGAAAAGGCGGCAGATTTGGCGGCCGAGTGGCATGACTTGCCTAATAGGACTTTGGCACTAGCGACTGATGCTAGAGACCGTGGTCTTTACCATCCATGCTAGTGCGCTCGCCTCCCATGCCGGAGATGCTGGTTCACTTGGAGTTAAATGCCTGTGTTCGCGCTTGCTTCATTCAGCTGTATACATATGCTAACCGTTCGCATCCAACCTGTTGTATATTTTGGGCTTGACACTTTTTTTTTTTTACCATAGTTAAGGAAATATTTCACCTGAAAATGTAAATTAACTCTCTCTCTTGGGGTTCCAAATGTGGCATTTCTGTAGCTCAAACAGTAGAGCATGGTGCTAGCAAAGCCAGGGTTATGAGTTTGAACCACTAAATGTAAACTGATTAAGTATATTTACCTTTAATGCATTGTCACTTTAGATAAAACCATCTTCCAAATGCTGTTAACTTCCAAATTAAATTTGACTGAGTCTGTGTACTGGCCGCTCTTTTCTATATACTGATTGTGAATAAGAATCTGGACTTTCAAGTTCCAAAGTGACAAAAAAGCAACAAAACAAAATGTCTATATAACCTATGCACTATATTTCAAGTCACCTGAAGTCGTGAGTCACATGCACAGCATTTATGGTTCAGTTAATTATTTATTTTTATTCTTTTTTGTCATTTCAGAGCTTGACAGCTCCAGTCCCCATTACTTTTCATTATATGGAAAAGACTGGCCTGTACATTTATCGTTTATTCTCCTTTTGTGTTTCACCAAAAAAAAAAAAAAAAGTCATTTGGGCAGGTAAATGATGACAGAATTACAATTTTTGACTGAAGTATTTCTTTAAATCCATTCTACAGGTTTTCTCCCAAAGTTAGTACAGATAATGAAAAAAACAAAACAAAAAAAAAAACGTTTTGGTTTGGGCCTTCTCGTAAGTGGTGACAGATGGTAAGAGGAGGATGCACCACGACTTATGTTGCTACAAAAATAGAAGCAAACAGAGTCATTGAGCCAAACTGATCCGTCTGAATGTAACGTCATGTAAACAACAGCTTCACCTGTGTTTTTCTCCTGCTCTGTCTCGTTCCAGAACTCTCTGTGTGAGATTACCAGTAAGCTGCAAGCATGCACGCCCCACTTTGTCCAGTGCGTCAGGCCCAACAACGCCGGAAAGCCTGATGTGTTTGACAGCTTCCACGTGTCCTCACAGCTTCAGTATGTGGGGGTTCTGGAGATGGTTCGCATGATCCGGTATGGATACCCGGTGCGACTGTCTTTCACCAGCTTCCTGAGCAGGTGAGATCCTCAACCCCTCAATTAGGTGCTGTTGTGAGTTGTAAGGTACTTTCCACGACTAGGGTACAAATAGGTGTCCCATTACTGTTTTAAGCTGTAAAAGCACACATCCCATGTCCTTTGGACTTTCTATTCATCAAAGAATCCTGAAAAAAAAAATGATTCACCATTCCACAAATATATTAAGCAACACTACCGTTTTCAACATTGATAATAATGTTTCTTGAGCAACAAATCAGCTTATTAGAATGATTTCTGAAGGACCATGCTACACTGATGACTGGAGTTATGGAACATATTTTAAATTGTAATATTTCACAATATTACTGTTTTACTATATTTTTAATCAAATAAATGCATCATTGGTGAGCATGAGAAACTTTGTTTAAAAATACTAAGAAATCTTGCTGACCCCAAACTTTTTAACAGCTTAGTCTACTAAGCTATTATCCACGGTAAAACGAACATAGCATGAACAGTAGCTAGATTTAAATGCATCAAATATTTGTACTCCCGTTTAAATGGATAATTTTATGTAATCATGTTTTAAATAATCATGTTTATGACATATATAACTTTGTATAGCCTACAATATGAGATGTTTGCTGTATTATACATCCAAGATGGCGCCGCAGACGGCTGCCTCTGTGTGGGGCTCTCCAGCTATTGTGTTGTTTTTGTTTGTTTGTTCTGCGTTTAGTCATTCTTTTCCAGTCAGTTTCACCAAAGACGAACTACTGGACATTAGGAAACACACACCAGATAACTTTTCTACAGTTTTTGATTATTCGGACGTCTTGCAGGAAATTCTCGTCGGAGGGGCAGCGTTGTTGTTCAAACGCGCGGTCAGACGCAAACGCGGGAAGCGAGCCGGCGCGCTGGTTAAACTCCACAAGCGCGGCCTGCGCACTGCACTCCCCAGTATTCATCTCGCGAATGTCCGATCCCTTCCTAACAAAACGGACGAACTTCTTCTCCTCACCCGCACTAACAAGGATTTTTTAAACTCTGCTGCTCTGTGCTTCACTGAAATCTGGCTGAGTGAAGCCATACCGGACAACACAATAATAAATTGCAATATACATCTGCCGGGCTTCCAGCTGTTCCGAGCGGATCGCATCGTGGAGCTAACGGGGAAAACAAGAGGTGGTGGATTGTGTTTCTACATTAACGAAAGTTGGTGTTCAGATGTAACAACACTGAAGAAGATGTGCTCTCCTAATTTAGAGGCACATTTCATAAACTATAAACCTTTCTACTCGCCTCGGGAGTTTTCCTCTTTCATTCTCGTGAATGTTTACATCCCTCCAGACGCGTGCGTGAGCGGGGCGCTACAACAGCTGGCTGAACAAATAGCTGAAACAGAACAAAGGTATCCTGACTCTATTTTAATCATTCTTGGGGATTTTAACAAAGCAAATCTTTCCTGTGAACTACCAAAATACAGACAGCACGTTACATGTGCCACCAGAGACAGTAATATACTGGACCACTGTTACACCACAATAAAAGATGCGTATCACTCAGCTTTGAGGCTCTCTGATCACTGTTTGGTTCATCTCATACCGACCTACAGGCAGAAACTGAAATCAGCTAAACCTGTAATAAGGACTGTAAAAAGATGGACTAATGAAGCAGAGCAGAATCTACAGGCCTGCTTTGATTGCACTGATTTGACTGTTTTTGAATCTGCTACCAACGATCTGGATGAGCTCACAGATACTGTAACATCATATATAAGTTTCTGTGAGGATACATGCATTCCTACCAGGACATTCTTATCATTTACTAATGATAAACCATGGTTTACTGGGAAACTCAAACACCTTCATCATGCCAAAGAGGATGCCTACAGAAGTGGGGATAAAATCTTGTATAACCAGGCCAGAAACAGACTGACAAAGGAGATCAGAGTTGCTAAAAGAAGCTACTCTGATAAACTGAAAAAACAGTTTTCATCCAACGACCTATCATCAGTCTGGAATGGCCTGAGGAACATCACCAACTACAAGTCACCATCCCCCCGATCTGTTGACAATCAACACCTGGCTGATGATTTAAACTCATTTTATTGCAGGTTTGAAAAGCCCTCATTCACACCACACACCGGCTCTGACCTGCACTTCACACATTCACCATCACCTCCTGCACTCCCATTACTCCCCCCTCCTGCCATCCAACCTGAGCTTAAGGTCTGTGTGGAGGACGTGAGCCGAGTCTTCAAAAAACAGAAGACTAGGAAAGCCTCAGGCTTTCTGAGGCATCTCAGACAGCATCTCATCTGCTTGTTTAAAAGCCTGCGCTGACCAACTGGCCCCGGTCTTCACGCAGATCTTCAATAGATCATTGGAGCAGTGTGAAGTTCCCTGCTGCTTCAAACGCTCCACTATCATTCCTGTCCTCAAAAAACCCAAAATCACTGGACTTAATGACTACAGACCTGTCGCTCTCACGTCTGTGGTCATGAAGTCGTTTGAAAGACTGGTGCTGGCCCACCTGAAGGACATCACTGGACCCCTGCTGGATCCCTTTCAGTTTGCTTACAGAGCAAACAGGTCTGTGGATGATGCAGTCAACATGGGACTGCGTTATATCTTGCAACATCTTGACAGACCAGGGACTTATGCAAGGATCCTCTTTGTGGACTTCAGTTCGGCCTTCAATACCATCATGCCTGGTCTTCTCACAGCCAAACTGACCCAGCTCTCCATACCATCCTCGATCTGTCAGTGGATCACCAGCTTCCTAACGGACCGGCAGCAGCGAGTGAGACTGGGGAAACTCACATCCAGGACTCTCACCACCAGCACTGGCGCCCCTCAAGGGTGCGTTCTCTCCCCACTGCTCTTCTCCCTGTACACTAATGACTGCACTTCTAAAGACCCCAAGGTCAAGCTCCTGAAATTTGCCGACGACACCACTGTCATCGGCCTCATCCGAAACGGTGACGAGTCTGCTTACAGACTGGAGGTTGAACAGCTGGCTGTCTGGTGCAGTTATAACAACCTTGAGCTGAACATGCTCAAAACAGTGGAGATGATCGTGGACTTCAGGAGGAACAGCCCAGCACTCCCCCACTCACCATCATGAACAGCACTGTGGAAGCAGTGGAGTCATTCAGGTTCCTGGGCACTTCCATCTCTCAGGACCTGAAGTGGGACAATCACATTGACTCCATTGTGAAAAAGGCCCAGCAGAGACTGTACTTCCTTCGCCAGCTGAGGAAGTTCAACTTGCCACAGGAGCTGCTGATTCAGTTCTACTCAGCCGTCATTGAGTCTGTCTTATGCACTTCCATCACTGTCTGGTTTGGTTCATCTACCAAATCAGACATCAGGAGACTACAACGGACAGTCCGGACTGCGGAAAGGATCATTGGGGCCCCCCTGCCAACCCTCCAGGACCTGTACTCTTCCAGAGTGAGGAAGAGAGCAGGTAAAATCATCACAGACTCCACTCACCCTGGACACCTCCTGTTCGAACTGTTACCGTCAAGACGGCGACTCAGATCACTGGCCACAAGAACATCTCGGCACAGGAACAGTTTCTTCCCACAGGCCATTTCCCTCCTGAACAGTTAACACTCCTCCCAAGGCATATGCCTTAAGTGCAATACTCCCACTGTTTAGTGCAATACCCTACAACTCAGGTGATACTTATATGTAGATTTATTTATTTATAATATTCAAAACACTGTAAATATGTTCATAATCTGTAAATCTGAAAATGTCTATTCTGACTAAACCCAACTGTGATACTTTTATTCTCATATATTTATATTTTTATTTTTTGTTCTTATAATTTGTAGTATTATGTTTCTTGTTGTATTTGTACTTGTATATGTCCACTGGAAGCCTCAGTGCCAAAAACAAATTCCTTGTGTGTGCAAGCACACTTGGCAATAAAGCTCTTTCTGATTCTGATTCTGATGTGACAACAAATGTTTTGGCCTAAAAAATGCGTGACATCGCTTAGAGCACCTTTAATAAGTAAAATGATTGTGGTATTTTGATTGTTAATTTTATTACTGTAGGGTAGTAAATGTCACCTATTAAGAAATGGGGGGGCCTCTCCTAGAGTCTGTTTTTAAATCAAGCAGTTCATATCCTGAGTATGTTTCCCATGAGGATCATATATATATTACGTAGAGACTAACTGAGGTCAGGCTGTCTGTTAAACTCTATTTCTGTGGACATATATTTATGTTTCTATACGCTCAGCACAAGAGGTTTTTCAATCCATTTCTGCTGCCGGGTCAAATGAAGTAAAGCGTCATTCCACTGGAAATATACTGTAAGTGCACTTTCTCAGATGCTGATATGAGTCTGCCTGACTCAAACTGTCTGCACTATATGCTCTAGATGGGCTTTCAGTTCAACTGAGGTGAAGTAGAAAGTACAGTATATACCGTGTGTGTGTGTAGGTGCAGAGAGCAATGACTAGGGTGTGACACTGGTTTCACACCATGATTAATGGCCATAGGCCTCAGTGGAAATGTGTGGTTTCTTTTTTTTTTCTGATGGGGTGTTAATGGGGCAGTTTTGAAGAGGATGAAGTGCGCTCGGATGGGTCACCCTGATCTCAGCTAAACTTCACGTGACTGGAAGAAAGAGAAATGGGATAAAGCATCAAGGAGAAAGATTGGAAATTGGAATGAAAAAGGGGGCAGGATGTAATTTCAAGACATCTTCCCCATGCTTTTCAGAATGTAAAAAGAAAAAGATAAAAGCGCAAGTGAAAATGAAAGAGAAGCAGGCTGTTCCCTTTTGTCAGGCAAGGGTTCAGCTTGACTCTTGAGTTCATCTTCCTCGGGAACACAGTGCCTCATCTTCATGTCATACTGACACTTTTAGAATAGGCTGTTCCTGCTCTTTGCACAAACCAGGATTTATTTCAGCGCTGGAGAGGCTCATAAAGTCCCCACTCATTTCATTCCTATATCACCCCCTTTTAAACTTAACTTTTGTCTGAAGTTCACAGAGAGGTAATTAGAGTTTTATGTATTTCCTATTAAAACAGGAAATTTAGTCAGGACCAAGGAATTTTTGTTTTGTTTGTTTTTTTTACATCACATCCATGGACATGATTTGCCTTGCTAGTCAGACTGGCAAGTGTTATTTGGCATTATTATGCCAGCGTCTAATTTGTATAGTGCATGATGCATTATCAATATTTTTGCATAATTTTTTGGGTGGAGGGTAGGGTGGGGGTTGTGCGTGATGATGGGGGGCACCAACACTGATCTTGCATACCCCTCAGCGAATGTGCAGATGCGCCCCTGGAATCAATGGGACATTTTCAGAGTTATTTACCTCTAAAGTAATTTTAAGAGTTTTTTCCCCAAACTTTGTTTACGTCATCATTTTGTCATAGCAGTGTTGATTGGTTGCTAGCAAAGCATTTCATGTTGTCAGAAATTTATTTTGAAAGACGAATCAATGTATAATTATGCTTTTGTCTTTGCTTTATTTTTAGTCAGTGCTGTCAATGTTAACGCTAGCAAAAGGATGACAGAAAAAAGGATGCTAAATATTTTTAACGCGCTAAACTGAAAAAAAATTGCATGCATCAACGCGTTAAAAATATTTTAAGATTTTTTTTCCTGTCATCCTTTGGCTAGCGTTATATTATATGATAACGCTCTTATTCATGCAAATGCTTTTAAACCATTCAAGCACGACAAGTCACAAGAGAACTCGCTGTTAATGAATGTCCTGTTTATTTGACAAACACACGACACACAGAAAGACGCGTGCCAGTATCCTGCACACAGACAGCACACTAGAATCAAGTTCTCTCACAATTATGCCAAACTGTCCGTTTTGTCAAGTATCTTCATAAGAGCAGTCTTAAGAGTTAAAACAGTTTTAAATGAATGTAGAGTTCATGTTCATCATGTGCGTCAGCGGCAGATCTTAATGGCAGCAGCCACTAATACTGTCCGTTATTAATGTTAATCAAAGAACAAAGCGAACAGAGAAAATTACTCTCTGTTCTTGACTAAATAACTTTTGTAGCTTCAATAAGGATTAATCTATATTTAAATATAAATTATGCAGTGCAGACTGTTTGATAACTTGATTCAATTTCTGTATATTTCTCAGGGCACAGGTAAATAATGACATTTATTATGGGTTTATGTGAGGATTATTTTAAGTTCACTTAAATTAAAAGTTATATTTTTTGAAGCCTAATAAACTTTCAATTACACTGTAATGTTGAATGGCTATGATTGTTTAAAATAAAAAAATAAAATAAAAAAAGAGACTGATATAGCTGTATTAGTATCAGTGATACTGGCCTTCATTCATAATGCTATTAAACTAGTATTTAAAATATAGGCTACTTTCTTTGCTGTTTTTATATTAATTTGGAGATTAATTATTACATTATAAAATTATAATAGCTTCTATTAAAAACTTAAGTGGTTTTAATTGCGATTAATCACAGAAAAACATGTGTAATTAATCTAGTTATTTTTTTAATTGTTTGACCGCACTAGTTTTAGTGTATGATAATATGCTCAATTCCGTATCATTTTTGAAATAAAAAATGTTTTTTTTGTTTTTTTTTTGAGCAGTGTAATTTAGTGTGCTTTGATTAGGTCACACACTGCTCTTTCTCTCTCGCTCTGTAAAGGATAAATGGATTACGGTAACATTCCAGTGTGATAATGAATCTCGACGCTGCTGGTCACATGACACTTAGTTTCACTACCCAGCTGTAAAGAGGGAGTATGTCTATAACATACACATGAGAGAGAGAGAGATAGAGAGAGCTCAGATTGTCCTGTGATTTATATATATATATATATACAGGTCCTTCTAAAAAAAAATTGCATATTGTGATAAAGTTCATTATTTTCCATAATGTAATGATAAAAAATAAACTTTCATATATTTTAGATTCATTGCACACCAACTGAAATATTTCAGGTCTTTTATTGTTTTAATACTGATGATTTTGGCATACAGCTCATGAAAACCCAAAATTCCTGTCTCAAAAAATTAGCATATCATGACAAGGTTCTCTAAACGAGCTATTAACCTAATCATCTGAATCAACTAATTAACTCTAAACACCTGCAAAAGATTCCTGAGGCTTTTAAAAACTCCCAGCCTGTTTCATTCCTCAAAACCGCAATCATGGGTAAGACTGCCGACCTGACTGCTGTCCAGAAGGCCATCATTGACACCCTCAAGCAAGAGGGTAAGACACAGAAAGACATTTCTTAACAAATAGGCTGTTCCCAGAGTGCTGTATCAAGGCACCTCAGTGGGGACCGGACCCTGAGGAAGATTGTGGAGAAGGACCGATTCCAGACCTTGGGGGACCTGCGGAAGCAGTGGACTGAGTCTGGAGTAGAAACATCCAGAGCCACCGTGCACAGGCGTGTGCAGGAAATGGGCTACAGGTGCCGCATTCCCCAGGTCAAGCCACTTTTGAACCAGAAACAGCGGCAGAAGCGCCTGACCTGGGCTACAGAGAAGCAGCACTGGAGTATCCACAGTCAGTGATGATCTGGGGTGCCATGTCAGCTGCTGGTGTTGGTCCACTGTGTTTTATCAAGGGCAGGGTCAATGCAGCTAGCTATCAGGAGATTTTGGAGCACTTCATGCTTCCATCTGCTGAAAAGCTTTATGGAGATGAAGATTTCATTTTTCAGCACGACCTGGCACCTGCTCACAGTGCCAAAACCACTGGTAAATGGTTTACTGACCATGGTATTACTGTGCTCAATTGGCCTGCCAACTCTCCTGACCTGAACCCCATAGAGAATCTGTGGGATATTGTGAAGAGAAATTTGAGAGACGCAAGACCCAACACTCTGGATGAGCTTAAGGCCGCTATCGAAGCATCCTGGGCCTCCATAACACCTCAGCAGTGCCACAGGCTGATTGCCTCCATGCCACGCCGCAATTTCTTTCTGTGTCTTACCCTCTTGCTTGAGGGTGTCAATGATGGCCTTCTGGACAGCAGTCAGGTCGGCAGTCTTACCCATGATTGCGGTTTTGAGTAATGAAACAGGCTGGGAGTTTTTAAAAGCCTCAGGAATCTTTTGCAGGTGTTTAGAGTTAATTAGTTGATTCAGATGATTAGGTTAATAGCTCGTTTAGAGAACCTTTTCATGATATGCTAATTTTTTTAGATAGGAATTTTGGGTTTTCATGAGCTGTATGCCAAAATCATCAGTATTAAAACAATAAAATACCTGAAATGTTTCAGTTGGTGTGCAATGAATCTAAAATATATGAAAGTTTAATTTTTATCATTACATTATGGAAAATAATGAACTTTATCACAATATGCTATTTTTTTTGAGAAGGACCTGTATGTACCCATATATATATATATATATATTTTGGCTACAATTTTTCTGAGCAGTTTCCCTTTTAGAAAACGTAGATATAAGACAGATCAACTGTGCACCAATGTCTTCTTTACTATTGGTAAGGCCCCCATATTCTTCAATCGAAATCGAAGAATGAACAGACATCATTTTGAACAAAATCTGGCCAAAACAAAGTTTTCTATTTCAGATAAATGCTGTTCTTTTGAACTTTCTATTCATCAAAGAATCCTGAAATAAAAGTGTAAATAACTGTTTTGATAATAATGAGAAATGTTTCTTGAGCATCAAATCATCATATTAGAATGATATCTGAAGGATCATGTGACACTGAAGACTGGAGTAATGATGCTGCAAATTCAGCTTTGCCATTAGGAATAAATTACACTTTACTATATATTCACATAGAAAACAGCTGTTTTACATTGAAATAATATTTCACAATATTACTCGGTGTGTTTTGTATTTTTAATCAAGTAATGCAGCCTTGCTGAACAGAAGAGACTTCTTTTAAAAACATTAAAAATCTTACCGACCCCAAACTTTTGAACAGCAGTGTATGTCTGTGATTGGCTACAATCATCAATGCCTCAAAAACATGTTGTCTTCACCGAAAGCTTACTCAGATACACACTGGAGCTTTTGAAAGCAGGCGTCTATCAGCGAATCAGTCTATTCAATTCAATTCAAATTTATTTGTATAGCGCTTTTCACAATACATATTGTTTCAAAGCAGCTTTACAGAAAGTGCATTTCAGAAATGTACGTAAAAAATACAGTTAGTTAATCATCATGTATTAATTTAGGGCATAACATATCGCCGGCGTTGAGTCGTCTCTTCACAGGCGTCGAGTCGTCTCATCGCAGGCGTTTAGTCATCTCATCGCAGGTGTTGGGGCATCTGAAGTCTCCTTGAGAGGCTGGATACAGACTGTAGCTGAAGAACGCTATTTACCTCGGGACTAGCGTCCCGAGATAACAGCAGAAAAGCAGATGGGAAATAATTACCGTAGCTGCTGTTCATAATATTAATGCATTCGATCTGATTCAACAGTGGTATAAAAGGTAAGCATTATGTGAATGCTTGGCTGAAGAGATGCGTCTTTAATCTAGTTTTGAACTGGGAGAGCGAGTCTGAGCAACGAACAGTATCAGGAAGGCTATTCCAGAGTTTAGGAGCTAAATGTGAGAACGCCCTCCCTCCTTTAGTGGACTTAGATATCCTAGGAATGACCAGAAGCCTCGAATTTAGGGATCTTAAAGAACGCGATGGATTGTAGGGCGATAGAAGGTCCATTAAATATACAGGAGCTAGACCATTTAGGGCTTTATAGGTCAGTAATAGTACTTTGTAATTGATACGGAACTTAATAGGTAACCAGTGCAGAGATGATAAAATTGGTGTTATATGATCATATTTTCTTGACCTAGTAAGAACTCTAGCAGCTGCATTTTTGACTAACTGTAGCTTGTTTATTGAGGATGTAGGACAACCAGCTAATAAAGCGTTACAGTAATCTAGTCTTGAGGTCATGAATGCATGAACTAATTTTTCTGCATCAGAAACAGATAGCATGTTACGTAGCTTAGCAATATTTCTAAGGTGGAAAAAGGCTGTTCTTGTAACATATGATATATGATTTTCGAAAGACAAGTTGCGGTCTAGTATAACACCCAGGTCTTTTACTGTAGTGGATAAAGTAACTGGACATCCTTCTAAATTAAAGTTGTATTGTACGAGGTTTTGTGGGTAGTTTGTTGGACCAGTAAGTAATACCTCCGTTTTATCTGAATTTAATAACAGGAAATTACACGTCATCCCGCATTCTATATCTTTAAGACACTCTGACAATTTAGATAAGTTAGTGTTTTCATCTGGTCTTGATGAAATATATAATTGAGTGTCATCAGCATAACAGTGGAAATTAATTCCATGTTTTCTTATAATATTACCAAGTGGCAGCATATATATTGAGAATAGCAGAGGGCCTAACACCGATCCTTGCGGCACTCCATACTCTACTGACGTTATCTTCGATTTTTCACCATTTAAACAGACGAAATGGTAACGGTCTGATAAGTACGATTTAAACCAGCTTAATGCCTGTCCCTGAACACCAGTGTAGTATTGTAGTCGATCCAAGAGTATTTTATGATCTATAGAGTCGAACGCAGAGCTAAGATCGAGTAGAACTAGTATTGAGATACAGCCTTGGTCACAAGCTAAAAGTAAATCATTTGTAATTTTAACTAGCGCAGTTTCTGTGCTATGATGCGGTCTGAATCCTGACTGAAATTTTTCATAGATATCATTTTCTTGCAAGAAAGAGCACAATTTAGCGGACACAATTTTTTCTAGTATTTTAGATATAAATGGAAGATTTGAAATGGGTCTGTAATTTGCTAAGTTATTTTGATCTAATTGCGGTTTCTTAATAATAGGTTTTATTACTGCCAGCTTAAATATTTTTGGAACATGACCTAAAGATAAAGACGAGTTAATAATATTGAGAAGAGGCTCTTCCACTACAGGTAACACTTCTTTCAGTAGTTTAGTGGGTATTGGATCTAATAAACATGTTGTTGGTTTCGCTGCAAAGATAAGTTTATTTAGCTCTTCCTGTCCTATAGTTGTAAAGCGGTGTAGTTGTTCTTGAGGGGCGATAATTGAGGCTGAATCATAAGACACCATAGAGGATTGTACATTTACAATTGTATTTCGGATGCTTTCTATTTTCTCATTGAAGTAATTCATAAAATCATTACAACTATACTGTAACGGAATATTTTGCTCTGGTGATGTCTGTTTATTTGTTAGTCTAGCCACGGTGTTAAATAAAAACCTTGGATTATTTTGGTTATTTTCTATTAGTTTGCGGAGATGCTCAGCCCTGGCTGCTTTTAGAGCCTTTTTATAACGTGACATACTGTCTTTCCACGCGATTCTAAAGACCTCTAAATTAGTTTGTTTCCATTTACGCTCTAAGTTACGAGTTTCTCTCTTGATAACATGTGTAGTACTATTGTACCATGGTGCTTTAGTTTTCTCTCTAACCTTTTTTAATCTAATTGGTGCAACAATATCTAATGTACTAGAGAAAATGGTGCTCAAACTGCTAGTCATTTCCTCTAGATCATCTGTTTGTTGGGGTTCACTGAGCAGCTGAGATAGATCAGGTAAGCTATTTGTGAATCTATCTATAGTGGTTGGAACGATTGTTCTGCCTGATCGATAACGTGGCGCAACATGGCAAATTTCAGCAGTACGTAATATGCACGTTACCATACAATGATCAGTGAGATCGTCACTTTCCGGTATAATATCTATATCGGTTGGATTGGTTCCATATGATATAATTAAATCTAGTGTATGATTTAGACGATGAGTGGGACCACTGACGTTTTGCTTGACCCCAAAGGAGTTTAATAAATCTGTAAACGCAGTCCCTAACGCATCATTTTTGTTATCTACGTGTATGTTAAAATCTCCAACAATTATTGCTTTATCGGCATTGACCAATAGATCTGAGAGAAAGTCTGCAAACTATTTTAGGAAATCAGCATAGGGCCCTGGAGGTCTATATACGGTCGCCAAGGCTAGAGATAATAGGGATTTCTTTCTTACATCTAAGAGCGTAACATTTAGCACAAGTACTTCAAACGAATTAAACCTGTGACCTGTTTTCTGAGTAACATTAAGGATATCTCTATAGATTGTTGCAACACCGCCGCCACGACCGATCGGACGGGGCTCATGCTTATAACAGTATCCTGGTGGAGTAGACTCATTTAGACTGAAATAATCATTTGGTTTAAGCCAGGTTTCAGTAAGGCACAGAACATCGAAATTATTATCTGTGATAATAATATCACAGTCTATATCCAGTCTATCAGTGGATATATTAGGGGTTTGCTGATAGACGCCTGCTTTAAGACTCCCGTGTGTATCTGTGTAAGCGCTCGGTTAAGAGAGTAAAAGAAAGACGTCTATTTACAACATGTTTTTGAACCGTTGATCATTGTAGCCAATTACAGACATATATGTTGAGCACGTGAACCCAATGGCCAATCAGAGGTGTTTAAGAATCCGTCCAACAATCCTTGGATTCAAACGCTTTGTAGTCACGCGTATCAGCTGCTCATTTGCATAAAGTCAAACTTTTCTCAACTTTGTCACCGCAAATGGTCTCTGTGAGACATATGCTTTGCATCATTTCAGTTAATCTGTGGCGTCTGTTCTCACATTCCCATGCTGTTTTTCTGCGAGCGCCTGGATGACGTGGTGCCATGTGCACTGTTTGTTTTTGTTAGAGTACGTACACGTGTGTGTGTGTTAGCATCACAATAAGGCTGAATTGAGCCAGACGGGGTGAGTGGCTGCTGAGGGGATGCAGGCAGACGAAGGCCAGACGATTGTGATGGAAATTTTGGGGTTTTTCGAGCGAGAGGTTGTCTGATACAGAGGTCAATTTTCATGGCCTTTCATGGGGAAGCTCTGTGTCAGCATTGTGTGTGCTTTATGACATTCAAGCTGTTCGCTTGTGTGTGTGTGTTTATGTGTGCAATAACTTGCTCATGTATAGGCATCAGAGGAACCAGACAAACAGAAATTGATGACAAATTGATTCAAAATGTTAATGTGAGAACAAATACTGTAAAATTCTACTTACAAATAATCAAAGCATGATTTACAGACTGTATTCTAATGCAGAACATTTAAAATGACATTTATGTGAAATATACATATTTTGTAAAATTATAATTGCCTTTACTGTCACTTTTGATCAATTGAATGTCCTTGCTGAATAAAAATATACATTTCTTTAAAAAAAAATCTTATAGTGACCCCAAATATTTGAATATGTATATAGTGTATATGCACCAAAAATAACAATACGTGTTAATAACGTTAAATGGATAGTTCAGCCAAAAATGAAAATTCTGTCAACATGTGCACAAAAGAAGATATTTTTAAAGAATGTTGGAAACCAGACAGTTGATGGTAGCCATTGACTTCAATATAAGAAAAAATATATACTATGGAAGTCAATGGCTACCGTCAACTGTCTGGTTACCAACATTCTTTAAAAAATATCATATTTTGTGTTCAACAGAAGAAAGAAACTCTTGAGGGTGAGTTTTGGTGACTATCCCTTTATTATAATTTTCCTAAAACGTTAAAAAGGAGAAAAAAAATTGAAAAGCTATTAAAACTTATTATGTTGTACAAAGAATAAGTGTGAAATTATCCTAAAAACTATATTATGTGGATTCATATTTTGTGAAAATCTGACATATTTCCCAGCTCTATCAGGCATTCACCTATCATTCTGTTTGCACTGCCCTCAGCAAATAGCAGACAAATCACTACAAACAATTTTCCACTTTACCGTGCCATGTGCCAGCCTTTGTCCAAGTGCACATGTGTGCTGATTTTCTGTTGACTTGAAGCCTTGGATAAATGCGGCTTTGTGTTTGCTTATGATGTGGAGTCATGTGTACCCTCCATCCAGCACGTCTCTTCCAAGGACGCCTTGACTTCCCGAGGCCAAAAAAGAGACTGCGAGTCACAAAGAACCCATTCACCACCTCCATCAAGCCATTCATGAGCGTGTGTAAGGGGAAAGGGAAAGTTATTATATTTTTCAATGGGTGTATGTTTTGCACACGTGTGACGTGGGGTGAAGTTCTTGGATGATTTGACTATTTTGTATATGATTTTCTTCTTCTCTGTCATCATGCTCTTGGTCTTTATGAATGATATGTGGTGTGCAGTCTGATGTGTGTGATAGTCTCTGGCCCAGCACTAATGCATATGACAGGCTTATTTATAACGGTTTAGCTCAGGCCTCAGGACAAACTGCTCTTCCACCTTTAAACGCAATGCAGCATCCTCACTGTATTACACAGCACAACACACACAGACTCCGAGTCAGAGTAGACACCAGGATTTTGATGCGAATGAAAGGGATGGAAGTATTTATTAGACTGTCCTTAAAGGGGTAGTTCAACTTAAAATAAACATTCTGTCATCATTTATTTATCCTCATGTCTTTTCAAACCTGTATGATTTTCTTTTATTTTTAGGAACACAAAAGAGGATATTTTGAAGAATGTCCATTTAAAAAGAGTCAATGGGTCCCAAAATTACATTAGGCCCTGGTGGCTTTCTTTGAATGGACAAAATAGTTATCTAAACATCTATAGAAATATGTTGTTGTTGTTGTTGTTTTTGAAAAAAAAGACTAATGCTCACCAAGGCTGCATTTATTTGATCAAAAATCAAATTAAAATTGTGAAATATTATTACAATTAAAAGAAAGAAAAATTGTAATATAAAAAATGTATTTTATTCCTGTAATCAAAGCTGAGGTTTCAGCATCATTACTCCAGTCTTCATTGTCACATGATCCTTCAGAAATCATTCTATGTTGATTTGCTGCTCAGAAAACATTTTCTTCTTATTATTATTATTATCAAGATTAAAAACAACTGTGCTGCTTAATGTTTTTGTATAAACTTTTACATTCTTTTTCATGATTCTTTAATTTAAAAGAAAGTTAGAAAATATAAATATTTTTTAACATTATGAATGTCTTTACTGACATTTTTTTTCTATCCTTTCAATCCATCCTTGCTAAATGAAATTAGCAATTTAAATTAAATTTATTTTCAACAACTAAATGAAAAAATAAACTGACCCAAAACTTTTAAACAATACACGCCCAACAGGGTTTCCGTTGTCCGGTAATTACCGGACATTGGCCGGTAAAAAAATGAGATGTCCGACAAAATTAAATCTCTCCGGTCAAATTGTCAGATTAAAATTGCCTAATAATCCCGCCCCCCTAACACAATCTGAATTTGAGAATAAGCCTAAAATGTATAAGGCAAAAATACACCGATCTTTGGCTATGTTATAAAGGAACAGGCTCTACCGTTTGAAAGTTATATGAAACAACATCGCATGCTGCATTTCAAATAAAGCGCACGCCTAAAACGGCTGTATTATAGACCTAAACAACGAACGATTGAGTGAGACGTTTCAAATATGTCCAGGCCCAGGCAGACTAGCCTTGAAAGCTTTTTTCAGAGGCCAGGCGATGGTGAATCAGGAACATCTCATTATAGCCTAGTGGTTCTAATCCGCGCACTGGTACAGTTTTTTTTTTCTCTCATCAAAACTGAATAGCCTATGTTCATCAGTGGTTAGTCTATATCAAGCAGGGACTTGCATTTTATTCTGTGATTTCACCGGAATGAACAGAGTCTCCGCAACGGCGATAGATTGAAACGCGCGTCCGAGTGAAGATTGCGCAACTCGCGCAGCGCGTCGTCCATGCAACTGATAGCAGTGGACACGAGCGCTCAGCTTGATTTCAAAATCAACAGATTTTAGCGCTAGATCTCTTATTTAATAACGAACTAAATGAATGATCTGATTTTATTTATTTGTATTAGGTACATCCGTGCTTCAATGTTTCAAAAAGTGAATGTGTGTGAAACCGCATTAAAAAACAAAACAATTGGCGTTGATTGACACCAATCGGACGTTCATGTTTTTTTCCGTCTATTTGAAAGTTAAGCTAATAATAACATGTTGCATTCTATACGGCCTGATTATGTTATATTTTAAGTTACATAGACTGCCTCCAGTTTTCCTAAACTTGACTAATTAAGAGGCGATATTTGACCGGCATATCATAAAAATGTCCGTAAAACGAAACCTCTGCCGGTCACTTTGACCGGCACCATTTTTTTCTAGCGGAAACTCTGACGCCCAATACATCTGTTAAAGATTGCTTCATCTGGAAAGCATCTTTTGTGTACAGTTATATGATAAACGTTTTTTTTTAAAGAGTTTTACAGATTATAAATCATAAACATCTTTGTTTTGTTAAATGTGTATTTAACAGGAAACTTTTTAGAGATGTATTGCAGATGAGCAAATGGCTTGAAAATACATCTAGATGACAACGCACACAACAAATAGACATCTATGCGATGTATGTGTGCTATCAGGAAGTAGATGAGAAAAAAAATATGAATAGAATACAGACATTTTGTCATATGTCACAGTTTTTGCTACGGACATGAATGATGCATTAAAGTTCACCCAAACATGAAAATTCTGTCAGTAATTACTCACCCTCATGTTGTTCCAACCCCGTAAGACTTCCGTTCATCTTCGGAACAAGATATTTTTGATGAAATCTGAGAGCTGGCACACTCCTTCATAGGCTGCAAGGTAATTTCATCTGCCAGCCCCGAAAAGTGACTACAGTGGCTCAACCTTAAGTTTATCAAGCGACGATAATACTTTTTCTGCGCAAAAAAAAAAAAAAACGACTTTATTCAACTATTCATTGTGTGGGCCTCTGACCTGAGTTCACGAGAGCGCCACGACGTATGCGCGATAACTAAGATGACGCAGATGGGTCTCGGTGTTGTTTAAAATGGTTCTAAACTGTGCATTTCCTGGATGTCCGAAACATGAGAAACCAACAAGAAAATGTAAAAGTGCCTTAATGCCGCAAAATGAATGGCTTACCTTTCACACTTTCCCATCAAATGATCGTGAGCGTCATCTTCTCAGTTCTCGAGCATGCGTAGTGGCGCTCTCGTGAACTCAAGTCAGAGGAAAATGAATAGTTGAATAAAGTCGTTATTATTTATTTGCGCACAAAGTATTCTCTTCTCTATTCTCAACTTAAGATTGAGCCACTGTGGTCACTTGACAATTTTAACGATGTCTTTACTCACTTTTCTGGGCTGGCAGATGAAATTACTTTGCAGCCTATGAAGTGAGCCAGCTCTCAGATTTCATCAAAAATATCTTAATTTGTGTTCCGAAGATGAACAAAAGTCTTACGGGTTGGAACAACATGAGGGTGAGTAATTACTAACAGAATTTACATTTTTGGGGGAAGTAACCCTTTAAATCATGCAGCTTGAAAGGTGATTCACCTGATGACCAATATGAATATTGCCTTGATGAATATTATATTGATAAGTATTTTAAGAACTAATTGAACAATAGGGACAGAAGTACGCAAAACTTCTGATTGGCAGACAATCTTATTACCCCACATATAGCTACCTAAATTAGTACCTTTAATAATTGCATTAAATTGCACCTGTTCAATTTGTATTTATTTATTTAAATGCACAAAATTATTTTTTCCATATATACCTACAGTATACTGTACATCGCAATGCATACATCAGATATCATATTGCAGTTTGCATGTGTAAAATGTGTCTTAATCTGAAATGATCTTCATGAGATGAACCACCAATTGGCTCTGCTTTCTCGTTTCTTCTGGTTTATTTGTTCTACGTAAACACTTGTGTGATCTATTTATTTACTTTCACCCAGTTAAAGGTACTTTGAGAGGTGTAGCAGTTTGATTTATGCATTAATATGCATGCTCATACACAAACACAGTCCCTGCTTTTTTTCTGACAGCAGTTCTTATCGCCATAATGACGCTCAGAATAAGAAATGATGGCCTGTTGTCATTGTTTGCTGTTTTATTGTGGCTATTTACTGTGAAAATGAGGTAGATCTCCCCCATCTCATAACCCCAATTCGTAGCTTAACTACCAGGCAGTTCGACCCTGTTGAGTTCATATGACTCAATCCCCAAAGGCCCAACAAACTGTGAGGGCATCGACAATTTTCATATTCATATACAAGAGGTCTTTGGCTTCCCCTGGCTCCCTTCATGGTTGATGACTCCTGTGGGATGCCGTAGGTCTTGTTCATACGGAGGAAGGGTTAGGGGAAGTTCAGAAGCACCAGGCTGCTGTAAATCACATTGAAAGTGAGATGCCGAGTTAATTTAGCTTGAGGCTTAAAAGCAAGTGTTTTACTGAGCCCATTGAGAAGCCCACCCCCGTCCCACAATACACTGCATCCCTGTCTTCTCCCACCCTCCCATCTGTTCACCATGTGCCACCTGACCAAAGTATGAACTGGGCTCAATGAAAACAGAGGGGGATTTTTTTGTTTGTTTGTTTTTTTTAAGTTTTGAAAGTAAGACTGACAGTTTTTGTTCTCGCGCTAAGATCTCTTACCTCACCAATTAAGCATAACACAATAATGACCCATAAAGCAGCTATATGCCAGAAAATATTCACCACATGTTAAACAGTGTTAATAGGCTATTAGCAAGCAGAATGAAAGATCAAATTTGTGAAATATTTTTGGAAAGACGTATTAAAATACAGAATGTGTTGCAAACATGATTGATGAACGTGAGTTTGAGGTAACTAAAGATTTGTTGTGAAACAATGTCTAGAGAAATGCGTAAAGAATTCCCTTCACGTATGAGAAATGTGTGAAGAATTCCCTTCACGTATGAGAAATGTGTAAAGAATTCCCTTCACGTATGAGAAATGGTGTTTAGTAGGGCTGACATGATATCACAATTATCACGGTCAAAAGAATTGACAATAATGATTTTATCATATGTTTTTGAAATTTTGTTATCCGTTAAATTCGGAGTACAGTGTCTAGGTTCCGTCTGTCATCTCCAACATGATTTTGTGCGGCAGAAGTTTTTTTCTCTCGATGCGTCTCCACTTCTTGTCACTGTAGAAAAATGAAGAAGAATGATCAGAAACGGTCATTGCCGATTACGTCATTGAGGTTGAGTGGGGTATCAAAGGTCCCGCCCACACTCCCTTTCCCACAGATTAATTTGCATCAATCATGATGTTACGCCCCATTTCATAGTTTCAAATAACTAAACAAAACCAAACTTATTGGATAAACGAACACTTGAACATATGTCAGCATGATAAGAACTACAAGTGAAAATGACTCATTAATCACCCCAGTCTGCAGGACTTGCTAATCAACAGTGAGCACAAAAGTGTTGCCCCACAAAACTGTTTTCCTGAAACTGGAAATGATACATTAACCTGTTAACTGCTGACACCCTTTCTGTGTTTTATTATATTTACATCCTTTGGAACTTTTAGTCCAAAAGTGTGCTCATTCGGATAAAAACGTATGGATTATTGTATGTTTACTTCATATATGTTTATATATATATATATATATATATATATATATATATATATATATATATATATATATGTATATGTATATGTATTTTTTTTTTTTTTTTACCCAAAATAGTATGATTTGAGCATTATGGAGCGATAAACACTCACATGTAAGTCCACAAGTGAGACTCATGAGGAAAACAGTAGGTTCCAAGAAATCTCTAATATGGACAAAGACATCCAGCACAGATAGAGATTAATTAAGAAAAATAGAGAATAATTCACACAATTGCAACAGTTTTATGGTTTATCTGTGTTCTTAAAGCCATCTTGGGCATTTTCATAAGGATGATGTATATTTATAATGCAATGCCAATCGACATAGCCTTTATCACTGTATAGAATACTATAAAATAATATCATTTCTTTTTAATTTCTAGCCTATTTGACTGAAAGCATGATTTATTTGTTTATTTTTTCAAGATTTATATACTGTAGATATCACGATATATCATTATCGTGAATTCTTTTGGCCAGGATAACCGTGTAGTGAAAAATTGTCAGCCCTGATACTAATGCATCAACCTTTCACTTGTACTGCAATTGGGCAAACGTTTAACATATATTGTCCAGAAGTTCATAATATAAAACATGACACCTAAACCTAAAAACCTATAATTAGTGCGTGTTGTTAATTAGTATTAGTCAGTACTTATTTGTGAAATTACAATGTTGTAACATTACATTAAAATAAAATTTGACCAAATTACAATTACATTGAAAACTTACAATGAAACTCAAGCATGCAAATGGAGGCCTTCATTATGAATTATTAATAATCTGTAAATGTACATTCATGTTCTGAACCCAAGATTGAAACACTCGTCGTTTTGAAATATTATTAGCATGCATCATGAATGCTCTAGTTCATCCTTTGTGAATTCCTTCAGTATCATTGATTATTAAGCACAGTTCCCTTCCACCAGATGTTCATAATGCATAATCCCAATGCACCAACACACACACACAGTTACGTGTTTGAGGGGTGTGTCTACAGCTTACCCCCGCGCACCACAGATGCTTGATCCCTCTACTCCAAAACAATGTAGCAAAGCTCTCCAAGTTTGACCTTTCTCTGTGAATGGTTGCCTTGCCAACAGCCACTGCCGCAGATGCTGAGAGGTCATCCAGACTCTGAAACCCTTTGACCCTCAAATTGCATCTCTTGTTGGGTTCTCCCACCAAGGAAAGAAAATTGATTGAGCATTGCCTTTTATAGCTTAAACTTAGTAGCCTGGCTTAGATGGTTATTGCATTTGAAATAGCCCTATAAAACAGGTCAACAAGAAGTACTGATGGTCCATGCAGACGACATTCCAGTACAGGCATTAGTGACCATCCTGCAATAACACAGCAGTAACAGGTACAAAGAGTTCCTCTGCAGCACAAGCATGTGAATGACAGTGCTGTTCTGTGGGTTTGTGGTGCAGATACAGAGAGCTGGTGCATACTATACTCACCGACAAGAAGAAAGCATCCGCAGAGGAGAAGTGCCGCCACATTCTGCAGCATTGCAAACTCCAGGGCTGGCAGGTGAGTTTCCAAAGACTTCTACAGAGCTTTAGGGAGCGAGTTTATAAGGAACAGAGATGCTATCATAGATGCACTGCTGATGTGTAGGTAGGCAACTTAATTGTTGCCGTAAGATACCTTATGTTGAGCAAATTCTGAGACTGTATCACATGTGTCCTTTGCATAGAAAGCAATGCATTATGACAGTATCATTAAAATCCAAAATGGTGGACAAGACCAATTTTGATACATTTCTTTTTCTTAAACGTGTATTCCATTTATTAATGACAAGTATAGATAGATTGGTGTAAAGTACTATTTTACTCCACTTTTACAGGTCCTTCTAAAAAAATTAGCATATTGTGATAAAGTTCATTATTTTCCATAATGTAATGATAAAAATTAAACTTTCATATATTTTAGATTCATTGCACACCAACTGAAATATTTCAGGTCTTTTATTGTTTTAATACTGATGATTTTGGCATACAGCTCATGAAAACCTAAAATTCTCAAAAAATTAGCATATCATGAAAAGGTTCTCTAAACGAGCTATTAGCCTGTTTCATTACTCAAAACCGCAATCATGGGTAAGACTGCCGACCTGACTGCTGTCCAGAAGGCCATCATTGACACCCTCAAGCAAGAGGGTAAGACACAGAAAGAAATTTCTGAACTAATAGGCTGTTCCCAGAGTGCTGTATCAAGGAACCTCAGTGGGGAGTCTGTGGGAAGGAAAAAGTGTGGCAAAAAACACTGCACAACGAGAAGAGGTGACCAGACCCTGAGGAAGATTGTGGAGAAGGACCGATTCCAGACCTTGGGGGACCTGCGGAAGCAGTGGACTGAGTCTGGAGTAGAAACATCCAGAGCCACCGTGCACAGGCGTGTGCAGGAAATGGGCTACAGGTGCCGCATTCCCCAGGTCAAGCCACTTTTGAACCAGAAACAGCGGCAGAAGCGCCTGACCTGGGCTACAGATAAGCAGCACTGGAGTACCCACAGTCAGTGATGGTCTGGGGTGCCATGTCAGCTGCTGGTGTTGGTGCACTGTGTTTTATCAAGGGCAGGGTCAATGCAGCTAGCTATCAGAAGATTTTGGAGCACTTCATGCTTCCATCTGCTGAAAAGCTTTATGGAGATGAAGATTTCATTTTTCAGCACGACCTGGCACCTGCTCACAGTGCCAAAACCACTGGTAAATGGTTTACTGACCATGGTATTACTGTGCTCAATTGGCCTGCCAACTCTCCTGACCTGAACCCCATAGAGAATCTGTGGGATATTGTGAAGAGAAAGTTGAGAGACGCAAGACCCAACACTCTGGATGAGCTTAAGGCCGCTATCGAAGCATCCTGGGCCTCCATAACACCTCAGCAGTGCCACAGGCTGATTGCCTCCATGCCACGCCGCAATTTCTTTCTGTGTCTTACCCTCTTGCTTGAGGGTGTCAATGATGGCCTTCTGGACAGCAGTCAGGTCGGCAGTCTTACCCATGATTGCGGTTTTGAGGAATGAAACAGGCTGGGAGTTTTTAAAAGCCTCAGGAATCTTTTGCAGGTGTTTAGAGTTAATTAGTTGATTCAGATGATTAGGTTAAAAACTCGTTTAGAGAACCTTTTCATGATATGCAAATTTTTTGAGATGGTAACCACAACAGAAACTATTTTAAACGTGTAAAATAATTGAACATTATACACAAACCAGTCTTTCCCTTAAAATAACACTTCAATTCAAAATTTACTCTCCCAATTCAATCCTATGCAAAGAATGCTGGGAACTAAAAATCCACTCATGCAGTTTCAGTTAATGCAACAAAATTGACCACCAAAAAATGGACTGGACACAATGGAATTAAGTTCTAATGAAATATTTAGCAATTGCTTGATTTCATTTTAATTAAGGAAACTTAACAAGCAGCATTTTCCCCCTCAGTGTATATATAGGAAGTAGGCAACACACTTGATTTTGGAACAGAGCTAATGTGATTATTTATTTCTCTTCCTCTTCTCTGTTCAGATCGGCAACAGTAAGGTTTTCTTGAGATACTGGCAGGCTGATCACCTTAATGACCGTTGCCATCAACTGCACAGGAAGATTATTATCTGTCAAAAAGGTAGAGTGTGTTCATACTGTACGATCTGTCACTCGACTTGATATTTTTACTTCACTTAATCATGTGTATGTGATTCAGTGATGCGTGGCTGGTTGGCCAGACAGCATGTGTGTCGCAAGCTCACTTCTCGGCAGCAGGAGCAGTGCAACGTCCATCGGTTCCTGCAGGGAGCAGAGGACTTGAGTATGCGCGCTTATGACAGCCTGGTCATCCAAAACGCTGCAGATATCGCACGGGAAAACGACCGCCTCCGGGGTCACATCAGCGCTCCACCACTGGGTGAGCGTCCAGAACCTGTGGGCAAAGAAGAAGATTCGCCGAAGAGGTGAAACTCATGACCGACTTTTTTTTTTTTTTTTACTAACCATAAACTGTTAGTGATCTTTTTAAGTAACTAACCATAATTTTAAATATGCGCATTCAATTTAATGCAATTATTAAAGGTACTAATTTAGGTAGCTATATGTGGGGTAATAAGGTTGTCTGCCGATCAGAAGTTTTGCGTCCTGTCCTTCTGTATCCCTATTGTTCAATTAGTTCTTAAAATACTTATCAAGGTAATAATCGTATTCATATTGGTCTTCTTTAGAGGATCTCTAACAAAGATCTTGTTTTGTAAGCTGAAATTCGATGTGGCAGATAGATATGTCTGCGCTACAACGTTACTTCCTCTTGAAGGATTATTTTAGACATTAGCTGTGTCCCAATGTGAAGGCTGCATCCTCCGAAGGCCGTATTTGAAGGCCGATTGCGTCATGGCAGCGCGACGAATGCTACCCTGATTCAAAAGCGACGCCAAATGCACCCTTCGTTTCCCTGTGAAAGAAAGGATACATAAACGGATCCTTAGCGGCCTATCCTACCCCATAAGTCATTGTTCGCCGGTGACGACAGCATTTTTATTTAAAAAAATTACGGACAATTGTTCTTGTCGCCTAGCAACTGTGACAGCTACCGATGACGAGTGGGAGTAACATTTGAACTGCACTTTTTTATATTCAACTGGGTTTTATATTCAAATAGGGTTGAAAACCTGTGTAAATATATTCACCATGGTCCATTTATGTACATAATAAAAATAATACACTAGCCTACAAAATCGCATCAAGGTTAGATATAAGTGAACATTTGAACCATATATATATATATATATATATATATATATATATATATATATATATATATATGCCTATGTATGTTTTCTTTTCTTTTCATATTTCATTACATTATTTACGCAAGTTAACACCCAATACTTGAACAGTTTAAAGTGTAATCCGGCAACTCAGGAGTCAGGACGCAGCCTCTGAATTTGGGACGCAGCAAACCAGCTCTGGCTATGGTCTTGGCTAAGCCGAAAATACATGACCCGGCGCCGGGGGTGAAACATCCTCACCATGCCCTCCAGTAAAATATAAAACATAAAAATGACAATAGCCAATTCTGGCTCCATAGCTGTTTACTCAATTATACAAAGGTGTCAAAAGTATTCACATTCATTACTCAAGTAGAAGTATAGATACTAGGGTATAAAAAGACTTCTGTAGAAGTTGAAGTATCAACTCAAGCTTTTTACTGGTGTAAAAGTAATGGTTTCAAAACTACTTGAAGTTTAAAAGTAAAAGTAATGTAAGGAAAAAATGCCATTAAGGACAAAAGCTTAGGCCGTGCCACAGGGGCCTATAGTGCACTGCCCCACCTCTTCAAAAAAACATTTTTCTAAAGGCCATAATGACTATAGTGTTATATTAAAATGTTATGTTGAAAAATTAAGGCTACCTGTTTCAGCCGCATATATGCCCTTAGAAAATTAATTTCAGTTTTATTTCAGTTTCAATTTTAGTACAATGCAAATACATTAAATAACCATATATGTGTACTACTGAGCATTAACATGTGTTTCATGAAGCGGAACATAGAATCAGCTATCACAGAAAACTTTCTGCATTTTTACATTTTCACTTAGTCTGTTTATAAGCTGTTTTCCAAAAAAAAAAGGATTTCGGATATTGCCATCTTTGTGGGGATATTTTGACCCTATAATGTAGGGTTGCACACACACACACACACACACTTTCTCACTCTCTCTCTCTCTCTCTCTCTCTCTCTCTCTCTCTCTCTCTCTCTCTCTCACACTCACACACACACTAATGATTATTTTTGCCACTTATCCTGCGATTGTCAAAAAGTTTATTGTAAAAACGGCTGAAATACATGAAATACATGTTTGCATAATTAGGAAATCCTACGAAGGCTACATGGTGCGTCCTTCGAGGGACGCATATGCTGCGGCCTTCGAAGGATGCAACCTTCACATTGGGACACAGCTTAATTGTCTAAATCAGGGGTGTCCAATCCTGCTCCTGGAGGGCCAATG
The DNA here is from genome assembly GCA_026230005.1 of Gila orcuttii. Lineage (NCBI taxonomy): Eukaryota > Metazoa > Chordata > Actinopteri > Cypriniformes > Leuciscidae > Gila > Gila orcuttii. The sequence continues at coordinate 20,856,447 of JAPDVR010000007.1, read as the reverse complement.
TCCTGCCGAGTTCTGCTTTAACCCCAATTAAACACACCTGAACCAGCTAATCAAGGTCTTACTAGGCATACTAGAGACTTCCAGGCAGGTGTGTTGAGGCAAGTTGGAGCTAAACTCTGCAGGACAGTTACCCTCCAGGACTGAGTTTGAACACCCCTGGTCTAAATTATATTGCCATTTTGCTTGGAAAGGGAGAACAAGGAGAACCAATAAAACCTCCCATGAATTTTTATAGGTCCCTCAAACTCAAGTGGAAAAGGCATATTTTGGAGTGTCTAATATAATAAGAAGTTTTATTGGTTCTCCTTGTTCTCCATTTGCAAACAAAATGAGTTTGCACTTTTTAAGACATCGTTAGGGTTGTGGGAATTCAGCAAAAAGGAAGACGGATCTCGGTTCAGTCATAGATGCTATAACTGTGGCACATACGAGAAAGGTAAAACTCTGCAAACTGTCCACATAAAGGTCAGATCTGCAAAAAAAATATACCTCTTTTACAATTAATAGTGTCAAAAGGTGCAAAATAGCAAAATTTCTGATTGAATTAGCCATGGTAAAGGGGCTTTCAAGCACTCCACTTGAAGGCACTTCCACCTTACCCATAATAAAAACACAGAACATTTGGTAGCTTGTTGCTTTATTAAAACTATCCAAACACACATAACTTACATGGAATTTAGGCATGAACAATTGTCTGACACTGATGGCCATCAACGATTGCCAAGGTAATGCTAATATCAGGTAATCATTATCTTTGGTAATGCGAGCTTAGCAAGGAATCTTGTTTTTTTGACTTGTGACTTTGATGTAAATATATTCACACAAGCAAAAACCGAAACACCGGTGTATTTGGGTCGCCATTAACATCAGTAGTGTCTTCTGCATATGACCATCTGCTCTTATGATGGGGGTGGGCTTCTTCTTCTTCAAAACATGTACACACATTCATCACACACATTAATTTTAAGCATCACAAATGAAAGAGGTGCTAGTGATTGAGTGATGGGGTTTCATAGCTAATCTAGATGTGGCAAACTCAATCCGTGAGTCAAGAGGAGTTCCATGCTGCTAATCAGAGAGAGATAAGTCCCACCCCCACTCTAGGTTGCTATAATCTCCTTATGGTTTTTAGTCACTGTAACCCCACACCACCCCCTGTTCCCCGAACACCATCCACCCCAACACTCCATCGCCTTTCCTGCAAGAACCACAGATGGGAGCTCAGATTAAAGGGGAAATATCAAACAAGAGTGTGCATGTCACATTAGAGTATTACAGGAAGCTGCTTAGACTTAAACAATCAACAATGTAAATAATCTTTTCAGGCTTTAGTTCTGCATATAATGCTAATTTGGTGTTATCGTTTTCTGGTATCATGAGGGGCAGAAAAACAGTGCACTGAATTTGAGAAGTCTCTGAGACTTTAATTCTAAGGCATGCTGAAAAGCAAATCAATTAATTATTATCTGTGAATTATACAATTAATCATGTATAATAACGAATATGGCTTAATTCAGAACAATTCAGATTTTAGGTACCATCCTGATGTTTTTTTGTGAATTTGGTTAATTAATCTGCATATTGTGTAATTATTAAGGTTACCTTTTTTTTTTTTTTTTGATTGATTGATAACCCTAGTATTTGTGTTTTATCTTTATGGTTAACACATATGGAAACACCCATTGCAGTTAGTGTAGTGTACTGAAATCTTAGCCCAGATATGAATGGACAGCTTGACATTGGTGTATTGATTTTATGAAGGTTGAAACTGATACTCTCACACTTTGCAGCTGCTTAGCACCTTCACTACCCATCATACATTAAGACAGGACATATGCTTCTAGCATGATAGTGAGTGAATGATTGAAAGCATAAAAATATGAATAAGGATTTTCTAAATACCAGAGTAATACCAGTCATGATGAATGACACTAGAAATCATATTCCCATTTTACCATTTAAATTTGTTGAATTATTCATACGTTCATCCTTTTGTTTAGGGCTGTTGAAAAAATTGTGAGGGTCAATGACGCGGCAGGCCGTGGGGGGAACCGACCACTCCGGCATTTTCGTTCAAGCTCTGTGCCTCTCCCTCTGGTAATGGACAGCTTGGTACACTCCAGCATTGGGACATCAATCAAAGCAGCCCTTCAGCCTGTGCCACACTCCACTGAAGAGGGGAATGGAGGGAACCTCTCCTCCCCACGAAGGCAACCTCCTCCCAAACCCAAACGAGACCCAAATACACGTCTGAGTGCATCGTATGAAGCAGTGAGTGCAGGGCTGAGTATTGCACCCAAAGACAGTCCTGCTGAGGGTCAAGCTTCTCCGTCTGGAAGCCCTCCAAAAACCCAGCTTTCTCCTTCTGATCGTACGTATAAATATCAGCTCAAAAATGCACTACATGGTTTGCAAAAGTATGTAGACAACTTCTAATATAAATTATGTACTGGCCTGCACAAAGCCCAAAACTAAATTCAGCTGAACACCTTGGGGATGAATCAGACCCAGTCACCCGACATCAGGGTATGCTCTTGTTCCAGAATGGGAACAATCCCTGCATCCACATTCCAACATCTAGCGTAAAACCTTTGCGGAATTGGAAGCTGTTAGTGAATACCAACTTGATAAAGCACAATGTACGTGTGGTGTTCCGATGTCCACATACTTCTGGCCATGTGCTGTACATGTTTTGAACAACACAGCACAAATGTCTTCATCTACCTCAATATTGAGAATTGTTCCTGGCATTTTAGTAAATGGCTTTTTCCTTTCCTTCCTAACTCATCCATCATCTGACTACGCCTCTAGCTCTCTCTAAACCACGGCCTCACAGTGATGACTACAGCACCATGAAGAAGATCCCACCCCCTAAGCCCAAACGCAGCCCTAATACCAAACTGACGGGCTCCTACGAGGAGATCTCTGTACCCTCCCCTGTGCGCCCCACAGACATGAAACTTTTCAGCCTGGTACGAGGAGGCCACTGCTTGGGCCTCATCCAGCGAGCAGCATCTGCGGATGGTGCCCATTCTTCTGTACTAAGCCTCTACCCCTGCCAGGATGAGGAGGATGTGTACATCGAGATGGTAGGGGCCTCACGAGCCCTCAGCCTGGCTGACTCCCACAGTCCAGAGCTGAGTGAGGCAGTATATGAGGAGATGAAGTACTTCCCACCTGATGAAATGGGGTCAACTCCGGTGGTCAAGCCTGAAGCTGTTAATCCCAGCACCACTACCCTATCTGCCCCTGTGCTGGAAGTCAAGAGGCCTGTGACCCTGATGGAGCTCTCTAGCACACTCGGGGGAAAGCAGCTGGGCAAGGACTGGACAGCATGTGACATTCCAGCTCCATTCCCCAACCTCCTTCCACACCGTCCCCCACTTCTTGTCTTCCCTCCGTCCCCTGTCACCTGCTCACCTGCCTCGGATGAGTCCCCCCTTACCCCTCTTGAGGTGAAGAAGCTGCCGGTGTTCGAGACCAACCTTAACTACACCAGCCAGGACGGGGGCAGCCCACTCTCACCCCAGTACATCCGGCAAAGAGCTGATTCTTCACCAAGTCTTTCTGTCTTAATGCCAGACAAGTCCACGCCACCCTTGACTCCTCCTCCCCCTCCTCCCCCTCCGGCAGTACTTCCACCTCCCTACCGTCCTCCTTCTCACTTCCCCTTCCCCCCTGAGGCAAACTTCTTGTCCCTGACCCGTGCAGCTTCTCTGGCTAGCACAGATTCCCCCAAAGTTTCCCATAAAATGGTGCACAGTCTGGCAGAGACGCCCCCAAGCAGTTCCAAGCCTCCCTTCTCCCCAGTGAAGACCTCACGGCCAGAGCCCCGCAGAGCTCACTCCTGCTCCTCCTCGCCTCTGCTCTTCAACCCTGCTAATGGGAGACCCCTCACTAGTCCCCTAGATGAGCTTAACACCCTTTTCAGTTCAGGGCGCAGCCTACTCCGCAAGTCCACCACAGGAAGAAAGATCAGAGACAGCGGTGAGTGAAAGAGTGTATGTGTTTGGGTGCATGTATTCTAAAGGTGGTCTATGTAATTCTGATGCCATTTGTGGCACCAAACAGACCAAAGAGTTCTCTTAGGCACTTCCCTATAGTTGAACCGGTGTTGTCCAGTGTCAGTCCGCTCAGACAAACAAAGCAGTTTTGAAAGTGCCACAGGGAGTACTTAAACGTTTAGCTAAAATCAACCTACAAATTGCTTACTTGTGTATAGTTGCCATGTCAAGCTGGCATACAAGAGTGTTTTAACATCAAATAATTATACACAGCACCTTTATAAAGTTCATCCAAAAATGTTTTCTGTCATCACTTACCTTCCTTATGTCATTCCTAACGTATGAATTACTTTCTACTGTGGAACATGAAGATATTTTGAATAATATTTCCTATTGTCCATACAAATAAAACCAATGAGGTCCAAAGCAAATACTGAATATTGAAACCCACTGACTTTCATTGTATGGACAAAAAATTGTTGTATTATGTGCTTCAGACACATGCATCACAGATCTTTAAGATTGTCTTTAATCACATATTTTTAGTTCATAAAAGGAGTTTGCACTCACCAGCACACATGGTCATGCTTAATTTGCTTCAGAAGGATTATAATAGTCTGGTCAAATTATTGAAACTTTCCCAGCATGTAATTTCATATATGTGGTTATTGAAAAGCACATCCTGTTTAGTATGGTTTTATTGACTCATCCAGTGCCAGGCTTTGTGTTTGTCAAAAACATTGAGGTCAGTGCTGATAAAACAGACATTTACCATAAAAGCCACAGCACTTTCTCTCAGAAACCCATTCAGATGAAGGCAGAGTGTTTATGTAAGATCGAGGTTTAGGCTGTATTTTGCATCTGCTCTGAATCACTTTTGTTACGACACCACAACAACCTTATCCAACAACTGCCCTTAAATGCAGCTACACCTTGCGCCTAAGGTTTAAACTGAGCCAGAATGACCTGTAATGGTGTTCTGTCACATTTAGAATTTAAAACATTACCCCTTTTTTTCAGAAGAAATGCGTTCACCTGTGGAGAAAACTAATATATAAGGCACATTAAGTACATTATCCATTTAAGGAAAAGAGCAAGTGTTAAATGTCACATAAAATAAGATAATTTGATGAGGAGGCGTTCTTAGGGAGGGTGTTGGGTGTGTGTGTGGTGATTTAGTTCACATGATGTGTCTAACACAGTTTCATTTGCCTCCTCCCCTTAACCTTTTGTATTTAATTAAAGATGCTTTAGCGTACATCTACTCCCATCATAGATTTATGAGCGTGGATCCCATATGACCCCGACCCATATGTGCTTGTGTGCAAAATACAGTTGTAATCTAAATTATTCTACCCCCATTGCAAATCCGGTTTATTATCAAAATTTACACACTTTCAGCTGTTTGCAATTGAAGTGGCTCAACACAACAATTGTTTCAAGTGGATTCCCCAAATTCAACTGAAAATTAGACTTTTAATGATCTCTGCCGTCTTAAAATTATTGAACCCTTTCATGGCAAGCATCTTTAGTACTTAGTAGAACCGTTTTGCTGTTATAACCTGCTGCAAACGAGATGTATAACCAGACACCAGCTTCTGCCAGCGGTTCTGAGGAATCTTATCCCATTCCTCATGAGAAATGGCCTCCAGTTCAGTATTATTCTTGGGTGTGTGTGCTGCAACCAACTTCTTTAAATCTCACCAGAGATTTTATATAGGGTTCAAATCAGGTGATTGTGATGGCTACTGTAGAATCTGAAAATCTGTACATTTTGCCATAAATCTGATTTGCAATGGGGGTTGAATATTTTTTTTTTTATTGAAAATGGCACAGGGGGTATTAGCTCCAGCCACATACATATTACATGGACAAGAGATGTAGCTATGAAATATTAAATATCAAAGTCTGCAGGTCTGCTGATGGATGTGTGTGTGTGTGTGTGTGTGTGTGTGTGTGTGTGTGTGTGTGTGTGTGTGTGTGTGTGTGTGTGTGTGTGTGTGTGTGTGTGTGTGTGTGCCTTAGGACACAAGCAGTGTCACTCCAGAGCAGGGGAAATTACTTCTTTCATTATTGTGCATGTACATGTCAACAAGTGTGTCTGTAATAATATGTATAAAAATTTTACTTTTTAAGATTGTTTAAGCCTTCTCACATTGAGTTATCTGGATATTTTTAGAGGTTTAATTAGCTTAATCTACTGAACTATTCTTCATATTGTTGACAGCATATCTCCTCTAGCTGCATTTCGGGGTTTTTTTTGTTTTGTTTTTTCTGGAAAAATTTGAAGGGGAGGTGCAGTGCCGAACAAGACCGAGCCAACCCTTACTGCATTGAATATATGCTCTGCATGTCTGGCAGTCATCTTGAATGGCAGGTGTATCCTGTGCATTTCTTTTTCATGTTTGATCCTCCTAATTCAGTGACATATCGATTAAACTAACGTTCAAATGCTTGGGTCAGTAAGATCAGTCATTTTTAAGACAATAATACTTATATTTAGCAATATAATTAGCAATTTCATAATTTGACCCCCCAAAAAAGTTAATTATAAAAATGCTAAACAGTAGGATTTTTATTTGTAGGCTTAGGATTTTGGACCCCACTGTATAAATCTGATTCTAAAAGACTGAGAGAATGTCATCAGAATTAAATGTATTTTTAAGAAACCCAATTAATTCTACATCACTGCTCAGATACACATAATCATAAGAGTCAATGTCTAGTGTAATGTAATGTGATCATGTTGAATACAGAGTCTGTAGGGATCCCAGACAGTAACCTTGCCTGTGAAGTCAGATGCTCATGACACGAGAGAGAGATAGAGAGAGAATGCTGTAATGGAAACAAGGCTGCTAACAGGGGTTTAAAAGGGCAGCTGACCCCTGTGCTATATCCATCCCTGTGACTGTCAGATCCAAGCAGACCTACATACCGCAAGGCTTAAACATCCCCCTGTGCTTCCGCTCTCTCTGCCGTCAACGTAATCGCAAGACTCCATCATTCCCATAATTCCTGGCCGGAGCAGCTGCAGATGCCCTGCAGAAATGTTAGTGAGTCAAGGTGACAGGTGTCGGTCGACAGTCACAGCGCGATGGTCTGTGGGGCCTTACATGGTGCTGAAGCAAACGTTACACATCATCTTGATGTGAAACAATGTATTTATTGAATGTTTTTATTAATTTCTATTCCGTAGTACTCTCAAATTCCAACATTAACCTGCCAGGTCGAGAGGATCAAGGCCCAATCTCTCCGTCGTCACAGTTACAGGATAAAAACGCCAACAACCACACCTCTCCCAACTCTTCAAACCCGGCCCCCATTGAGAACGGCAACCAGATCTCCAATGGTAATGGCACAAGAGGTTTGGGGTCTTATTTATTAACCACAAATGATTCAGCAAATGCATGTTTAGAAGTTTAGGATTAAAATGTGAAATCACTCAAATCACACTTACACATGCTGGGTTTTGAGAGATATTTCCCCATTCAAACTCCAATTATTTAAAGCTTAGTCGCATGGCATTGGCCGCCCCAGCCTTGCTCCAAGGTTTGTTTACCACAGACAGTACCAATGACTGCGTAACCTTTGCATGACACACCACAGACAGAAAGACCAGCGGTTTACATGCATGAGAATATATTAGAGATAAAGTGAGAGAATAAAGGAAAAGGAAAGAATGGCAGATTGAGGGTGGTTAGTGGAGAGAATGGGATTGGAGAAACAGACATGGTAAGATGAAGTGAGTTGACCCAGAAGCTATCACTGAGGTGATCCATGATTAAGGTGAAAGACCCTGGACTTGATAAAGTGCACTCCTAAAGAGCCATCAGATGGCTCAGGGTCTCTCCGCCTCCCTTACACAAACACATACACTCACTCTCTTGGCCTTTTGTCCTCTCAGTGAGGCTAATATCCACATGAGGGGATGTAGCAGAGAGTGGACGGAAGTTTTAAACACCCAGCAGTGACCCATACACTTAGTCATTATATACCTGCATCTTGAAGATGAACTACTGTACATTTCCAGAAGGAAACAACAGTATTGGGAGGCAGCAAAATAATAGCATTAAAGTTTTATGTAGCTCAGATCAGGCAGATATGTTGTGCACCGGCATTAAAAAATATATATATAAAAACGTATAACATATATTCAAACTTTGTTTTGTATTTAAGTAGAGGTTGTAACAATACCCTCATGTCACGATTTGATACTATTATGATACTGAACTCACAAAATTTGGTATTACATTGTGGGTGTAAATGATTAGGAAGACTTGGTGCTGGAAACCCAATGCACAGGACAATGGTGACATCAAAGTAAAAATTATTCTGAAGCTGTAAATACAGAATTATTTCAGACTAATATGCTTGCACTCTGTCACTGACTAGATATATTAAAATAGGCTAGTGTAGGCCACTTTTTAATGGTAAAAAGGCATTTGGCATTATCAGGACCCAGAAATATTCCCTCTTTGCATTATTATACATCATATTCAACATTATATCCATTATATATAGTAGTTTAATATAGGACTGACTTTAAAACTGTAAACTTTTTTTTCTCACACAGTAATTTTAATTTTGGGTGAACTATGCACAATACAGATTGCCACCATCCACGATACATATTGTTGCATTTTTGTATTGCGATATCTTGTGACACGATAATGTTACACCCCAATGTTAAGTGGTACAGACAAAAATAAAATAAATGTGTATACTGAATGGAGGATTACAATGCACATTGAAGCAGCATATTCCACGACATGCACGAAGAATGTTACATTTAACATCCGCATATTTCTCTCTCAATAGGAACGCTGGAAGACGATGGACATCCGAAGTCAAATGCATCCAGCACTTCGGCGTTACACAGGCACATGGACAGCCACCACACTCAGGTGAAGCATATACACAAACACACGCTCTCTTGTGGCATCTGTCATCTACTCTTCCGTGGGGAGAAGGTCTCCAGTGACCCCAAATGGCAGATATAATCATGGGTAATGAAAGTGAGAGCGGGTCCCATGTCATCCCTGACTCAGCACTCTGCCAAATGAAATGAGTGAAGGCTTATCTGGAGATCGTATTCAGAGGTGCATTAGAGCAAGAGGGGTGGTGCTTCAAACAGACTCTCCTCCGCAGGAACAAGCTGAAACCATCACTGTGTGCCCTCTGTGCTTCTCAGCATCTCTCTGTGTGTCCTGAAAGCAAGGTTACCCTCACCAAACATTAAAACTTAATGAGGGTTCTCTGAGAGCTTTCTCTCGTTCTCTGTATCTCTATCTTAATGGTACGGTTTGGGAATCAAGTATATTTCTTATTCTCCTTAGGCATTATTCTGTTGGTAAGTCGAATAAAAAAAAAAATACTAAGTATTAAGAAAGTACTGGGTAATATAAGATAACTACATGGGTTAGGTTTAAGGGGGTTATTACCCAGTTATTGTAATTACTATAATAAGTACATAGTATGTACATGGCGAACTGGACTCTAAAATAAAGTGCTACCCATTATTCTATAATACTGGAGCCAAGTCAGTTTCATTTACTTGCCTCTAATATTATGGTGTTTGTTTTTTTTTGTTTGTTTTTTAAGTACTGTGATGTTTGGAAATTCACCATGATAATACCAGTTTTGTTTTGTTTTTTAACCATGGAACATTTTATTATTATTAAGTTTGGTATTTAAATGTAAAGATATACATAAATCTAAGATATATTTATACATGTGAATATGTAATTATAAGTCTGGATACATGCATTTAAATTTGAATATGTCTAAATAAAGATACACATTTTAATATAAATGTAAATTATATATATATACTGTGTATGTGTGTGTGTGTATCCACCTTTTTCCTGGTTAGCGAATTTAACCATGATTCATAGCGGGTTTGAACCGGAAGCCGGTTGTCCTTTTCCGGTTCGAAGCTTTATGAAGATTAAGCGCCGCTTGCTCAGAATGCCGCAGTGATGTGCTGGTTAGAAAATATGTTAAATAAGTAGGGCTGCCCCTGCCCGTGCACGACTGAAGTTGGGTTGGAAGTTATGTATACTATATGGGAGAGGATGCTAAACCATAATGAGCGTTTTCGTAATATATTGCCTATTCTGCATCAACGCACGCATAAGCTTGCCACAAAAAAAAAAAAAACGCAAAAGTAATGATTATGCATTAAACATTTGAATTGTTTATTAATAACTAGTGTTTTCTGTAAGTGTCGACTGCAAAGATAAATTTGATGATGCTGACTCGCCATCTTCGCAGTGAACGCGCCTATAGAGAGAAATGCACACTTCATACGAATTAACCTATACATAAGCAGAGAGCAGCCCATTTCTGCTCGTTTTTAATTATTTTGTTTAAAAGTACACATTTCAAGCTTTATATAGATATACTTCTCATGTATGTGAGGCAAGTAATTATACGCTGAGTTTCGTTGGTTAATAAGACGCGCTCCAGTTCACGCGCCCGCGCCTCCGTGTCCTGTATATCTACTATTTGCTTCTTATTTATTATTCCAGGCAATTTGTTGATAAAACATTGATAAAAATTAAGATACAATTTATACTAAACGAAATTCACTTTAAAGAAAGGCTTTCTACAAAACAAAACTTAACAAGTGGTCAAAATCATGTCTGAGCCATTCCAAATGTTTTCCGATATTGGGCATCTTAAGATCATATCTGACTCATCTCATGCGGTTCCCTTTTCATATAATCAACATAGATCAAATAAAAAAACATTATATTGTGAAACTTAAATATAAAACGAATACGCAGTATTCATATAAATATAAAAGTTTTTTTTTTACTTATATTTAAGCGTCACACTGCTCCGCTTTGCTCACGTGCTCTGGTGCGTAGCCTATAGCCTATACATGCATGTGTGCCTGATGTGATGGAGGGGTGCGATTTTCGAATAATAATTGAATAATACCCAGCGATCTTCGAATATTATTTTTGCTTGAAATGCCCATACTGGTAACGTGTTACACCTTTTTCGTTGGATGCTTCAGTTTTAGCGCAGCTAACCAAAAACGTCTACTCTCTGGCATTGAATGTAGCTGATACGAACCGGACATAGGCATTCTCTCCTTTTTATCTTATGATCAAAGTTTTTTTATCTTCTTTGAATTGTTAAAACAACCAACAACAGCACATGTAGAGCCTGAACTCATTCTCTCACTGCTAATACAGTACGAACCGGAAGTAGGCAACCGGAGTCGTCGTCATGGCGGCGCGCATTGTTTAGAGCAGAATAAGGTGGATATATATATATATACAGGTCCTTCTCAAAAAATTAGCATGTTGTGATAAAGTTCATTATTTTCCATAATGTAATGATAAAAATTAAACTTTCATATATTTTAGATTCATTGCACACCAACTGAAATATTTCAGGTCTTTTATTGTTTTAATACATCAGTATTAAAACAATAAAAGACCTGAAATATTTCAGGCATACAGCATACAGATTTTGGCATACAGCTCATGAAAACCCAAAATTCCTGTCTCAAAAAATTAGCATATTCAATTCAATTCAAATTTATTTGTATAGCGCTTTTCACAATACATATTGTTTCAAAGCAGCTTTACAGAAAGTGCATTTCAGAAATGTACGTAGAAAATACAGTTAGTTAATCATCATGTATTAATTTAGGGCATAACATATCGCCGGCGTTGAGTCGTCTCTTCACAGGCGTCGAGTCGTCTCATCGCAGGCGTTTAGTCGTCTCATCGCAGGTGTTGGGGCATCTGAAGTCTCCGTGAGAGGCTGGATACAAACTGTAGCTGAAGAACGCTATTTACCTCGGGACTAGCGTCCCGAGATAACAGCAGAAAAGCAGATGGGAAATAATTAGCGTAGCTGCTGTTCATAATATTAATGCATTCGATCTGATTCAACAGTAGTATAAGAGGCAAGCATTATGTGAATGCTTGGCTGAAGAGATGCGTCTTTAATCTAGTTTTGAACTGGGAGAGCGAGTCTGAGCAACGAACAGTATCAGGAAGGCTATTCCAGAGTTTAGGAGCTAAATGTGAGAACGCCCTCCCTCCTTTAGTGGACTTAGATATCCTAGGAATGACCAGAAGCCTCGAATTTAGGGATCTTAAAGAACGCGATGGATTGTAGGGCGATAGAAGGTCCATTAAATATACAGGAGCTAAACCATTTAGGGCTTTATAGCTCAGTAATAGTACTTTGTAATTGATACGGAACTTAATAGGTAACCAGGGCAGAGATGATAAAATCGGTGTTATATGATCATATTTTCTTGACCTAGTAAGAACTCTAGCAGCTGCATTTTGCTGTAACAGCAGGAAATTACACGTCATCCAGCATTTTGTATCTTTAAGACACTCTGTCAATTTAGATAAGTTAGTGTTTTCATCAGGTCGTGATGAAATATATAGTTGAGTGTCATCAGCATAGCAGTGGAAATTAATTCCATGTTTTCTTATAATATTACCAAGTGGCAGCATATATATTGAGAATAGCAGAGGGCTTAACACCGATCCCTGCGGCACTCCATAGTCTACTGACGTTATCTTCGATTTTTCCCCATTTAGACAGACAAAATGGTAGCGGTCTGATAAGTACGATTTAAACCAGCTTAATGCCTGTCCCTGAACACCAGTGTAGTTTTGTAGTCGATCCAAGAGTATTTTATGATCTATAGTGTCGAACGCAGCGCTAAGATCGAGTAGAACTAGTATTGAGATACAGCCTTGGTCAGAAGCTAAAAGTAAATCATTTGTAATTTTAACTAGCGCGGTTTCTGTGCTATGATGCGGTCTGAATCCTGACTGAAATTTTTCATAGATATCATTTTCTTGCAAGAAAGAGCACAATTGAGCGGACACAATTTTTTCTAGTATTTTAGACATAAATGGAAGATTTGAAATGGGTCTGTAATTTGCTAAGTTATTTTGATCTAATTGCGGTTTCTTAATAATAGGTTTTATTACTGCCAGCTTGAATATTTTTGGAACATGACCTAAAGATAAAGACGAGTTAATAATATTGAGAAGAGCATATCATGAGCATAATATTGAGCATATCATGAAAAGGGTCTCTAAACGAGCTATTAACCTAATCATCTGAATCAACTAATTAACACTAAACACCTGCAAACGATTCCTGAGGCTTTTAAAAACTCCCAGCCTGTTTCATTACTCAAAACCGCAATCATGGGTAAGACTGCCGACCTGACTGCTGTCCAGAAGGCCATCATTGACAGCCTCAAGCAAGAGGGTAAGACAGAAAGAAATTTCTGAACTAATAGGCTGTTCCCAGAGTGCTGTATCAACGAACCTCAGTGGGAAGTCTGTGGGAAGGAAAAAGTGTGGCAAAAAACGCTGCACAACGAGAAGAGGTGACCGGACCCTGAGGAAGATTGTGGAGAAGGACCGATTCCAGACCTTGGGGGACCTGCGGAAGCAGTGGACTGAGTCTGGAGTAGAAACATCCAGAGCCACCGTGCACAGGCGTGTGCAGGAAATGGGCTACAGGTGCCGCATTCCCCAGGTCAAGCCACTTTTGAACCAGAAACAGCGGCAGAAGCGCCTGACCTGGGCTACAGAGAAGCAGCACTGGACTGTTGCTCAGTTTTGCATGTCATTCGGAAATCAAGGTGCCAGAGTCTGGAGGAAGACTGGGGAGAAGGAAATGCCAAAATGCCTGAAGTTCAGTGTCAAGTACCCACAGTCAGTGATGGTCTGGGGTGCCATGTCAGCTGCTGGTGTTGGTCCACTGTGTTTTATCAAGGGCAGGGTCAATGTAGCTAGCTATCAGGAGATTTTGGAGCACTTCATGCTTCCACCTGCTGAAAAGCTTTATGGAGATGAAGATTTCATTTTTCAGCACGACCTGGCACCTGCTCACAGTGCCAAATCCACTAGTAAATGGTTTACTGACCATGGTATTACTGTGCTCAATTGGCCTGCCAACTCTCCTGACCTGAACCCCATAGAGAATCTGTGGGATATTGTGAAGAGAAAGTTGAGAGACGCAAGACCCAACACTCTGGATGAGCTTAAGGCCGCTATCGAAGCATCCTGGGCCTCCATAACACCTCAGCAGTGCCACAGGCTGATTGCCTCCATGCCACGCCGCATTGAAGCAGTCATTTCTGCAAAAAGATTCCCGACCAAGTATTGGCTATTGAGTGCATAACTGAACATAATTATTTGAAGGTTGACTTTTTTTTTGTATTAAAAACACTTATTTTATTGGTCGGATGAAATATGCTAATTTTTTGAGACAGGAATTCTGGGTTTTCATGAGCTGTATGCCAAAATCATCAGTATTAAAACAATAAAAGACCTGAAATATTTCAGTTGGTGTGCAATGAATCTAAATATATGAAAGTTGAATTTTTATCATTACATTCTGGAAAATAATGAACTTTATCAGTTTTTTTGAGAAGGACCTGTGTGTGTGTATATATATATATATATATATATATATATATATATATATATATATAATATACGTATATGTATATATATATATGTATATATGTGTATATATATATATATATATATATATATATATATATATATATATATATATATATATATATATATATATAATTTTTTTTTTTATATATATTTTCAGACCTATAACTGTATAAATTCATATTTGGTGGTGGTATTCATATTTGGTGGTGATGGCGCAGTGGATAAGACACATGCCTTTGGTGTGAGAGACCCGGGTTCGAATCCACTGTGAGACACCAATGTGTCCCTGAGCAAGACACTTAACCCCTAGTTGCTCCAGAGGCGTGCGACCTCTGACATATATAGCAATTGTAAGTCGCTTTGGATAAAAGCGTCAGCTAAATGAATAAATGTAAATGTAAATGTATTTGCATCTATATATTCACATGTATTAATATAAGTATATCCTGTAATTATTATTTCATATAATTATTTGGCCCTTCATAATATATCAGCATTTTTTATATTTTGCTTATTTTTCACTTTCTGTTGTCATCAATCTAAGTTTGACTCATAGATAATTTTTTTAATCAGATCACAAAAGAGACTTGAATAGCACATCAATGGGTTAAATCCTGTCTTTACTTAATCTTGGATTAAATGATAAATATATATGACCTTGCCCATAAATAATACATGGATGATTGCCACCGGCTGCCAGGTAAAAAGCTCCAATGAATCAAGGCTGAATCTTCCTAAATGTCTAGCTTATAGATAGCTTTGACCGTGACATTCATGGTATGACATGAGCAGTGTACAATGCATGTGACTGTCAATCACTAACAGGAAGACCATATTAGGAATAACAAAGCAATGGCCATACGTAGAGGATGTGAAGTTGGTAGTTATATTGAAAAAAAAACAATACGTATGCATACAAGCGTAGACACACACACACACACACACACACACAGAGAGAGAGACAGACAGACAGACGTACAGTAGCTAGAGAAAACACCATCTGTTAGGATGATGGGATTGAAGACAGATATATGGTACTGTCACCTGCTGACGGCAAAGAGAGAATTCTTTGATTTATGGCAGTCAAATGCTCATTTTATAAGCTTGTGCTGTGTAGAGAGATCCACAACAGACTGCGCTGTCTCGCTAAGTGTATCATCATCTGAATGGCTTTGTTCCCAAATCTAGTGAGATGCCATGTAGATGCCATAGATGGAGTCCCGACAAAGAGCCTGTTCTAAAAGTTCGTCATTAACATTGCACAACAATTTTTTTTTTTTTTTTATAGAGTTTTCGAAGTTGTAAGTAAAACGATTAGGTAAATTGTGTTTAATTCAATGTGTTAATTACTTGACGTTTCTTTGTAATTATTTGTGAAATGTACTCGCAATTTTTCTGTGTACCTCCGAAATGACCTCATGTTAGCTAAAACAGAGGTGACCGCATATATCCTTTGCAGAGGAGGCAGTAACAAAATGCATTGCAACAGGCTTGTAGGACAAAAGAAATCCAAGGCGGTGGACTGAGTCGTAAATATAATAATACCATTCATGAATGTAAATGATCAATAAAATGTCCAATTAAATAAAAAATGTGGTAAATTATAATACATACAATTAATATAGTAATTTAATAAATACATTTTACAGTTTTATCCTCTATTTTATCTATATGTGCTGTGTTTTATGCTTATTGTGAGTATTTTTTAACATAGCAACATACTAATGTCAAATCAATTGAGTCTTTTAAAATTGAGTTTTATTGAGTTTTTCAAAGTCATGTCAGTCCAAATGGAATCTGATCATATTTAGCAAGTGTGAACATAAAAAAAAGTCACATCAAAGCCGTATTCATTTGTGATTTGATATCCTATGTCATTTTCTCACATCGTGAAAATTATAATATGATGGAGACATCTCAGTTGTCCAGTAATGGGGTGTCTTCACTTTCACTGTTCATTTCTGCCACTGCTTCATTAGATGTGTGTCATATTGTAAGACAATCCCTCCATGTTGTTTCTGGCGTATGCCTACCAATGCAACGTTATTGGCATAGAAATCAACGCCTACATTCTGAAAACTAACGAGCGCCAAGGGACACAAAAATTTGATCTGAACAGTTGGACATTCAATCATTTAGATTAAATTCCAGTTCGATTTGGACTTAAAGGGCCCTATCTTGCACCCAGCGCAATTGACTCTGTAAACCTACGCATGTATCATTCCTATTTTGCACCCGACGCACAGCGGACTTTTCCCTTCACAGACGCACGTCGGTAAATTAGGGAATGAACTTGCTCTCCCGGAGGCGGTTCACTGAAAAGAGGCGGCGTTCCGGTGCAAACGTTCCCTGGTGCCATTTTGCAGTTTCAGAAAACAATTCCGCCACAGACTAGGATTATTATCCGCGTTATTCAGATGCTATTTTAAGGGCGCATGCTTGGCCATAACGTAGCGTGTGCACAACGAGCATTCACTTTGCTTCCTCATTTACACAGACGCAGCAGTTGCCATTTTTGCAAACCATACATAATTACAAGGAAAAATATTACCACACGAGAAAAATCATTGTGGTGTCCATGAAGATAAATCTAGCTTACACATTTACCCAAATTATTATACGCCTGTTTAACCGAAGTTAATTTGGGTGGGTTTCTCCCATTCCCATACAATGTCACTTCTCTGTCTTTTACAGCCCTGACGAGAACGTCGGTCTCCTCGGCTGTGAACCGCTCCTGGCGTGCATCTGGCAAATCCGCCAACATAATAGCAATCCGCCATAGAACAAGCGCGCCTGCTTTTAAATGTGAGATGACGCTCTGATTGGTTTATTGCACGTTACGCCCAAACCACACCTATGAGTAATGTAGCTACCACAGACCAACCCATTTTAGATTTGCGTCAGGCGCAAGAGTCATTTATCCCAGATCCGGCCCACAAAGTTACTTGCGTTTCACGTTTGATACTTGCGTTTCAGATCGTTAAAATAGGGGCCAAAGTTTGAATGTAGTCTCAGAATGTAGAGAGAGGTAGCACACTAGATTTTGGACCAAAGATAGAATATTACAGGCTTTTTGTCCGTCTCATAATTGTTCCATGTCTGCATAATATCCCTGCTCTACTCACCAAGTCATAATTGAGTCCCAGTAATAAAAATATGCTTTCGTAATAATTGAAAGCGAGAGACCACCACAGTGCACCTGTCACTCTCTACATGTAATTTGTGGCCCCCTGCGGAGGGCCCCACATTATGGAACGTATGCTGGCCTGTAATGATTTATGAATGTGTATAATGCTGTGGCATTGAGATACTCTTCCATAAGACTCTTCTTACTTGTCGTAAACACGTGTGGGCCAGTAGTTTTTAAATGCAAAACAAATAACCACTATCATTCGAGCTGAGTGGAGCAGTGTAAGGTTCCTGAGAGGAGAGCTGGGGTCCTCTCTCGCTCTCACTCAGCTGCGTTGTCATATTTCCCAGAGCTGAGAGCTGTGGATTGTTTGTCCATTAAAAAGGAAGCGTCCTAGTTTCTCCAATGGCATCGGCACCCTGCATTTCCAATCCAGTCTGGTTTGGCACAGGGAAAGAATGACAGAAGTCTGTCATTATCCTAATGAACATAGTGTAACTAGTCCTTCCCACAAAAAGACATTTTGGGTTTACCTGTGAGAGTCACTTGAGAAACCACTCAATTATATTTGCTATAACAGTTAATTTTATTTATTTTCTTACTAAAACAATTGCATTTTAGACAGATTCTTATTCAAATCCTAATTATTAGTGTTTTTTTTTTTTTTTTTTACCTTGCCACACATAATGCATTGTATATATCTATCATAAAAAAGAGAACTGTGCCGCTTAAAGGGATAGTTCACCCAAAAATCGATATTTTGAAGAATATGGTTAACCAAACAGTTGATGGACCCATTGACTTCCATAATATATATTTTTTCCCATACTATGGAAGTTAATGGAGTCCATCAAATGCTTGGTTACCCATTTTCTTTGAAATATCTTCTTTTGTGTTCAGCAGAAGAAAGAAATTCATACTGGTTTGAAACAACATGAGGGTGAGTAAATGATGACAGAATTTTCATTTTTGGGTGAACTAAAGTGTGCTGGTCGAATGGTTAACTTGCCTACAAATAATTATGGTCATTGTTTACAAGCCGTATGAATGAACACATTCTATAAGAGCCCCTTTATTTAATTCTGATTTATGCTATTACAAGCTGCTTTTAATGCAACAGTCTGAAAGTTATTTAAATTATGTACACTGTTCAAAAGTCTGGGGTCGGTAAGATCTCTTATGCTCACCATGCTGCATTTATCTGATAAAAAAATACAGTAAAAACAGTAATATTGTGAAATATTACAATTTTAAATGTTTTCTGTTTGAATATGTTATACATTTATTATTGTGATAAAGCTGAATTTTCATCATTTTTCATCAATTTTCAAACATTTCTTAAACAGTTGTGCTGCTGGAATTTTTGCAGAAACCATGATCCTTTTTTCAGGATTCTTTAATAAAAGAACAATTTGTTTAAAATGGGAATATTTTGTAACATGACAGATGTCACTTTTGATTATTTGAATGTTTCGTTGCCAAATATAATTATGAATTTATTTTAAAAAATAAAATCATACTCGCCACGAACTTTTGAACGGTAGTGTGTATATGATATTACATATACACAGGAATAGGAATATATTCCACGAATATATTCCACAAACTTTTGAACGGTAGTGTGTATATGATATTACATATACACAGGAACAGGAATATACACAGGAATAGTACATAGGAACCAGGATGCCCGTCAGTTGAACACACACCACATCACGCATTTAATTTCACATGCAGACATCTGTATTGATTTTAATGGTGCAATCTAGTTTGGTTTCACATCCGTCTAACCAGACCAACCTCGCACATTTTTCCACCCTGAAGTCTTGAGCATGTATTGAAATGCTGGGTTGTATTTTAGAAAGGTAACAGGGTAGAAGCACTTTACATTTCAGTAATGACACCCGAGATGCTTTGTACCTCAAGAAGCACTGAATGCCACAGGCTCTCTGGTTACCAGATCCCATTCTGTCATCGGTTTCCTGCCTGTCACACATGATAGGGGTCAAGGTCACAGGACTGCATTGAAACCAGGAAGTGAATGAGAAAAAAAAGACTGATACATATCTACTAAATATCTTTAAACATGTTGTTGTACAGATGCTGAGCTCACCTTAAATAAAACTTAAATTATTCAATGAAATATTCACAGTGACAGAATTGCTCCCTACAGAGGGAAGTGAGCTACATGCTAGTACTCTTTGAAACTGGACACTAACCTTTCAAACCACATCAACTAGAGTATATGCTCACTCACTACCAATACTCAGTCCTCTGGTAACTTTACACTGAAGTTTCAGATTCGCCGCGCTGTGCCAGAGACACTCTCTCAAAACATCGAACAAACCGATGCTTTAACATGTCAACCATCTCGGTCTTGATGCATTTAGCGATGTGGCATCAAACAACACAAGACCTGAACTGTACCAGTAAAACCCGTCCTTTTATCGAAGGCCTGACTTTAGGAAAAACAGATGGCAGTGATGTGCTCTCATCACTCAAATGTAACCCCACTAGGGGTCATCCTCAAAGGGACGCTCTACCTCTTAATGTCCTTATGGCACTCGGAAGCAGGAAACAGCCTTTTAATGCCCCTTATCATGTATTAGCACACGCCTGCTTCATATTTCCCTGTCTCTCACTCCTCCTCTCGTCTGGTCCATCCGCTCCTTATTGATCCACATTGTAACGTCCCATAACACGCGGAAGATCATGATGTTTAATTATTGATCAGCTTGGTTTCGCCGGAGATTGCGATTTGAGAACGAGAATTTGACGAGCCCAATCCGGCCTTATCAGCATTCAGATCCGCAGGGTGCAGAAGATTGCTTGGAAAATGACAGCAGGAGGAATGAAGTGTTCCCGGACAGGCGCTCTGGTAATGGAGTATTCTTGCTCCCTGTCTGTATGCGATAAGGTCGGAAGAGGCATTTTCTTCTGACAGATCTGCTGTGTATCACGCAGGCATGTAGATGTTGACCGACTGTAGATACAGTGTGGCCCCATGAGGTATTTAGACACTTAACCAAGACTTTGAAATGTAAAAATGTCATTGGTAATAATCGCAAACCAAGTAGCATCTGTTTTAAAGAAAGATGGCACAAACACATCCATCCATCTGTCTGTCTATCATTCTGTCTGTCCATCTATCATTCTGTTTGTCCGTATATAAATCATAAAATCGTACATGTACTGTTCCAAATCAAAATATTTGGATGCTCTTTTTTAATAATGCATTTTTAGAGTATTTTGGAAAAGGAGAACATTATTTGTAAATTGTAATTTAGAATTTATTAAAAGCCGTAGAGCGTGACATCATACCATGTTGCTGATATTCATTGTTTTATCAAAAGTAATTTTGCACTCCTTTAGTGGATCATGTGATTGATTTAATATTTTGAATATAAGGAATCTAATGTAACTTAAGTGTCTAAATACATTTTGGGGCTACTATAAAAATAAATATTACCAGTCATTACGTACATTTTTTTTTCAAAGCAATCTTGTACTGAAAATCATACAATCCAGTTTGTTTAGTTTAGTTAGTTTCTTTGGCATTCAATCATGTCTGCACATCTGCTACAGGTAATCACGTGTATTGAGCACATGATTTCATGTGACAAGAATGTAAGAAATGTTGTATATGTGTTTTGAATGCTCTCTCTCTCTCTCTCTCTCTCTCTCTCTCTCTCTCTCTCTCTCTCTCTCTCTCTCTCTCTCTGTCTTTCCTCTCTTCCAGAGGAGTCACCTCAACTTCTCGCCTTTCGGTGCGGGGGCGGCGCTGTAGGCAGGGGGGCTGAATGAGCCCTCAGGCCTGTATAGGGATGGGGTGAGTCTGGTCTATAGCACAGTACCTCACTGGCTGCCCTGCGCCTTCCAATTCCCATCTTTTACGTTGCACTTTTTGCTTCCCATGCTATTTAAGGAAACTGCAGCTCTGCAACATCTAGGATCCGCTCTTGCAATGCAATAGGGACATAATTTGTAATGATGCCGTTACGTTAATCAATATTAAAAAATGAATTCAATTAAAAATGACTGTCATCATTTAGTCATCTACTTATGCTGTATAGCTTTCTTTCTGTAATGAAATGTGAAAATGAGCTGCAGTTTTTGTTGAAATTTCTCCATTCTTCACCGCTGGTTCTTGTTTCGTTGCTGCGTACATGGCGACCCTGCTCTTTCCTTGATCCCTCATTCAATCCAGTCCCTTTTTTGCATTTTCTGCCTTCCTAAGTTTTTCTCATTGCTTTTCCTCTGAAACAGAGGCTCTTTATGAAGTTTGTCCTCACGCTGAGATGCTCATTGTTGCCTGCTGAATCATGCCTTATAGGGAGTGTGGAGCAGAGCCACATCTCTACAATGAATCAATGACTCTTATGTTTCAACCACAAACAAATGTTCACATGTGCCACGCATACGGCCAGCGGGAACAGGCCAGTGTGTAAATGGATATATACCAGGGATGGCCACTAGTACTCGATTTCAAATGACAATAGGGTTTCACTTTATTTTGATGGTCCCTTTAACACATTCTGTTGACTAAGTAACGTTGCACCTACATGCCTACTAACTCCCATTATAGTGTTAGTAGAGTATTAGTAGGGTTAGGGTCAGAATTTAGTAACATGTAGGTGCTAAGCTACTTAGTCAATAGAATGTCTGTTGGAGGACCATCACAAAGAGTTAGCAGATATTAAGCAGACAGTCTCCTAATACTCTAATGAGAGTTACAGTAGTTGACATGCATTGCAAAGTTACAATAGTTAGTAGAATGTTCAAAAGGGACCATCAAAATAAAGTGTTACCGACAACAGTTATTGAGAATAAAAACAGAATAATTGTGTGACTTTTTTGTCATCTTTAAAACATTTCACACCAATTAAAATCCAGGGATAACTATACACAAATGTGCCAAAACAAACTCAGTTTCATTTGAGGGTAATGATACTTTGCGTTAGTTTGTTAATTTGATTTAAAAAGTCAACAAAGAATTCAGCATGTAATTGCTTTAGCAAAATATTATAATAATTGTAATTAATACAATTATTTTGAATAACAATAGCACGATTCTGTAAAATACAATTACGTTCATACTTAAAAATGCATACTGTACATGCATATGTGTTTTTTTTTTAAGTATAACTGTTATTGCATTAAATAGAAAAATGTAAATCCAAGTCAATATTATTTTGAATAACAACAGCACAGGCAAACTTTGCAATCATTTAGTTTACAAAAAGAAGTTTATTAGATAATAAGATGTTGACTTCTCAAGTAAACAAATGCCCATCCCTGAGTTATATATCTCAGTACAAACATATGTGGTTGTTCTCACAAGACATTCGTTGTTATCCTTGGACTCTGAAGCTCACTTTACCTCAGACGTCCTCTAGCTTCATGCCTGTAAGCTAATATAGGCTTCGGAGTAACACAGGGTGTCAGATCAGCCTGTAAAACCTTTAAATGATCAGGACTGTATAGGTTTGTCCTGCCTCAACCTGGATTGATATGCCTTTCAAGGTTTTCTCAGCTTTTTGATGTCCTCAAATTGTCTGAAGGCTTTTCAGGAACATGAAGAGAAGCAGCTGAGGAGCGTTCGTTAGAGGATTATGGTTAGCCATGAGCCTAGGCTTTTTAATTATCAGTCCTTCTGGATTTTAAATACTTGTGAAGAGCATGTAATTGATGCACCAATCCTGGGATTTGTATGTTCGTGTTTGTTTTTGAGAGAGTGCGACATCGCCTAAGACATGCTTGAGAGTTTCTCCGAAGATACTAAAGTGCATTTAGGGATAGCGTTACTCTGGTACCAACAGAACTTTTCAATCTGTTTACTTACCATGTGAAGGGAGACCATCCTCCAAAAGACATCACATGAACACCGATTTCTTTTGTTAGGTGACTTCCAAGCCTCGTTGCTCTGGGTTCCTCAGAGTGTTTTCGACAGCTGTATTCCCAGTCTGGCTTATGATGTTCCTCTATGAAGCAAAAGGATGACAGTTGGAAGCCAAAAACAGTTAGGGAAGAACTGGCAGTGTGTTTGATAGTTAAACAGTGAAAATACAATGAATAATCAGGCCTTAATGCGCATGGAACTCCACAGAATCTTCAAAACTGGAACATCTGCAATTCGTAGAATTTTACAAATCCTTCCATGTTTGTTTATTAAGTATTATGACTAATTTTATAATGCTTTCAGATATCAGTAAAACTTTAGTATTCTTGGCTCCATTTAATACATTCTACATATTTAAATTAATTTGTCAGATTTTCAAAATCAGCACAGAAAACAGACTTTTGATTTCGGTGTGTGGCTACAAAATAGCATTCACCAAAATGTACATTTTTTGGACATGGCACCTCAAAACCATGGTATTCCTGCAAGTAACCCGGAGTGCTGTGTAAGTACTATGGTATATAAATGCAGTAATCATTAAGTGCCATGGTAAACAGCATGTCAAATGGAATTAACATCTACTTCGACATAACTTTTTCTGTAAGGGAATTAATAAACCCTCACCACAAAAAAGGCACAAACGTAGTACTATGGTACAGTGATGGTATCTGATGGTAATACCATTGTACTGTGATATAAACCAAAGTACTGAAATATTATCATTTAAAGTGACAGTAAAGATTTTTATGCAACTTATGTTGCAGAAGATTTCAATTTTAAAAAAATTCTGTTATTTTGAACTTAAAAAAATAAGAAAATGTTCTTAAGCAGCAAATCAGCATATTAGAATGATTTCTAAAAGATCACGTGACACTGAAGACTGGAGTAATGATGTTGAAAATTCAGCTTTGCCACCACAGGAATAAATTACATTTTAAAATACAGTTTAAGTAGAAAACAGTTGTTTTAAATTGTAATAGGCTACTTTTTCACAATATTGCTGTTTTTACTTGATTTTTGATCAAATAAATGCAGCCTTGGTGAGCATAAGAGACTTTCAAAAAACATAAAAATCTATCCAAACCCAAACTTTTGAGCAGCAAAAGAAACATGGTCATTTTTTGGTAAATATTTTTGTATGCAAACACATGGATGCTCTTAAAGGATTCACAGTATTTATTTATTGATTTATTTATTTTTTTGAGAAAATGTGGAATTTCAAATGTGAGAATTGAAAGACCCCCACACATCTGCACATGACTGGTCACCGTGAGGGGAACCCATGGGTTCTTGTCGAGGGGCAGGACAGGATAAGAGAGGAGGAGAGCATACTAATCTTCTTAAAGGCTGAATGATAAAAGAGCCAATGGAGAATCCAACTGCACATCTGTACAGCCTGGACAGAGAGTAACACACATATCTCTATAGACCACAATCTGAATTCACTCCCCAAAACAATATAGAGACCTTTATACCCTTCATAAATAGGCCTGGAATAAGGAAGGGTGGCACCAATGAGGCTGGTCCATTGAAGTTTGAGACATATTTATGCACAGTGCTTCTCAATTGCTTTTGTTTCAAGACCCAGATTTTACAGTGGGCATTAAGTGGCTTCAAGTTTGTATCATATATATATATATATGTAAATTTTCTTTAAAATCAAACATTGAAATTTAATATTACATTCTACATAGGCCAGACAAATTGCAAAAATGTTGCTGGATAGGATATGTCTTGGAGAATATATCTTGAATTTATGCATTTAGGCCAATTTATGCTTAAAACTAGGGGGAAAAATATTTTTTTCAATTTTAAAATAAAGATAGATCATCCAGACATCTTCAAAACAAAATTGTGTAACATAATTGTTTTCAGAGAATATATTGTAAATTTATTTATTTGCTTATTTGTTTTCTAAATAAAAACATTTTGCAATAGTACAACCAAGATAGCAAAAACAAATATCTAGTATCTAGAGTTGTTTTCTAAGAATATATTTTGAATTTTCTACACTTATTTTTCAAATATTATGCTTAAACCAAGAAGAAAAAAAAATAAATGGTGTAAGATAATGAACTTTAAAGTATAATTTAATTAAAATTATGAAGAAATTATAAGAAAATATATATTTGTCACAAAAAAACTTTTGTGATAAAAAAAAAAAACTATATTGGTCACAGTGCTTCTCGACAACTTTTTTTTCACGACCCAGATTTTACCCGACAAGTTATATAGAAATAAAAAAGCAATTGAAATTTACTAATACCACAATGAACTACATAGGCCAAATAATCAAAATTGTTAACATTATGAATTGGACCATTTTTGTTTCTTGAATGCAACAGTTTCATGCTCATCAGTCATTACTTCACACAACAAAGCCCACCGTGGTCGACAATAAAACATTTGTTTGATTAGACATTTTTTGTTGTTCCTTTTAAAAGTTAATAAGCCTGTTTATTTCACTATCTTATTTAAAAGCCATTATATGGTGAGTTCCTTTTGAATGTTTCGCTCCATGATCCTATCAGAACAGACATGACACATTTTTAGCTTGTGACCCACCAGTTGAAAACCACTGCAGATGCTAAAGACACTGAGAAATGTTGAAAAGCATATGAGCCACAAAAAGCCATTTTATCAGTTGTCATTACTGCCACCTCAATATGAATAGTACCCAGTTTTGCTGTATACAGCATAGATAAGAAATAGCGAGAGATAGTATCTCATATAAAGGACAATGAGGAGAACGTAAGAGGCGTAGAAAGCAAGTTATGTGTTCCGCCGAATGCCCCAGCAGAGTGAGAATCCCATAATATGCGTGTTAATAATGATTCCCTGACCTTTGCCCTTTGTATCAAGATTGCTTTAGTAGGTGTCGGGGATAATGCAGTGCAGTCCTCGCTGCACAAGCCTCATGGATGATAAGAACGTGATGAGCCTCACATGTCCCCGCTGACCTTTCACTGCGCTGACATTCAGGCATGACCCGTATTGAGTTCCAGCCCTCTATCTCATGAAGGGGTGAAACCAGGCTGAATGTCAGCCACGGGCCGCCCCTTTCCCCAGGGACGAGATATTTCAATGTGTCCCCCCCTTCTTCTAAGCCTACTGACCAGCTGCCCTTATTTACATACACACTTTCAAAATTACGGCCCTTCAGTTTGGCACATGCTGTTAGTGTGTTTTAGGATTTTTAAATTGTATACAGTTGAAAATAGAGATGTACACTTTTCTTAATTTTCTTAATATATACAGTATATAAATATATCATGAATATTATCATCTATCTTTTCATACTGCCAAGGAGAAAAAAAAACACTGGTGCAAGAAAATTAACTTAATTCAAGATGTATTCTATGAAATTGTCTTCATATTTGCTTATGAAATCATTTTATTTTTTTCAAATATTTTTTACTGCCGTATTTTGAACTGTAGGTGTTTATCCATGGATTTGAACACTATCAAGTAATGGGGTCCGTTTGTTGTCTGGAAACCTCCAGAGACACAATCTCATCTGAATTGCAAAGGCTGAATCGCTGAATATTCCGTCAATTGATTGTCAAAGAACTGGATGTCCCCGATGGTTTCAGTGGCTAGGCTAAATTTAGAGTATAAGTGGTCATGTAGCCCGCCTGTCTGTATCTACATCTCTAAGTGATGTGCCCTTTGATGAAGCGCATTAATAATGCAAGGTAAATATAATGAGTTTTTTTGGCTTGAATATGAATAGCTACATGTGATCCAGGTGCTTTGTGTGTGGCTTTGTGTACCGTCCAGATAGCATTACAGGTGTGAATGCAGTGATTGACACAGACGCTGTGCTTGGCCGTAATGAGTGTGCGTGATTGACTGACTGTGTGTGTGTGTGCGCACGATTTGTTCAGTACACTGTGTGCCATCTTTGTGCTAGCGAAGTGATGTCAGAACTGAGAGTCGACAGATAGGTGTAAATTATGGATCAGTAATTTCGAGCAGCGTACGTGGGTGTGCACGTCTGTAAATGGCCTGGATTCCTAGAATACGCTTCTGCTTTACTGTAACATTGCTACTGCACTCTCACAATGTTTCTGGATGAGTTCCCTCTCAGAGCGGACTGAAGTGGTAAAGTAGGCCAGGAGCATCCCGTTACGTCATTTGAGATAGTCTGACAACTGTATCCACTGTATGCTTTGCACGAGGAGAGCGTTTAGGGAGATACCGGGGCCGAGAACAGGAGGATTATCAGCATTAAACATTCCCCCTAGTTATGACATGAAGGGTTTAGGGGAGTGTCATACAATTAGCATTTTAAACATATTGGTTACAGTGATTTGAACTCTCGTGTTTCCTGGTCCCCAACTCTACTTATATTATTCTCCATATATATTTAGGTATTTATTTTGAAATGTGAAATTATTTGATCTTATTTTAAGGAATTTGATTGGCTTTTTTTTTTTTTTTTTTTTTCTCATTTTGTTGGATTCTCATCTAGGTGCTTTAGATGGATTTGGACACCAGTTTAATTGGGGCCATTTCTCGTTTGGAAACCTCCAGACACACCATCTCATTTGAATTGCAAAGTCTGAATCGCTTAATTATTCTGTCAATTGATTATCAAAGAAATTGATGTCCCAGACTGTTTTTTTTATTTTCTCTCCATTTCAAAAACTGAACTGTAGATTTCAAATCTGCCGTTTGGTTATTTCTGTTATATTCCTAAACGCATACAACACTTACAACAGGGATGCTTCACCCGGAGCAGCCATGCTCAAGGGCAGTAATTGGTTCAGTCTAAGGTTCGATCGAGGTTAACAACCCAGATTGGTTCTTCCTTTATGTACAAAAGACCGTTTGTAAGGATTCTGTAAGTTCCACTTATTAACTTTACCAATAACAACAAATGACAGTCTCTCCTGTTAAGCACTAGTTCTGCTGTTACTCACTCATCTGACTTCCGATTAGAGAGAGAGAACAAATGGACAGGGGGCTTTCTCTTTGACCAAACTAAAGCCATGTGGCTTTCCCTCATCCCTGCATCTGTCATGAATGGATCAGAGGCACAGCAGGAGGTCCTGTTCCATTTGTGGCATTTACCAGCTGCAGATGATTGGGATGGATTGATTTATCTGTTTATTGATCACGCTTGTATGATGGATGGGAGGCACCCATGGGTGGGTTTTGTGTATGTGCGTATGTTAGGGTTGCCGGTTGCATCAGGCAGCAGCTGTTAGGAGGTGTGTTTTTCTTTTCTTTTTATTCTTTTAACATCAATAGACCCTTCTAATCCAGGTACTTGCACTTTTATTCTCTTTCTCAATTCATCCATTCAATGACTTGAATACACCTTCCATGATTTTCCCTATTCTTTACTAGTGGTCGACCGATATTGTTTTTTTGATGGCTGATGCCGATATCTTCGAGAGCAGGGTGGCTGATGGCCGATAGATAGATAGATAGATAGATAGATAGATAGATAGATAGATAGATAGATAGATAGATAGATAGATAGATACTATTCTATAGTAACCATTATATAGATACTATTCTTTACCATGGACACTCGTATGTATTGTATGACATGATATCTTCGCTCAAATCACAGCTCAACCAAATACTGGACACATTTAATTTTCTGCTTTATCTGCTTTGTGCTTGACCTATTTGGGTTATTTTGCTTTTACGATCTAAATTATATTTTGGATCATTGCTGTTCTGTTCATTTGTTTCATTGGTGGTAAGTAGTATAGATACCTGTAGATCAGGGGTAGCCAAAACTTATATTGAAGGGCTACCATCCTGCAGAATTTAGCTCCAACCCTAATCCAACACACCTGGACCAACTAATCAAGGTGTTCGAGATCACTTGAAAATAGCAGGCAGGGGTTTTGGAGCTGGGGTGGAACTGAAGTGTGCAGGAAAGTAGCCCTTCGGGAGCAGGGTTGGCTACCCCTGCTGTAGATCCATCCATTATGCACCATACTAAACATGACATTTCTGTAATTTTCTCAGGTGCTCCAGAGGTCACGTGCATGTGGGGATCAGCGGGCCACTCTGCAAGAATTAATGCGCTGGCGGAGGAGTGTTTGTGACGGTCGACCGGACTGGCAGAACGCTTGGCTCCACACAAACACCTCACCCACCCTAACGGTGAAGACCAAGAGTCCCAGAAAGAAAGCATCACCCTAGAGATTGTGTTAATCGCCATACTTCTTGAGTTAAACCCCAGTCCTTAGGCCTGATGGCCTTTTTTTATGTTTTGCCCTTCACATAGGGGTGACGTCCTCTAAACAGAGACAGACTCTGAACTCAGGAGAAGAGGGCATCCCAATTTGTTCTTGTTCCTCTCTTCACTTCTTTTGAAAGAATCAAAGGTTCCTTGGAAAATTTGCTCCACACGTCTC
Organism: Gila orcuttii; assembly: GCA_026230005.1. Lineage (NCBI taxonomy): Eukaryota > Metazoa > Chordata > Actinopteri > Cypriniformes > Leuciscidae > Gila > Gila orcuttii. The sequence continues at coordinate 20,826,559 of JAPDVR010000007.1, read as the reverse complement.
TCCAACTAATGACCAACTGGGACCAAATAACATGCAGCCCCCAAAGACTACCAATCTCTGTCCTGAAGAAACAAAGGGGACATGGCTATTATGAATCCCATTCGCAGTGTCCTGAACATCTCACTGTCTGGAAGTTCTCATCACATCGCTTTGATTGCAACTCATCAACGCTATCTTAGGGCGGAGCAAACATATCTCAACTGTGCTACTGCGTGCTATAGTCTACATTGTGAGCCATATTTTAGTTTTAAACCCTGGTGCTGGTCGCTCCATATGTGGTTGTTGTTGCCTGGGTTGGGTAAAAAGTGCCAGTTCTGTTCCAACTCAAGCACTGGAGGCACATGGACGCGACAGACCTTAAAGTTTACAAGACAAAAACTTTGTGTTGACCTCATAGGCCTAGCTTTGTGAACAAAGTCCTCCTTCAGGTTCAGAAAAGTAACTACACCTCACGCTTTTTCAGGTGCTTTGGTTACCCTCCATCAGCGTTGGCAACCATCACACACAGGTTGTGACCTTACAAAGAGGTCAGGGTTCAGGGAAATTATCAGTAACAAGTCCACAACATTTCCACCAGCTTCTGGATTCATTGTTCACTGTAGGCTAATGTGCGCACACTTCTGCAACATGAAACCAAGAGGTTTCACAAGACATACAGTTGAGGAACTTGAAGGCACCTGATTTATATCGAATGGTTAAAGAGCACAATTCTCCAAATACACCTTTAGGTGGAACAATCATTACTGGTGGATGAATATTACTGCCAATTTGTCTCAGACAACTCTTTTCCTCAAAGGTGCTTATGTACGAATGCTGGGTTGTATGGTAACATGTTAGTACCTAGTAGACGATCTGTACAAACAGCGCATGATCTTTGGTCCCCCTTAAGTTTTAGAATATTCTCTCGTAGTTCTTAATGTGTGAAGGTAAACCGGTCTCGAGGCATTTGGTTTATCCATACAGTGTGCACGTACACATTTATTACCTGAAAGGACTTGGGTAAATATGTTTGGACTTTTAACACTGGGTTCGCACCAGGAGCCCCATCATAAGCACAGCCATGTACCTGACGTATACAGGCGCTTTTCTGAGAATAAGCAGAACTTGACCTTCTGGTTCTGGTTGTCTTCAATATGACTTAATAGATGGGTTATGTACAGATTGCAAATGTTTTGAGTATATTGGCAAATTATTGTCTTTATAATGGAAAGTTATTCCCGAATGTTCAAGGGTGCAATGACAGAAGGACTAAGGTGGTGGGTTTTATAGTGTGAATATAATTTTAGTACAGAATGATTGTTTATTCATGGTAAACTCTTTAGCCGTTCTCCATCCACATAGGACTGCGGTCAGTCTTTTAAATGTATAAAGATATTTAATTTATTGTACAGAACTTTTGTGTTTGTGCAAGTAAGTTTGAGTTGCACTTTGCCGCGTTTTCGTTCAAGCTTCATTAAGAGCGTCACTTCATGTTTGTTTATGTCCTGACTTCCTGAAAAAAGGGTCCCCAAATGTTACACCTTCTAGAAAAAGTTAATTCAACTCCTCTGACACAATGATCTGTCAAGGTCTTTGGTCTCAATATTTAAATGCCAATCTTAATATTTAACATACATTAAATCAGAGAAAACGGTGACTTAATATGTATGGTCTACATTACCAGTTTTGTTTAATGATTGTATTGAAACAGTAGGCTACATTATTTTCAGTGTAAAACGTGATCTAAAATTCACTCAAAAATAACAATGTAGAGGTGATTTTTAAGACCCAGTCATACTTTCTGGCTCTATAAATCGTTACAAACCGCTCTGAAAGAGGCTGCTAAGGCTTATGTTTCTCATATCTTTTTCTAACTCTTATCTACCCAACTAATGTGAATAGTCCCTTTCCCCATCCCATTGGACGGTGGTTTAAGCATCTTTCACTGCTGTGCAGTCCTGCAGATCAGAGACGCATATTAAAATCACTGTGCAGGCCGGTGCTGATGGAGACCGGAACTAACTTCATGGGTTTGCTCCACAGTTTTGGAATGGCTGCTTTGCATCGCTACTGCTTAACAGGGTTACGACACTATTATTTGAAACATTAATTTATTGAAAAAAATGCTAGGCTATTTTATAATGTCTAGTATTGACATGCCATCAATACTAAAAAAGCAAAAAGAGAATGAAAAGAACTGTACAGTATGAGCCCATTTTTCTACTCCGTTGTTAAAAAAAGAACGTATGTTAAAGCATGAGATCTCTCTTACTTACACACCCCATCTGACTGTTTTTCTGTGCTTAGTATGATACAGTGTGGAGATATAGACTTCATTGGATCATGCCCTTTGTCTTAACTGGTGCTGTGAAACCATCCAGACATGCTGTTATGAACTTCTCACCCTCCAGCCCAACACGGCCTCGTTATAATGGACTTATTGATTTGATAGCAAAATAATGACCAGAAATGGTTTGGCTCAATATGTAGTGAACATCTCCCAGTGTTGTAGTCGAGACCAGCTCATTCGAGTCCAAGTCATGACCGTAACCAGAATAGGCTTGAGTTCAAGACCATGTTTTCTGGCCTCTCCTGACTCGATCTCGACTGTTTTCTGGTCTTGACTCGGACTCAACCCTCTTCTGGTCTAAGTCTTGACTCCGTCTTCTTCATCTTCATCTCAAGACATTAAAAACAAACTCATTCAGATTCCTGTGCTTGCTCAAATATGCATAGCTCAACAAAATATTAAATTACCATAGCTGTTACTGTCTTTTGTAGTCAATGTGTTTTTTTTTTCTTCCTTCCTATCTGATCCTTCTGTAAATTATATATAAACATGCCTGTTACTTCAATACATGTCTGTGGGCAAAGAAAAAAAATGTATGTCTTGGTAAATATTTTGTTTTGAAATGTTTTATAAAGTTCCTGTACAGCAATAAAGCACAGTGTCAGTCAACTGGCAAAAAATCTGGTCATTTCTTAAAATGGGGGTGGAGGTATTTGAGGAAATTAAAAGACCCCTGGCTCTCTGTTAAACCTCAGCCAGGCCCCATTTACATCTGGTATTAAGATGTGTTTTGGTCGATCGGATCACATGTAGACGAGGGAGACCCATTCCTGTTTACACCTGGTGTTTTAATCTGTCTCCTTTGTCCACTTTCAACCACTTCTGTTCTGATTTCTTCGAGGGGAGGGTCTGTAAGCAGGTAAATGTATGTTTATTTTTTCTGATCTTTTGATCTAAAGGACAAAATAAGCGTGAGCAATTTACATATGAACATGCCCAGAGACGACAGGAAAACATAAGGGGGGCAGAAGCTTTCGTTTTTGCTCCGATAGCTGCCAGACCGCGCCGAACACGGTGAGTATTAGAAATAAGGAATGATGAGAGAACATTAGTAAATGTTTGGTATTCGTTTCGTCTTAGTTCAAACCAAACTTATGTCTTCAGCCAACAAAGTTTAAATCCCGTAATGTTTAAGTGTTAGGTCAATAGGTGGAGAGAAGGGTGTCTTTTGTGGATGTTCGACCACATGAGCATTTACACTACGAAAGCAATCCAGTCAAATGCATTTTCGACTCCCTCTGGAAGTGGTCGAAAATGGACAAGCTCAAAACGTCAGAGCGTCGTTCACTTGTGATCTGATCCAAAACGCATCTTATTACCAGGTGTAAACGGGGTTTCAGAGTAGCTAAAACCTGTTTTTAAGTATATAGTGTGTGATAGAATGTTTGTAATAATTTTGCTAAAAATCACGAATATTGCAATCATTGGCATTTTCGCTCAAAAATAAGAATGGAAGTATGGTTAAGCAGGGTGGGAGTGGGGGTTGGGATATTTAATTGTCACAGTGTATTCATGATCACATTCTGGCTTGTTTATTGTTAATAAAAAATGAAATAAATGAAAACTCAAAAAACATTGGGAAATCTGTGTGCCATTTAACATTGTACTAAAACCAACTAAATTTCTACAATGCTACAGCGTAAATAATTAAATAGAATTTACTTTTAGTTTGCACAATAAATACTTTGTTCTTGGCAACAAGTTTGGATACCATTCAAAAGTTTGGGGTCGATAAAATGTTAATGTTCTCTTGTGCTCAACAAGGACTGCTCAAATAAAAATATGAATATCTTTCCAAAAGATAAAGGTACCACTACATTAAGGTCTCATTTGTTAACATTAGTTAATGCATTAACTAACATGAACTAGCTAGGCTAACAATGACCATTACAATGGTTACTGTAGTTTTTAATCTTTGTTAATAAAAATAGTTGTGCATTGTATGTTCACAGTGGATTAACTTATGTTAACACATACAACTTTTGATTTTAACAATGTGTTAGAAAATGTTCAAATGAACATTAAATATGATGAATAAATGCTGTAGTATTATACCTGTTAACATTCTTAGCTCATGTCAACTAAAGTGAACTAATGAAACCGTATTGTAAATTGTTACCAAAATACAGTAGTTAACATTTGAAGTGGATCAAAAAAGTTCAAAGTTGTCCTAAGACAAGAACAGGTATTGTTCAAAATTCATGTATAACTTTGATCCACTTCAAATGTTGACAACTGTAAATAAAAACCTTCATGAATGCAAACGTTGGAACGGGATTGTTTGTGTATAAATGCCAATCACATGAAATTTTCACTATATCTCCCAGTCCCACATAAGTTTTACACTGACCGTTAACTGGTTATTTCAACATCAGGATTTTTTTGCAAGCTGAACAGTGAATTCTAGATTACAATCTCATAAACAGACAGAAATGGAGGCCTTCCTTCCGCCTGACCAAAACAGCAAACATCCGGAGCTGTTCCCCAGCACACAGGGTATGTAACCGGTGCTTATGTGAGCGTGTAATGTTGCATAAATGTGGCGATCTGAATGAGGTGTGTGTGTGTGTTTACTGTTAGACAGTGCAGGGCTGGGATCAGTGCTTGTGTAAGCTGATTACGCTCTTATCGCTCACTGGGCCATAAAGACAAGCAAAGACTCGTAAATCAGACCACACAGAACAACAGGAACACACGCTATCCAAGTCACATGTTCAAAACAACACCACATGATACATTGAAATTGTAAGCTGAATTTAAAAAAATGCAATATAACAGTTATAAAGAGTTATACAAATATAAAGAGTTAACACACAAATGCACATATTCAACACCCAAACACTATGTATTGTGAAAAGCGCTATACAAATAAATGTTAAATTTAATTAAACAATATTTGATGCCAAGCCGCCATATCCTTAGATTCATGTCAATCATTGAATCATGCATGCCAATCATTGAATCATGCATGCCAATGGAGTTTATCTGTTCTGTGGAAAGAGCCAATAACGGATGGAGGGGTTTGGAGATCTCTGAGGCTTTTCATTTACAGTATGGAAATTTACATGACTATTGATTAAACATTCAGGCACACCATTTTACCTGCCATTCTTCCAATCAGTAGATAACACCAATGGTTTTAAATGAAATTGCTTAGATTATAGTTAACATTATGTGATCTGAGCCTGACAGGTTCCTCACACACACTTGCACACCCTTTTAGAGCAGACAGGATGTTCCCGTTTGCAGGGCGCCTATAACAAGGGTAAGAGGAAGATTTTGTCTCATCTTCTCCAGCCATCTGCTTGTGTTGACACATTTCAGAGGATGAGGAGGAAAAGCATCTCTCTCCCATTCCGGTTAGGAGCTGGATTTCCAGGGATTTTCTTCCAATCAATCGAAACTCAGGGATAAAAGGAACAAGTACAGATGGCGAGGCAATCAAGGCAACAGATGACCCTCACCACAAGTGGCCCTTTAATTCAAACGTCGAGGAAATCCCTGCTTGGCTTTTTTCAGAGTGGAAAATGAACAAAACCAAAGGATATGCTTTACAATATTTTGAACAAAATTGCCTGCAAATTTTTGTTTATGGCATAAAATTTGTGGGAAAATATAATTTGTTGGTAATGCAAGTTATTTGAACCATTTTGCTGCCATTTTACTACCTTAAACCACATAGGCTACTCTTTCTTAAATCCATTCTCTACAGACAGACAGCCAAAAGAAGCAAAAGATTCATAGGCATATAACCTAGAGACTGCATCAGAATATGCATACTTTCCTAATGGTCGTCAAGTCACCTTTATTTATATAGCGCTTTTTACAATACATATCGTTTCAAAGCAGCTTTACAATGATAACAGAAAAATAATGCGACAAAGTTTGTTTCGGCTGTACAGCAGAAGAAAATGGCATCATAGTCCAGCTTAAGTAAATTCAGTGATAGTTAATTTTTTTGTAAAAAATTATATTAATTTAGTTCATTTACAGGTCCTTCTCAAAAAATTAGCATATTTTGATAAAGTTCATTATTTTCCATAATGTAATGATAAAAATTTTACTTTCATATATTTTAGATTCATTGCACACCAACTGAAATATTTCAGGTCTTTTATTGTTTTAATACTGATGATTTTGGCATACAGCTCATGAAAACCCTAAATTCCTGTCTCAAAAAATTAGCATATCATGAAAAGGTTCTCTAAACGAGCTATTAACCTAATCATCTGAATCAACTAATTAACTCTAAACACCTGCAAAAGATTCCTGAGGCTTTTAAAAACTCCCAGCCTGTTGCATTACTCAAAACCGCAATCATGGGTAAGACTGCCACCTGACTGCTGTCCAGAAGGCCATCATTGACACCTTCAAGCAAGAGGGTAAGACACAGAAAGAAGTTGCGGCGTGGCATGGAGGCAATCAGCCTGTGGCACTGCTGAGGTGTTATGGAGGCCCAGGATGCTTCGATAGCGGCCTTAAGCTCATCCAGAGTGTTCGGTCTTGTGTCTCTCAACTTTCTCTTCACAATATCCCACAGATTCTCTATGGGGTTCAGGTCAGGAGAGTTGGCAGGCCAATTGAGCACAGTAATACCATGGTCAGTAAACCATTTACCAGTGGTTTTGGCACTGTGAGCAGGTGCCAGGTCGTGCTGAAAAATGAAATCTTCATCTCCATAAAGCTTTTCAGCAGATGGAAGCATGAAGTGCTCCAAAATCTCCTGATAGCTAGCTGCATTGACCCTGCCCTTGATAAAACACAGTGGACCAACACCAGCAGCTGACATGGCACCCCAGACCATCACTGACTGTGGGTACTCCAGTGCTGCTTATCTGTAGCCCAGGTCAGGCACTTCTGCCGCTGTTTCTGGTTCAAAAGTGGCTTGACCTGGGGAATGCGGCACCTGTAGCCCATTTCCTCCACACGCCTGTGCACGGTGGCTCTGGATGTTTCTGGATGTTCCACTGCTTCCGCAGGTCCCCCAAGGTCTGGAATCGGTCCTTCTCCACAATCTTCCTCAGGGTCCGGTCACCTCTTCTCGTTGTGCAGCGTTTTTTTGCCACACTTTTTCCTTCCCACAGACTTCCCACTGAGGTGCCTTGATACAGCACTCTGGGAACAGCCTGGAACAGCCTATTTGTTCAGACATTTCTTTCTGTCTTACCCTCTTGCTTGAGGGTGTCAATGATGGCCTTCTGGACAGCAGTCAGGTCGGCAGTCTTACCCATGATTGCGGTTTTGAGTAATGAAACAGGCTGGGAGTTTTTAAAAGCCTCAGGAATCTTTTGCAGGTGTTTAGAGTTAATTAGTTGATTCAGATGATTAGGTTAATAGCTCGTTTAGAGAACCTTTTCATGATATGCTAATTTTTTGAGACCGGAATTTGGGGTTTTCATGAGCTGTATGCCAAAATCATCAGTATTAAAACAATAAAAGACCTGAAATATTTCAGTTGGTGTGCAATGAATCTAAAATATATGAAAGATTAATTTTTATCATTACATTATGGAAAATAATTAACTTTATCACAATATGCAATTTTTTTGAGAAGGACCTGTATATACACTCACATAAAGGATTATTAGGAACACCATACTAATACTGTGTTTGATCTCCTTTCGCCTTCAGAACTGCCTTAATTCTACGTGGCATTGATTCAACAAGGTGCTGAAAGCATTCTTTAGAAATGTTGGCCCATATTGATAGGATAGTATCTTGCAGTTGATGGAGATTTGTGGGATGCACATCCAGGGCATGAAGCTCCCGTTCCACCACATCCTAAAGATGCTCTATTGGGTTGAGATCTGGTGACTGTGGGGGCCATTTTAGTACAGTGAACTCATTGTCATGTTCAAGAAACCAATTTGAAATGATTCGAGCTTTGTGACATGGTGCATTATCCTGCTGGAAGTAGCCATCAGAGGATGGGTACATGGTGGCCATAAAGGCATGGACATGGTCAGAAACAATGCTCAGGTAGGCCGTGGCATTTAAACGATGCCTAATTGGCACTAAGAGGCCTAAAGTGTGCCAAGAAAACATCCCCCACATCATTACACCACCACCAGCCTGCACAGTGGTAACAAGGCATGATGGATCCATGTTCTCATTCTGTTTACGCCAAATTCTGACTCTACCATCTGAATGTCTCAACAGAAATCGAGACTCATCAGACCAGGCAACATTTTTCCAGTCTTCAACGGTCCAATTTTGGTGAGCTCTTGCAAATTATAGCCTCTTTTTCCTATTTGTAGTGGAGATGAGTGGTACCCGGTGGGGTCTTCTGCTGTTGTAGACCATCCGCCTCAAGGTTGTGCGTGTTGTGGCTTCATAAATGCTTTGGTGCATACCTCAGTTGTAACGAGTGGTTATTTCAGTCAAAGTTGCTCTTCTATCAGCTTGAATCAGTCGGCCCATTCTCCTCTGACCTCTAGCATCAACAAGGCATTTTCGCCCACAGGACTGCCGCATACTGGATGTTTTTCCCTTTTCACACCATTCTTTGTAAACCCTAGACATGGTTGTGCGTGAAAATCCCAGTAACTGAGCAGATTGTGAAATACTCAGACCAGCCCGTCTGGCACCATGCCAACCATGCCACGCTCAAAATTGCTTAAATCACCTTTCTTTCCCATTCTGACATTCAGTTTGGAGTTCAGGAGATTTTCTTGACCAGGACCACACCCCTAAATGCATTGAAGCACCTGCCATGTGATTGGTTGATTAGATAATTGCATTAATGAGAAATTGAACAGGTGTTCCTAATAATCCTTTGGGTGAGTGTATATAGTTGCTCTGGGGAAAAAGGTGTTGTCATCGTCCAGCTCAGTTCAGTTCTCAAATAATGATGTCAATGCAGGCAGATCAATAATATTGTTGAATATTAAGTAATATATAGTAGGAGAAAAAACGTTTGTGGAAAGACTTGTATGTCCAAATTCACATTACTCATAAAACATTAGGTGAAAACTGAGCAGATGACCTACTAATTCTGACGAGATTCTGAAGTGTGCATCTGATGGGCACTTTACTATCCCATTAGTCAAAGGTGTAGGTGTAGATTTTGACATTGGAGGGGACATGAAAGGAGTAAACACTTAACTCTTTCCCTGCCAGCGATTTTTAAAAAGGTTTCCAGCCACCGCCAGCGTTTTTGATCATTTTCATGGTCCCCAGAATATTTTGTTGTATGAATAAATGAATAAGGCAATTTATCAAAATAGGTTTTATTCTAGCTTCATGCATTCTTTTTTTATCAACACTTGAATGTGGATAAGTTTCATAAAAAAAAAAATCAACATGATAACATGACATAAATTACTTAAAAGAATACTGACAGATGATGAGATTTTTAATGCCGCCAAAGTGTTTTTGACTCTTTACTGAAGTTTTCTGATTAGCAAAAAAAAAAAAAGTATGGGCCACTCCCATGACTTTTCTTGTAAAGACTAGCCTACATATTTAAAGGGGTCATGAACTGGCTTTTTAATTTTTTTTATATTGTTGTCTGAGGTCAACTTATGACGTTCGCTTGGTTTTTACATTCAAAAACATCAAAATGAATAAGTAATAGGCTATTTTCTACCCTAGTTTTGAGCCTAGCTCAAAAACGCTCGGTTTTTATGGGCGTCTCGCATTGAAGACTTGAAAGTAAACGTCCACTGCTGTGAGTGGATAACAGTTTTGCATATTATAATGAGTTTCGTGTAATGCGCGAATCGGTGGGCGGGGCTAAACCGGCCGTGTTGAAGTAGGCGTTGATCTTCTTCAGCAGGGGTGGTGTTTTATCCTCTTTGTCGTCATAGTTCCTCACTTTGAAAAACGAGTCGTTTGCTGAGCCTGGTGTCAATAAAAGCTTTTATTGGACTAACAAGGACGTTTTCAGTTCTGAAACTTACAGGATATTCTTATAATATGATGACCTCTTAGATGTCAAAAGCTCAAGGAAAATTTGATTTCTCAGTTCATCACCCCTTTAAAAGAAATCTGGCAGGCTGTAAGGACTTCTTATGTGGAAAATATTGTTCCCGGCACCCCCGCAGCGTTGGTCTGGTTTCACACTCAACTTGATTCTATCGAACCCTGGTGCGTTTGCGTGTATCTTACGTCATCGCAAACGTGCATGGCGCATGATACAAAACAGAACGCGAGTCAATATATTGTGTTTTTTTTATAAATTCGATGCTATTATGCGCAGCTGAGTGAACAGCACAGGTTTACTGTTTGTGTGTGTGTGCCTTCTGCTGCTTGCAAACACTCTTTTGAGGAGACAGACGAATTGGGGTGTGCACTTGTTCAGGAAATAAAGTAACCTGCGCATGCGTTTTAGATGATTATAATGTATTTAGTTAAATATAACACATGTAAGGGATGATAGTGTTGATGATTTACCTTGGATACGAGCAAGAGTGAGCCTGCAGTGTATTCGCACATGACGCGTGGAATCAGGGCAACAAATTAATGAAAATCCACTGTCTCCTCAAAAGTCTGTTTGCAAGCAGCAGAAGGCGACACACACACACAGTACACCTGTGCTGTTCACTCGAATTAATAAAAAACGCAATATATTGACTCACGTTCTGTTTTGTATCATGCGCCTTGCATGTTTGTGATGACGTAAGATGCAAGCAAGCACACCAGGGTTCGATAGAATCAAGTTGAGTTTGAAACCAGACCACCGCTGCGGGGGTGCCGGGAACAATCGCGCTCGGCCTCGGACCGCAGCAAACGATCCCAGTGTGAAAGCACCCTGAAAGAAAGCACTTAAGTCAGTCACAATTTTGTCAGCCGTAGTGAGGAGAATTGCCTCTTCCACAGAGGAATAACCCTGGCAGCAAACACAAAAATTGAGCCTTAAGCAACCCTTCAGCTCACAAGTGTGTGAGTTACCATGTGATGCGCTTTAAGGTTAAATCAGATATGATACTGTGTGCTAGTGATTGTAGTTTACATCAGAACATTCCCTTGCAATATGCATGCTTACGGCAACATCAATACAATCCCACACACATTATTATTGCAAAACATCACTGAACCTCTAGGAATGAAGTTATGCATGCACGTTATTGATGTGTGACCACAGATTGGATCATATTAAAATTGACGACTTTCCCACAATCCACCCATTACAATAAACGACACGCATTGGCCAAAAAAACACACTCCCACTGAACGTAGAAACAAATAACATGCACTGACACGGCTGGAAACTTCCGCTGATGTGCATCCCCTGAGGCTTAAGGATTGTGGGCGGCTTTAAACTGGCTGTTAGCTGCCCTTAATGTCTTTTAGTAACAGCTGGATAAAGACAGTTCACTCCTCACCCATCCTTATAGCCAGTCATTATCCATATGTCAGTGAGCTTCTCTGAGAGGGCATTCTGACTACAGGTCAAAGGTCATCAGAGATGGAGGCATAAATGAAGCATGCAGGTGTTATGGATGACAATGATATGGCCCCGTGTCATTTGACAGTCTGTTCCGCTGCTGTTAATGAGCAGTTCATCTGTACGGCTTAATGGCTCATACGGTTACACACCATGAGACGATAAAAACTATTATGGGACATGGGAAGTAGAGAAACATTGTTAAAAAGACTGCATGCATTAGAGGATTAGGTTGAGGGATTACATTTGCTTCGGTCAAACAGTTTTAACAATGCTGTTACCAAAGACATGGGCCACAAAAACAGGGAAACAAAACATGCTTAATTCAAAGAATAAAATGCACCTAAACCATATACTGTAATAATCTATGATAGTGAAACAAATAGGCCTAAAAAGCCAAAGGGAAGGAAACAATGCTACCCCTGTATGTTTTGTTGTTGTCAATGGTTATGTGCCCAAATTATTCTGTATTTTGGCACAAATGTACCGGTCACATGGTTATATGGCTAACATGCTAATAGATTATTTATTGCTATGTTATGCTTAGATGAAGTTCATGGAAATATTACATTTCAATGTTTGAACTTAACTCTTTCCCCGCCATTTCCATAATTTATAACACAAAGTTCCCCCGCCATTAACGCCATGTTTTCACTGTTATATGGTAATGGGCACTGTTACACACCTTCTGAAATAGTACAGCATCTCTGAATCCAAAAACATGCAAAGAAGATCTGCGTAAACTGTGGCTGCGTTTAACTCCAATTTTAGACATGCACTCGCAAACTTCATTAAGCACTTTCCCTCGGCCATTTTGAAGTGCGTTCAACTTCGTCAAATGGGCGAGAGAAGTTTATTTGGAGAGACCCTCCAGGCTCGACCCCTCTAGGGAGTGAGTCTACTCAATATGTACACTTCAGGCAGATCCGTTTGAGATGATTGAGACTAGGGTTGTAACGGTTCTCTGTAAAAACAATCGATCCGTACTAGGGCTGCAACAACGAATCGATAAAATGCGATTATTAAAAGTGTTGGCAACGAATTTCATTATCGATTCGTTGTGTCGCGCGGTTATTACGCCAGTCAATAATTCGCAGAGATGTTTGAATATAAATAAAAAAGTAGAGTTGAGCACAGAGAGAGAGAGAGAGAGAGATAGAGAAAGAGATAGAGATAGAGATAGATAGGGTGTCCGAGATCTCGCGAGAGAGACTGGCCCTATCTTGCACCCGGCGCAAATGACTTTGTACACTGATGCATGTATCATTCCTATTTTGCACCCGCGCAAAGCGGGCTTTTCCCTCCACAGACGCACGTCGGTAAACTAGGAAATGAACTTGCGCTCCCTGGGCGGTTCAGCGCAAAAAGGAGGCGTATTTTGGCGCAAACATTCCCTTGTGCTATTTTGCAGTTCCAGAAAACAATTCCTCCACTGACCAGAAAAAAACTAGTCTAAAGTCAGTGGCGCGTTGCGCATTGTTCATAATGCTATTTTAAGCGCGCATGCTTGGCAATAATGTAGCGGGTGCACAACGCGCATACACTTTGATTCTCTCATCAACACAGATGCAGCAGTTTTTATTTTTGTAAATCATACATTATAACAAGGAAAAATATTAACACATCATTGTGGTGTCCATGAAGATGTAAAAAAATGTGGGCCTAAATCTAGCTTATGTAGCGCCCCCAACAGTTTATGGGGGAAAGCTAACCTGAGTTCCCTTTCAGTCGATAACGTCAGACGTAGTCGACGGTCGACTGAATGGGGATCACGCCAGGGAGCCTATCATCTTTGAGTACTATTGAACAAGCCAATGTAATTGGCATGCGTGATTCGCATCACACACTCCGCCCCCGCGGCGCGGGTATAAATACGGAAGTGGATGCACGGACTATTTGCCTTTCGCTTCGGAGCCGATCGTTTGATGTCTCTGAGAGTGCTGTTGTTTACAACGAGCGAGTGTGTCGGTGTTCTTCAGGAAGACTCTCCCAGTGCTGGTGTTCTACAGCGCGAGTGCAGCGGTGATCGCGAGCTTTGAGCTCTCAACTGCTGTTTTAACAGCAAAAAATTTCTAAATGTTTGTGTGTGTTGACGGCTGGTTAGAGGGCGGAAAACTCCGGCACTGGTGACGGTCCTATTTTCTTAAAGAGCAACACGGGTGCGTTTGCGTCTTTTTCAAGATGTCATTCCACCTGTGCGTTTCTGGATGCGATCATTCCCTTTTACTCTCTGACGCTCACAATTGTTGCATCAGGTGTTTGGGCTATACGTGTTTGCCTTTGGCTTGCTCAGTTGGGGATGTTCAAATTAATTAACCAATCATACCATTGATCAGCTCTACCAAACTTGGATGTCTTTTTTCCAGTAATAAACAAACATTGTTGTTTTGATTGATACTGTGAAGCAGCTTTAATACAATCTTTATTGTGAAAAGCGCTATATAAATATATTTGACTTGACTATTTGACTGTTTATATGTATATAAATATGTATGCATATGTGCTTATATGTTCGGCATGCTGAGGCAGCTTTTGTGGACGGTTCATGTTCTCATTGCGGGAATATGACTGTCGCGGTGTTGAGATCGAGACTCGCCTTTGTCCGCGAAGTGCGAGTCCCCATTACCATGCCCCACCCCGGGTGCCGTGTGGGATGGGTGATCAGAGGATAGTGATGGATGTCTTGCCCGGTAACCATTCCCTGTGGGCTCCTCACTCCTCCATCACACCGCAGCCGATGGAATTCCTGTTGAGCATACTGGTCCCTCTGTAATGGACTGATCAGCTGTTTCAATGGGGGGTTCCCCCTGAGGATAAGATGTCGATAGCAGCATCGGAGGGTGAGCTGGCCTCTGGAAATGACGACTTGGCTGTGTTATCTCCCTCTGGGAGTGTAATGTTGCCCAGGCCAGATCCAGAAATGTCAGTTATGCTGAAACGGGCCGCCGAGGCTGCCGGGCTCGAGTGGAACCTCCACCGTGTCCCGTTCAGTCTCGGTTGGAATCTGGAGTTTGGTATCTTGGGGAGGGCCGCGCTGGTTCTCAGATCGCCGCCCCAGTGCCTTTCTTTCCCGAAATGCATGGAGAGCTTATCAGGTGGTGAACAGCATCTTTCTCTGCCAGAAACTGCCTGAATAGCTTTTCCCCCTCACTACCCTTGATGGAGGAACAGTGAAGGGTTGCGAGGTGTCCCTCCATTGGAGCGGTCTGTCGACACAGGTGCACCTGTGTCCGGCGGCCGCTGCCTTTTGGGGGATCCTCGTCTCCCCCCTAAGGCCTGTGAGTTTCCGTCCGTTCCGACGGGCAGAGCTTACAAAGCCTGTGGGCAAGCCGCTTCCTCTTGCATGCCATGGCGTTGCTTCAGGTCTGTCAGGCCAGGGCACCCATGGCATGCACAAGGGTAATCCAGACCGTGCGCTCATAGGTGAGCACCGCACTGCATCCGACCTTGCCCTCCGGGGCACAAGTGTCGTAGCGTGCGTGATCAGTCTGGCGATGTCCACCTTAGTGGTCCAGGAGCGCCATCGTTGGCTCAGCCTGGTTGATATGGCGGATGCGGACAAGGTTCGCTTCCTGGTCTCCCCAATTTCACAGGTTGGGCTGATCGGCGACGCGGTGGAGAACTGTATCCAACAGTTCTCTGCCGTTCAAGCGCAGACGGAGGTCATTCGGCACATCCTGCCCCGGTGGCCAGCTGCTGCCTCCACCTGCCGCCGGTGGCAGCTCCTCCGCCTGCTCGTCGCCGAGGGCGTTCCCCGGCCGCCGCTCCTGCTGGGCCTCCGCAGCAGCCTTCACCCAGGGCTCAGCATGGAGCCGGCCGCAATAGAGACGCCCAGGCCGCTCCAGGCGCTGCCAAGCCAGGTAGCAAGCGACAGCGAAAGCATTCCGGAGCGGGCCGCCCAGGGATGGATGAGATGCTCTTGGAGTGGCACGATCACTCTCTCCCCCCGGGTGAGGGCCGGGTGGAGTCTTTGTTGTGTGTGTGTCTGTTCCGCCGCTGGCTCCCTAAAAAAATGAAAAAAGTGGAGCAAGCGGTACCCAAACTTCAGAGAGAGAGCAAATTCATCCGTTCCTGGGTCCCAAGAGGGCCAGTCTGGCGGGTGTGACCCTGTATAGCCTTACATCCCTCAGCTCCCCCTTGGTTGCCAGCAGGCAGCTTGGTGCGTTCGAGGACCCAGTCATCCGCCTTCTCAAGTGCCCCCTGCTGATAGTGGAGACAGGTAAGTGTTGCACAGCACACTAACACCACTCTCTCTACTTTGCTGCCCCACCTCAGGCTCGGCTATCCCGCTCAGTCAGTGATAATCATCACATTAGGTGTTGAGCAGACGTGCTCCTGAAAATCCAGTGATATTCATAACACCTAGTGTTGAGCAGTGCTCCTGACTTATGCGTGCTTATCTTATCCTGCTGGCGAAGGGTTTGATATAGCCACTCCTCCAGCCGGTATGAAGGCCAGTTGTAAACTCGTTCTTCATGCTACTAGGTGGTGGGTCATGACCATCTTGGCCCAAGATTGGTCTGCAGCTCGACCTGAAAGACATGTGCTTCAGATCTCTACCTTCCGCGCCGCAGGCCATCCTGTGTGTTGCGTGTGAAGGTTGAAGTATCAGTACAGAGTCCTTCCCTTCAAGTGCTCCAGAGCCCGTTGGGTCTTCAGGTCAACCGGGAGAGAGTAATCTCGCCCACGAGTTGAGTATCTCTTTTTCAGTTTTGGAGATGGACTCGGTCCAACACGGCTCTCCAATGAGAGTGTGTTCAGCTGGTGTTGAAGTGAGAAAGGGTCCCACTGAAAGAACTTTCAGAGGCTCCTGGGGCATATGGTAGATGCAGCCATTGGCTTCCTCCATATATGACCGCTTTAGCGCTAGCTTCACGATCTTGTCCCGAGGTGACCGTGGCAGAGCAGCTCACCCTGTGTGACTATAGTCTGCCCGGTCTGCTGCCAAACCCTCTTCAACTGAGGGGCCATGTACAAAGGGCGTGTTTTAACGGGGGCATGTGTGACCCTCGACTACACGGGCATTCGTGCCTCGAGTTGTTAGACATTGCGACCGTTGCGCAAGCTTCCCTTGCACATCACAACTGACCCGTCACCCCCTCTTTGGAGTCAGAAGCTTCTGAGGACGCTTTGTTCCACTCTTCCCGTTCTACTCAATCGTGCCGCCAACGAGCCTCATGACAGTTATAGCCAGGGCAAGTGGAGACTCCATCCCCTGGGTCCAGCTGGGTCATGACCATTCCGGGGCTGCTCAGTTGCCTCTCCGGTTTCATCTTCCTACCAGTGTTCTGTCCGAGCGGACTACCCTTGGACAGACACTGGCTCTCAGCTGCCCCGGGGGCCCGCAGAAATGCATTTCCCCAGTGAGCCTCCTAAAAGCGACTGCGACTCATGGTCGCCTTGCGCCTGCTCAAGTCAGTGAATTCATCACACTTCATGTTGAGCGGAAATGCTCCTGAAACTCAGTGAAGTTCATCGCACTCAGGTGTTGAGCAGCAATGCTCCTGTAGCTCAGTGAATTCATCACATTCAGGTGTTGAGCAGTAGTGCTCCTGAAGCTCAGTGAATCCTTTTCGCACTCAGTGTTGAGCAGAAATGCTCCTGTTGCTCAGTGAAGTTCTTCGCACTCTAGTGTTGAGCAGAAATGCTCCTGTAGCTCAGTGATTTATCACACTCAGGTGTTGAGCAGAAATGCTCCTGAAGCTCAGTGAACTTATCACACTCAAGTGCTGAGCAGAAATGCTCCTGAAGCTCAGTGATCTTCACAACCAGACCTGGTTCCCATCGACAGCCTTCCTGACTTCCCCTGAACACTTTTTCAGGGACGGGGCACGATGGCACCCCTGAGATTCCGGGCGGTCTTACGTCTGAACGCGGAGGTTCAGGTTGCTATCACAGGGACATGTGATAGTTACCATAATTTCTGCGAGCACCCCCTAGAAATGGGTAGCGTGCTTACGTCTTTAGAAGTGGAACCTAGTCGTTGAGTGCGTCTTCTCTCCAGAGGAGATCCTGAGAGCTTTCGATCATTTAAGTGCTCTCTTTCCTGCAAGATGGGTTGGAGTAGGCTGTTTTCCTTCACCCTCAAAATGATGTTGCCTCGGTGTTTAAACGACGCTCATCGCGATGCAGAAGTATGGAGAAGCACGTCCTGATCGTCAGGTTCCTGAGGAGCAAGGTAATGTAAATCCTTGCGTCCCTCTTTATCCTCTTGGGCCTTGTCTCTGGTGCTACTGCACTGCAGAGACCGCCCCTGAGCCACTGCAGGCAGTGAGTTAAAAATTCTGTTATATCAGTTCTCCTGCTCGCGTGGTCTCTACTAGAGGGTAGGGACTTGCTCGCTATCGGTCAACGTATTGTGCCTGGAGTTCGGGCCGGCTAACTCTCACAAGCTGAGACCCCGGCTCGGTTTGTGCCCACGGTTCCTACCTCTCCCGTAATAGGAGCAGGTGGTGAGCCTGCAAGCGCTGCCCCGGAGGCGGCAGATCCAGCCCTGGCTTTCTCTGTCCGTTCGCTTATAGCGGTTAGACGTGTACAGAACGCAAGCCATAGACCTCAGACCAGCTCTACAAACATCTGTTAGGAATTCAGCAGAGAGGGAAGGCTGTTTCCAAGCAAGGTTGACCACTTAGTGCTTGCTTTCATTTCGGTAAAAATTCTGAGATGCAACATGTCCACTTAGGTGTTGAGCTCCTCTATGAGGATTGGAAAGTGCTCCGCCGGGGTGTTGACGCTATGCTTTGCTAACAGATTCTAGAGTTGGGGGCTGGAAGACACCTAGTTGAACCGCTGCTTCCCGTGGGCTCCCTTCTTATGAAGCCAGTTACACCGTGAGCCCGGTTCAAGTGTCGGCTTGCTGCGCCATTCCCCTCCTTGGACTGGATACGTGCGCCTGTCTACTCCAGTTGAGTTCCCTTAGAATTGAACCCTGTTGAGTTCCTCCACACCCCTCCGACGTCGGACGTGCGGAACGTCTGGTGTTAGGCCTACCACTTGTAAGCAGTGTGGAACCTGTGTTAGGCTGGGTCCATATGTTGCGGTCCCTACGGTAAACCCCATATGTGTATTCTTCCACGATACGGCTCCCTACGGCGAGCCCGTGTCTTCCCTTGGCAGAGTCTCTCTGCCGTCACTGGCCGGTGAGTCTCCCCCCGTCTTAGGCTGGAGCCACCACAGTGTTATTCCATATGTTATTCTGCCCGGTCATCCGCCCAGTTCATATGTTTATTTTCCACATTACCTCCCTTCGGGTAGGATGTGCTTCCGCAGCGTCCCTTCCTTCCAATGTACGGGAACGCTTTCCCAGTGGTCCTGTAGGAACAGCAGTGACTTCCCTGGCCTAAGTCCTTCCCCGCCTAGAATTGCCGGGGCATCAGGAGGCTTTTTTGTCAAGGCACTGGAAGGTGGCAGCTTTAGTGGCGTTTTCAAAGGTTATCCCCATTCAGTCGACCGTCGACTACATCTGACGTTATCGACTGAAAGGGAACGTCCTGGTTGCGTATGCAACCCACCGTTCCCTGCAGGAGGGAACGGAGGACGTAGTCCCCTTGCCACTACCGCTGGACCACCGCTGACTCCGGGTTACGCTCGGCTCCTCAGCGAAAAAGCAACTAGTGCGTGCATCCACTTCCGTATTTATACCCGCACCGCGGGGGCGGAGTGTGTGATGCGAATCACGCACGCCAATTACATTGGCTCGTTCAATAGTACTCGAAGATGATAGGCTCCCTGGCGTGATCCCCATTCAGTCGACCGTCGACTACGTCCTCCGTTCCCTCCTTGCATACGCAACCGGGACGTTCTTTTAATTCTAATTTGTTAATTTACTTTTAATTTGAATTCTTCAAATTCTATAATTATTTTAATAAGAGCAAATGACTAATTAGATTGCTGTTGTTCTCAAATAAACCCACAATTATAAAATGAAAATGGAAATAAGATAACAATAGCAACAACAATTGAAACAAATGGCCAAGCCTTTTACTGGATATAAAATAAAACAATAACACCAAAATATGAATTGGCAAACAATCAAAAGATGATTGACTATGGAATTCATAAACCTAATAGCCGGCACAAATCAAATATCCCAATACCAAAAATACCACAGTTCTTGTTGCAGGCCTGAATCGACGCTTGGGTTCGTTGTATCCCAAAACTCGTGGCTGCTTCACTCCGTGGAGCAAAATAAAATCAAATGAATATGCTAACCACATGCGTGTTGCGCAACAGCACCGTCCCCGCCGATTGCGCGCGTTGTCTCGGTCCTGGTGTGACGCTCTCGATGCAATCGAATGTCCCCAGACTGTAGCTCCGGTCCGTTTAGTCAACAAACAGGCAGTCTCTCATCCCCGCTGATCACTCACTAGTCATCAGCAGCTCGCGTCAAACTTCAAACTGTCTATAAACAAACTGAATTGAGCTCTTCGTCAAAGCACTGTTCAGCGTTGAGATATCAACCGATAGTTTGTCAGGATTAGTCACCCTAATCTACCAGATGTTATCAGATAAATATGTTATTCACATATTACAGTCTCTATTCCTCGTGCTCTCTGTACACTGTTCTCTTCCTCATCTGACGTCATTCACCTCTCCTTCGGCAATCGCACAACATCACCAGTGAACCTATGTAACTTTCACTTTATAAAATAAAGTAAACATTTTACATGTCAAATAAAAATAACAATGTAAATGTCTTTTTACAAAACTGGAAAAATTTACAATATGAAAATAAACAAATTGAACAATTCTCTGACTCAGGTCTGATTTATTATATTACCCATTTTTTCCCCGGGTTACACCCTCCCCCTCTTAAACTGGCCGGATGTCCTCATTCTGACCTGTTTACACAGCAAGCAAATGCACATCATTTAAAATTTTACCAATTTTAAAGACCAGGCCAGACCATGAATAATAGTTAGTGGTTCATCTCTAGATTTACCTGGTTCATCATAAGTAAGCTTTTGCACCGGTTTTATCAGTCTTTTAGACCGTATATACATTTACATTTAGTCATTTAGCAGACGCTTTTATCCAAAGCGACTTACAACTGAGGACTAAAGCAAGCGAGTCATCGTGAAGAGGGAAGAACAACGCAAGAAGTGCTCAAAATACAAAGTTCAGGCATTACTCAGAGTAGCAAAAGCCAAACAAGGGAAGATTTAAAAGGGAAGGAAAGATTTAAAAGAGAAGGAATTTTTTTTTTTTTTTTTTATGTTAAGTACTCACGGAAGAGATGAGTTTTCAGTTGTCTTTTGAATGATGCCAGGGATTCTGCATTACGGACGAGGATGGGGAGATCATTCCACCAGCATGGAACCGTGAATGAGAATGATCTGGAGAGTGATTTAGTGCCTCGCTGTCATGGCACCACGAGCCGTCGTTCCTTGGCCGATCGTAGGCTTCTGGAAGGGATGTAGACCCGTAGGAGCGAGTGAAAGTAGGACGGAGCTGAGTCTGTGGTAGATCTGTAAGCAAGCGTCAAAGCTTTGAATTTGATGCGAGCAGCGAGTGGTAGCCAATGCAGTGAGATGAACAGAGAGTGACGTGAGCCCTTTTGGGCTCGTTGAAGACAAGGCGGGCTGCAGCATTCTGGATAATTTGTAGAGGTTTAGTAACACATGATGGAAGTCCAGCCAGAAGAGCATTGCAGTAATCAAGTCTGGAAATAACCAGGGCCTGGACGAGAAGTTGTGTTGCATCCTCAGTTAGGAAAGGCCTGATCTTCCTGATGTTATACATTGCAAACCTGCATGAACGAGCTGTCTTTGTAATGTGGTCTGTGAAGGTCAGCTTGTCATCAAATATTACTCCAAGATTTCTGACCGACCTTGATGGGGTGATTGAGGATGACTCTAGCTGGATAGTGAAGTCGTGCTGTAGAGACGGATTGGCAGGGAGGACGAGAAGCTCAGTCTTTGCCAGGTTGAGCTGCAGGTGATGTTCCTTCATCCATGCCGAGATGTCCGACAGACAGCTTGAGATACGTGCGGCTACTGTGGGATCATCTGGATGAAATGAGAGGTGGAGCTGTGTGTCATCAGCATAGCAATGGTACGAGAAACCATGTCCCTGAATGATGGGTCCCAATGATGTGGTGTAGATGGAGAAGAGGAGCGGTCCAAGAACTGAACCCTGAGGAACCCCTGTGTTCAGTTGATGTGCTTCGGAGACCTCGCCTCTCCATGCAACCCTGAAGGACCTACCTGTGAGATAGGACTCAAACCAGTGGAGGGAGGATCCTTTGATGCCCAGTGATGAGAGGGTGGACAGAAGGATCTGATGATTCACTGTGTCGAAGGCAGCAGAAAGATCCAGCAGAATGAGAACAGAAGATTTGGAAGCAGCTTTTGCGATCCGCAGGGCTTCTGTGACCGACAGTAGTGCAGTCTTGGTTGAATGGCCTTTCTTGAAGCCAGATTGGTTGACATCTAGCTGGTTGGTCAGAGACAGGAAAGATGACACTTGGTTGAAAGCAACTCGTTCAAGTGTTTTCGCAATGAATGGTAGGAGAGAGACAGGTCTGTAATTCTCTAAAAGTGATGTGTCTAATGTGGTTTTTTTAAGCAGTGGAGTTACCCTAGCCTGCTTGAATGCTGTAGGGAAAATGCCAGTGTGGAGGGATGAGTTGATGATGTGTTTGAGTGCTGGTAGAAGTGTGGGAGAGATGGTTTGTAGAAGGTGTGATGGGATGGGGTCTAGAGGGCAGGTGGTAGGATGGCTGGAGAGGAGAAGTTTAGATACTTCTTCCTCAGTTAGTGGAGAGAAGGTAAAGATAAGGTTACTGGTAGTGGGAGAGGATGGTTTGGGTTCCTGTGTGTGTGGAGTTGAGAACTGACTGCTGATAGTAGTTGTTTTGTTGGTGAAGAAGTTAGCAAAGTCATCGGCAGTTAGCGAGGAGGTGGGTGATGGTGGAGGTGGACAGAGGAGAGAGTTGAAAGTCTTGAAAAGTGTTCGTGTGTTAGAGGCGTTGTTGATCTTGTTGTGGAAATATGAAGATTTTGCAGCGTGAACATCAGCAGAAAAGGAAGAGAGCAGAGATTGATACATACTCAGGTCAAATGTGTCTTTTGATTTGCGCCATTTCCTCTCCATTGCCCTGAGTTTGGTCCGGTGTTCCCGAAGAACCTCAGATAACCAGGGGTTAGAGGGAGTAGCGCGTGCTGGCCTGGAGGAGAGAGGGCAGATATTGTCTAAAGAAGAAGTTAAAGTAGAGCATAAAGTATCTGTTGCGGAATTCACATCTAGTGATGAGAATTGTGAGGGTGAGGGAAGAGAAGATGACACAGCAGAGGAAAGACGGGAAGGAGAAAGTGAGCGCAGGTTACGTCTGAAAGTGACTGGTAGGGGAGTTGGTGGAGTATGGGTAGTGAATTGTAGATTAAAAGTAATGAGGAAATGATCTGAAAAATTGAAAAGTTTAACCAAAACGTTGTCTGTGATGCAGTTGCGTGTGTAAACCAGGTCCAGTTGGTTGCCTGATTTGTGAGTACCTGTGGTGATGAGCCGTTTGAGATCGAATGAGGCTAGAAGAGAGATGAAGTCTGTTGCATACGCCTTTTCTAGATGAATGTTGAAATCACCAAAGACTACGAGTGGAGTGCCATCCTCAGGGAAAGAGGACAGCAGCACAACCAGCTCCTCGACAAAATTTCCCAGTTGACCTGGGGGGCGATAAATAACTACAATATGGATCCTAATGGGAGTTGTAAGTGTAATTGCATGATATTCAAATGAGTTGTTATTGCATAGAGAAGAGAGAGTTGAGTATTTCCAGTTGTTAGAAATGAGAAGACCAGTACCCCCACCCCTCCCAGACTGGCGAGGGGTGTGGGAGAAAGAGAAGCTGTTAGAGAGAGCAGCAGGGGTTGCTGAGTCTTCTGGACGGATCCAGGTCTCAGTCAAACCGAGTATATTAAGGGTAGAATGAGATGCAAAGGCTGGAATGAAGTCAGCTTTATAGACTGCTGACTGACAATTCCATAGACCCATAGAAAGAGAGAGAAGTGTGTGTGTGGATGAGAGAATAGGACGCAGATTAGCAGTATTACGCTGCCTTCTGTGTGTGGTGAGTTGCTCGGTGGAGTCGCACAGGTAGAGTCGCACAGGTAGAGTCGCACAGGTAGAGTCGCACAGGTAGAGTCGCACAGGTAGAGTCGCACAGGTAGAGTCGCACAGGTAGAGTCGCACAGGTAGAGTCGCACAGGTAGAGTCGCACAGGTAGAGTCGATGGTCTTTACCCGAGTCGGTCTTCACACGAGGAGGCTGAACGCTTCCGCTGGCGCTTCCGCGACAGCGCGCTCACTACAAAGATATAATGCGTACTAACCCCTCTGTGAGGACAGCTGATTCTGCCCAGCAATTAACACAGCAAACGCAAATTACCCGAATAATGGGACAAATCGAAACTAGCTGTTGGACAGCTTTCACTTAAGTGCTATAAAATTTAAACTGCAATACTATTCAGAGCGGCTGTTATATAAAGTGGGAACGCGTCTAATTAAAATAAAAATTTTTGAGAAGGCAAACAAAGAAAATAACCACAGAATCGAAGACAATCCTACCTTGTAGTAGATACTACACTGAAACAACAGGAGAACTGGATATTCAGAAAAACATCTTGCGCGCTCTTGTCTTGTCCACGGACTGACCGCTTGTCCTGGCCTAGTTCTGGATCTCTTCGAGTTTATATCTGTTTTACAGTTGCTGATTCTGCCCAGCAATTAACACAGCAAACGCAAATTACCCGAATAATGGGACAAATCGAAACTAGCTGATGGACAGCGTTCACTTAAGTGCTATAAAATTTAAACTGCAATACTATTCAGAGCGGCTGTTATATAAAGTGGGAACGCGTCTAATTAAAATACAAATTTTTGAGAAGGCAAACAAAGAAAATAACCACAGAATCGAAGACAATCCTACCTTGTAGTAGATACTACACTGAAACAACAGGAGAACTGGATATTCAGAAAAACGTCTTGCGCGCTCTTGTCTTGTCCACGGACTGACCGCTTGTATATAAGGTTCCTTAGACAATTTACTGACTGGCTTAGTTGTCAATACTGGGTCTTCATCAATCACTACTGTCATTTCAGGATCTTCATCCTGACTTTCACAACTGCTCTGAACCAAACATTCCTCCTGCCCGGAAGTCATGACCTGATAATCTGTTCCGCTTTACAGCACGAAACAAATCGAGAATGAACACAGGGAGCGACATTAACACTTTTCCGGGAAAAGGGGATTTTTAAGTTTCAAGTGAAATACAGTTTTACTTGCCCGACCGATCGAAATGGTTTTGATCTTATACAGTCAGTGTAAACAGAGATTGGTAATGGATAGTTTCTGGAAGCTGTGCTGCCTGTCTATTTGTGAGAGAGACATAGTGGAAAAATCAAAACAAATGAGCCTAACAGCTCACACAAATACTCAAAGAAGAAACATACTGAGGTAGAAATGTTGAGTTTTTTTTTTATTTATATTAGTTAAGTAACATAACACGACTAAGGGCTGTTCTATAATATCATGATTGCAAATGTTACATTGAATTTATATTTTTAATAAACAAGTAGCCTAGTTTATATGTAGTAACTTACATTTTAGACGCAATATTGACTGGTTTTGTTCTATTTCACCGACAAAAGAAAAGCAACACTAAGCGCTGTGTTCTGTTACTGAATGATTCATTATTTTGAACGAATCGTTTTAATGAATGACTCGATTCATTTACTAAGACGGTCACTTGTCGCCACCTATTGATTTATTGTTGAAAGGTATCATTGATTTTTTTTTATTTTATTATTTGTTTAAACATTAATCTCATAATATTTTTACAGTTAATTTTGCAGTGTAAATTAATTTAATGGATAACAGCCCTTTTTATTAAAACTGAATTTGATCAAATGTAAGAATTTGACATTAAACATACAGTATATTTAGTAAGGTTTAATAAATTGTCCTTTATAAAAGTAAATAACGCCCTGGTGACCCCCTACAACAAATTACTTTGTAAACATGTCACCTTTTTCACCACTTGTGAGTTTGCAGATCTGTTTAATAGTTCAAAAAGTACAATAAATGTTCAAATTTAGATTTTTTAAGAATTGTTGAAAGGTGTCTTTTAATAAATGCCACACGTTCCCAAAGTCATGTGAAATAATCGTGTTACATAATCGTGATTTCAATACTGACCAAAATAATCGTGATTATGATTTTTTCCATAATCGAGCAGCGTCTTGCAGGAAAATCAGGTTCAACATCAGTTGTAGGGACCCGGACCAGATCTCCTATGGACAGGAGATGATCTCGGTGGATGGTCTTAATTCCACCTTTACCATCCTCACGTTTGATTCTGTACACTGGCACATGAGACAACCTCTCCATCACAACATAAGACTCAGGACCCCACTTGCTTTCCAGCTTGTGTTTCCCCCTTAGTCCTAAATTTCGTAGCAACACTCTATCACCCAACCCAGGTGTCTGAAAAGAAACTCGATCATACAATCTCTTGTTTCTCTGATGTCTCTTGTTTGCCACTTCCTCTGCAAGCCGATGTGCATCTCTCAGATTTTCTCTCAATTTTTCCACGTAGCGAGAATGGTTAACCTCTTCTGCGTCAGACATGATCCCAAAACACAAATCAACAAGAAGTTTAGCCTCCCTGCCAAACATGTCAAGTCAAGTCAAATATATTTATATAGCGCTTTTCACACTACATGTTGTATCAAAGCTGCTTCACAGTATCAATCAAAACAACTTAACATTGTTTGTTTATTACTGGAAAAAAGACATCCAAGTTTGGTAGAGCTGATCAATGGTATGATTGGTTAATTAATTTGAATATCCCCAACTGAGCAAGCCAAAGGCAACAGTGGCAAGGAACCGAAAAACTCCATCCAGTGACCTAATGGTGTCCTAACACCCCATCAGATGACCCAATGGAGAAAAAAAAAACCTTGGGAGAACCCAGGCTCAGTCGGGGGCCAGTTCTCCTCTGGCGTTTATGAACTAGAGGCCGAATTTACAGTAACTGTAAGATAAAAAATGTATATGAATGCCTGGCTAAATAGATGCGTCTTCAGTCTAGTTTTAAACTGGGAGAGCAAGTCGGAGCTACGAACAATATCAGGAAGGCTATTCCAGAGCTTCGGAGCTAAATGTGAAAATGCTCTGCCTCCTTTGGTGGATCTGGATATCCTAGGAATGACCAGAAGCCTCGAATTTAGTGATCTTAAAGAGCGCGATGGATTGTAAGGCGATAGAAGATCCGTTAAATAGACTGGAGCTAAACCATTTAGAGCTTTATAAGTCAAAAGCAATACCTTGTATTTAATATGGAACTTTATAGGTAACCAATGAAGTGATGATAAAATCGGTGTTATATGATCATATTTTCTTGATCTAGTAAGAACTCTAGCGGCTGCATTTTGGACTAACTGTAGCTTGTTTATTGAAGATGCAGGACAACCAGCTAATAAAGCATTACAGTAATCTAGTCTCGAGGTCATGAATGCATGAACTAACTTTTCTGCATAAGAGACTGATAGCAGATTACGTAGCTTAGCAATGTTTCTAAGGTGGAAAAAGGCAGTTTTTGTAACATATGAAATATGCTTATCAAAAGACAGGTTGCAGTCTAATGTAACACCCAGGTCTTTTACTGTAGCGGATAAAGTAACAGGGCATCCTACTATGTTAAAGTCGTGCTGTGAAAGGTTTTGTGGACGATTTTTAGAACTGATAAGTATTACCTCTGTCTTGTCTGGATTTAATAAAAAAAATTACGCGTCATCCAATCTTTTATATCTTTAACACAATCTGTCAATTTGGATAATTTAGCGTATTCATCTGGCCGTGATGAAATATATATTTGAGTGTCATCAGCATAACAATTGAAACTAATTCCATGTTTCCTTAGAATATTACCAAGTGGCAGCATATATATTGAGAATAATAAAGGGCCTAACACAGATCCCTGCGGCACTCCATAGTTTGCCGAAGTTATAATCGATTTTTCTCCATTTAAGTAGACGAAATGGTAGCGGTCAGATAAGTATGACCTGAACCAGCTTAATGCTTGTCCTTGAACACCAGTGTAATTTTGTAGTCGATCTAAGAGTATTGTGTGATCTATAGTATCGAACGCAGCACTAAGATCAAGTAAAACTAGTACTGAGATACAGCCTTGGTCCGAAGCTAAAAGTAAACATTTGTGATTCTAACAAGCGAAGTTTCAGTGCTATGATGTGGCCTGAATCCAGACTGAAACGTTTCATAGATGTCGTTTTCTTGCAAGAAAGAGCCGAGTTGAGCGGACACAACTTTTTCTAATATTTTTGACATAAATGGAAGATTCATAATGGGTCTGTAATTTGCTAGGTTTATTTGGATCTAATTGTGGTTTCTTAATAAGAGGTTTTATAACTGCCAGCTTGAACGTTCTTGGAACATGACCTAAAGATAAAGATGAGTTAATAATATTGAGAAGAGGCTCTTCCACTATAGTTAACACTTCTTTCAGTAGTTCAGTTGGTATAGGATCTAATAAACATGTTGTTGTTTTAGATGAAGTGATAAGTTTATTTAACTCTTTTTGTTCTATGGTTGTAAAGCATTGTAATTGTTCTTGCGGGGTGATAATTGCGGCCGAATTATAAGGCGCGAGCAAAGATCGAACGTTTACGATTTTGATTCTGATGCTTTCAATTTTCTCGGTGAAGAGGTTCATGAAATCATTACTACTAAACTGTAACGAGGTATTTTGTTCAGACGACGTCTGTTTATTTGTTAGTCTAGCCACGGTATTAAATAAAAACCTTGGATTATTTCGGTTGTTTTCTATTAATTTGCTGAGGTGCTCAGCCCTGGCCGTTTTAAGTGCCTTTTTATAAAGTAACATACTGTCTTTCCACACGATTCTAAAGGCCTCTAAATTAGTTTTTTTCCATTTACGCTCTAAATTACGGGTTTCTCTCTTTAAAACATACGTAGTATTATTGTACCATGGTCCTATACTTTTTTTATACTAATGGGTGCAACAATATCCAATGTTCTAGAGAGAATGGTGCTCATAGTGCTAGTTAGTTCGTCTAATTCATCTGTTTGTTTGGGTTCAGGCAGCAGCTGAGACAGATCAGATAAGCTATTTGAGAAATGATCTATGGTGGATGGACGAATTGTTCTACCTGGTCGATAACGTGGCGCAGCATGACATATTACAGCAGTGCGTAATATGCAAGTTACCAAGTAGTGGTCAGTGACATCATCACTTCGTGGAATGATATCTATATCGGTTGGATCCGGTTCCATATGATATAATTAAATCGAGTGTATGATTAAGACGATGAGTTGGTCCGGTGACGTTTTGCTTGACCCCGAAGGGGTTTAATAAATCTGTAAACGCAGCCCCTAACGCATCATTTAAATTATCTACGTGTAAGTTAAAATCTCCAACAATTAATGCTTTATCGACGTTGACCAAAAGATCTGATAGAAAGTCAGCAAACTCTTTCAGGAAAAATTGGCGTAAGGCCCTGGAGGTCTATATACTGTAGCCAATGCTAGAGATAATAGGGATTTTTTTTCTTACATGTAAGAGCGTAACATTTAGCACTTCAAACGAAATAAACCTATGAGGAGTTTTCTGAGTAACATTAAGGATATCTCTGTAGATTGTTGCAACACCGCCGCCACGACCCATTTAGATGGGGCTCATGCTTATAACAGTATCCTGGCGGAGTAGACTCATTTAGTTTATAATGAGTCTACTCCGAAATAATTCTACTACTACTTCGAAATAATAATTTGGTTTAAGCCAAGACCATTTCATTTACAATAACCGCCTTAGGTGTGACCGATCTAATGTTTAGAAGACCTAGCTTTAGAAATTGTTTTTGTTCACTAATAGCGAGATTTTATGTTTTAATAACAATTAGATTTTTTCTAGATCCCGCAGTAGATTTATTATTTGATCTTAGTAAACGAGGAATAGACACAGTTTCTATGCAATGTTCTACACTAGTATTAATATCAATTAAATTGGTGCAGTAGAGACTGTGATTTGGATTTTTGGTTACTAGTCAAATGGTATTTAACATCTTGGAGATGTTATCCGACAGAAGATCTGCCCCGATTCTACTTGGGTGTAAGCCATCAGCGCGGAAGAGCCTTGGTCGCTCCCAAAACAGATTCCAATTATTTACAAAAATCAGTTTCTGCTCATTGCACCATGACAAAAACCATTCATTTAGCGTGAATAATCTACTGAACTTTTCATGCCCTCGTCGGTACGTAGGAAGCGGTCCAGACACAATAATCGATGTTTCAGGCGATGTGCTGCGTAACGTATCGATAAGGCTCTTGAAGTCTTTCTTCAGAACCTCCGTCTGTCGCAGCCTAATGTCGTTAGCTCCCGCATGCAGCACAACAGCTCAGACGAGCTCGTCACCGTTCAAGATCTCAGTTACCCACGCAGTGATATCGAGAACACAAGCACCAGGAAAGCAGTGACTGTGCACCTTACTTTTACCTAACGTAGCGTGGATGTGTCGGACGGTGGAATCGCCGATGATCACAGCATCGCGTTCCGTTTCGCGAAGAGGGGAGAAGCAGTTCTGAGTGGAGATCTCGAAAACCGGGAGGGGCGAAAATATTCTTGTCCTGGCTCGCGGCTTCCGCGGAACCACCCAGGCTTCGTGGTGGTGTGTTGGAGCCGGAGTGAATGAAATCATGGCTGATCGTGACTTGGACGCTCGGGACCAATGCTGAGAAACGCACGGAGTAGACGAGGTCAGCGTCAGCAGGTTACTAACGTTAATCACTGATCCGTGTGCATCAGCGCGTGATGTTTCAAGAGCTAAACGCCGGTCTCTCAGCTCAGCTTGTCTCTCTAGAAGGTCACGGATCTGCTTTTCTACAGCTTCTAATTCAGACTGCACCGCAAGCAATTCAGATTTGTTCTCATCTACACCAAAAGGTTGATAACATACACCTGATATATTCGCCATTTTAACAGATGGACAGTAAGTTAGCAATGATGCAACCAGAGATGCTATAAATATTTATATTAATTTATGACTCAAGTCTTGGGTAAAAACCGTCTTTGTAGTGGTGTGGGTGTAATGTAGACGCACGATAGACGGGAAAACAAACAAACTCACAGCAGGCAATGAGGCTGACAAAAGCAGTCGATCGCAGGGCGAACAGCAGTGAAGCGGTATCTCGCTCTACGACCAACAACCAATGTTCAAACCGTATTTGCGCAAACAAACAAACGCAAACAAACAAACTCACAGCGGGCAACGAGGCTGACAAAAGCAGTCGATCGCAGGCCGAACAGCAGTGAAGCGGTGTCTCGCTCTACGACCAACAACCAATGTTCAAACCGTATTTGCACAAACAAACAAACGCAAACAAACAAACAAACTCACAGCGGGCAACGAGGCTGACAAAAGCAGTCGATCGCAGGGCGAACAGCAGTGAAGCGGTGACTCGCTCTACGACCAACAACCAATGTTCCAACCGTATTTGCGGTTCCAGCCGTATAATAGAGTTGTGCGATGTCTACCAATTTGGCATCGGACGATGTGTACAGTGAAACATCGCGATGGACGATGATATCGGGAGGAGGGGCGGGGCTAACATTCAAATTTTTCAATTAAGCAATAAGCCCCGCAAAGCCGTGTTTTACAGTGGATTTAGAACAGCTAAGGGGCGTAGGCACAACGCAGAGATATTTTCCTCTACATCTCATCAGCAATTTTGATTTCGGGCACGCTCTGCAGCAGCTGACCACGAGCGAATGTACAGTGACGTGACAGAAACTGCCAGATTCAAACTGTGCTTTCGCGCTATGGCTGGCGCTGAGCCAAAGACGGACGCGCTCAGTGCTTGTCATATATCACAACTATTCAGTGTTTTTAACCACATAATGTTTATTTTAGGTTTCAGACATTTAAATACATATAATTTATAGCAAAACAATACATTTATAGTTTGTAAAATACACAGTGGTGTATTTCAAATCAAATCAACCCATTCAAATATATTTGCAGACGGATTTTTTTCATATCAGACACACAGTGTAAGTAACGTTAACTATAAAGTTAACTCCATTCTTTTCCCAGGTCACTGGCCATGTATTTCAGGGGAAAACTGATGAATTCACGTGCTGTAATAAACCCAACAGACAGGAATCTCTGAACTGCGGCCCAAACAAACATGACGGCGCCCATCTCACGTTACAGATCAAGATCATTTATAAAGGTTTTTTAAACGACAAAACAAACTCACTTACACGTATTTGAGAATCGGAATAGAAGACAGTCGATGACATGGTAACCAGGTTTGTTAATATTGATAAATAAAAGCGCTAACGTTACATCTGTCATACAGCGCTATTTTGGCTGTGGTGAATCACGTGCCAAGCATGACGCGTCACCATGGAAACATGGGGGGGGGGTCGCGATGCTGGCTTAACATCGTGATGTCTGTCAGCCATCACGATGGACGATGATATCGTCTATCGGCACAACCCTACCGTATAATGGCTTGAGACGCGTCTGGCCAACAGTCCGAGTTGTAATTATGAGTTAAATGATGGTTCAGAACAGAATAAAGAGAGAAATACGGAAAAACAGAAGGAAATACGAAGCTAATACGAGGCTTAGACAGCCACGACGCAAACAAACTCACAGCTCACAGCAGGCAGCGAGGCGGACAAAAGCAATCGAGCAGTGTGAATGAACCAAAATCAAACCAAAATCAAACATCA
This sequence comes from Gila orcuttii, assembly GCA_026230005.1. Classification (NCBI taxonomy): domain Eukaryota; kingdom Metazoa; phylum Chordata; class Actinopteri; order Cypriniformes; family Leuciscidae; genus Gila; species Gila orcuttii. The sequence continues at coordinate 20,794,069 of JAPDVR010000007.1, read as the reverse complement.
AATAATAGGGCGAATACCCAGTGGCATCACACTTAGTGCTATTGTAGGCATGCACTAAATGAACAATGTGCCACTCCAGCGACGCTTTTTCTCTCGACTCAGTGTCCCGAGCATGGTCAGTAAGGTTCTATTAAACCTTTCGGGTTGCGGGTCACCCTGTGGGTGACAGGGGGTAGTTCTAGACTTATGGATTCCCATCAGATTCAGCAACTCCCGAATCAAACGACTTTCAAAGTCTCTACCTTGATCAGAATGGACCCTGGCAGGTAACCCATAATGAACAAAGTATTTGTCAACAAGTATCCTCGCAACCTCAAGAGCTTTCTGGCTTTTCGTAGGGAAAGCCTGAGCATATCTTGTGAAATGGTCTGTGACAATTAAAACATTGCTGAATCCTTTCGAGTCAGGCTCCATTGAGAGGAAATCCATGCACACCAGGTCCATGGGGCCATTGCTAACGATCTGGTGTAATGGAGCAGCTTTCTTTGGCAGAGACTTATGGATGACACACTTCCCACAATTCTTTATATATTCTTCGACCTCTTCTGACATTTTAGGCCAAAAGAATCGGTTTCTGATCATCTCCAGAGTTCGGTCTACCCCGAAGTGTCCGAAATCATCGTGCACTGCTCTAAACACCACGCTATGAAATTCACTCGGAAGAACCAACTGCAAGTCATTCTCACCAGACAATCTCTGTCTCATACAGTAGAGTATACCATCTTTCAATGTCAGCTTACTCATCTCCCGCTCATGATAGACAACTTCACATTACTTTCAAGATCTCCAGGCCATTTCCCTTGTTTCACTGCCTGAATAGTTGGTCCTTCTATTCCATCATCAGCTTGGTCGTTTTTAATGTCCTGTTTCGTCAATCGCTTTAGGGCCGTCAACTCCAGACAAGTTGGGAATGCATAGAGATCGGGAATGCAATCTGGAGATGCTCCCAACAAATCTACATAAAGAGGGGAACTAAACCCTGAAACTACATCAACTCTCCGACAAGCAGATTTCACACTTGACTCAGGTATAGTAACCCATTCAGATTCTTCTTCTTCTGGCATACATCTAGAGAGAATCTGCATCCACGTTGAATTTGCCAGGATGGTATTGTATATCAAAATTGTAAGCAGACAACACAGCAAGCCATCTGTGACCAACTGCACTGAGCTTGGCTGTCGATAAGACATAAGTAGGGGGATTGTTGTCCATACGAACCATAAAATTTGCCCCATAAAGGTACTCATGAAATTTATCAACAACCGCCCATTTCAGAGACAAAAACTCCAATTGATGTATAGGGTAATTTTTCTCTGATGGCTTGAGTTTTCTGCTGGCAAACGCAACCGGTCTCATGCCTTCAGGATACTCCTGATACAAGACTGCACCAAGTCCCTTTTGACTTGCATCAACATGTAAGGTGTATGGCTTTTGTGGGTCGGCAAATGCAAGAACCGGGGTATGCGTAAGAGAATTAATAATTTGGCCAAAGGCGTCTGTACAAGACTGATCCCATCTCTCCCCAAATGGTTCAGAATCTTTGAGATACGATTTATGCTCAGTCTTGGCACATTTGCCACTCTTGTGCGTCGGGGCATATCCTTTAGTGAGGTCGGTCAAAGGCCTCACTATCGCAGAATAGTTAGCGATAAATCTGCGATAATAGCCACAAAAGCCCAAGAAGGACTGCAATGCTTTCAAATTAGTAGGCATGGGCCATTCTGCAACCGCCTCAATCTTGGATGGATCCGGAGAAACACCGTCGGCCGACACAATATGTCCCAAGTACTACCTGCGTCTGACATATCTGACACTTATCTGGTGAGGGCTTCAACCCCACCTCTCCAAGTCGATCAAGCACTCTGAGCAATCGCTCTTCATGCCCCTCGAGCGATCGGCCAAAGACAATTAAGTCATCTAGATAAACGAGTACTTGCAACAAATTCATATCACCGTCGGCTCTCTCCATTACCCGTTGAAAAGTTGCCAGAGCTCCAGTTACCCCCTGCGGCATCCTTTCAAATGGGAAGAACCCAACTGGACAGATGAAGGCAGTCTTCTCTTTGTCTTCCTTGGCCATGGCTATTTGATAATAGCCGCTCCTGAGATCAAGCATCGAAAACCACCTACTACCAGACAGGGCATTTAAGGCATCCTCTATACAAGGAGTAGTGTACTGATCGGGCACAGTACGACTATTCAACAGCCTATAGTCTATGCACATCCTAATAGATCCATTTTTATTTCTCACGATCACTATAGGAGATGCATAGGGACTTCTCGACTCCTTAATGATCCCTGCTCGTAGCATTCCTTTAAGGTGCTTTCTGACGTCCTCAATATCGGCAGGAGCAAGCCTACGAGATTGTTCCCTAAAAGGACGAGGATCAGACAGATGGATATGATGTTCAACACCCTTAGCTAACCCAACGTCCCACTCATGCATGGAAAACACATGAGCATGGTTGGCTAACTTCTCCCTAAGCCTAATTTTCCACTCTTCAGGTACCGGGGAATCTCCAAAATCAATCAAATTCGGATCAAACACAGCTTCGTCAGAAAGGGATAACATACAAACGGAGTCTGCCAGATACACATGTCCAATCACTGTTCCCGTCCGAATGGAAGCTTGTGTAGTGGACACAGTTGGTTATGTCTTAAGTAAATGTAAACAGTTGACAAAGAAAATGTGTAAAAGTATATTGGATTCGTGCAGCTCTTAAAGTGACAGCAGCCTTATATTCCTGCTGCAGTCTCTATAATAATGTTAATCAAACAACAAAAGACAGAGAAAATTCACTCTATGTTCCTGACTGAATAACTTTTGTAACTATATTTGTAATGTAAATTTATTTTTAAAGTGCAGTGTTATTTTACATTTGATCACAGATTATCTACCTGAATATATGAAAATCTTAAAACACTTTATTTCAAGTTTATTTCATATGGAGCTAGAATTGTGTCTTTATTACATGCCAGAAAATAAATGATCTGAGAGAAAAAAAAAGTTTGAGAGAAAAAGTTTCCATACCAATAGCAAAAAATAATAATATTTGAGACTAAAAAAAGTTTTGAGAGGAAGTATTTTCTCATAGAACATAAAAAAATATAAATTTGAAAAAAAAAATCTCTCTCAAAATACTTTGAAAAAAAATCTCAAATATATATATTTTTTTGCTATCAGTGTGAAAACATTTTCACTAAAAAAAAGTGTTTCTCTCAAAACGCTTTTCTTTGCTCTCGATGCAATTTTTTGCTCTCGTGTGAGGATTTTTCTTTCGCTGTGAAAATTGTGTCATGGGCGGGGCCACGTTCTTTTGGAATGTTCCTACTGGCCAGTCGGGTGAGCATCGTCTTGTCTTGGGAGTCCAACTGAATTATTACACCATTGTTCGCGTTCGGTTCACCTAGATAGATGCCTCCTCTGCCTTAGAGCTTAGATTCTCTGCCCGAGCCCGAGGTCGGGCCGATATTTCCCGTCACTATCCTCGGGCCGGGCCGGGCCTTTGATCTAGAGACGTGCACTCCAGTCCCAACACAAAAGAGTGCGGCGCGGGACTAGATTTGATGGCCGAGTGCGAGCGCGGGCGCGGGCTGTAATGCACTCACTCTGTGTGTGTGGGTTCTGGGAGAATAAAACGATTCGTGGGACTCCCGCAAACTAGAAATATCTATGAATAAAACATAAAAACGAATACATTTTTATTCATCTGTTGCAGAAAAGCAACAAGAACAACTAAAACAAAATACAAATGATTTACAGGCCAGAGTTTCGTTTATAACATGTTTGCAGCGTTGAGCGATGTAGCCAATCACAGACGTATGTGTTGATTTCTTGAACGCAATGGCCAATCAGAAGTATTTAAGATAGACTCCCCTCACTGCTCAAAACGGACTTTTTGTTCAGAGCTGAATTCTGTATGCTGGCAAATCCTCTAATTATAACAAACAAAGTGTATATATTATGAAAGATTCATTGTACAGTCAGCTTCATTGATAATAACAGATGTGTGAGATCGCGATGAACTGATGTCAGCTTTAGGATTTTTTAAGGGAGCGCACTTTGCGCGCATTCAGTCATGCCAAACCATGCACGCAGTAGCCTGCTTGCTTTTATGTTATAACAGTGGTTTGTGTGTTAATGCTTTAATAACAAATAATTTATCAGGAGCATTTATACTGATGTGTATGATGGCGACACGTTGGCTAACTTGAAAGTAGGCCTGTCGCGATAGTGGATAAATCAATTAATCGCACAATAAAAAAAATGAGCTCGATAATTTTTCCGGCAGCGATAATTTCCATTTGCATGCTTGTTTGTTTTCCTCGTCTCTCTCTCTCTACCAAAGAGACTGGATGACAACTCTCGGTTCCTTAGCGTGAACTAGAGCTTAGATTATCTTCCCGAGCCCGAACTTGACCCGGGCCGGGCCCTTGATCTAGAGACGTGCACTCCCAATGCAATAGAGTGCGGCGCGGCACTAGATTTGATGGCCGAGTGTGAGCGCAGGCGGTAATGCACTCACTCTGTGTGTGCGGGTTGCGGGAGAATAAAACGATTCGCGGGACTCCCGCAAACTAGATATACCTATTAAGAAAACATAAAAACTAATAGATTTTTATTCTACAAGAACAACTAAAACAATATAGAAACGATTTACAGGCCAGAGTTTTGCAGCGTTGAGCGATGTAGCCAATCACAGACATAGTCAATCACATCTTCAGTGAAGCTGAACTTGCTCAGCCAGCTACCCATCGAGTTGTGTGTGTCATCATCTTACCCAAACATTGGAGTGTCCGTGCTCAACTAAGGCAGAGGAGGTATCTATCTAGGTGAAACGACTCCCAAGCCAAGACGATGCTCACCCGACTGGGCAATAGGAACGTTCCAATAGGAAAAAAAGAACGTGGCCCCGCCCATGACACAATTTTCACAGCGAAAGCAAAATCCTGACACGAGAGCAAAAAATTGCATCGAGAGCAAAGAAAAGCTTTTTTAGAGAAACACATTTTTTTAGAGAAAATGTTTTCACACTGATAGCAAAAAATATGTATTTGAGATTTTTTTTTCAAAGTATTTTGAGAGAGATTTTTTTTTCTCAGAAATAATTTAAAAAATTTCAAATTTATATGTTTTTATGTTCTATGAGAAAATACTTTTTTTTAGTCTCAAATATTATTTTTTGCTATTGGTATGAAAACTTTCTCTCAAATATTATTTTTTCTCTCATGAAATGCTTTTTTGCTATCAATGTGATAACTTTTTCTCTCAAACTTTTTTTTTCTCTCAGATCATTTATTTTCTCGCACGTAATAAAGACACATTTCTAGCTCCATAATTTAAATTATTATTATTTTTAATACTGAGTGTTTACTTGTCTTTAAAAATGTTTGAAATTAGTTAGCCCAGTTGATTTTGCTATGGTATTTTTTACACCATAGGCAAAAGTTCCTTGTGTAAGTGTTCTTTAGCCTGTTTACTTTTGTTCATGGTATTCAGCTACAATTAAATGTTTAGCAATAAGACTTAGAATAAATGTAAATGATATCCAAGTTGTTGGTCTCTCAGTCTCTCAGTCAGTCTCTCTCTCTCTCCCTCTCTCTCTCTATCTCTATCTCTATCTCTCTTTTTGGAATTAGTCCATTGATTTATTGAAAAACAAAGCACACCTGAGGTTTTGCTTTGCGTCGTGGCCACCTCGGGTGTGCACTATTTACTAAATATACTAAAAGACAGTTTTGGATCGGCAACTATTTCAACAAAACCGTTTAGAAATCATTTGGATAGTTTAAGTCAAGTCAAGTCATCCTCATTTATATAGCGCCTTTAACAACGCAGATTGTTTCAAAGCAGCTGTACAGAGATAAACATATAATTTAAGGTAACAGAGATTGGTTTAGTTTAATAGTGGTTCTTGAATAATGTTTTTTCCAGCTAAAGTTAGTTTTGATTGATTCACTTCCGTCTAAATGATCATTTGTTATTAAATTAAGGGCCGCTAAGACGACACCGTTCTCTCTAAACAGACTTTAAACGTAACCTGTGATAGACGCTGATGGCGTTCACATGCGCATTAAGAATTGATTCTATAGTTATGTACGTTTGAATATATGTGCGCAGGTTTGTAATTCCTTACAAACCATGCCTACACAAACTACTTGGCTATAAATTTTGATGCAGAATTTTATTTTATCTCATCACTTCGGGTAGGTACGCGAACCGAAAAATTCCACTAGGCTTTATCTGTAGAGTGGTATAGGGATCCTCCATAGGGAGAGGCTAGTTGGCACTTCAGCACTGCATTGTCATCGGGTCCAGGTGAAGGTCCTTCGCCAGATCTGGAAACGGCCTGGATCCGGCAGGCTGCGGCAAAACCTCGGGATAAACAAAGACACTGATATTAGCCTAGATGCCATTCTTCTTATGATGTAACGAGTACATCAGGATTTAAGGGAAGTGTTCCCAGTTCCGGCAGACCTAATCTAAGCAGCCTAATATTGAATTATAAAAGTCTATAGAGTGTTATGTGAATGCTAGGTCAAAGAGATGTGTTTTTAGTCAGGCTTTGAACTGACAGACTGTGTCTGCTTCCTGGACAATGTTAGGAAGATTGTTCCAAAGTTTTGGTGCTAAATAGGAAAAGGATCTACCGCCAGCAGTCGATTTAGATATTCTAGGTATTATCAACTGGCCAGAATTTTGAGATCGCAGTAGACGTGAAGGAGTATAATGCGTTAAGAGCTCGCTGAAGTACGGCGGAGCTAAACCATTTAGTGCTTTGTAAGTAATCAGCAATATTTTAAAATTTATACGATGTTTAATAGGAAGCCAATGCAGTGTTGACAGAACCGGGCTAATATGGTCATACTTCCTGGTTCTGGTAAGAACTCTAGCGGCTGCGTTTTGAACTAGCTGTAGTTTGTTTATTAAGCGTGCAGGGCAACCACCTAGCAGAGCATTACAATAATCTAGCCTTGATGTCATGAACGCAGGAACTAATTGTTCCGCATTTGTCAATGAGAGCATATGGCGTAATTTAGATATATTTTTAAGATGGAAAAATGCGGTTTTACAGACACTAGACACGTGACTTCCAAATGAAAGATTGGTATCAAAGAGCACACCCAGGTTCCTAACCGACGACGAGGACTTAACAGAGCAGCCATCAAGTGTTAGACGGTATTCTAGGTTATTACGTGTTGAAGCTTTTTGTCCAATAATTAGAATCTCTGTTTTTTCAGAATTTAGTAGTAGGAAATTACTAGTCATCCAATTTTTTATTTCAACTATGCATTCCGATAATTTTGTGAATTGGTGAGTTTCATTAGGTTTGGAAGAAATATAGAGCTGAGTATCATCAGCATAACAGTGAAAGCTAATTCCATGTTTCCTAATGATATCTCCTAAAGGTTGCATATACAGAGTAAAAAGCAGCGGTCCGAGAACTGAGCCTTGTGGTATGCCATACTGAACTTGTGATCGATAAGACATCTCTTCATTTACTGCTACAAACTGATAGCGGTCAGATAAATATGATTTAAACCATGCTAATGCAATTCCACTAATGCCAACATAGTTTTCTAGTCTATCAAAGAGAATGTTGTGGTCAATGGTGTCAAATGCAGCACTAAGATCAAGTAACACTAATAGAGAGATACAACCACGATCGGATGATAAGAGCAAATCATTTGTGACTCTAATGAGAGCAGTCTCAGTGCTATGGTGCGGTCTAAATCCTGACTGGAAATCCTCGCAGATATAATTTCTTTCAAGAAAGGAACATAGCTGTGAGGATACTGCTTTTTCTAATATCTTTGATAGAAAAGGTAGATTTGAGATCGGCCTGTAACTGACTAATTCTGTAGGATCAAGTTGCGTTTTTTTTAACAAGCGGTTTAATCATAGCCAGCTTAAAGGTTTTTTGGTACGTATCCTAGAGACAAAGACGAATTAATGATGTTAAGAAGAGGATCTATGACTTCTGGAAGCATCTCTTTCAATAGTTTAGTCGGTATAGGGTCTAACATACATGTTGTCGATTTAGATGATTTAACGAGTTTGCAAAATTCTTCCTCTCCTATAGCAACAAATGAATCAAATTTTTCCTCAGGGAGACTACACTGCACTGTCTGATGCGATACTGTAGTAGACGGTTGCATAGTTATAATTTTGTCCCTAATATTATCAATCTTATAAGTGAAGTAGTTCATAAAGTCATTACTGCTGTGTTTCTTGGAAACTTCTGGGCTTGAAGCTTTCTTTTTCGTTAGTGTAGCCACTTTTTCAAATAAATACCTAGGATTATGTTTATTGTCTTCTAATAGGGTTGAAAAATAAGCAGATCTAGCAGCTTTTAAAGCCTCTCTGTAAGCAATCGAGCTCTCCTTCAATCCAAAATACCTCTAGTTTTGTTTTCTTCCAGTTGCGCTCCATTTTTCTGGCTGCTCTCTTAAGGGCCCGGGTGTGCTCGTTGTACCACGGCGTTGGACTATTTTCTTTAATCTTCTTTAAGCGCAACGGAGCAACTGTGTCTAAAGTGCTGGAAAGGAGAGAGTTAAAAGTTTCTATTGCAATATCTAGTTCTGCTAAGCTATCTGGGATGCTGAGATGATGAAACTGATTAGGAAGATTATTGATAAAGCAATCTTTAGTGGCAGAAGTGATAGGTCTAACATATTTGTAACACGGAGTCGGCTTTGCAGCCTTGGCTAAATGTAATTTACATGAGACTAGATAATGATCTGAGATGTTGTCGCTCTGCTGCAGAATTTCAACAGCATCAACATCTATTCCATGTGATAATATTAGATCTAGAGTATGATTACGACAATGAGTAGGTCCTGACACGTGTTGTCTAACTCCAATAGAGTTAAGAATGTCTTTAAATGCCAATCCCAATGCATCTTTTTCATTATCTACATGTATATTAAAATCACCAACAATTAGAACTTTATCTGCAGTCAATACTAATTCTGATAGAAAGTCAGCAAATTCTTTGATAAAGTCTTTATGATGCCCTGGTGGCCTGTATACAGTTGCCAGCAGAATTCTCAAACTTGATTTATCGTTTACATTATATATTTTTACATTAAGCACCAACACTTCAAAAGAAGTATATTTAAAACTAGATTTTTTTGTGGTTTTGAAAATATTACTATAAATTACAGCAACAACTCCCCCTTTGCCTTTCAGGCAAGGTTCATGTTTATAACAGTAATCATGGGGAGTGGACTCATTTAAAGTAATGTAATCGTTTGGTTTTAGCCAGGTTTCTGTCATACACAGCACATCTAGGTTATAATCTGAAATCATATCATTAACTATGAGCGCTTTTGAAGTAAGGGATCGAATATTCAGCAACCCAAGCTTTATCGTTTGCTCATCTGTATTATATCTATTTTTTATTTGTTGAAAATCAATTACATTTTTAACCTTAGATCGGTTTGGACGTTTTTTGGATTTCCAAATTCGGGGAACAGACACAGTCTCTATATGATGATATCTAGGTGAAAGAGGCTCTATGTGATGGGATTTATCTGACCTTGGTGACGCGAGGCCGCTAGCAGACGGTCGGTTTAGCCAGTTTGTCTGCTTCCTGACCTGAGCCCCAGATTGTCATGTTTTGTCTCTAAGACTATGAGCCAAATTACTAGAGAGAAGAGCAGCACCATCCCAGGAGGGATGAACACCATCTCTTTTCAACAGGTCAGGTTTGCCCCAAAAACTTTTCCAATTGTCTATGAATTCTATATTATTTTGCGGACATCACTTAGACAGCCAGCCATTGAGTGATGACAATCTGCTAACTATCTCATCACTCCTTCGAACAGGAAGGGGGCCATAGCAGATTACAGTGCCTGACATCGTACTTGCGAGTTCAAACACCTCTTTAATATTAATTTTGGTGATCTCCGACTGGCGGAGTCGAACATCATTAGTGCCGACGTGAATAACAATCTTAGAGAATTTACGATTAGCATTAGACAGCACTTTTAAATTTGCTTTGATGTCAGGCGCTCTGGCTTCCGGCAAACATGTGACTATGTTGGCTGGTGTCTAGGGGTCGACCGATTATCGGCGTCAATATTGAGCATTTTTATGGTTATCGGTATCGGCCATTTTCAAAACCGATTTGCCGATAAAATAATTTTATTTTGAAATGCGCTATATTTGGCTCTGATGCAGCCACCTCTGTCGGAACTCACCACTCTGTAGACTAGACCAATGCAATGTCCCGCACATCTGATTTGTTGGGAGTCACGAGTCCGGCCAATCAATGCGGAAAGCTGAAGGCACTGAAAGTTTAGCACTCACACCGACAGCACTCGCTGACTGGAACTGCTGCACTGATCACGCATCAGTTGTCTTGTCTCTCAAAGTTAAGGCAGCAGCAGACTTTGCTGAAGTAGCAATAAATTACTACACTGAAGTTGCAAAACACCTCAATATAATAGGGTCCTGTGATGTCCGCGATGCAGAAAACACAGACGGAATCGCAGAATCCCGTCATAAAAACGGAATTTACTGTATAAAGCGGAATGTCACGGAATTTGTCAACTTCTTGATGAATTAATAAAAAGCAGGTCAGTACAAATCAAATCGAATTTCAAACCGCAAAAAGACTATTTAAATATGAATCCTGCGTGTCTCTAAATGAATAGTGCAGACGCGTGATTTCATTTACCACACACACACACACACACACACACACACTGGAGCATGTGTGACGCTTGCGCTGTTTTCAGCCTCAGCATTATATGAGGACATGATTGCATAAACATCATCTCCAGAGCCGCTTAGTCACTTCATGAGCTTTTTAAAGCTTCAACTGAGAAAAGTTATCGTCATATCATAAACACACAGAAACTCAAAGAACTCCACGGCAACCCGTCAAAATAAAAGTTCGTTTTTTCATAGGGCCCTAAACAAGTAATTTTTGTTAAACTGTAAATAAATTGAATAAGTTTGATGATTTAAATTAATTAGAAATGCTTTTTGATTACTAAAATTTTATTTAACCATTAAAATAGAGTCTTTAAGTTTTACAGAATGCTGCTGGGTGCTTCCTGCGCATTTTTTTTAGTTATTATTATTATTATTAATAATAATAATAATAATAATGTTATTATTAACAGTTCTCAGATGTAAAGATATGTTTAAAATAATTTAAAGAAAGCATTTGTCTAAACCCTTTGTTATTCTTAATTTTGACATTAACTTTTTTAATTTTTACACCAGACATATATATATATATCGGTTTTAAAATATCGGTTATCGGTCTACTTGATCTGTAATAATCGGTATCGGCATCGGCCCTGAAAATCACATATCGGTCGACCCCTACTGGTGTCCCTATTTTCACGTTCCGTGTGATCGAATCACCAATTACCAGGGCACAATCAACAGAATTCTCAGTGGGTGTTTCACTGAGCGGGGCAAATTGATTTGTTATGGCAATCGGAACGGAAGAGTGGTTTTTTGATCCGCGACTAGAGCGATCTCTCACTGTCACCCATTTGCCTTGCTGCACAGGCAATAATTCAGCCGGAACCGAATCATGTAAAGAGTTCACTATGCTAGGCGCATCCAAAATAGTATCTAAAGCTCTAGCACACTGACTATCCTGAATTAAAGTTTGGATGCGTGTTTCTAATTCTGAAATCTTCTCCGTCAGCCTGACTGTCTCCTTGCATTTATCACATATAAACCCTATATTGCCGACGGGGAAGGCTATGCTAAACATGTAACATGAAGTGCAGGTGACAATAACAGGACAAGACATTACTCACCGTGTTTGTTGACTGATTCTTACTCACCTGGGCTTTTTTATGAACTCAGAGGCGCGGGCGCGCGAGAGAAAAATAAATAAATTACTGAGCACACGGGTGGCGCGTTAACAGGCTAGCGAGTTACTAGCGTGTTGTGCTAACAATAACGGAAGCTAGCGATGTCAGGTTAATCTGAGATGTTGTCTAAGCTGTATTTAGTAGTATAAACAACTAGAAATGGTTGTAAATTATGGTTCAAAACAGAAAGAAATACAAAGCTAATACGAGGCTTAGACGGAGCTTACAGCCTCGAAGCAAACAAGTTTAATAACCATAAAGTGCCATAAAGCCATAAAGTTTAATAACCTGTTCTGGTGAGAATGGTGACTTTCCCCGCTCCCCCCAGCGTTCCTAGGCGGAAAACCAACCTTGCAACATGAGGATTAACGTCCCGGTAAGTTGGAAATAGGAAGTCTCGTGAGAAGCGAGAACGAGCGAGAAACACAAACTGCTTTACGGCAATTCGACAAACACACACGCCCCCCTCAATGTGTATGATGTATTACCCACTTCGGTAGACATAGCTCCACACGATAAAGGTGTCCGGCTCCGATAATAACAAATGCACATGAGCAGCGGTAGAAAGGGGGAGGAGGGTGCCGCAAGTGAGTTTTTTTACAACATTGTTGTGAAATATACGCCTCACAGCTGTAGGGGGAGCTCGCTGAGAAAACATGCGACAACATTGACATCAATTGTTTAGATATGGGAAGTAGGGCTGCACAATATATCGAAATTATCGAAATATCGCGATATGCATATCGCAACGGCTTGCAATAACTGGGGTCATGAACAAAAGACAGAGAAAATCACTCACCGCTCTTGGCTGAATAACTTGTGTAGCTTTAATAAGAATCAGTATATATTTAATTCATAGTGTGTTTATTTTTTATATTTGATTATTCACTTTCTGTTGTTAAATAAACCTAATGTAGCTGAGATTTATAACCTGAAACCCTAAACCCCGTGGTTTACACTGATGTTAAAATAACACTTCTTATGCTAAACACTGCTGTTCACTTTCAGAAGTTGTAGCGATGTTTTCTTGTCACAAAAAAGAATGTGAAACATATGTAGGTTATATAATTTTAAAGATATTTTAAAGATATTTTAAAGATAATTTAAGTTTATTTTACACACTTTAAGCATTATCGTATCGCATATCGAATATCGCATTATTTAATGAGTTATCGCACTTTTCTTCAATATCGTGCAGCTCTAATGGGAAGTTATATGGAATTTTTCTTTCATGTTATTGATTGTTGTTTTTCGATTTTAGTTGTGGTGGTGTAAACGGATACAGACATTACACGCGCGCGCGCGTGTGTGAGTGGTAACAGGACACATGCAGGACATGTTGTTCAAATTATGTGGATCACCAGAATTTCTTGATGTTTGTTTCATGTCTTTTTGTTTATTTCATACAGAACCAAAATGACATGAATCTCCAGCTTGGCATTTCACCCAGGACAGACGTCAGATCACATGCACAAACGATGATTCTTGCTTAGATCATTCTTGGTCTTTGTGGACAAACGCTTTGGCAATGTGATTGACTCTGATGTTTTTAAGATTGTGTAATGTCAGTTTCAAAGAAGGAATAAGTGTAAATGTTTGTGTTTCTGTTAAATGCATGCATAGAAGATTTTGCAACGGCACTAAAATTCCACAACAGAGGCAATTAGATGAGGCGTGTTACAATATGCAGTTAATTATCAGATACACCTGGATCAATATAGCAAGGCAAACCTGGATCTACTGTGTGTGCCTTTAGCCCTATATCCCAAAGCTTTGCTTTCGTACTATGTAGCTTTGCTTTCGTACTTTACACCAAAAGTTTTCACTTGGTCCAAAAGTTTACTTTGAAATATCTGCTTGGAATTGTTTAGGATGATCAACTAATCGTACAGACAGAGTTCAACAAGAATGCTTATAAAAATATAAGTAGGGCTGCAACTAACGATTATTTTGATAATCGATTAATCGGACGATTATTTTTTCGATTAATCGATTAATCGGATAAAAGTTTTTTTTTTTTTTTTTTTATTAGATTTTTTGTTTATTATAATTAAATAAAACCTTAAATCAGGGTATTCATTTGTAAAAGTGTACTTTAAAAAGTGCAAAAGCCACACATTGAGTTTTACTAATATAATCTTTATTTTTGACATTTTAAACCTTAATATATTGATAATTTAAATATAGAAAGACTGAAAACAAACGTGTGATTGTAGTAGAGCCGCAGTAGATCGCGTTTGAAAAACAATTAAAACTTAATAGTAGACAAATGCTATAAAAAGGGAACGGAATGGAGGTACGCAGAAAGCTAACAGGCTTGATTAAAAAGACAGGAAAAATTATGCATTAGTGCACAAGCATTCGCTGAAAACCACTGACTACAGTGACAAAAAAAAAAAATCTTTTACTGCTGCTGTTATTAACTGTCTTTATATTTAGTGATTCACTTTGTAAACACCGTTTTAATTTAACCTCTTTCTGCGGTAGCGCTATTTTAATCCATCACTTATGTTGCGAGCGAACTGATTGCGCAACCTGATGCTCGAGACAAAATAGATCTAGTGTGACTGTTCCGAAGTTAGTAAACAAAGCTGTTTACACAGTAGCATTGTTTTCTCAGATCAGATAGCTATCGGATCGTGAAAAGACCAGGTGTAAAAGCCCTTCTAAACGCGCTCAAACCACTTCAGGAGGAGATCTGAAACTCATTCCATACGAAACTGGAAAAGTGTAAATGCATCTAGCCTAGTTGTTGAAACCACATATGTACATTTTACTCCTCCCAAAAATGCTAAAAAAAAAAAAAAAAACATGTGAGAGTGTGTTATAGGCAATGTAATGTTATAACCGGATATGACGACGCTACTGCAACACGCATTACCGCAGATGAGCGATCTATTCATCAAGCCAACGAGCAAACTATCGCAAATCAAAGTGAAAGTAAGTCGCAGACGCTTAACGCACAATCATCATCATTAAAAGTAAAGAAACGAAATGATCTTACCAGTGCTGTTGCCGCTCTCTCTTATTGCGGTGTTTGATTTTGATTTTAACTGCTAATCAATAAAATGCAGCTCATATCTGTTGCTTTCGGTGACGTGAACTCCATTAAATCTGCATATAGCGCGGGAATTGAAGAGCGAAAAGACATTTATGTGACCAGGTGTAAATGGAATCGTTTTGATAAATCAGAGCTATCCGATCTGAGAAAACGCATGAAGTGGCCAGGTGTAAACAGCCCCGGCTTGGGGTGCACACTTTTTTTCTGCCGTCGATTGATCTGTAGGTACTCACTGCCATTTCGCGATCGACTGTGTTGTCATGAAAGCGACGTCATCAGTAAACGCTCCCCGTGACGTAAGCAGACCAACTAATCGATAATGACATTCGTTGACAACGATTTTCATAATCGATTATTATCGATTTTATCGATTAGTTGTTGCAGCCCTAAATATAAGCATGACACCAGCATAAAAATATTCATGCTTCTGTAACTGAAGATTACAGATTTATTTTAGATCAATATGCTTTCACTCTGTCACTGGCTAGATATTTAAAATAATGTAGACCACTTTTTACTTGTAACATAAGACATTTGGCATTACCAGGACCCACAAATATTCCCCCAATTTTTTGAGGACTATGAAAAACCTAAGAAAAATCATTAATCAGTGTCAGGTGGACATGACTTTTAAATCAGCCTTATGACAATTGTTCAAGCCAATTTTGAAAAAACATGTCTTTTTATAGCTCTGTGATGGACTGGCCATATGTGTTGTCCTGCCTACGACCTGAGACACTCAGATAGGCTCCAGCCTCCTAGCGGCCCTAAAGAAGGACAAGTGGTTTGGAGAATGAATGGATGGATAAATGTTTTTATATCTGTAGTTCTTGTACTGCCTCCATTTACTGCAGACCTGCATGGCTATTGGGTGTACAGGGTAAACTCGCATCACAAGCCATGTGTGTACATATACACCTGTCACGCGGCCAGATTTTTTTCATGTGTTTTGAAGTTTTCCTAAAGTAATTAATTTTATGACTCTCTGCTTGTGACTTGGATGTTGTCATATGGGCATGGGCGGTTTCCTGTGAAACATACACAATGGTATGTGTGAACGAACATAATATAATAATATGAATTACAATTTTTTACTATTACATATATTATTAATATACCCATACTTAATGTGATCTGAATCAAATTTTTTTGACACGACTCTCCATGTTGTCATCTGATTTGTTTTGGCTACAATCGATTAAGTTACAGATATATTTGCACCAAAATACACAAAATAAATTCGACTCGCTGCCTTTGATGTCAACAACAAAATATTTTGTTTTCTCCCTTTATAAGAGTTGATCAATCTATTTTTTTTTCTGAAAGCATAATTATATTATAGCATTTTATTACTTGCATTTGGCATTGTTTTTCCATACCCTCCATGACCTTGTCAGAATAATCTTGCAACAGGCCAGTTTAGAACTACTGCATTGCCTAAAGTATATGGGTAAAAAAAACAAAAAAACATACAAATGTGAATATCTATTTTTATATATATATATATATATGATATAGGCTAGCCTTTTTTTAAGATTTACATTTAAGAATGTACACTTGGACTAGTGTGTGGTTGGTGGTACTTACATGTGCATTATTTAGTGTATTATTCACTTAATATGCATTAGCTTCATATTCATGCACACATAGTTTTAATTTTAGCGGTTTTAGAGCCTTAAGGCCCAAGAACGATAACTATAATGATATATTAGAGTCCACATCAATACACAATATCATTTTGTTTATCCAAAGCGTGCGGTGCAGTTTTGTCTTCTGCCACTTTAAGTTCTTGAGCTCTTTAAAACAAGATGGACAATGATTGGCTGTCAACGTTTGTATCGTTCTGAAATTGATTCCAACTATATAATTCCTCTCTAGCATTATAGTTTTGGTGTGGACTTATTTTACATTAAGAATGATTTTTTTAAATATCCTTATATATTAGATTTGTATAATTATCGCTATAGTAATTGTCCTTGGTGTGAATGGGCCTTTACTCATGTTGCTATATTGTTGTTATCATTTTTTTGCATTATCAGAGAACCAAGACAAATTTTGTTTTGATTAAAAAAAAATAAGTTACCATATTATGCACATTTATTATGTGAACACAAGTAGGGCTGCAACAACTAATAGATAAAATCGATAATAATCGATTATGAAAATCGTTGTCAACGAATGTCATTATCGATTAGTTGGTCTGCTTACGTCACGGGGAGCGTTTACTGATGACGTCACTTTCATGACAACACAGTCGATCGCGAAATGGCAGTGAGTACCTACAGATCAATCGACGGCAGAAAAAAAGTGTGCACCCCAAGCCGGGGCTGTTTACACCTGGCCACTTCATGCGTTTTCTCAGATCGGATAGCTCTGATTTATCAAAACGATTCCATTTACACCTGGTCACATAAATGTGTTTTCGCTCTTCAATTCCCGCGCTATATGCAGATTTAATGGAGTTCACGTCACCGAAAGCAACAGATATGAGCTGCATTTTATTGAGTTGCAGTTAAAATCAAAATCAAACACCGCAATAAGAGAGAGCGGCAACAGCACTGGTAAGATCATTTCGTTTCTTTACTTTTAATGATGATGATTGTGCGTTAAGCGTCTGCGACTTACTTTCACTTTGATTTGCGATAGTTTGCTCGTTGGCTTGATGAATAGATCGCTCATCTGCGGTAATGCGTGTTGCAGTAGCGTCGTCATATCCGGCTATAACATTACATTGCCTATAACACACTCTCACATGTTTATTTTTTTTTTAGCATTTTTGGGAGGAGTAAAATGTACATATGTGGTTTCAACAACTAGGCTAGATGCATTTACACTTTTCCAGTTTCGTATGGATTGAGTCTCAGATCTCCTCCTGAAGTGGTTTGATCGCGTTTAGAAGGGCTTTTACACCTGGTCTTTTCACGATCCGATAGCTATCTGATCTGAGAAAACAATGCTACTGTGTAAACAGCTTTGTTTACTAACTTCGGAACAGTCACACTAGATCTATTTTGTCTCAAGCATCAGGTTGCGCAATCAGTTCGCTCGCAACATAAGTGATGGATTAAAATAGCGCTACCGCAGAAATAGGTTAAATTAAAACGGTGTTTACAAAATGAAGCACTAAATATAAAGGCAGTTAATAACAGCAGCAGTAAAAGATTTTTTTTTTTTAGTCACTGTAGTCAGTGGTTTTCAGCGAATGCTTGTGCACTAATGCATAATTTTTCCTGTCTTTTTAATCAAGCCTGTTAGCTTGCTGTGTACCTCCATTCCGTTCTCTTTTTATAGCATTTGTCTACTATTAAGTTTTAATTGTTTTTCAAACGCGATCTACTGCGGCTCTACTACAATCACACGTTTGTTTTCAGTCTTTCTATATTTAAATTATCAATATATTAAGGTTTAAAATGTCAAAAATAAAGATTATATTAGTAAAACTCAATGTGTGGCTTTTGCACTTTTTAAAGTACACTTTTACACATGAATACCCTGATTTAAGGTTTTATTTAATTATAATAAACAAAAAATCTAATATAAAAAAAAAAAAAAACTTTATCCGATTAATCGAAAAAATAATCGTCCGATTAATCGATTATCAAAATAATCGTTAGTTGCAGCCCTAAACACAAGCACATCATCGGATGCAGTTCTAAATACAGGAGTATGCGGCTGTTTTTATGCACTTCACTTACAGCTGATTGGAGGCCCGTAAACTCCACTGACCCTTGTCTACCACTCACACTCAAACACACGACTGCACACTCTTCACCTTATTCATACAGCCTGTCAATTTCAGGCATTTATATTGCTGTTAAGGTTCAATAATACCTATATATGTTCGCATGCATGAAAACACTGCAACACCAGTTTCAATAAATGTCCAACCTCGGAATTTCAATAAACCTCCTTGTATTTGTTACTGCCTGGGTTAACTGTGGACAACAAATGCTGACAGAAACTTATTGGTTTTTCAGCATCACCAACATGCTCTGCTAGTGTGATAGCTTTAAGCGCTGGTCTTTTGATTTGATATTTTTTCCTATCAATCTATCAGTAATTTTTCCATCCTACTTTGCAGTTGGATCGCTCTGAAATTAGGATGGCACATAAGCTTTTACAAATTGGATTAGCACTTAAAACGCATCCAAGAACAAGGGGGCTGCTGATCATAAGATGTTGGGGAATTTGTGAAAGCATGTCAAATTTGAGGAGCAAACGAAAGATGAATCTAACTACAAGGGCCGCAAGTGAAAAGTTATTCTGATTGCGTGTTTCTTTCATTAAAGTTGTTTGCGGACTTGAAAGCTGTCTGCATGATGTGCATAGCTGCGTGCGTGTGTGTGTGTGTGTGTGTGTGTGTGTGTGATAAGCCAGGCTGAGATGAAAGCAAAAAACTGAGTAGCCAACAACCTCATTGAGGTTTATCCTTGGATTGTAACGTAGCGAATAATACAAAATATTGCAGCATTTAGCAGTTTTCCTTGCATATCTCATGTGACAAACAGAATTTAGTCACAGCATCATAATAACACAAGTCAGTCTTAATCACTCAATGAAACTGCGCCTGTCAGAAAAGTGTTTGTCATTTTATTCCTCATACTTGTGTTTTGGTGGTTTAATGTGTTTTTTTTTCTCACATATTTGTCACCACATATTTCTATTTCTATTTTCATCAGTCTTTGCTTTAGACATTCTACTAACTATATGTAGCTAGCTAACTTTGAAACAACTACCAGTCATTATAGTAATAGTAGACTGTTTGCTTAATATATTTTTGATGTTCCCCCACCAGACATTCTACTGACTATAAGTAACTTTTAGGGATGCTCATATTGACCGTTTAACCGTTAACCGAAAGTACAAATTTTAACCGATTAATACTACCAGTTAAACAGTTTAAAAGTTGAAAGGTTTTTTGTTTTTAAGTTTTTTTTTTGTTTGTTTGTTTTTTCTGCATGGTTAAAAAAAAAGTATAAAAAAATACTATATAGCCTATATGTTAACTCACGGGGCGCGTCGACACGCGCAACCACACGTGCCTACAGACATATTTCGCTGAGCAAGCAAAATGAAGCGAGTGAAAAGAAGTACTGTGTGGGACCATTTCGACAGAAAGAGCGACGAAGTTACTTGCAAAATATGCTACGCGGTATTAAAATACAACAGTAATAGTACAATGCAATATCACTGGCGAAGCAAACATCCACAAGCAAATGAAAGGCGCTTCCCGAAGCTGGCCACTCTAGCGAGACGTTATCTCTGTATTCCCGGGATATCTGTGCCATCGGAGAGGATGTTTTCAGCCGCGGTTCTAACTGTCAACCGGCTGCGCTCCAAACTAACCCACATCATGTAGACATGTTACTTTTTTTTTTAAATAAAAACTAGACAAGGTGTGGATTGAGGTAGGCCTGCTATTTTTATTTGACGGAAAACAAATTGCCGGTTTTTCAAAGCTTCAAACGGATTCAGTGTTTTCTTTTTGTCATCTTAATTTGTGAATTATTTAAGTTAAAAAAATATATTTAGTGTAGGCCTATTTTATGTTTTTCTCTGTTTTCACTGTCAGAAATGCTGCAGGTGAGTGAAAATGTTATGTGAATCCAGGTTCTTTTGTTGATCTGTTCTGTATGCTGCTGTTTGCAAGTTAATTTAAACCCGTGAAATTTTGTTTTGCCATTTTTAACGGGTCACAGACACTCGTCAATTTTATTTTTATTGAATGCCAATTCAATATTATAATCTTATCAGTTAACGGTTAATAGTTGGATAACGAGTGGCGGTTGTCAGTCGGGAAAATTAACCGTAATGAGCATCGTAACTTTGCAACTACATGTCAACTTATTCTACTAACCAGATAGCAACATAGTGTCGGCCCAGATCCGGCCCACATCTGGTACGTGTTGAATCCAGCTACCAGATGTGGCCCGGATTTGGGCCGACACTATGTTGCTGTCTGAGTATTGTACTAACCCTCACCTAACAGTCTACTAATACTTTAATGCCTGTAGTTGACATGCAGTTGCGAATTAATGAGAGTTAGGCTAGTTGATATGTAGTTGCAAAGTTTAAGTTAGTAGTATGTCTAGTGGACTATCGAAATAAAGTATAACTGAAATGAATTGCTCACATCAGCAATTCAGCATGGGTCAGAAAATCATTCTTATAACTGAACTCAAGCCGTGTCCTGCTATCCTAATAAAATTATTGCCAAAGCCAATTTTACTCATATCTGTTAGTGAGTGTTCATTTGACTTTGAGTGTCCATGGACTATTTCCACTATACATCAACATGTGTACAGTACATCTCCCAGGATGGTGCTTTGACCTTTAAATGCAGCTAAAGGGCATCAGATGTGTGACTAGCTGTGAGACCCCAGCAGTGGCCCAAGTGGCATTTCAGGACTGACAGTGAAGTGGATGCAAAGCACGAGGCAGACGATGACTGGAAGTGTTGGAGATGGATGTGGATATGTATCCTCAAGAGTGAAATATGACTGTGCACTTAGCAGTGTTTTTGTGGTTCGATCTCTCTGATGTTTGTTATGCTAAGAAGAATGAAAGTGAAAGAGATTTTTGCTTGCATTTAAGCCACGTGAAGACTGCAGCAAAACAAGTCCACTCCGCCCAGTTCACTCGAGTTCATTTCAGTGAGTACAACAGACCATTTTTAGAACAAATACAATTGAAAAAAAAAAAGTAAATAAAAATGTACGTGAAATATACAGTATGTAATGTGGAATATTCTATATTAAAGGAGCTGTGATGGGTCAAAACTACTAGTGAACCGTGACACTTGAACTTTGGCCCTTCAACTCAGCCTAAAATCAGCCTAGCTAACTGTGTCCTCTTAATAGTCCTGCATAAGTTACCTTTGACAAGAAATGCAACAAATAATCAGCACAGTGAGTTTGAGAGTTATCACAACAATAAGACAAATGAAACACAATCATCACACAATCGTATGTGCATTTCAGCACAATATGACAAATGGCCAGGTTGCAAAACCAAAACGTATGACACACAAAACCAGAAAAACACAAAGCTGACACATGACAGCACTCAGAAAGAAAATATAAAACAGTGACAGGCCAGAGTAAAATTGGTTGACATGTGACCTATTAGATTTTAAAATAACTTACCCAAACAGCACAATTCCAGCAGTAAAACTTTAGCTTCTTGGTTGATGATGTCATCCAGGGGTATCGCTTCCACTGCTGGGGTTGAAATGCTTTAAAAAGCTTTGGCTTTCTGCAACAAATTAAGCTCTGGTGTAGGTCTTCCTTTGCCGATTAACTCCAGCTTTTCTTTAAAAATGTATCTTGCAAACGGTGTGGATAATAAATTAGCAATGTGCTCCTCACTAACGTTTTCTTCTTCTTCTTCTTCTTTCGTTTTTTGGCGCGTTGCAATCTTATCGCCACCTACATTTGCTGTTATGCAGTCATGATTTCTTATGATCAGATTTTCCTTATTTTATTATTTCTTTACTTCTTTCTCAAATATCCATCCTTATTTAATTATTTGATGCTTCATTTAATTCCATTTCCCATAGCCCACCTGTCGCTGCGTAACGTTTTCTTCTTCTTCTTCTTCTTCTTTTATTTTAATGGCGGGCTGGTGTCATGAGTACATGCCGCCACCTACTGTTCAATTTAATTCATCATATTCTATGCCTTTCTCTTAAAGGATTAGTTCACCCAAAAATGAAAATGATGTCATTAATGACTCACCCTCATGTTATCCCAAGCCCATAAGACCTCCGTTATATCCGATATTTTAGATTTAGTCCGAGAGCTTTCTGTCCCTCCATTGAAAATGTATGTACGGTATACTGTCCTTGTCCAGAAAGCAAATAAAGACATCATCAAAGTAGTCCATGTGACATCAGTGGGTTAGTTAGAATGTTTTGAAGCATCGAAAATACATTTTGGTCCAAAAATAACAAAAACTACGACTTTATTCAGCATTGTAATGTCTTCCGGTTCTGTTGTCAATCCGCTTTAGTGACGCTGCTGACGTAAGACGCTGCTGACGTGTATCTGGTGCGCCCGTGTATTCGGATTCAAATAAATATGGCTGGGCAAAAAAATGCAAGTCTTCCTCTGTGCCGAAATCCTTAGACATGTTTGTGAAGATTGTTTTGTTTCCAGCGTGCGTCTCCCTCAGACAGTAAACGAAGCTAGCGCGCACCAGATAACACGTCAGCTCGTCTTACGTCAGCAGCGTCACTGAACGCGGATCCACAACAGAACCGGAAGACAATACAATGCTGAATAAAGTCGTAGTTTTTGTTATTTTTGGACCAAAATGTATTTTCGATGCTTCAAAACATTCTAACTAACCCACTGATGTCACATGGACTACTTTGATGATGTCTTTATTTCCTTTCTGGACAAGGACAGTATACCGTACATAAATTTTCAATGGATGGACAGAAAGTTCTCGGACTAAATCTAAAATATCTTAAACTGTGTTCCGAAGATGAACGGAGGTCTTACGGGCTTGGAACAACATGAGGGTGAGTCATTAAGGGCATAATTTTCATTTTTGGGTGAACTAACCCTTTAATCCTTAATAATAATAATAATAATAATAATAAATAAATTAGAAAAACCCGCTGGTGCTGCATGTTACTTGCGTTTTATATAGGCGCCAGCTATTTTATTAGCGTTTTTTTTTTCCTGATCGTGTTCCCACAGCGGACAGAACTTGTCATAAACATAGTGATGAGCCCCACCCATTTAGAGGTACGATATGATTGGTCAATTTTCCTGTCATTTGAAATTAGTCTCTCATTGGCCCTCTGTAATTTCACAGCTGAACAACCAATCACAGAGCTGAAGCATTAGGCGGACAAATCCAAGGGGGTAATCCATCAGCCGGAAACTGATACCTCCGGGGGGCCGCCATTGTAGCAGAACTTCACCTGCTGTTAGCATTCCATTGACTCCAATTCATTTTGGCGTCACTTTGACAGCGAATAACTTTACATCTGAGGCGTCCAAAGACTTCATTTGTCCATTATTTATTTCTAAAGAAACACGACAATGTATAAAAGGCTCCATTTCTTTGTATCTTACGTTATGGCCCCTTAGAAGCCGTTTTTGTAAAAAATAGGCTAACGATTGGGTCATAAACACGCGACTTTCTGTCGCACAATAGAGAAATTACTGTATAGACAGGAGGAGAAGCTCGCAGGCAATCTTGTCTATGAGGCAATCGGGGGGACATAGAGGCATAAAGTCAAGGGAGAAGCCCATAGATAGAGAGTCTATAAAAGCAACGGGAAAAAATATTTCAACAACGTTTTTGAGGAATTAGGTGATTCAGATTTGTCTTGTCACAGCTACTAGAAGATTTACAACTGTCAGACTGTCGTCAAGCTCAGTTTGAGCCTGTGCAGTCGCTCAGCCATCAGGAAGTGAGTGCTCTAATCGGGCTTTAGTTTTCTCCGTTGAAATCAAGGGGGCCGCTGTGTCCATTTCTTTTACTGTCTATGGACAAATCCTTATAATGGAGAAAATGTGCTTCTTCTTCTTTTTTTATTTTTATTTTATTCATGTATTTGTTGAACATTAACAGAAAGGCATTAATAACTGAAAGATTTACAAACAAGACTGAGCTTACATTCAATCATCAGATCACAATATACCATTCCCAACAGTAGCCTAAGTTAAAGACAAAGGAAAAATAAAGAAAAGGAGAAAGGAAAGTATGGGAGTATGACATTTTTTCAAATTATAAAACCAAATTATTCCAATAAGCAATAATAAAATGCACAACACAAAATGAATTGGCATATGTTAAGGGTTCATTTCCTCAAAAAGATTTTGACATTTATTTTCAATTTATAAATTCCAGAAATAACATTAGACCTGCTGTAATTTTATATATTTTATTTTTATTTAATTTTTACAATAGTTTGCACTTTGCACAATTTTTACAAAAGCCCTGGTGGTTCCCCTTAGCACTAAATAAGTAATAATTGGATCTGACGAGTTAATGAAATTTAGTTACTCGCCACTTGCCCATGTAACTTTATTAGGAACTGCAATATTATGTGGTTAAAATGGAACTGTAAAAGCAATAGTCTGACCCTCACTGATGTGAGCTATTCAAAGCAAACGCATTCAACAAATCCTTTGCAAATAATTTAATTATTTGCCAGTTTGATGCCTCCTTTATGCATAAGGCTGTTGTTTAGTGAGCCTGATGCCATCTGACATGTTCACATCTTTGATCTGCTCTCTCAGGTATTTCCTTGGTTTCTTCTGAAACTCAAAGAGAATTTCTCAAGTTTCCACTGGATTCACTGGAACAAAGCAGCGGGATGATTTGCATTTAAGTGGCTAAATGTAAACCTCATGAACAATGTTTACGACAGGGTTTCTGTGATGAGAAGATTAAGTTTGCCTCCTGGGAAAAGACTGATGTCATGGGAAAAACGAAACAAGCAACCACACCTGCAGTCCCTAATGGAATGTTACGACTGTGAAGAGCAGCTTGTACTTTGGACAGGAATCTTTACAAAGATGTCAGTTAATGAAATGTAAAATAAATATACAAGAACAACAGTAAGACAAATTATGGTGTGGTTATCCATGTTGATGAAGATGGTTGTCTTTATCATTATTTTGATTAGCAGCAGTAGTTGTTATTATTTACTAAAGCAAGCATTACTACTGCTATTGCTCTTACTTGCGGTAACATTAGCAAAATTTTCCACCAAAAGAGGTCCACTGGCGGTCCACTTATGCATGAAGCACCACTTACACAGACGTCACTTTCACACAAAGCAGCTTTCTGTTGATCAGCGAGGAAAATTGTCTTCAAATCCAATGCATAATCTGTGTGGGGACATTTCATGCCCTTACGTGAAATTATGGATCGCATGGATTCCAACTGAAATGATTGGATTTCAAAAGAGCAACTGGTAAAATAAATATGACCACAACTTTAAGGACATGAATAAACCCCTTAACTTTAGAATATAAAGGCATTTTAATGGCAAGACGAATGATCGGTGCAATAAACGTTTTAATTTCATAAACAATACCTTAATTTTTGTTTGGAAGATGAACATAAGTCTTATTGATTTGGCAAAACATCAGGGTGAGAACAGTAATCGATGGAAAAATTGTCATTTTCAGGTGAACTAACCCTTTAAGTGCTGTTCAAACAAAGACAAATGTTTGGCTCAATAAAAAACTATTATTTGCTATTTATTTTTTATTAGCAATTTGTCTGTTCAGATCAATGCGAAAAAACAGCATGTGAATGTTGTTGTCTGTCTGAACAGATACACTGAAATATAAACAATGATCAGCGAACATACATAGAGCACTCAAATGTGATAAACGGAAGCCCAAGCATGCTTGCTTTACTATATTTGAGTGCTCAATGTATGTTTACTGATCAATGTTTAGATGTGAATAAAAGCCTAAATTAAATCTGTATACCATGTAAAGCGATCGTGTCTCTTCAGAAGACTTGGATTTAACCGCTTGATTCATAATCTGATCTCCTTATGAATGTTTCGAACCGTCAGAGTTTTGGGTGAATAGACTTTCAAAGGAGGGGCAGACTCAGATTTCATTAAAAATGTCTTCATTTGTGTTTCGAAGATAAACAAAAGACTTATGAGTTTGGAACGACATGAGGGTGAGTGATTGATGACAGAATTTACATTTTTGAGTGAACTATCCTTTTAACTCATGTCTAACCAGTTGTGCTACAGATCCATTCATTTTTATTATTTGTTCACCTGCCTCTGGCAAGTAGCATGAGGATCAGAGATTGCTCCATAATCTTCCATGATGTCAGCAGCATTGCATGTCAGGGAGCTCTCACACTGTATGTGTTCAATATGTATACGACCCAGCCTAGAGGACTGACTGCAGAATACGAAAGATAAGAGCATGTGCCTCACTCACCTGTTCTGATCGTTTCCATTTATTATCTAAACACCATCCTGCTAGGAGGAAGTCTCCCAAGTGTCACCAGCAATTAAAGTTCCCAGCTGCTTGCGGGCTCATCTATTTACGAGTACCTCTGCATGTCCTCATGGAGATTGCTGGAGCCTTCCTTAAATGGCATAGACATTATAGGAAGCACAACCTCACACTTCATGTATGAAGGTGTTTATACCTCCTCCATTTTGTGTTGTGGATATGTAACCACTGCAGACATATGACCACATATTCTGAGATTATTACAGTAGATGAAGGATTCCAGCTTCTGTGTGCTTTCAAAATATGTGTAATGTAATGTATGGCATGTTATTAGTTGTGCACTGTTAATCTTTCAAGCCCTGCATTATGAAATGTAACTGCCTCTTTTCCCACACAATATTAACATGTTCTGTGCCTGTATAATATATGAACTCGTATCAATCTGATCTCAGTGGGAGTTTTTTCATCGTGCAGCATTCTACATGTGAGTTCAGCTGTATCAAGGTAGAAACTTAATTTACTCAGTGTAAAGCTATTATAAATTGACCTTGATATTAGAAAGGGTGCAAAATCCTAATAAATACATCTGTATTACATTAAAATGTATTCATAGACACTTTTGTCCAGCACACAATAGAAGTGAAGTATATTTGTGATTTATGATGAGGAAGCAATAATATATTACAAAATGTTCTGATTTACTTGGTTCTGATTGGACAAATATTTCTGCATAATGACCACTCATGTATATATGACAAGGAACAGGAAGAGCCAGCTGAGGGCCACACCATGGCGGAGCTGACAGAGGGAAGAGCCAAGGTGGAGGACTAATGGCTCTCCGTGACGAAGCCTTGGGGCCGATCGATGAAGGCGGAGCTTGGCGAGGCAAAGCGAAGCCACAGGTAACCGGGTGGGACAGGATCATCAAATGGGTGACTTAGAGCGAATTCATGAGTGGGAGCAGACACTGTTGAGAAGTTGGCGGGTGTGGGCGACAAGGTCAGATCCGTGGCGGAAGATCTCTTGAGGAAGAGGACGGGATCGGGAATGGTCCGAAGCCAGGACCCCTGGTTTGCTACTTGAAGCGAGGAGCATCACTTTTAAAAAGCTGAGGCATTGTTTTCTTCATGTCAAATGATAATGATTTTGGCTAACAGGATCAGAGTGGAGCTTCTATCACCAGTACGTAAAGTGACGTTGAAAGTGACATTAGTCTACTATAAGTAATCTACGGTTAGAAGGTAGGCGCACTGCTTCACTTTTTGGGAACAATTTATATATTTTATGAATTATATTTAGCTTGGCTTTCAAAAAAAAAATTAGTGGCAACGTAAAACAGTGATTTTAAGACCAAACAGAAGCCTCTGTATTAGCAGTTAACTGAATAAATGCACAGTTGGTAAACACTAATTCTACTGTGACCAGTACACATTCAAATCAGTTCTTGTACTGGGCGAACATTACATCAACCAAATTAATGTTCAAGTTCATAAGGTTTATAATGTGCTCCTCATGCAGCCATTTTTAGATCGTTGCTATGTCCCGAGTGAAGTGTGATATGTAGGGAATGCTGCATGTGATAGATGGAACATAACAACAATTGGCAAACGTGAAAAGAGGGGGGCTTTACAAACAGGAAATCCTGAGGAAAAAATCAATACAATTACTCAGGCCACCATTAGATACCCAGGCAGAGAGCAGGATGGCTGGTGCCATTGAGGTAGAGAGAGAAGGGGAAAGCATGTTAAAGCCACCACTAATACCACACACTGACCTGTGTTTACCCTTTTCCCTACACCTGCCGCTATATTGTTCTATATCACACACACTATGCTAAAACCCATACCCGTCACCCTAACACCATTGTGGTATAATACATTCAGTGACACATAGCCCTATTCGGACGGGGCTAGTTTAACATGGAGAGGTTGGGTAAAGTAATAATAACCAGAGCTTCTCTGTGATTTTAGTCCCGTCCGAATGTGCCATCTCAGTAATCATTACGGACATTGTCAGTAAAGATTACGGTGACTTTTACCTTCTGTAAAAAGGTCCGGAAAAATTTCCTCAGGTAATACTAATCCTGTGTGAATAGACCCGCTGTAAATATGTACGTACATATTTTGTCAATTCGTGTTTAAAAGTAGTTCCCTTTCAAGGGAACTCGAGCTGCGTTGAGACGCGGTGGGAACGCTCTGCGTGATTGCGTCGTGAAGCACGTGTATAATCAGACCAATGGAAGAGCGAGACGTCATAGGCGGGTGACGTCATAGACCAGGAAGCTATAAAGCACACCAGAAAACAGACCGCGACAGCTTCTGTTGCCTTCAGCAAGCGCTCTCTGTATACTGTCCTTGTCTATTTACTGTTGTCTGTCACAAGCACATTATCTATCTATATATATATATATATTATGGCGAAACAAGAATTCAAGCATTGTGTTGTCCCTTGCCCTCGTTTTATCACGGGTGGGGACACACATCAGCTTTGTGTTGCTTGTTTGGGAGTGGAGCATGCCCAGTCAGTTCTCGAGGGAGCTGACTGTGAGCATTGCGAGAAGCTGTCCGTGAGGACGCTCCGCTCTCGCCGGGCGTTCTTTGAAGAGGACGGTTCGGTTCGCGCTCCCCGAGGTGCGGGTCCCGCTGCTGCCGAGGCACAGCGAAGGCTTTCATCTTGGGGTTCGCATATGGATCTAGTAGCGGGGCTTGAGACGGGCCCAGCCCTTTCTCAACCCTTACCTGCTGGATCCGGTGCCTCTGCCCAGGAAGGAGCCCGCGCTGCGGCTTCTCCTTCCCAGGTTGGGGCACCATTGCTGAGGCTATCCAGTTCTGAGGATCTGGATGTCGTCAGTGTTGATATGGGGGATTTTGAGTCTTCGCCAGCTCATGCCTCCAGTAATGATGAGGAGCTTATGGAGGTTTTATCTCGTGCTGTAGCTAGATTAAATATTGAATGGCCAGCCGATGATTCTCAGAGTGTTTCTAAGAAAAGTTTATTAGATGAAATATTTCTACCATCTATAACACAGCCTCCACGTCGGGGACTCCCGTTTTTTCCCGATCTCCACAATGAGGTTTCGAGATCGTGGAATAAACCGGCGTCATTCAGAGTATTTAACCCACAAACTTCCAACTACAGTAATGTTTTGGGTGCATCTGACTATGGTTATTTGACGGTGCCTCGGGCTGAAGAGACGCTCGCGAGCTATCTCTCTCCCGAGTCATCGTCATCATTAAAAGCCCCGACGTTACCCACCAAGCCATTAAAATCTACATCTTCGCTGGTGGGTAAAGCTTATTCGGCAGCAGGTCAGGCTGCGTCATGTCTGCATACTATGTCTATACTGCAGGCATACCAGGCTGATCTGCTGAAGGATATCGATGAACGTGAGGAAGTCAGCGCTGACGCAATTCGAGAATTGCGTCGCGCAACAGACCTGTCTCTCCGGGCCACTAAGGAGACGGCCAAATCAGTGGGCCGTTCTATGGCAGCCCTGGTGGCCACGGAGAGGCATCTTTGGTTAAATCTGTCTGATATAAAAGATAAAGATAGGTCTGTTCTTCTGGACGCGCCACTGTCACCTTCAAGTTTGTTCGGCGACGCTATCAATTGTGTCGTCGATAAGTTTCAAGAAACGGAAAAACAATCGGCTGCGTTCCAGAGGTTTCTTCCTCGACGTTTCGATGTCCCCGAGACTGCTGGGCGGAAAATGATTATTAAATCCGAGCAGTCTCGTCCGAGTACAAGCTCCTCACAGCACAGAGTGCATCAAAAACAGAGCGTCGCCACTCGGGCTCCTCCACAATCTGGGGAACCTGGGTGGCGGTCGCAGTCCAGGCCAGCTAGGGGTAGGCAAGATCTGAGGACTGTCATCTCTAAGAAGGCTTGGGCTAAGAAGAAGTCCTGACGCCCAAGGCGTCAGGCTTCTGAGGGTGGTCCCCTCCGAGGAGGGACGTTTTCGAGAAATCGTTCATCCTCGGCACCCTCTGGGGGGCGATTCTCTGAGGAGAGTCGCAGCGCTGCCACATCGGTTGTTCCCTGCCGGTTCGCCGTTTCAGGGCACCGAGGTGTCAGCGTCCCCATACGATTCTCCGAGGAGGATCGTAGAACGGTCAGTTCGGTTGTTCCCTGCCGGTTCGCCGCTTCAGGGCACCGAAATATCCGTACAACCGAATCCCGAGGCCAGTCTCGAGAGACTGGTCCCCTTAGTAGAATTTCTGGCAGCGTGGAAACTACTGCCAAATATTTCTCAGTGGGTCCTGCATATAATAGAAAACGGTTACAGAATTCAGTTCGGTTCTCGTCCGCCCAGATTTCAAGGGGTCCTTCCCACAGTGGTGGACCCGAGGCAGGCTCGGGTCATGGAGCTAGAAGTACTGACGCTTCTGCGAAAAGGGGCTATAGAAAGGGTTTCTCCTCCCAGCAGAGAGTCAGGGTTTTACAGCCGTTACTTCATCGTTCCCAAGAAGGATGGGTGGTTGCGTCCTATTCTAGATCTGCGTCAGTTAAACAGCAGAGTTCAGAAACTCAAGTTCAAGATGCTTACACTCAAACAGATTGTATCACAGATTCAGTCCGAGGACTGGTTTGTCACAATAGACTTGAAGGACGCTTACTTTCATGTATCCATTCATCCTCATCACAGGAAGTTCCTGAGGTTTGCTTTCGGGGGCGAAGCATACCAATATCGGGTCCTTCCATTCGGCCTAGGTTTATCACCCCGCACCTTTACGAAATGCGTGGATGCAGCGCTGGCTCCTCTGAGACTCCAGGGCATTCGTGTATTAAACTATATCGACGACTGGTTGATCCTGGCTCGTTCCGAGCAGTTGGCAGTTCGGCATCGAGATGTCGTTCTGTCTCACATAAAAAGGTTGGGGTTGCGGCTAAACACCAAGATGAGTGTCCTCCTCCCAGCCCAGAGGACCACTTTTTTAGGGGTGATGTGGGATTCGACAACTATGCAAGCACGATTGTCTCCAGCACGTATTTCTGTGATTCTCACAGCCGTAAAGATGGTAAAACTAGGCCAGTCACTCACTGTGAAACAGTTCCAGAGACTGGTGGGTCTCATGGCAGCTGCGTCCAACGTAATTACTTTTGGCCTTCTGCACATGAGACCCCTGCAGTGGTGGCTCAGGACCAAGGGGTTTTCTCCGAGGGGAAATCCGTTTCGCACGATCAAGGTTACGCGGCAATGCCTACGTGCCTTGGTCATGTGGAAGAAACCTTGGTTCCTCGCCCAAGGCCCAGTTTTGGGGGCTTCTTGTCGACGCGTAACGCTATCGACGGATGCTTCCCTCACAGGCTGGGGGGCGGTCATGAGTGGCCGCTCGGCGACAGGTGTCTGGCAGGACCATCAGCTTTCGTGGCATATAAACCGACTAGAGATGATGGCGGTATTTCAGGCTCTCAATACTTCCTGCCAGACCTGAGAGGCCATCATGTGCTTGTCCGCACAGACAACACATCGGTGGTCTCTTACATCAACCACCAAGGGGGTCTGAGGTCCCGATTATTATGCAAACTGGCTCATCAGATCCTCCTATGGGCCCAGGGGAAATTACTGTCACTCAGGGCAGTTTATATTCCAGGGTGTTTGAATGTGGGAGCAGATATCCTGTCAAGGCAGGGGCTGAGGCCCGGGGAGTGGAGACTTCACCCCGAGGTGGTGGAGCTCCTATGGGAGAACTATGGTCAAGCTCAGGTAGATCTTTTCGCATCTTACGATACAACCCATTGTCAGCTTTGGTTCTCCCTCACATATCCAGCTCCTCTCGGACTGGACGCTATGGTACAGGTGTGGCCGATGCTGCACCTGTACGCATCCCCCCCGATATCATTGCTTCCGGGATCTCACCCTCGCCCGGAGTTGTGGAAACTGTGGGCTTGGCCTCTGAGGGGGCCCAGCTCTTAGAATCTGGTCTCTCGACTGAGGTCGTTGAGACCATCCTTCAATCCAGAGCTCCTTCCACGAGGAAACTATATTCATTGAAATGGAAACTGTTCTCTACATGGTGTGGAGAACGCTTTTTAAATCCTGTTAACTGCCCGGTTGGTACAGTTCTCGATTTCCTTCAAGACCGTTTCTCTGCTGGATTATCTCCCTCCACCTTAAAGGTGTACGTAGCGGCTATATCTGCTTATCGCTCCCCTCTGGGGGCTTCTTCTCTTGGGAGAGATCCTCTTATTATTCGTTTTCTTCGTGGTACATTGAGGCTGAGGCCTGCACTGCACTTTAGAGCACCGGCTTGGGATTTGGCCATTGTACTTGAGGGTCTGGCCCTGGCTCCCTTCGAGCCTATTGAAGAGGTTTCAGAGAAATTCCTTACACTAAAAACTCTATTTCTTCTCGCTATTTCTTCTATCAAGAGAATTGGAGATCTGCAAGCCTTGTCGGTGGCTCCTTCATGTCTGGAATTTGCACCTGGTATGGTGAAAGCATTTTTACACCCTAGGCCGGGTTACATTCCTAAGGTCCCCGCTAATGTGGGGGGCCCTATTGTGCTGCAGGCTTTTTGCCCTCCACCTTTCATTACCCCAGATCAGGAAAGTCTCAATCTGTTATGTCCCGTTAGGGCTTTGGATGCCTACGTTCACAGAGCTGCCCTGTGGCGTAGATCAGAGCAGTTATTTGTCTGCTTCGGTTCAACCAAGAAAGGTTGCCCGGCATCGAGACAGGTAATGAGCAAGTGGGTAGTTGAGGCTATCTCACTTGCTTATGAAGCGGCCGGACAGCCTTCACCTATGGCTGTCCGCGCCCATTCTACTAGGAGTATGGCTGCCTCTAAGGCTTTAATTTCGGGGGTTTCCCTTCAGGACGTTTGTAATGCGGCAGGCTGGTCCTCACCGCATACATTTGTCAGATTTTACGACCATACCATTCAGATCAGAAAGAAGATCGAAAGCACTTGTTAGAGGCACGAAACATCTTTTAGCGTTAGGTAAGTGCCTATTACCAACACAATCCAATCTGAAGTTAATTAATACATAGTTCGACTGGTCATAACTGTTTTATATACTGTATATAAATAAAATATAGGTTACAGTATGTGTTTGCGCACGTGATATCAGGAAGCAAAGTAATACGCACATGACGACAGGAGGTTGACGGCGATGCGCAAATCGAGTTACCACTGCCACTTCCGCTAGTTTTACTGAGATATCTTATCGCGTGTGAATTGGCCATTAATATTACAGACGTCCTGTGGTAAAATTACATTACTCCATCCACCCTTGTAAAGTTAATCCCATCCGAATAGGGATAGACTCTCTGGCTTAAAGCTCATTTACACCAGGAGTGGAAAATTCATCTATCCAGACATTAATTTTCCAAACCCCTTATCCTATGTTTAGTTTATGGTAACATTTTATTTCAATAGTCCATTTCAGACATTCAACTATCTATAAGTAACGTTGCAACTACGTCAACTAGCAGTCATTAGATTATTAGTAGACTGTCTGCTTAAACTTTATTTTAATGTTCCTCCAACAGACATTCTACTGACTATAACTGTAGAACTATGTACATGTCAACTTCTACTAACCCAAACCCTACATAACCCTAACCTAACAGTCTACTACAGTCTATAAATACTCTAATGAGAGTTAGTTGACATGTAGTTGCAAAGTTTCTTACGGTTTGTGGAATGTCTAAAGAATCGAAATAGAGTGTAACCTAGTTTACACCAAAAAAGCTTGGTTTGTGCAAAATGGCTGTTATATGTAGCATTCGAAATCCTGATTCATTTGAATGAATCCGTTAATTTAGATGGTTCTTTTAAATGAACAGATTCTAAAAACAATCACAAAATCAATTTCCTACAAGGAATTGCATGCTGTATTCAAGTGCATGTGGGAGGCTTGAGTCACACATTCAAGTTGAAACATAACACGGAAGTAGCCTAAACAAAATTTAAAATGTGTATATTGTGAACAATATATCTTATTTTAAGGCTAATTCTCCCTGCGCCAACAGATGGCGACCAACTCGGATAGTTAAAAGCATGTCACATGTCAGACATTCCACGACCCGACAAGTGGCAATTCAACATTCTGCTGTGAGTCTAGCTCCACCCTTTAGGAACCGTAAAGGTTCGCCATTTTGGTACCATTCACAACTTTTGACAGTGAAAATGGAAATAATTGCGAACAGCACTGTACCATACCGTACTGCTCGGTGGAAACAAGCCATAAGACAACCCATTATTTTCTCGAAAAAACTACGGAATTGACTCAAGATACTTATCCACATGATAAAGGAGGTCTTGAATGTGCCAAAAATATCAATAACTCATTTTCGACTAAAAACGAAGTTACGGTCTTTTGCCTTGCACGGCAGAATTGTTATCCTCTCTGAAAACTACCAATTTTAAGCAGTTTTAATGTACTTAGCTACATTGTGTTGACTTGTAGTATAGCTGACTATTTACTTTTATTGTTTCTTGTGTTTCTTGATTGAGCATTTTTTTCAGAATTCCTGAACCTTTTTTTTTTTTTTTTAAATGCCCACTTAGAAAATGTTTGAAATACCTCAGGTAATTCTCAGGTAATTGTCAATAATAGCCAATAGGAGAGCACAGATTTCAGGTTGAGTATCAGCTGAGGCAAGCAATCGTTCACAATCAACAACATTTTGACAGAGTCAGCCATTACAGCGCACTGCAGCCGTTTGTTCAGAACATGCAAAAAACAGGTGTGATCATTTAAGGGATGTCAGGCTCTGCTTTCCTTCGATTAGTTCTTTAGTTGATTAGTTCTCCCTACAGTCTTTGGACAAATATCCCAATCACACACTTAAAAAGCAACTGACAGCCGATAGCAAAATGAATCACGATGCCTCCCAATAACACTATCTTCCCACCATATCCAATATGTGACCAGTCAAATGTAGCAATCCTTCCCGGTTCAACTTTCTCCAATTATCCCCTGCAATCACAAACATGCATTCACACATGCATGTATCGGGCCGCTACCATTGAAGCAGTGTACTTTTTTTTGATTTATTTCTGTTTTTATGAGAATGGCTAGGAGGCCATTTTGTGTAAGTTGAAAGGTCCTCCATTACAGCTGAGTGGGGGCAGGGGGTAGTATTAAGGTGTAGGGGTGTAATTGCTCTCAAACTGTCCCTTGATGCTGTAGTAATAACGGTCCAGCCCACCCTGGCCATCCTGGCCTCTTCAGCCATGGGTCTACCTCTCTAGGTCACCTTAGTTGTAAATTTGCCCTGCCCCATGTTAGTCGTTCTGAACAGCAGTGGCCCTTTTCTCATTCTCAACCCCATCGCTCCCTAAGGAGCAGTTAACAGCAAGTGTGTTTGCTGGAGATTACCTGAAAATGTCAGATTACTTGTAAATGTCAGGGGAAGAAAAGTGAGGTGTTTTCCAACCATACTGAAAACGCTCCATCTTCTCCCAACCGCAATCAAATTGACAAACAACACACAGAGTCCATGTACAGTCACCTAAATAGGCACCGCAAACAGGTCGACCCACTTCAGCCGACAACAAAAATAAATCAATATACCTGCAGTGAAGCACACAAACACAGTTCACACACATACAATCTTGTGCACCAAGAAGCTAATGTAATATGAGGGAGGTGACAAGTCCTAGGTTTTACTCTAGAACTTGGGTTTTCAATGCTGTGGGTCCGTGGAAAAGATTTAGAAAATATAAGAAGCTACATTTTTATAGCATTTCTAACTTTTTTTAAGGATTTGTGAACCATAGTTAATTGTTTGCATGAAAATTAAGCAAATTAAGTACTTTAATTTACCAAAATTTTGCCATAATTTAGATTAGGGTCCAATTCTCACTTTTAACTTACTGTTACCTACTAATTCTGCCTTAGTAAGCTTCTAATTACTGCGTATTAATAGTTAGTATGGTAGTTGTTACGTTTATGTGTGAATTGGGTGGGATTAGGGATGTAGGTCATGCAAAATAAGACTAATAAACAGCCAATATCCTAGTAATATGCATGCTAATAAGCAACTAGTTCATAGTGAAATTTAGACCCTAAACTAAAGTGTTACCAACAATTCTTCTGGGTCAGTAAGATTTTTTTTTTATTATTCTACAAGGGTGCATTAAATTTATCAAAAATGACAGTAAAGACATTTCAAATAAATGCTGTTTTATTCGTCAAAGAATCCTGAAAAAGGGATATCACAGTTTCCACAAAAATATTAAGCAGTACAACTGTTTTCAACATTGATAATAATAAGAAATGTTTTTTGAGCAGCAAATCAGCATATTATAATGATTTTCGAAGGATCATGTGACACTGAAGACTGGAGTAATGATGCTTAAATATCACAGCTTTCACATCATAGAAATAAATTACATTTTAAAATATATTTAAATAGTTTTAAAGTAAAATATTTAAAAATTAAATATGTAAGTGTTTATGAGAAAATATGTATTTTTACCCTTGGGTTGGCTGAAATTCTGGTTGGGATCCCTGGCTCTGTAAAGGTCAGAACTCCCTGCTTTTGAGAGAGAGATGCGAAGAAGAGCA
Organism: Gila orcuttii; assembly: GCA_026230005.1. Classification (NCBI taxonomy): domain Eukaryota; kingdom Metazoa; phylum Chordata; class Actinopteri; order Cypriniformes; family Leuciscidae; genus Gila; species Gila orcuttii. Next base: position 20,756,683 of record JAPDVR010000007.1, on the reverse strand, counting down.
ATTTAGCTTTCATCTTCCCAAGGGATGCAGGACATTTCCTGCCCCTAATAAGCTGAGAGTGTACAACATTTCCCTGCACATGCTCATATGAAGCCACTTTAGGCCAGTTATAAGGCTCTTCATTAGCAGCAGCATCAAAGCTGATGGTGACCAGCATAAAATGTAGATTGCTGTAAAATTTTCATATACAAGAATACTTAATCGGCTCTTGTGTGTATCGCAAGTGCAGCACATTTGAATTCAAGAAACAAAAAACAAGTTTGGAACTACATGAAGGAGAGTAACGGCCCAATTTAAGATCTAAGTGCATGGTCTAAAGCGCACGGTGCAATTGCACTTAGAGTGTGTCCGAATCCACTTTTGCAAGTTTAACGACGGACAAAACGGTCGGTGCGCCCGTCACATGGTCTAAAAGGGTTGTCCCTATTCTGTTAATGAGTAATGGGAGTGTTTTGGGCGTAACGTGCAAAAACCAATCAGAGTCTCATCTCCCATCCCCTTTAAAAGCCAGTTGCACTCGTGCCATGGCGGATTCGCTATTTACATGGCGGAATTTGCAAGCGGAAAAGCTGAATGCTTCTCTAGCGAGGAAACGGATATGCTCGTGCGCGAGCAGACCATCTACGGGACAAAGTTTACGTGCGTTATGGACCCGCCTATAGGCGCACATTACTAATGCGCTCTTTAGATAACAAAAAAAATATTGCGCACTTAGACTTTAGACCAGGTTTTTGTTGGTCAATGACAGTTTCCTCAAAATAGCAACGTGCCAATAATGCGCCTGAACAAACCCCGTTTTCAGACCAGCACACCCATGACCTCACAAATGGGTGCAAATGCATTTGCTATTTAAACAACGTGGTGGCGCAGGACGTGAAAATGTGTCATGCTGAAACTAGCAAAAAATACTTGCGTCGCATCTGGCGCTGCATTGCGCCGGATGAATAATAGGGCCCTAAATGTTAATTTTTGAAATTTTTTTGGATGGCTGCAGTTTCAGGCCAAATGAATGTCCTACGAAGCCCACCACAGCATGGTGTCCCGCTCGTTAAAAGCTGCTGTTTGTTGCCCCCCGGGGAGAGGAGATGGTGACACCCCCCTTGATAGTTAGTAGCCTACCCTACGCAGGCTGCATACTCCACCTATATTGAGCAACGGTACTGATCACAGGTTAATTGTGAGAGGATTTAAATTGTATATACTAACTTGGATAGTATTTCTCTTGGGAAACTTCCACTAACATGAGCCATGACTGACTTCATCAAGAGGCCTGTTAGATTGTACGCAGCCTTTTCTGTTCAGACTCCAGTATTGATCTGAACCATTGTTACCTCCAGCTGTTTTGGGAAATAGCATGCAACACAGGCCTTTACCTATAAACAATATGATGATAGAGGCACATAAAAATCATTCAGAGTGACATGTAGCAATGGAAGGCCTTGCACAGGGAGCTTGTGAACAACACACTTGGGCAATACATCTAAGGTCAAGGCTACAGTTACCAAGGAAACAAGACTATATTTAATGAGCTGCCTACTGATTCATGTTTTCAAACAGCTTTGTGTCTAATGTTTAATGGAACATAACTACTTAAAATATAGACTCTATGCACTGGGAAAATATATGTGTTTTGAAATACTGTTTTATGTACACTGATTTATACACATATAAATACTGGCACATTTCAGCCCAACAAAAGCTCCCTTCTTCTAGTAGTCCATTCGAATGTTGTATATTGGATTTGTGTTGATTAATTTGCTAACATTAACCCTTGCTTATTAAAGCTCATTATCTCTCTCTCTCTAGTGGTTCTGCTACTGCCAAACAAAAAACCCAGACTTCACCATCATCGCTGATGCCGGTGCTCAGTCAGCATCATCACATCGTGCTAATCGCTCTGTTAATTAGTTTAATTGTTGAAGACCTCGGCAGTGCTTCTCCAAAGCTGCTGACGATTTACGGCATGCTAAAAAAGAAAGAGCTGCTGGCTTGCTGCTGTCGATCAACCCAATACCAGATGCACTCAGACAGCGGTGAGATATCTGCCAAATAACATGTCCGTTCAGACACTGTGGGATCTGAGGACCATATGAAAAAAAGTATGGGTTTTCATGTTTTATGGGGTCTTTTCATAGGCATAATGATTTTTATACTGAACAAACTGTATATTCTATCCCCTAAACCTAAACCTACCCATCACAGAAAACTTTCTGCATTTTTATATATGCCGTTTAAGTTTTCCTCAAGGGGACCAAAAGATGTCCCCACAAGGACAAGGATTTCAGATATTGCCATATTTGGGGGGCCATATTTGCCATATTTCTGTCCTCATAACGCAGGGTTTACCTGGACCACACACACACACA